>CM029638.1:31535192-32135192 GCA_017311315.1 Dendrocalamus latiflorus
GGCAGCCAAGCCAGACAGAAGAGTTATGCTGATACTCGTCGAAGAGATTTAAGTTTTGAGCCAAATGACTATGTGTATCTCAGGATCACACCCTTCAAAGGTGTTAAGAGATTTCAAATGAAGGGAAAAGCTAGCGCCAAGGTATGTGGGGCCATTTAAAATTTTAAAGCGCAAAGGAGAGGTTGCATACCAGCTGGAATTACCAAACACCTTGAGCGGGATCCATGATGTTTTCCATGTATCTCAACTAAAGAAGTGCTTGAGAGTGCCAGAGGAAGCAGTGCCCGTAGAGGTGGTGGATCTTCAGGAGGATCTGTCTTATAAAGAACATCCTATAAAAATTTTGGAAGTGGCAGAGTGTGTAACCAGAAGAAGGACAGTTCGCTTTTGCAAGGTTCAATGGAGCAACCATTCCGAGGAGGAAGCAACCTGGGAGAGCGAGAAGGATCTTAGAGCGGAGTTTCCAAACCTATTCCTTAGAGAGCCAGAATCTCGGGTCGAGATTCCGTTTAAGGGGGAGGTTTGTAACATCCTGAATTTCAGAGCCTTTTTGAAGCTTTCGAAATAAAATTCACCATTTGAATTTTTCTGGAATTAATTAAAGCTTAAATGAAATTTTTATGAATTAAAAGGATTTAATATGATTAAGTTAAACATTAAAATGTGCCAAAAGTATTTATTTGAGTTCCCTGAGCCTCAAGAGTTTTTCTGGCATTTTATGTGATTTTTTTGGATTTATTTGCTATTTTCTAGAGCTCAAAATGATTTAATTGAATTTCTGGAAAAAGAAAAAGAAAAAGAAAAACCAGTCGGTCGAGCTGCAACCGCTTCCGCCCCCGCCGCGTGTCAGCCATCCAGAACCCCGCCCCGCATCGCAGCCGCCCGCTTTTAGCAAGTCGTACTCGTACGCGAGTGGGACTCTCAGGTCGTATCCCACCCGGACTCGTACTCGTGGCCGACCAGGACACCTCTACGACTGGGTATAAAAGGGCCGAACCCCTGGTGTCTCCCTCGTCCCAAGTCAAGCCTCGCCTCCGAGTTGAGCCGCTGTGGTCGTGCGCCTCACCAAAGCCGTGGTCGTGCACCTCGCCGAAGCCGTGGTCATACGCGTAGCCGCTGCCGTGGTCGTGCCGGAGCCCGAGATCGTGTCGTCCTCGCCGTCGTTCTGCCGTCGCCGGTGAGTCCCGCCGCCATCCGTGGTCGTAGATCCGTGTGTCGTAGATCCGTGTGGTCGTAAGGTTCTATGACTACGTTGTAGAGCCTTAGTCGTAAGTCGTAAAGCCACCGGTAAGTCCGATCATGTGGTCGTAAACGACTTCATGGTCGTAAGTCTGCCTGAGTAGTCGTAGCCGCTGTGCAGTCGTAGCCGCCCGTGTGGTCGTAGTCGTGGATTGTTCTGTGTGGTCGAAGTAGTAGGTTCGACTACGTAGTCGTAATCTCGACTGGGTGATCGTAGTCATGTGCTCGACTGCGTGGTCGTAAGCCTGCCTAAGTGGTCGTAATCGGCTTCGTAGTCTTAGATTCGGCTCTGTGGTCGTAGTCGTAGGTTTCCTAGTGTAGTTGTAGATATAGATTGGTTTGTGGTCGTAGTCGTAAAGTTCTTCGTGGTCGTAAAGTTCTTCGTGGTCGTAATTTCTCTGCGTGGTCGTAGGGATCCTTTGTGGTCGTAACGACTACCCGTCTGTCTCTTTTTCTCTGAATTAAAACTTCCCAGAGCCCGTTCTCCCTCGTCCTAGCTCCGATTGACCCGATTCTTTTTCCTAAATTCATCTAAAACTGAGCTCTATCGTTTGGTTCAAGTTTGAGAATTTTTGGAGTTCATTTTAATTTTATTTGATTTTATTTTGTGTTTCGATTTGCGTTCTCTCTCGTTAGATCACGCGTTCGAAGGAGCGGAAGTTGGATTTGAAGATCAAGAGCCGTCAACTGAGCAAGGCCAAGGCAAGTCGTGTCCTTTGATCATGTTGAACCTAGCTTTCAATCTATTATGTATTATCTCGTTTCAAGTTATCCTGCATCGCTATTTTATTATCAAACCCTTGTATTGGTAGTTATCGTCCCAATTGGTTATTTCCCTCCTTGATATTTTGGAATACCTTGATGCCATTGTCAACTTAGGTTGGGAATTTAATTAGTGATGCTATGTTATTTGTCACATTGGGTTGGTACGATTAGAATGCTTAGCCTTGCTTATTTTGCGAAAGGGTTCATCATCACATGTGGTTAATTAATCTTGACTTAATGATATACTTGAATGTGGTGGTTAACCACGATTATAAAACTTGTTGACATGGCATGGGTAGTGTCATTGGTGTTGGTTATACAAAATTGGTTTTCACTTGGGCGATTGATCGTGCAGTAAAGGGGGTGCTGAATGCACATGGGATGTGGATGCTTCGCCTGGGTAATACTTAAGGACTTAACTTTGTGCGCCATTGATCTGAGTCTTACCGTGCAAACCACGTGTCTAGTATGGGATAGACCTGGCATAATAATTTGTGAAGTCTCCACTTTGGTTCTACTACCGATGTGGTTGTGGCGCAAGAGGGGGCAATTATGGACTAGGGGTTACCCTACTCGACGGCGAAACCTTAGCGAGTGGGATCAGGTGGAGATGGATCATTGTAAAGGCCTTGTTGTGGTTTCCTTAGCGCGAGGCTAATCACATCGTGTGGGTACAGTTGTGCAACCTCTGCAGAGCGTAAAACTATTCGAATAGCCGTGTTCTCGGTCATGGACAATGCTCGGTGATTTCACACGAGGGGTAGAGTCTTTATGAAATCTGGTTGGTTTGAGCTGGGAAGTGAATGGTTAGTTCACTTGTGGTTTTATTCAATTCCTTTGATTATTTATTTAATGTCTTTTGTTAAAGTTGCTTTTCAATCCAATTATTGTATTTACTTTAAATCGTTGCTTTATGCAAAGTTAACCTTTCAGCCATCCATTGTTAAGCCCTGCACACTATATTGCATTCATTTGTTACAAACGACTTGCTGAGTACCAATGTACTCACGGCTTCATGCCCCTGTTGCTCAGTTGAGGAGGAAGGACCAGATCAGCAGGAGTTGCTCGAAGGAGGCTACTATGAGGACTTCACGGATTAGGACTTCGCTCCCCAGTCGATTGCCTGTGGGCATGTCGAGTGGCTACTACGTTAAATTTTGGATTTCCGCTGCTAGTTTCTTAAAAGCCCTTCAGGCTAATAATTGTAAGCTTGGCCATAAGGTCGTACTCTGATGGTTATTAATATAATTTGGATTTCCTTTAGAATATCGTGATGTGGATGATATTTGTCTTTGTTTGCGCTGTGTGCACTGGCGTGATCCTGGACTAGTGCAGAATACACAGGAGAGTCCGGATTTGTATATTCGGGTCTCGACAGCGCAAGGCAGGGCGTGCATGGCAGGGATGTGCATGGGTTGCTGTGTCACAGTGATGGGCCTGGTGCTGTGGACCGGTGTGATAGGGGCGCACACGACGCGCATCTAGGCACGCACCCGAGCGGGGAAGGGGCAGCATGGGCCGGGCCAGGCTAGGCCAAGGGCCAAGTCGGCCAGAGAACAGTGTGAATAGCCTAGGCTCAGCCCAAACTTAATTTGAGAAGTTTGAATTTTCAATTTTCGATTTTTAGTTTGAATTCGAGTTTGATTTGGGAATTTGGAAATTTTGATTTGGGTCTAGATTGTTAATATCGAAGTGTGGTTTGGATTCTAAATTTGCATTGGCAAAATATTATTTCAGACTTTTAATTTCTAGAGTTTTGATTTTATTATTATTATTATTTGAACCAGTGGATTTTAAAACATGGGTTTCATTCTATTTCTCATTCATTTGTTTAAGACTTTAGCTCATGATTTTATTTTCGTATATTGTTACTTGCTCATACATAGGATTTTGATAATTGAACTTTAATTTTTATTTCTTTATTTAAATTCCATTACTTTATTTCAGGGCCAAGCTTATGATTTAATTTAACAAATTATAGCTTGCTTTTATAATTTCTATTTCACACTTGGCCTTTTGTTTAATAGTATTTTTATTGTAAATCCCCCTGCCCTAGCTTTTGGATCATCTTTTCACAATTGGGTTCTAATTTCAATTTATATTCATCTTTTGTGTTTTCCCCTAAATTATACTTGTATGAATTTCCCCTTTTCATTACTATTACTACTATTATTGCTTAGGAACCTCAATCAAAAACCATGAAAATCCAAATGCCACAAGATGCAAATAAAAAGTTTTAAATTTCTTACTATTTTAGACAACAAGCTTTTTGGGCTCTTACATTTTAGGCCCACAAAGTGGTTGTACCAACTTGATACCCTCTTGGTCAAGTTCTCCAAAACAAGAAATCATCAAGACGTGTTGCAAAATGGGCCGTCAAACTTGGGGAATCTGATCTCAATTTTATTTCATGAACAGCAATCAAGTCCTAGGCTTTAGCAGAATTCATCATCAAGTGGACTGTTGTGGGGGTGCCCAAACCCCTGTGACAGGGTCTTGCAGTTGGCCCAATGGTATAGAGGAATGTACCAATGTACCTTCATCCTTTGTAATTACTAAGGGATAGGATGGGAATTTTCCATCCTACCCCACTCATGTATATAAACCCCTAAGAGGGGCAGAAGGAGGGGGATTCTCTCATTCTCACTCACTCACTTTCCCTATACGATCTCTGTATTGGCTCTCCTCTTTTTCTGCTAGTCTCCTTGTTAACTAATTGGTCAGTAGCCACAACATGGACAAATCCTGAACCCACCTAAGGGCCCAAATATGAACACCACGAGGAGTGGACTATATACTTTGACGGTTCCTTAATGTGAAAGGGCTCGGAGGCTAGGGTAATCCTGGTATCTCCTACTGGAGAGAACATAAAATACACCATTCAGCTCAACTTTCCTGCTACAAATATGGTTGCAAAGTATGAAGGCTTACTGGTAGGACTACGAGTAGTCAAAGCACTCAGGATTCGAGATTACTAGTGAAAGGCAATTCTCAACTAATAGTGAATTAAGTCAATGTCATCTTATCTCATAGAAATTTAAAAACTTGAAAGGCATTTCTGCAGTTTGAAGATCCAACATATTACTAGAAAGGGCAACTTTATGGCAAATCAGTTGGCACAGATGGCTTCCTAAAGATCACCCATCTCACTCGGAGTTTTTCTCGAGCAACTAGACAAACCCTTAGTAGTTGAGCATTCCAAAGACACTCTACTGGAGGTCATATAGATCAACCCCAGTAGTGGTTGGATGACATCAATCTATGAGTATCTTCATCATGGCACACTTCCAGAAGACATAGAGGCTAATCGTACATCTCGAAAAGCCAAATGTGATTACACGATTTGGTGTCCCCAGTCGTATAATCACAGATAATAGTACTCAGTTCTCGAGCGGGAATTTTCAGGAATTCTATGAATATCTACATATCAAGATATGTTATACCTAAGTGGCTCACCCATAGAGTAATGGGGTAGTATTACATATTACATAAACATTCGTCTACTCATCGAAGCCACTAGACTAGTCGCTATTCGATAAAGACCCGACCTTCATCTCCTTAGTAACCTTGTTTCCGAAGGGCTTCATCTCTTCAAAGAACCTGGTTGTATCCTCCTCCCAGCAGTTAAAATCTGCCTCGAGTAATTGGAGGTTGAGTGATGGGTCGGAAGCTTTAAGCTTGTAGGACCGGATGAGGCAACAGAGGGGGTGAATGGTGCCTAAAGATTTTTCCTCCAAATATTCACATATTCCTTTTTCTCCGATAGCTACAAAGCTATGAAGATTAGGATGTGAGGTCTACTGGAAAACAGAGGAACACAGACCACTGTACGACCAGATCAGAGCACTATGTGGTCAAATTACGACCACTCGGCGGAAGCATAACGTGGTCAAATACGACCACTCAGCAGAGATACAAGGTGGTCGTACCAGACAACATACTCGAAACCGACAACGTGGTCGAAACCGACATCGTGGTCGAAACCCACAACATGGTCAAGATCGACATCGTGGTCAAAACCCACAACATGGTCGAAACCGACATCGTGGTCGACACCCACAACATGGTCGAGACCGACATCGTGGTCGAAACCGACAACGTGGTCGACACAGACTACGTGGTCGAAACTGACAACGTGGTCAAAACCGACTACACGGTCGAAACCGACAATGCGGTCAAAACTGACAGCGTGGTCAAAACAGACTACGTGGTCGAAACCGAAAGCGTGGTCAAAACCAACGTGGTCGCTCGAACCAACGTGGTCGAAGCCAACATGGTCGAAAAACCGCTTTCGACTTCCGACCACGGACAGTGTGGTCGTAAACCTGTCTACCGACTTCTGAACGTGGTCGAAAGCCCGTCTGCCGACTTCTGACCACGGCCAATGTGGTCGATGTCCGTGCCATTACGAACGACAAGAGATTGCAGAGAAGTTGAGCGAGCACACGACTTAGAAACATTGAGTAATAGAAAGTAGGTGTGGTCGTAAACAACTAGAAATACCAGAGGAGAAGAACGACCATCAGAACTAAAAACATGAACGATGCACGATCTTCGCTCGTGGGAAGACAGTAGCGAATATGACTCTGAGCATTATCCCACATGTCACAGCAAGCAATAGCATCGAGTAATCAAACCCAGATCGACAACGTGATCGAAGCTTACACCGTGGTCGTAAGCCCGACAACATGGTCGATAGCTTGCACAGTGGTCGTAAATTCGACCACTCGACCGAAGAGCAACTTGGATAGAAATTGACTATCATACAGAAGTCATTGTAGTCAATAACCACCAATATCAAGACAAACAAGATTGAAAGATGAGTGCGGTCAAAACCGACGTGGTTGTAAGCCAATGGGATGGTCATACGATCAATGTGGTCGAAAATCGACTAGCACTTATAACCAACTACGGTCGTGAAGCAACTCGTAAGACAGTGGGGGCACACGACTACGAGATCTATGACCATCAAGCAATCGAAAACTAGTGCAGATGAAAACAAACGATCTGAGTCTTGACCGGTCAAAAGAGAAGCGGTCGAAGAAATAGAACGTAGTCGTAAGCTTCTCGGCAGAACAGAGGAGGCCAGTGAGTACACGATCGCAAGATCTAAAAACCTCATAACTTTTGAATACAAGATCGAATGGCTAAGAAACTTTGCATACAACATGGTTAGGGCCTCAGGAGGTTGCTCTGATCTTTAATTGAAAACTTAGCAACCAAAATAAGAGTTCAACTAGCTTTCACCGAGAGCGCCCAAAACCAAATCCGAGAGTGTAACAGAACCGCTCGTGGGTCAAATGTAGCCAAGATGGCTTGGAGTACAACCCACATGCCATTGCGATCTAGAAATAGCCAAGAACACAGAGGAAAGAAAGAACAGAGAAGAAATCAAATCAAGCTGAGCAAACTCAAATAGAAGAAGAACACAAGACACATGGTCTAATATAGATGTATTGCTCCGATGAATGATTTCACAGACACTCCCCTCGGGAGAACCAGGCTCTAATCCCTAGAGCCAAACCACACACTCAAACAGCCACTCCCCTCAGGAGGACAAGTCTCTAACCCGAGAGACACAGCCACACAGATAGACTCCCATGGGAGGGAGAGGCGACAGCCGCCAGGGCTCACCCGACCGTCTCAACTCAAACTCTTGCCTCCCCTCTCCCTTTTATAGGCTCACACGCGAACCTAGACCTAATGGATTCACCCATTAGTCCACACTGGGGATCACCCGTTAACCCTACCTAACACCGGGTTTTACCCACGCGCACTCTCGTGACAACCCGTAAACACTGACATGTCACAGTTGCTTTAATAGACCAGCTCCCTTTTGCAGCCTTGAGTCAATTCACCGAATTTTCCCTCAAGCACCTTCCCGGAAGCTTCCTGTCTTTGCACGACCGCACCTGCCTCCTGATCGACTGGACCTTGACTCCTTCTGAGTCTAGTCCCAGTCCATTCGTTGCACATGACTACACCCGGCATCCGACCATCTGGACCTCGACTCCTCCCTAAGCCTAGTCCTGGTCTACCTCACCGCTACCCGTTGTGTCCACCTCTGGCGGCTCCAGCTCTGGTTCCTCATCATCCCGGCTTGCAACCACATCTCCAGCCTCAGTAATCTTCGGCGTCTCCTAACCTCTGGACCTCAACACCTCCTGTGCCTAGTCCCGGTCCTCCTACGCCTCACCATGACCTAGCATCGAAGTCCTGCAACCACACAGACAAGCAAACCATCACATAGCACTGCACCAAACATTCAGACCATCAATTGGCACACTCAACAAGTATAGCAGCACAACACCTGGTCTTACACCACCTTCAACCACTCAAAAGCACAAGACATGAAGTGCCAGCAGCCTACGACCACACGCTAGGCTGCTACGACCACCGAGACACAAGCTATGACCAACTAACAAACTGCTACGACCATCGCTAGCTTGCTATGACCATCGTTTCCAGCAGCTACGACTACCGCTTACCCCTGCTACGGCGAACCAACCGGTCGCTATGACTTACAACTACCAAGCATGATCGCTACAACCACAAGGTCGTACCAGCTCCTACGACTATCAAGTCGTAAAGCCGATCACCAGGTCGTGAGCCTTTACGACCACCAAGTCGTAAGGCCTCAACCGACCACCAAGTCGAAAACCACTCACGACTACCAAATCGTAGTGCCGACCACCAAGTCGAAAGGCACCTATGACTACCAATAACACAACCTACGATCACCGATTACACAGGCTTTGACTTCTGCACCCAATCGCTACGACCACCAAGTTGTAAGGCACCTACGACTACCAAGTTGTAGTGCCGACCACAAAGTCGTGAGCCACCAGCTGACCACCAAGTCGCTCACTTACGACCACAAAGTCGTAGGGACTTCTACGACCACCAAGTCGATCCCCTTCAACCACAAAGTCATAGACCCTGATAACGACAACCTCAGTCCCAAGGATCACCAACGACTACCAAGTGGTAGGACTGGCTACGACTACCAAGTCGTAGACCACGAGATCGACTGTCGACTATCAACTCGAAGAAGCACTGCCGACCACTCACAACAGCGGTCGGACACAGTGGCCGTAGATGCCACTGGCAAGCAAGTCGCTAAGGCTCAAGACTTAACAGAGAGAACCATTCTCTTCTCAAACTTCAAAAACCAAACTCAATCTCACTAAATCAACAGTCAATTACTCATCACAACTATGGGGTGACCTTCACATAGTCTCACAAAGCTTTATCAGTGTAAAGCTAACTCCATCAGCCATAGCATCTCTCATCGTATGGTCGTGGTTGCTCCGAGAAGTAATGAGCAGGCCTTAAAGGGTCTCGAGTTATCTGCTAAAACAGTTCACCTTCTCAGCTGGCTCTCTTAAAGAGAATTCAAATACTTTTGCTCCTTTATCGGTAAGCATCTTGTTAAAAGCAAGAATCTTCTCTCGAAGACTCGACCAGTAGCTAGGTTTACATGGATTCCTTCGAACTTAAGATGCATGGTCAATGTCTGAGTCATGGTCGCACGTAGGGTGAAAGCTTGGCATTCGTACTGTATCAGGAGGCCTTTGTTTGGGCTCCGGGAGGCATATTCCTTGGGAAGTTGGCATCAGCAGTCGAAGTCCAACTCTTCCCGTCAGATTTTCTTTGGGGGGTTGATGAGTAGAAGTTCCTGACTGTGGCGTGGCGGCCGGGAAAGTATTTGCCCACGTTTCAGGTCTGCTGCTCTTAGAATTGTTTATCTTTTGTGTTGAGAGTAGCCCACATTTCGAATCATGTATATATGAGTGATTGCTAACCTTATATGACTTTAATTGTCATCAATATTTTTAAGGGCAAATAGGTCTCAAAGGACCTAGAACTCTGCATATATTCTGGTAGATACAAACAGTGAGTATCTTCCACCATTTTACAAAAAGAACTCTGTCAAAATTAAAACTACATTGTAGCCCTTGAATCCTTCTTGACACGGTAGTACGGTACCCTCGCCGGATTGGATGTAGATGAGGCTGCCATGACGCTAGATAGAACCTTCACTGGTGAGAGGCGTTGATGACTAGGGATGGAAAAAGGTAAGTAAAGAATAATTCGTTTTATTTATATTCGTATTTAAGAAAATATAAATATGATAAGCAAAATTCGTATTTAAAAATATTCGTATCCATATTCGAGAATGTTCGTATTCGTGTTCGAGACTATTCGATTAGTATTCGATCCGTTTTCATCCCTAACGACCTCCCTGGGAATGATTGTAGGAGGTAATTTTCTCATGAACCAAGGTTCACAAGCAAGAAGTGAAAATTACTTTGCATAATTTTCAATGTAACTTTATGCGCTACACTACTAGCTTGTGTAGACATGTAGTCATATTATATAAATTTGTTCTACCGAGATTTGTTACAAAAGTTTTAGAATATTCGTATTCGACCGAATTAAGTACATATTTGATTCGAATTCATATTCATTACGACATTCGATTTGTATTCATATTCGAGAATGTTCGAATTTGTATTCGTATTCATTTTAAAAATATGAATTTGTATCCATATATATATTCATTTTAAAAATATGTATTCATATTTGTATTTAAGACTATTCGATTCGTATTCGATCTGTTTCTATCCCTATTGATTATCGTTGACTGTCGTGCAACCACCACTTGTCTGGGAAGAGGGTGCTATCTCTCTCTTGGACCAACCACGCTGGGTGACGTCGACCTCACTAATTCGCCTGACAACCACCTATGGGAAGGCACCTCCAATGTGTCACCTTACGGCAAGTAAAATAATGTTGGGCATGTTCTTTTGGTTTCGGCTTATGGCTTTTAAGCTGTTCATGAGAGATGGTACGAAATAACATAAACTCACATGCGATTTTAGCCGATATAAATAAAGTCACTACAGTGTATACTATAATCATCTTGTAAACCCCGCCTTGAAAAGACACTTTGTTTAAAAGCTAGTTACTGTAGAAAAGCCAAAAAGCAGATTTTAGAAGCTAAAAAGAACAGGCCGTTATCTCTTATTTTGCTATATTATCTGTAATGAGACAATCCTAGAGACAACACCCTCAATAACATATCTCTAGAAAGTTTCAGAGCAACATTTTTTACAATTTCGCTTCACTGTGGGACCTGCATGTAAGATATTTTCTAAAATAATCCTACTACTTCACCCCTCCCTCTCCCCTCCCAACACTCCACCTACAACCACTCATTCATCCTCCTCCCACCCAGTGGCGGTTCTAAAGTAAGTCAAGGGTATTCAGTCGAATACCCAAAATTTTTACCAAAAAATCTACTATATACAAAGTATAATATATATGTATATTAGTAATTAAGCTAAATTCGTTTTGTTCATACACAGTCAGCCTAAATTATTGCTAGATTCTTTTGGCCTATTTCCCTCTCCTAAGCCCAAATTGGTGCCAAACACTGGTCTAGACCCACTAGGCTATTATCGTGATTCACATGACACACAGTAGAAACTCTAGGTCTCACTCAGTCTTTTCTCTCACTCAAGTCTCTCTCCTCTCTCTCTCTCTCTCTCCATTTGGTGGCGCAGGAGCTTCTGGTCTTAAACGAACACTGGAGCGGCCGTTTCGTAACGCAAGTCACCTTGCCATTGTCGCTCGCCAATGCAGTGCAGCAGCATAGGTTCACCCTCCTCGACCTAGTGACCCCCATGGCGTCATGGCCCCATATCCCTAATCTGATAATCCCTCTGTCTCCTACTCCCTTAGCGATCTCTGATTTGAAGCAAAATTATGTGTCTAAATAAAGACATGAGTCGTATTTTGCTTAAAGAAGTGAGGTATCTATAATGATTCTAAAGTTTTTGTATAGTAGTTGATTATATTTTGATGACTTATGTATCAATTATTTAGAAAATATGTAAGTGTTATCAAGTTTGTCATGTAGCTTGATGTGTTGGACACTTGGATGATTTGATCCCCTTTGATGTCTGGCTGTCTGATCCATATTTTGTTTAGCATATTACTTAAGTTGCTTAGTTAGAAACCGTTCAACAAAGTATGTTCACGATAAAAGCACTTTTGAACTTCCGCTTGGGAATACAAAAATCTAATAAAGAGAATTGTCTTTTAACTTGATTAAAGCATCTCCTTGTGATTGTACAACTCTATTATAGAATTATTCCAATTTGAACTTTGACTCAAGTTAGTAGTTCCAAAGAAACAGTTCATCTCTAATTCTAATCATCATGGTTAAAACCATTAGTCTTTGAGTTTTGTTTTACACTCCTTGCTGAAATTGCTTCCTTTTTGTGTGTTTGTCTACATGACATTATATCTCGTTTTCAAGGCATGAAGCATCGTCATGTTAATTTTTGATTATTTTAGAATTTCTTTATATTATTTGAGATGTTGTCTCTAATACTAATAATTGTACTTTAATTTTCGCTACTATGGACCTTTATGTTTGCAATTGAACAATATTTTGTAATTTTGAATACCCATTTTGAAATTTCTGGATCCGCCACTGCTCCCACCGGCTCCATCTGCTTCTCCACCACGCCAACCTCCCTTTCCTGTTCCCCATTCCAGCATTGCCCTCCCTCTCTGACTTTCATCCTTGCGCCATCCTCCAACTCTACCTGTGCTGGCCTCAACCTCCAACCTCACCGCACTGGCTTTGACTCCAACTCCGCCACACCGATCTCCACCTACCGCACGGCTCCCCATCACCCCTCACTCACTTTGGCCTCCCTCGCCACCACTGCCGACCACACCACTCACCATATATCACCTCCGTGTTGGAAATAATCTTGTTTAGAAGTCGTACACAAGTTTTGGAAGTAATCGAATCCAAAACGAGTAAGAAATCAGAAGTCGAAAACTGAGTCCTAGATGAAGTCGTAACCGAGTCGAAGTCGTATAAGACTCGGAGTCGGAGTAGGTGTTGAGAACCCGTGTTAAAGTAGGACAACCGGGTATAAAAAGAGGCTTAGAGCCATGTATTCGATGAACCAAGCAATTGAGAAAATACCAAAAAGAGGGAAACACACAAAGCATTGTTTTGTCGTGTGATTGTGCAAGGAGTGGTCGGAAGGACTCACGATCACCGCAAGCGTGATCGGGAGGAGTTACGACCACGGCAAAGTTCCAGCAGGGAAGGCTACGACCACGGTGAAGGTGGTCGTAAGGAGTCAAAGGTGGTCGTAACGAGCTACGACTACACCAGGAAGGCCAGAACGTGGTCGGAAGCGACTCCGACCACGTTGAAGGAAGTGAACGTGGTCGTACGGGTGTTCGACTACGGTGAACAGTGATCACCAGCATCACTGCGTGATTGTAGAAGGTTTCGATCACGGTATCTCGAGCGGCTGAAGGAAGGCAGCGGCAGCGATATCGTAGAGCGGTCGTAAATTGCTACAGTAAATTTACGACCACGTTGAAAAAGCGATCGGAGGAGATTGAGGCGTTCGGAATTGGTCGTAAGTACTCTGAACCGATCGTATTTGATTCTCACCGGTCGTAAATGACTCTAACCGGTCGTAAAAGGTCCTGGGAGGTCGTAAGACCTTACAACAGTTGGTATCAGAGCCTGGTGAACCATGGCGGAGGCTTCAAAGGCGAAGGAAAGCGTGTCGTTGCAGTACCCGATCCTCAGTTCGGACAATTACCCGATCTGGGCGATGAAGATGAAGGTCAACATGATCGCGCAAGGCGTCTGGGGTGCGGTCGAACCAAAGGAGAAGGACAAGGTCCTCGATGATCGTCTCGACAAGATGGCGATGGCAGCGATCTATCAAGCTGTGCCCGACTCGATGATGCGACAGCTGGTCGGAAAGGAGACGGCGAAAGACGTCTGGACTACTCTGCAGATAATGCACCAAGGAGTAGATCGAGTGAAGGAAGTTCGACTTCAAACATTGAGGAGTGAGTTTGAATCATTGAAGATGGGAAAGAACCAGACTGTGGAGGAGTTCTCTGGGAAGTTTAACGAAGTCGTAAACGAGATCAAATCTCTCGGCGACGACTTGAAAGACGAGGTGGCGGTGAAGAAGTATCTACGAGTACTACCAGAGAAGTTTCTCTCGGTCGTAACCACACTTATGTACTCGCAAGACCTCTCGAAGATGAAGATTGAGGAGGTAACCGGAGTGCTCAAAGCACACGAGCAGCTCCTGAAGAGTTACCAAGCCGACAACGAAGGACAAGGATCTTACAATCAACAACCCTTGCTCGTGAGAGAAGACATGAGGAACCAATACAAGCCGGACCAGACAGATTCATATGGACAGCAAGGTCGTGGAACTGGTCGAGGTAGAAGATCTCAAGATAAATCTCATATTCAATGCTCCGAATGTGAAAAATTCGGGCATGACGCTGCTGAATGCAAAAGCCACATCCAGTGCCATACCTGCAAGAAGTATGGTCACTATGCTGCGGAATGTCGAAGCCACATTCAATGCCATAACTGCAAGAAGTATGGGCACTATGCTGCAAAATGCAGGAGCAAGAAGAAAGTCGAAGAAGTCAACATAGCTCAAACCTCTGAACTCACAGAACCAACGCTGCTGTTGTCGCACTGCACTATTGAAGAACTGACAATGGTGCTACTGAATGAAGGGAAGGTGTTTCCTAGTTTGATGGAGAAGGGAGAGGAGTCTCAGGAACAGTCAGATTGGTACCTCGACAATGGAGCTAGCAATCATATGACAGGAACATATTCAATGTTTCATAAGCTAGATGAGAAAGTGCTCGGCAAAGTGAAGTTTGGAGACGGCTCAACCGTGCAGATCAGAGGAAAGGGGACAATTCTGTTGAAGTGCAAGGATGGAAGTCGAAGACCATTGTCAGATGTATATTACATACCAAGTCTTTACAGCAATGTCATAAGTCTTGGACAACTGACCGAAGGAGGTTACCGGATCGAGCTAAAAGGTAATCACCTGAGAGTTTTCGACAACAGAGAGCGGCTGCTAATGAAGGTACAAAAGTCAGCAAATCGGTTGTACAAGCTACCATTGAAAATCTGGAAACCAGATGGTATGCAAAGGGTTCTGGAGGAACCAGAATATGAACAACTTCATCTACTGGTAGTCGAAGGCCAGCCTGAAGTCATAATAAGCAAGTCGAGAGAAAAGCAAGTCGTGGCAGACGGCAGAAAAAAGCCTGAAGTCGTAACGAACAAGTCGGCTGAAGTGATTGGACGTGGTCGAGAGGACAATCGACTACGGCAAACGGTGATTGAACATGGTCGGGAAGTGTCACGACCATGGCAAATGAAGGCTGGAGGCGGTCGAGAAATCATACGACCATGGCAAACAAGATTTGAACGTGGTCGAAACACATTACGACCACATCAAACCAGGGGTGCGCGAGTAGTCGATTTCGAACGACTACCTGCACGAACAGGTCCCAGGATCGGCCTGAGCGGTCGAAGCATCGGCCCGAGTGGTCGACACGGACCACATGTAGCAACCGCAGCCGAGAAAAGAAGGGGTGGCCCAGGTGGTCGACATCGACCACACGCAGCAGGCGGAGTTGTAGCAAACGAGACAGGAGGTGCTTACTCGCATGCAGATGGAGGGAAGCAAGGTGAAGTCGTACTAGGTGCAACTGGCGCAAAGGAAGGTCGAAGCAACAAGAGCTTGAGTGGTCAGCGTAGATCACATGAAGTCTCAGGAGGAGCTCCCACAAGACCAAAAGAAGGCAGTCAAAAGCCTGGAGTTTGGATCCCGAGGTGGCGGGAGAAAGCACAGCGTGAAGGACGATGGTCGAAAGCAAGGCCACACATCAGTGAAACGAGTTGCTGGTGGAGGAAGCGCGAACCAGAGTTGCAGGAAGAAAACGGCGAGAGCAAAGGCTGTGAGAGCAGGTGCTCCAGCTCAGAAAGACCGGTCAAGGAAGAAGCAGAAGCAGGAGAACGTCAAAGTGATCAAGGAAGAAGATCGACATGATGGAAGTTACTAAAACAAGATTAGGGAGAGAATGTTGGAAATAATCTTGTTTAGAAGTCGTACACAAGTTTTGGAAGTAATCGAATCCAAAACGAGTAAGAAATCAGAAGTCGAAAACTGAGTCCTAGATGAAGTCGTAACCGAGTCGAAGTCGTATAAGACTCGGAGTCGGAGTAGGTGTTGAGAACCCGTGTTAAAGTAGGACAACCGAGTATAAAAAGAGGCTTAGAGTCATGTATTCGATGAACCAAGCAATTGAGAAAATACCAAAAAGAGGGAAACACACAAAGCATTGTTTTGTCGTGTGATTGTGCAAGGAGTGGTCGGAAGGACTCACGATCACCGCAAGCGTGATCGGGAGGAGTTACGACCACGGCAAAGTTCCAGCAGGGAAGGCTACGACCACGGTGAAGGTGGTCGTAAGGAGTCAAAGGTGGTCGTAACGAGCTACGACTACACCAGGAAGGCCAGAACGTGGTCGGAAGCGACTCCGACCACGTTGAAGGAAGTGAACGTGGTCGTACGGGTGTTCGACTACGGTGAACAGTGATCACCAGCATCACTGCGTGATTGTAGAAGGTTTCGATCACGGTATCTCGAGCGGCTGAAGGAAGGCAGCGGCAGCGATATCGTAGAGCGGTCGTAAATTGCTACAGTAAATTTACGACCACGTTGAAAAAGCGATCGGAGGAGATTGAGGCGTTCGGAATTGGTCGTAAGTACTCTGAACCGATCGTATTTGATTCTCACCGGTCGTAAACGACTCTAACCGGTCGTAAAAGGTCCTGGGAGGTCGTAAGACCTTACAACACTCCGCTACCATGTGAAGCCAAATCTAGTGACCACGGCTCAGATCTGGCCAAATCCAAGCCGTTGACATGCAGATCTGGCTAGATCTAATTTCTAGCTAACAGGTCAAAGTCATATCCAACTCCAGCATCATCAGGCATCTTTGAGCAGGGTGAGTTCATATTGGGTCCCACCAAATGCATCGTGAGACAGTGACTCAGTCCCAACAGCGTTTTTTCGTCCCCTCGCCCTTGGTTCGCATGAGGTGGTTGTCCCGTGGAGAAACAATGGCTCACCCATTGAGGAAGCCTTCTCTCCTTCTCTCATCCAAGCAAGTACAAATCCTACATGGATAGCTATTAGCAGGCCCGGCCCTGGAGGGGGGCGAGCGGGGCGGTCGCCCCGGGCCCCCAAAACTCAGGGGCACCCATATACTGATATACATAGTATATGTACTATGAAGAGGAGAGTATACTAACTATCGGTCTATGAGTCATTGAGTCTATCCCCGGGCGGCCGACTTGGTGACTTCTCATCTTCAGATCTTACGTTCCATCAAGCCGCGCTGCCTACGTCCCCCCGCCCTGCTAGTGCGCTACGTGTTTCCGCTAATCCGATCCGCTTTGCATGCTGCATGCAGGCGGCCAGGTGCGTACAAGGCGACTGGCGACGGAGGCACGGAGCTGCACTGCTGCACGAGTACTGAGTCTGAGTACACGACAGGAAATTCTGTTGGTAAAGTTACAAGCCGAAGTTGTACTACGAATCTCTTCGTTCTCCAGAAGTTGAACAGTTTTGGAGGCACCCTGTATTCATTTTCGGTTCCCCTTGAGCTTGTGCTTTTTGAGGTTAGTTTGGTTGGGAAATATAGCTGATTTTTGTGTTGTAGAGTTCTATTCATTGTAGAATTGTTGGTGTTGAGCTATTGATTTTGAGCTGGTGCAAGAATTGTTGGTGTTTAAAATCCAATTGCCTCTAGAGTTCTAGTAGATTTCCATTGTTCAGGAACTGTTCATATATTGCATTAGCCATTTTCAGGACTCAAGTATAGACAAGACGTCGGATAAGTAGCCATTTCCTGCACATTATCTATATTTATCGGGTTGAAGACAGTATAAGAATTGTGCATGATTAGGGCCTACATGGATAACGCAGCTAGCATTCAGAAAACAACACTTTTGGAAGATAAGACAACAGTTTTCAGATGACAGCTCATACTATGGTGTTCCATAATACACTATTTTTACAATTTTATAGCATGTACATTGAGCTGTTTTACGTAGAATTAGTGCTTTGTAGTTACTAATTGTACTATTGTTCTTTAAATTTTCAGTACTATATCATCTAGAAAATATGTATCCGGCAGTGAAAAAAGAAAAAAGAGGAAACGAATAGATGAGTTGATAGAATCACGAGTATGATCATTGCCAAAGATATTGCAGCTCAAATGAATGTTAGAAGAAAATTTTAAGGTAATATCTATAAACTCTTTGATATGAATTTTTCTTTAATACATAACGCATTTTAAGTGTTTGTTGGTAAAATTAGATATATATATATATATATATATATGTGTGTGTGTGTGTGTGTGTGTGTGTGTAGATTTATATTTAGGTATTTATACTAGGGCCTCTATTTCTAGTTTTGCCTCGGGCCCTTAAAATCTCAGGACCGGCCCTGGCTATTAGAGATGACCTACGGTGGACTATTAGAGATGCCCTTTTGAATTCTACAAACAAAAACTCCAATGAATTGTCACTTTAAGAGCAAGTCCAATAATGATCTTATAGCCAAACTAGTCAGTATTTTTGCTGATGTGGAGGAGAGATGAGAGCTTGGCTCTCATGCAAGCAACAAGCTGGGCACGGGAGCCTATGCAGTGGTGGGCTCAGATAATAAATGTATGTGAGGAGGAATAGGAAAGAGAATGTGAGACATGGTACCACATAATAATAAAAAAACCTTTTGTAGACAAATAGAAGACAAATTATTGTATAACTTGGCTCTTATAACTTGACTTATAGCCAAACACTTGGCTCTATTATTGAACTTGCTCTAATTAACTTTAAAGGGTGCCATGGACTTTTAGTCACTACTCCCTATAATCACAAAAGAATTTTGTCTTGGGATACGTGCAGTTAAACTTTGGATTAGATATATTTTTAAATATTTAGATTGGACCGATGAAAATCATATGTGTATATTTGCTTTGAAAAGTACTTTCATAGTATTTTAATTTTAATAGTTTCTATAAATATATTATAATAAAAATTATTGGTCAAAATTGTGTTTTGAGAATTATGTTGATATCTAAAAGGATATTCTTTTATGGCCAGAGGGAGTACATAAACGAAACTCGACAAACATGCATGTATGTTAAGAAAGCAATCGCTCGAACAATATTTGGGGTCATCCCTATGTGACGTTTATCCCATCAGATTATGTTGTTTTTGATGTTCCCTAGCTCTCCTCCTATTTAGGACATGTACAAATGTACAATAATATGAAGTCAACTCTTTCCTCATCCAGCGTTTGTCACATGCCCCTATCCTGTGTGTTAGGAAACCGACCCAGTGGGGGTTTCAATCGGCGCCCCTAGCCCACCCAGTTTCTTGTCCAACAAGGACATGTAGGCGCGTATCAAATTCCTCTAGACTACAAATATAGGAGAGAGCCTTATGAATGTCGTAATAGAAATAATTGAAATAAAGAAAGGCTATGGATTTCTCTCTCATATCTTGTGTCTATTTGGGCTTCTACTTTTGGTTATGATTGATCTAAGCGTAAGCACTGTGGCGACTACCAGTTTCTTTACACCACGCTCTTATCGTCATGGACTGTGGGTACCCGTTTATTTTGCAAAAGTAACTATAGGTATCTTTAGTTTCTTGGCGTTCTTTTAGATCTAGTCGTTAAAAGTTTGGTTCTTCTCCAATGACTCCTTTATCGGATTCCCTTACCTAGCTAGATGATGATGGCAATGCTACATCAAAGATCAACACAGGGTCAAGCTGGGTACAAATAAATCATGGGTGTTGCTAACGTCCAACATCCGATTCAGATGCTAGAGTCGTACGGTCGGCTGTAACATTTATCACTATGTATGTAACAATTTTTACCTTGTATGCAATAAAATATTTTGACAAAAATCTTGATGTTGCACCGGTTATTACTTATTATTACATACATAAAATCAGAATGTTGTAGCAAAAAACAAAAACTTACCCCATGGTAGGCGACGGAGAGGCCCTCGAGCGTGGTAGCGGCAGGCGGCGGAAAGGTGGCGTGCGCAGCTTGGATCCGGCACCGTAGGAGAAGGATGCTCGCATCCCGTGATGCATTCGACCTCCTAGGTTGCCGGGGGAGGGGGAAGGCCGGATCTAGTGGCGTCTCACTCAAGGACAGTCGAAGAGGAAGTCGACAGCAGCGGTCGAATCTAGCAGTGTCATGCCCGAGGATGGCCGAAGAGGATGTCAACGGCGGCCGCCACATCTAGTGGCGCCGGCGCCGAGGATGTGGTGGTTAGGCTCGTGGTCGTCGCTGTGCTTAGGTATCGTCGGAGGAAGAGAGTGAAGAGAAAGGAGAGAATGAGGAGAGAGTGACAGAGGTGGGGCGAGAACGAGTTAAGGAAAATTTGATTGGGTCGAGGAGTGAGCCACGTCTGCATGGGCTGACGTCCGATATGACCAGATATCCGAGCCATATCAATACCCATAAATAGTCTATGGTTATCTTCCAATGTTGGGCCAAGGCACACGGTCCTACGTATCTATAGAGATTCTTGACTATGTACTTCTGTTGTCATGATCATCCATAATCAGTCCTTGTCACAAGATCTAAACTCTCCAGCGAGAAAATTGAATACTTATGTACTGGCACTGTTTATCGACTCAAATACTCGATGATAATAGGTTTTCACATAGGATGTTCAATACAAAAGTTAAATACTTATGTACTAGCGTTGTTTGTATTGATGTCTAAAAGCTATTTTTCTATATTAAATAGTTTTTTATAGTACTTAACTTTCAAACGGGGTCTTTTCAAATTGAGGTCTACTAGTTAATTGTAGTACATACTATAGTGACTTTATTTATATCTGTCAAAATCGCAAGTGAGTAACTCTCTCTACAAACTTCTCTATAAGTTGTTACTATTCATAAGCTAAAGCCAAAAAATAAAATCAAAACCAATATGGATAGGCCCTTAACCTCGTGTTGTTATTATAACCACAAGGGTCGTTCAGGAATGGTTGGGAGTTCATTTTTAGATTAAGGAATACTCGATATTGCGGCCTCCAGCATTCACACGCGAATGAGTACAGTCGTTCAACAAACACACTTGTAGCACTTAGACCACACCTCACCACCAAAGTCACTATGGTTGGGAGTTCATAGTTTATATTTCGTCATTTTAATTATGCTTTTATACATTTGGCGTATCCTAGCAAGTGACACGACCAATCTATCCTGTTTTTTCTCTCGTTTTTCCCGTCACATTCTTTTCTGATGCCTACGTGGTAGGAACCAGTTGTGCCACTTGCATTTGAACTGGGCTTCCCAGCTTAGTTCGTCCACATCGGCTTTGCTGGTACTACAAAATGGGATCAGAAATTTGTTTTGCAGATATTGGCAGCTTGTAGTGCGGTTCCCAGGTTCGCCAGTTGCACCACGAACAAATGCGACACCTACCTTCACTACACGTTTGTGTTTGATTGCCTCCTGGAGAATCAGAAGAGAATAAACGAACGAACGAAAAGTCAAAACACAAATCGCTACCTAAGGTGCGCAATATTGCAACGTGGATAGCATTGACGGTGGAATCATTTGCGCCGATGAATAAGAGAGGAGACACATGTATGGTATTGTTGCTAGTTAAGGAGTAATATTTTGACTGTATGCACATGCATGTATTGTGCTCGTTTGCACACGGTATATATAGAGATGACCTGCAGGCAAGTGATCTCTAACTTGCCTTCTCTTCGTTAAGCACTATTGATCTGCATGGAGATGCAGTAGCTAATTGCAATTTATACCTCACATAGAGAAAATTAAGAAGGCAGCCTCTCCCTTGAGCAAACTACTGTCAGGTACCTTCTTTTGCTGTATTATTTGTTCCAGTGCCCTCATTGTGTTTCTTTTTAGCTCCGATCCTGTCCATTAATTTTATAGTTATGATTTCTATGTTTCAATGAAAAATAAATATGATGGTTTGATATTTTAAAAAAAAGCGCCTTTCGATTTTAGAGGCAAATTAGAAAGTGCCTTTAGAAAATTGTCTCCATGTGAGGTTTTTGTTGCAATGAATTGATCGCTCATCTTGGTGTCATTTTGAGTCTCTGGAAATTAATATTGCAATTAGGTGTAAAATTAACTAGCCTCTTTTTATTCATTTAGAGTTTCAAACGTTTATTGTTGCTACAACAAGCTAGTTACTCGTTAGTTCCATTCAGAAATTTTTCCTTCTCGCCGTCAAGCAACCTACTATAGTGCAGCCATATAGGTTGCACATCTAAAAGTTCGTCTAAGGGTTAAAAGCTTTTGCAACAACTCGGAAATATACCATATAATATTCATTTTTTTCTGTTTTCGTTATCAAGGCTTTGTTATAGATGGCTCATATATGGCAGGTAAAAAGAAAAGGCTCATGTATGGCACATTTATGCCAACCTCGTCAACAAATCCTCTTTTTTTTTTTGTGCTTTTGTGATTAACTGTAATACCTTTTATGTGGAGTGGGATTGGTCCTATATTGCTTGTCTAAAGTGAGTTACAGTAGCATGTAATGTCTTTTGGATCCAAACGTAGCACATTTAGTTTAACCCTTTTACACGAAGAAGTAAGAATGAAAGTATAAGCGAGGTGCTATGTGCGCGTGATCCACTCTATGGGTGGACTCGACATTGAGTGAATTTTAGGTCAGGATGTTACTTTGACCATCTTCCTCATGCTGTGCTACAATTGGTTCCAATAGTTTTAAATCATAATTTCCACAGCGAGATCGTAAATATATGTAGAAGCTAGCTATCACGGGTACTTTTATTTTTTTTAATTCATTAACTAGTGTTTTTAAAACTAAAATGCTATCAAAAATAACTATGATAATCTTCAGCTCAGGAATTGAATATTATAGTGTCGTAGTCTTAAAATTTGGGTCACTAAGCATCGTTCCTACCAATTAATAACGAATTAATATTCCTCATTTAATTTAATAACTTATAAAATGAAATAAGCAAGAGAAATATGATCCAGTACACCACTAAAAATTGTACATGTCCCTAAAAGTGCATAGATTTTGTACATGTTAATACTAATTAATCAATAAAATGTCCTATATCATCCTTAATATAACTGAAAGGAATTCATTTTGAAATTTAACATAAATAGAATCATATTCTAAACATGAATATACATCATAAAATGAGAATATTAGAAGAAAAAAAACGCTTAAGATGTAGCGTAGCGCTAGCAATTAAAAATACAAGCTATCAACTATAGCGTTAATAAATAGTGGCCTATTTCTCCGTCGTAGCTAAGTTCGCCGCTTTTTTGGACGTAGCATCGATTTGGAGGTCTGAAAAATTTATAGCTCAACTATGGCTAGCCATTGCTAGCCATTTAGAACACTGCAATAAAGGCTGACAACTTCGTTAGTTCCATCTGCAAATTTTCATAGCACAAATTAAATTATCTGGTGTGCCGGGATCAATCAACCACACAGTTGTTTTCATCAAAGTTCAATATATGTATGAAATTGCAAAACAAATCACAACACAGAGGAATTGACCCAGGGAAATATGTAATCACATGTTTAACCCTATAGGGTTCAAGTTCTGGCTCCTTTGTCTAGCCTTCTCTTAGAATGGTTAATTGGTATCTTTGCTAGCCTTCGTTGAAGCTGCTTCAATAAAAAAAATTACATTTTTATTTGTCTTCATGCTATCAGAGAGTCAAAAAAATCTATGGAATCTCCTGATCTGTTGGTAAGACCTGTCACGTGTCCAAGCCACGTAGAAGGAAACACAAAGTTTCCTTACGCCATTCCAGAAGTTCAACAGAACATGTACCGATTCTATGCTATTGAAATGTGATCAAATAAGATTTGGGCATGCTCTACCTTCAAAACAAGAAAAAAAAGGATTTGGACATGTTCTATGCCCTGCTGACATACACCGATACACGGCGTACACAAGGTCCATACCTTGACATGCACGAACTAGACGAACTAGAAGTTTCCAGGATTTATTCTCTAGTGCATGTGTCACTTAGTCCAAATCAGGGTTAACAATTTTGGTGGGAAAAAATTTCAGAGGGTAGCGAAACTAGCGAAGTCACCGAAAGTTTGGTATGGATTTCGTTCAAATTTCAGAAATTTGAATTTGAATTTTGATGAAACTTTTGAATTTTGAGAAAAAGGTTGTCAAAGATGGTAGAGATGAACTATATAGTGGATGTAGATGAAATAGAGATGAAAATATAGATGAAACTTACTCTAATATTTAAATTTTATCTTAAGATTTGAATTTGAACTCAAATTATGGTCTTACGAAATAATTTTGGAGCGGACCGAAATGTCTAAAATTACCGAAATTTCACCACAATTGCTAACCATGGTCCATATCTCTTGGAACTAGTTATACCAGCTATGGAAGCACACCGGCACGCCGTGCTAGCTACCACATGAACCGAAACAAGAGTCGACAATTCATAAGAGGGTTTTATGAACATGTCAAGGACACGTACTTATTTCCCGCGAAAGCGAAGGACCCGTACATATTTTCATGAAAATCGTGGACCTTAAGCATGTGAAAGGGGTAATCGGGGCGTATGTAATTTTGAGGATTTGTACGGAATTGTAAAAAATTGGAGGGCTTTTCCGAAAAATTGAAGAACTTATGTAATTTGGAGGATCTGTACGGAATTTTGAAAAATCGGAGGGGATTTTCGCAAATTTGCAGCCCCCGGGGGATAATAGCGAAGCATACAATCTCACTAATGACAGTTCAGGTATTGATAAGCATCATCCGGATGTTTTCTTTCTAACTATCATCCAGATTTGTAACCATTGGGTTAGAGATCCAACGGTCATGAATTCTGCCCCACCCCCTCCAAAAAAAAATCTCCCCCTCCTTCAAAAAAAGGGTCGTTGGATCTCTAATCCAACGGTCTCAAATCTGAATGATAGTTAGGAAGAAAACATCCGAGTGATGTCTATACACACCCTGAAAGTTCTACCAGTTAGAACTTTACATGCTTACTGCTGGCCTGCTGCTTCTTACACTGCATGGTTGCTGTTAACGTCAAGCAGGTGAAGAGCCAATTTTGCGAGAATGGCTGGGGAGCACAAGGTGCTGGACACCCTAGACGCCGCGAAGACGCAGTGGTACCACTTCACGGCGGTGGTGATCGCCGGCATGGGCTTCTTCACCGACGCGTACGACCTCTTCTCCATCTCCCTCGTCACCAAGCTCCTCGGCCGCATCTACTACTTCGACCCCAGCTCCAAGACGCCAGGTTCCCTCCCGCCCAACGTCTCCGCCTCTGTCAACGGCGTCGCCTTCTGCGGCACGCTCGCTGGGCAGCTCTTCTTCGGCTGGCTCGGCGACAAGATGGGGCGCAAGAAGGTGTACGGCATGACGCTCATGCTCATGGTGATCTGCTGCCTCGCCTCCGGCCTCTCGTTCGGGTCGACGCCCAATGGCGTCATGGCCACGCTCTGCTTCTTCCGCTTCTGGCTCGGCTTCGGCATCGGCGGCGACTACCCGCTCTCCGCGACCATCATGTCCGAGTACGCTAACAAAAGGACGCGCGGCGCGTTCATCGCCGCCGTCTTCGCCATGCAGGGCTTCGGAAACCTCACCGGCGGCATCCTGGCCATCGTTATCTCCGCGGCGTTCAAGGCGCGCTTCGACGCGCCGGCGTACAAGGACGACCCCGCCGGCTCCACCGTTCCGCAGGCCGACTACGTGTGGCGCATCTTGCTCATGTTCGGGGCCATCCCTGCCTTGCTCACCTACTACTGGCGCATGAAGATGCCCGAGACGGCGCGCTACACTGCGCTGGTCGCTCAGAACGCCAAGCAGGCCACGTCCGACATGGCACGGGTGCTCAACGTCGAGCTCGTCGAGGAGCAGCAGAAGGCGGACGAGCTCGTTCGCCTCGAGCAATACGGGCTCTTCTCCAAGGAGTTCGCGAGGCGCCATGGCCACCACCTGCTGGGCACGACGGTGTGCTGGTTCGTCCTGGACATCGCGTTCTACTCGCAGAACCTGTTCCAGAAGGACATCTACGCGGCCGTCAAATGGCTGCCCAAGGCGGACACCATGAATGCCCTGGAGGAGATGTTCAAGATCTCCCGCGCGCAGACGCTCGTCGCGCTCTGCGGCACCATCCCGGGGTACTGGTTCACCGTCTTCTTCATCGACATCATCGGCCGCTTCGCCATCCAACTCGGCGGTTTCTTCTTCATGACAGCGTTCATGCTCGGCCTCGCCATCCCGTACCACCACTGGACGACGCCCGGGAACCACGTCGGCTTCGTCGCCATGTACGCCTTCACCTTCTTCTTCGCCAACTTCGGGCCCAACTCCACCACCTTCATCGTGCCGGCCGAGATCTTCCCGGCGCGGCTGCGATCCACATGCCACGGCATCTCGTCGGCCGCGGGAAAGACCGGTGCCATCGTCGGCTCGTTCGGGTTCCTGTACGCGGCGCAGAGCACGGACCCGACGAAGACGGACGCTGGATACCCGCCGGGCATCGGCGTGCGAAACTCGCTGTTCCTGCTCGCCGGATGCAATGTCATCGGGTTGTTGTTCACGTTCCTCGTACCCGAGTCGAAGGGGAAGTCGCTCGAGGAGCTCTCCGGCGAGAACGAGGCGGAGGAGGCGGCAACTATTCGTACAGGCAGACCGTGCCGGCCGGCCTGAGTGAATAATTGCACCGGTAATCATGTACCCGTGAAGTCATGTGAAAGATTCAGGCTATCTACACGGTAACATTCAGGGGTTGTCAGAGTAGTTGCATAATAATTCTGAGTGTTGTTATCACCTGCATAATTTTTGGGACTGCCCATCACCGTGTTAGTAGCTTCTCTTCTATGGCTCCAGAACACTGTTAACAAAAACGATTTTGCTATTGCACAGTTTACTGAAATTTTTTATCTCTTAGTGAACTAAAATTATACTCTTAGTAACCTAAAATTACAGTGTACTAATTCATCCCTTCCTAAAGGTCGACTCGTTTTTTTTACTTGAGATCGTCACAAAAATAAATGAGAGGAGTTTGAGCATCTTTTGGACCTCGGGTGGAAAACGAGCCAAGAGTTTAAGCTTAGGTTAACTCACTCAATATTAGCTCTCGTATTCTTATATATCTTTATATTACTTTTAATCAATAGAAGTCAAATTAGATTCATTAATTACCCTATGGGTAGATTTTTGGTGGTGATCGGTTCGGCTAAAAAGCTCATAGTTTATGGCTGAAAACACTGTAGCTGACTGAAAAAAGCACGGTAGCTGACAGAGGATTATTTAGCATAATTAAATTTAAAAAAATTAAAAATATAAAAAATATGTTAGCCCATTACGTATAATACAAACAAATACAGGAAAAAAAAGAACCAGCAAAAAAGCTCAACAAAAAGCCAAAAGTTCAGAAAAAGACAACTTATGAATAGTGAAAAATAAGCCAGAAGCTAAAAGCCGAAGCCGAGTTGATCAGAGCCGTCTATCCACATGTGACTTTCAACTAACACCATTAGTCACGTTAGTTCCTAAATTACCCTATAAATTTGCACATCATCTTCATTGTTTATAATTAGCTCAAGATTGATCATCTTCATTGTTTATAATTAGCTTAAGATTGGATCAAGATCGTTATGAATCAAGTACGAGGCCACTCTCTAGCTCAGACCTACAACTCGACTAAAATTGAGCTCGTCTGGTTTTAAGATAAGAAGAGTTGAGCTTAGTCTAGCTCAAACTCTTAGTCTAGCTCAAACTCGACTTGTGTTGCAGCCCTCTTGGTGGCCTTCAGTTAGTTATATGGCTAGATTGCAACTGAGACTGTATAAATGACATTTGTTCCTTAATCTGGAAGGTATCCACATTATTTCCCTGTTGCTTACAATTCTGAGGAACTGGATTAATGCTTGAAACAATCTGGCTACTACTTGCAAGTCTAAAAACTCAATGCAAAGCAAGAAACCACCAGAGGGGAAATAAGAAAAGAGTAACAGGCAAAAATTAGGGAATGGCCAAGTAAAATTGAATGTCATTGAATAAATCTTAAATATCAAATCTAGGTTGGAACAAAAGAAATTCAAACTCCAGGACTACAGCCATTGGCTTCCGGTAAGTACCATGAACCACCTATAGTATAAATTCCACCTGTATGTTGGGTCTTGGGAGGAAGGTGTATCATGCTTATAAGTTATAACCACTTGCTCTGAGGGGGGCTAGCGGCTTTCCTCAGATGCGGAAGCGACCCGCCATTCTTTAGGTGCCCAGTGCTGTTTTTTTACATATAGGGCACATATTTTTTATAACCAGCCATTGTTTGATGCATGCAGTGTGGAAGTCATGCCCACAGTCCAGTCTGCCCATGTCCTCACCATCGGCATAGTCTTCCTGCAAGATCCAAGGTATATTCAGTAAGGCAACAGGCTATTAAAAAAAGATGGAATCTTGGAGCGATAGTTTTCACATATGGATTTAAAATTCTAAGAGTAAAAACCACAATTGAATGCATGCTAAGATTAACCACTGCTCAGAGACTTGACAGAATGTATTTATTCAAAAATGACAATCTCCATTTGGACTCCTCTATCCATATTCCCTTTTTTTTCCCCCTCTACTGATTGATCAGGCTTTTTTTTTGGAAACTTTCTTACTTTTTCTCACCAGTGTGGGAGTCCGGAGTCCTATTGCTCACTTGGTGATGGGAATTCATTATGCGAAAAGCTATGCAGTTTACGATAGAAAATATATCACCATTCCTTACCCCCACGCCTCAAAGTATCAATCTATAACCTAGTGTTATAGTCAAATCCCATTCCTTACCCTACACCTCTCAATCCTATTCCTCGCCGATAGCTACACCTCTCAAGTAAGCAGGTGATAGAACTAGTTAGGAATTAGTAATAGGATTAGAAACAACTGAATATCTAAATGATGATCCAGGAAATGACCTTTCTGCATTAAAGCAGAAAAGTAGTTGGATTGGATCTGTAATGCCTGTATATTTTGACAAAGGATATTGGAACCACAGACATAAATGCAATGATTGGAAGAGGGGCCTGCAACCAGCAAACAACTATCATCCCCTTGACTATTAGAAGACAGGATGAGGCTTCTTTGGATACTGAATACATAAGAGGAAGACTCTATGAATGCTCGTGCAGCTTAACACAGACGAGTTCTTTTTATGAACAACACAGTGCGGAGTGAGTGGCATTCACTAAACCACACGCTGTCATGCCTTACAAGGAAAGACAATTCAGATCACGCAATAAGCCAATGAAAATGTCAAAGAATAACATGTAGAATCTCCAAATAATTTCAAAGAAAAAATTATGTAGCAGCAAGTTTAGAAAATATATAGATATTGAATTACCTGGCAAATACAGCATGGTTCAACACTTGTTGGAGGTTCTTCAAGCGGTATGCAGACAAACTTCCATTGCTTCAAGCCAGTCATGATTTTCTCCTCACTAAGCCCAGTGCTTACATACCCAATACGTTCACCAAGTGCCAACAATTCCTGGAAAAAACAGCAAATGCAGTAATCAAACACAAATTTCTCCCTGGGGGTTTCAATTATCAAACCAGTACCAATGGACCACTGATACAAGCTCCAAGCAAGGATTCGCAAAGCAGTTACAGAAAAAAAAAAAAAAAAAAAAAACAGGACCACAGCGGGTACTGGTTACCTGCCAGTTACCAGGGGGAACCAGTTTCTCCCTGGGGGTTTCAATTGTCAAATTTAAACACAACATTGAATATGGTTCGTTCTTGCCCAGTTTAGCCAGTTCCCAACCGGTTCCCACCTGGAATTAGTGTTTATTGATTCGAATTCAAAATTTGCAATTTAAATTTGAGGTTTTCCAGACCGGAATTTTTGTCTCGATCCCAGGTTCCAAGTACCAAGTCAAGCCAGTTTCATCCAAGTTATTCTGTCTTCAACTTATTTGAGGACATGTCATGGGATACCATGTTTACCAAAAAAAACTGATATGCTTAACTGGCATAAGCTTGACATGGACATATTTCAGACAAAAATACTAGTCAAACCAGCCAGGATTCAAAATTCCCTCTCCCTCAATCCCTGGTAGCTGCGATTTCTGGTTAGGGATAACGGACTGGTAATCTGAATCATGGAGGGAAATGCTGCTATTAGCTTATTACCTCATATGACATATTATCCACATCAAGCCGCATGTCACGATGTCTGTCAATCAAATTGGCTCTCCTCACAATAAGTGAAGGATCAATGACAACCACATCCTGTCCAAAAACCAATATCACAATTTAAGAGTCAATCACAATGATATAGCTATTCTAGGAACAGATAAGAGTAGCAATAACATATATACATCACTTTCAGTAGACATCCTTAGTTTACTGGAATTTATGAAAGTTTACTCAAACCTACAAACGTTATATAAAGATCTAAATCTTAAATGATGTATAATAGTCTTCAATCTTTTTTCTAAATATTTTCCTGGGACATTGCTGAACATATGCTAACTTCTTAAATCATTGGAGAATGTAAAAATGGAATTGCAACATAGTTTGCAGAAACAATTGCAGATTTTATATAGAATATAATGAGATATTTTGTGGTGAAGGCAAGGATAGACTTCTTGTAGTTCAAAATACATAAAACAGAGTTAAAAATAAAGAGTTTAGTCTACACTCAGCCTTTCATTCTCAAAACACCGGGTTCAGAGAAAAAGGTAACTTCATTATTTTGTATTAAAGGGGTATGATACGTTAGGAGCTTTGGAGTTTGGACTGTATTTTAAGGGCACTTATGGGTGGGTTCTTTTGAACTGTGGCTTATGTCTTTTGAATTTTGGTTGCTCGCGAGGGAAATTACGAAGAGCGAGACAGTCACATGCGATTTTGGCCGATACAGCTGAACCCAGTATAGTGTCTACTACAATCGACTTGTAGACCACGCCTTGAAAAGACGCACCGTTTAAAAACAAGTTACTGTAACACCGTACATAAGCCAATAAGCCTAAGCGGACTCAAACACAGCCTATATCACATCAACTGGCACCAGAGATGAACTACTTTTAATGAAACGTCAACACTGTTTAGCTACAACCAATAAGTAGGATCATGCTGCATAGTAAGTTGCTCACTAAGATATATCTGATTGGGAATTAGTACTCAGATGAGACAATTTGCATGGTACTACTAGTTACTAGTTAGAACTTAAAAATTGAGTGCTTAGAAAATTGGTTGCTTAGCAATGATCACTCATTTACAGCCAAGCATATAGGAAAATATGCTATCATTTGTCTACATATATGTTTCAACCAAACTAAATTACTGATATATGTTTCGTTATTTGGGATCAATGCTACAATGGAACGGTGAGATCGATGAAAACGTAAGCCACAGGATAAGAACAGGATAGGTGAAATGGTGCCAAGCATCTAGTATCCTGTGTGATAAAAAAATCCCTCAAAAGTTAAAGGGTAAATTCTATAGGACGGCGATCAAACCCACGGTGCTATATGAAGAGATGAGGATGCTGCGATGGATTTTTGGTCACACAAGGCGGGATCGCATCCGCAATGATGATATACGTGATAGGGTGGGGGTAGCACCAATCGAAGAGACGCTTGTCCAACATCGCTTGAGATGGTTTGGAACCTCCAACGGAGACCTCCTGAGGCACCGGTCCGTGGTGGAATTTTAAGACGTACTGCAAATGTAAGAAGAGGCAGAGGTCGACCAAGATTGACGTGGAGAAAGCAGTTAAAAGAGACTTAAGAGATTGGAATGTATCTAAAGAATTAGCTTTAGATAGGAACGCATGAAAGTTAGCGATCCACATACCGGAACCATGAGAAAGTTTAGGAACAGCGTTTTAGACTCTCAGCTCAGATGGTAGGATGTACAACTTAAGGTTTTTGCATTGTAGATTTTCAAAGTTCTCGTCTCTTTGACCTTGAGGAGGTTTCATTCCTAGTCTACCTCAACTTGTTTGAGACAAAAGACTTTGTTGTTATTGTTATTGTTGCTGCTGCATGAGATAGAAATTTAGAACTAAATTCAAAGAGTAACTTCACCAAATGGAAGGTTTAAGTTTCATGGTTCATACCCCCACCAAGAAAAAGTGTACAACCATTGGAAATATAACGATGTGTAGAAGAGACTTACTCCCATCTCCAGTCTTGCACTTCTAGCCTGACGAATTTGATCAACAACATTGCGGAGCTGTACAAGATAATAATGACAGATTGGTGACAAATATTACAGGCATAAAATAAGTAATTCATTTACTGAAAATATTGAATTCAGAAAATTTTTTGAAATAGTCTCTGCATCAGCTGACAGGTAACTAAGTTACAGCTGAATCAACTTGCTGCTAGCTTATCGGAGGGTAGGTAAACAAAATCCACCGCTTGCAACAGCGAAACACATCTAGGATAGGAAATAATAAATATTTGTTGTAGAGCAAATATTGTCAAATTTAGAGTGGAGTAACAAACATCGTAAATGTTGAGCAGCTTTAATCTCAATACAACGGGTAGGGGATAACTTGCCAAGAGAAGAAAAAAAAAGTAGTTTGTGATTCAAGTGCAATTTGCAAAACATGAAAACAACACAGCTCATCATGCAGAAACAAATTTCTCATGAAAATGAAACTTCCGTAGTACTTCTCAGGAATTGTTTAGTTTAATAATAGAAAGCCCAAGAATAATAGCCCCTTCAAGAAAGCTAGAAAGCAAGGCAAAGCATAGAACCAGAGATAACATAGGAAACCTCCCTCCCTCCCTCAACATACATTTTCTGACTAATCAGCCCCCAAGCTTCTCTTTTCCTTATTGTGCCCTATCCAACCTTCTAAATGCTCTGTGCATTACCGCATCTGCTAGCTTGTTACAACTTATACACATAAATGCTACGCAAGCATTATACCCCTGACCTTGCAGCACAGGACTTTCACTTTTAAGATAAATATGAAAATAGTTATGTGCCATATTAGCACCAAGTAAGAATAGAAAGTTAGATGGAATGACTCCAGGGCAGCATACCTCTGACACCGTCCTGGTTCCTTCTCTTGAAGCAGCTATGCTCTGCATAAAAGACTGAAGGTCCAAGTAACTTGAGTTTTGCCTATCTATAGAGGGAGGACCTGCCCTAAAGTAGTGTTGCTGGTCGGCACGAGAGCTCGATCCTAGTTGATGGTTCCGAATCTCATGTGATGTGGATGAATGCCCACAGTGCTGCAATGCAACGCTTGGACTTCTGGAATGAGAAACATTAGCAGCAAGCAAGGACCTCCTGGCCATCTCTCTTACAGTTGAACTTGGCTGAGATGCATCCAACCCAGGGATCTGTTGAGATCCTACATTTGTGGCAGCTCGAAGTGTGGAGCTGGAGCTGGAATTTTGCTGGTTGCTTCTGCTTCCGGGTGCAGATAACAAATTTGTTGAATCTGCAGTAAACAAAGAAGAACCTAACAAAATGGGTTCAGGAAAATTGCTTCTCATCATGCTCCTACTGGGATCTTGTGAAGCAGATCTCTGGTTTGTTGCATCAGCAGAACTGGAAGAACTCCCTATTCTTGAACCAAAATTACCATTTGATGGAGGTCGGTGCAAACTTTGCGAAAATTGAGTAACAGCAGGTACATGAGGTCGATTATGAGAACTTGCTGCGGAGCTTATTGCTCTAGGTTGCACTGGAATAAAAGAAGATTGTTGCTGCGTAGGCTGATAAGCAGAACACCTGAAACTTCCCTCAGGCAAAAGATTGGGCAGTGATTGATCATACTCATTTGGGCTTATTCTCATCCGTGTATTTCTCAGAAGTCTTTCACTGTCATGTGGATCACCAAATAATGAACAATGATCAGACAAATTGGCGTTTGCAGAGGTGTTAATATTCTGGTTCAACTGTTGTACAGGAGGGTATGAAAAACCATAGTTTGTAGAGGTAGGCATAGTTAAACTAGTACTACTTTCATGAGTGGACGGCGAAGGTAGAAGTATATTGTTATTTTGGTGATGATTACGTGAGCTTCCATTCGCAGAAGACTCTGCAAAACTTCCATCAATATTCTTTCTCTTGCAAGATGAACGATGACCACCAAACACACTGACTTCCTGGCCTGTTGCACCATCAAAAAGGTTCGCAGTCCGCGAAGAACTTCCTAAAGCATCTGAAGAAATTTCATGACGCAGAACATGCTCAGTGGTGGAAAGACCCCTGTTCAGAGGAAAAGCATTCATTCCTGGTTGTCCATTACTCTGAACCATATCGATAGTCTCGGTGTCAAATTGATCAGCCTGATTAAGGTTTAGGTCTATGTTCAAGTTGTGTGAAGGCAATGAACTACTGCTTTCATGTCTTCTCCTTTCTATAGTTAAAGGACCGCCGATAGACAACGCAGGTGCAAAATGCTCCCTTTTGGCCTGAAGAAGGCTATCATGATTGGCTAGGCAGCCCATAGAGCTAGATCCAGCTGAATCCCATAAGCTCAAGCTTGTATTTTGCTGACCAATCATGCTACCATTCGGCATTCCCACCTCGTGACTATTGAGCAAATAGTGTGGGTAGTTCTCACTCTCTAGGGTATCAGGAAGTAAATTCTGTTCATCCATCGTGGGGTTGCTGGGAAGTAAATTCTGCTGATCCATGGTCGGGTTGTTGGAACCAGAACCAAGGTGGCATGTTTCCGAGGAAGACAGCATAGTGATCCTATTATGCTGCATCAAAGCCTCACTGTGTTTCTTCCTAACTTGATGAGGTACTCAAATGATTTCAATGAAATAAACCATCACCACCTAAAAAGCAACACTTTACAACTTGAAGTAGATAACCCTGGCAAATATAAAAAGGAAAAATATAAAATAATCCGTATTGTACACAACATAAAGCGAAGGCAGAAATAACAGAAACATAAACTAAACAATACTAAGTTAGAACTGTACGGCTGCTTTGTTGGGACTTGGGATTTCTTGAAACATATATATTAACAAATAAGCATCCATGCGGAACCCAATTCACCAAGTTATTTTTACAGCATTTTAAACAGAGGTGTGATGCATTATGCACTGCCATGAACATTGCCTTCCATTTCCTTAGAATACTGAGGAACAAGTCATTAAAAATCAGAATTCAAAACATTGAATTGTAGAAGTGAACTCATTGTTTCTTATTCTATGTTGAATACAAACAAGAACTTCAAACTAGGATGCATAAAGTTATGAATCTTTGTTACACGTCAAAATGGCAGCAAACATTACTTTTAGCATGGCAAAATTGAAAAGACACTGTAGGCAGAATTTATAAGAGTATTAAGACCCTGTTCGTATTGGCTTCTACTTAAAAAAGCCAAAAACCAATATGAACGCTTGGCTTCTCGAAGCGACTTCTCAACTCCTCTCGCTACCGTCTCGCTCCGAGAATAAGGCAGAGGGTCACGGGTGCATAACCCACCCCACTCATCTCGCTACCGTCATGCGCACGCATTTCTCCCTCACTTTTTTGCACCGCTCGCTCCCTCTTTCTTAAAAACCACTTCACTACTATTCATTTTCAGCCATAAGCCACAGTTCTTTTCAGCTTATGTCTTATATCAAACAAACAAACATGGCGGTTTCTTCGTCGCCGTTTTGAAGCGACTTATCATAACAACCTTTTTTAAGCGACTTATCAGCATTCGGTTTGTTCACACAAGCGCTCACGCTAGGATCAAAAATCATAAGCCGCAGCCGAAAAGAACCCACCCGCATCGCATCAGTAAAAGCCATATAAACACCCCCTAAAGTACATAGAAGTTCTATAAATCAACATGTCAAATCTATAGATACTGTAGGGAACACTATAAATCAACACCTCTCCAAATCCATCATTATAATCAACAGGAGCGATGTCGGATGTGTGTGATATCGCACCTCATTTACTGAGACAAGTGATGGAAACTGTTGCAGACTGTCTCAGCCAATTGGCTAATACTGCGAAACTGCTTCCCTAGCTTCAGCCAAAAAAAGAACATAATTTAGTTTTCAGTCTGCAATGCAATCACATGAAGACAGATTGTCTCAATCTCCAACCAAAATCACATCTTTCACGCCCAAATTTCGCACGGATTCCCTGTTCTAGACATGTAACCCATTCGTAGCCCTCAAGACAGGACTCCATTTCGAACTAGGTATATAGATAACGAATAAACTAAACTCAAGCAATTTATCCAATCTAATCGGCCCAAACGTTAACTTTCTACGACAGAATCCTTCCCTGAACCTGCCCCTACCCCCCAAACAGAACTCGAATCGACCAAATTCCCACGAATCCTCCACAGAAATCCGCAGAAATGGCCACCTCCAGATCCGCCCCCCAATATCCCCACAGATCTCAACCCCCCACACCACCACGCCCCCGAAATGAGCCCATCCACCCCCAATCCCAGCGCCCACTCCCCCCAAGAACCCAGCCCTGCCCACCACCCATCCACACCTAAACAGCATCAAGAAAACCAAGAATCAAGAAACGTACGGACCCAGGGCCGTGCGGCGGCCCGATCGGCGGCCTCCGGGGGCGCCGATCGGCGTCGACTGCCGCGCCGATCGGCACAGAAGGCGGAGGGAGGGGAGGGGAGGGGGGACCGCGTGCTTCCTCCCGTCCGCCGCTGCGGTGCTGGTATGCGTCGAGGAGGAGGACTCGAGGAAAATAGGGGGGAGGACAAGAGGATGGGGTTGCGGAGGCCTCTTCTGCGGGGTGGGTGGGGTGGGGGAAAGTGGGCTGGCGACGCGATTGCGAACCCACAGAAAAGATTATCGCCGTGGGGGGATCCTGGCCGTCGGGTCGGGGAGATCGACGGTGGGCGGTGTGGATGGGGGAGCCTGGACGGATGGGGAGAGGTTCCAGTGAATGAAGGAACCTGTCTGTTGTATGTCCGAATCCTTGCAGCGTGTGATCAGCCCCTAATAAATGTAGGCGCCTGGTTTTCGGATCTTCTGTGGGTGCTAATTTGGAATGTCACCTCTAAATATATATATGCTTGTCCTTTTTTGTTTCGGCTTATGACTTTTGGCTACAGCTTATGGCTTTTAGACTATTCATGATAAAGAGTATGAATAACAGAAACTCGTATACGATTTTGGCCGATATAAATTAAGTCGCTACAGTATGTATTACAATCAACTTGTAGATCCTACCTTGAAAAGACACTCCATTTGAAAACTAGTTACTGTAAAAAAACAAAAAAACATATTTTAGAAGTTAAAAAGAAGAGGCCCATAATAGTTAAGGAAAACGTATATACGAGTATATGACACTTGAACTCTTCAACTTATCTAATTTCAACCCAAAACTTCTAAGACTGTGTACTTTGCACCCATCAACTATTAAAACCAAAGCGAATTCAATCTTGATGTACTCATGGTGTAAGCTAGTTTTTGCTGAGAAAGCGACACCACCAGCATCACAAATGTCGAATAAGCAAGTAAAAAAGAGTAAATTACACTACCTAGTGGTTGGTGCAGTTGGGCGATGAGTTGACAAGAAATGACAAATGTCCTATTTATATTGGTTTCTATTTCTGACTTCTGTTTTGAAAGGACAAAAGCCAATGCGAACACCCGATTTCTCAAAACGGCTTCTCCACTTCTCTTGTCATCGTCACACCCTGGGAATAAGGCAAGGAGCCACAGGTGCATCATGCACCCCATTCCTTTCACTCCAATCACGCGTACACATCTCTCTCACTTTTCCACGGCTCATCCCATCCTTCTTAAAAACCACTTTTTTTAGTTACTAATATTCATTTTCAACCAAAATTCATAAAGATATAGTCAAAAGATATCAGCAAAAACTAATTAGACTGCCCTCAAAGAGAGGAAGGATGTATGCTAGCACTGTTAACGGTGGCTAGGAGAGAAACATGATGGCTTAGCTCTACCACATCAACAAAAAAATCTATTTATTTATGGTCAGGGGTGTGATTTGTTGAAGGGAGAAAGTTAGATGGTCTAAGAGTTTAGGGTCGAAATGAGACGACTCAGAGAGTTCAAGGATTTAATATACTTTTCCCAATGGTTGTACTCTTAAAACGTATATACTGGGAGAGTTCAAGGATTTAATATACTTTCATAATCGTACAGTATAAAAAAAATGTTTTGTCACATTTTGATGGTACTAAGACAACTACTGTATAAAAAATGCTTTTGTCACATTTTGATTGCACTAAGACAACTTTTCTTAAAACTGGTGCATGTTGTCTCTTTCGTCAAACACAAATCCGTAATTTACCCTTCCACGAATGTTTTTTTACGTTTTCAAGGCTACTTTTCTCACAATGCCTCGTGTGTGTGTGTGTATGTGCAATGCAAACCACACTATACAAGAACGTTGATTCAGCTACACGGTCACTTCTCACTTGGTCTTAAGTGAAAGCCCAACCCAGTTTTGGAGCAGGGTGAAAAGCTGGCTTTGGTTTCATATGCAAGGTTTGGCGTAATCAAATGATCCGTAGTCTAGGACAAGGAAGATAAAGAAGTCCAGTATATTCATCAATTCAAGGATTTGATAGTAACCCATTGTTATTATTAATATAAATTAGCGCGTTTTTCTAAAAAAATCAAATGGTCCATCAGTTTTGTTGTCACTAAATATAGGTTATCATGGTATATGTACAGACAAACTTTTAAATTTTTCTTCAAAATCTATCAAGTTCATCTCTTTCTTGCCTGTGAAATGACTATTTTAGGTGACTCAAATTGCGGCCTAGCTGGTTCAACCGTACAATTTTGTGACCTAGCTTGTACCTCTCAACATGATGCATCGGACCAAATAACCACAGCCCCAACCCAACTTAGTCATCATCTTCCTTCAGTGACGGACCAGAAATAAAATGTTGGTAGGGCGGACTCACAAGCATGAAAGCAAATAGTATTACCTAAAAGCAAAACAATACATGATCAAACTCATTGCAATCGTACTAATTAGAGTATATGACACAAGATGGAAGCAACAACTACAATTCGCATGCAAACATATATAGATAATGGTAGAACATTGAAAAATACCCCGCTAATGAAGCTTAGTCCATAGTTGTAGATGAACCATAGAAGAAACAACATATCAATTGTGAAAAATAGATGGATCAATAATATCACAATTTGATAATAGAACATAAAAGATACAATAAAAAGAGAAGATAAAAGACATACCACTAAATAACTAAGTACGTATATGAGAATGAGGCATTTTCATTCTCTTGTTTTTGTGGTTGTTGTTGTATAATGTCTTCCTCTTATTTGACTTGGTCCAATTAGATTTCAAGTTGAGATTGTGCATGTGCGGTCACTGTTCCACTTTCCATGGTGCTTTTGTTTGAAACTTTGCTAGAATAGCTCTTCAAATCCATTTCTACCAAATCAAACAAGCAATCAATGAATTCATTTGATTTTCGCAACTACAAGTAAGAGTAAAGACCAAATATTTATCACTTACTCAGACACTTACTATTGGATTTGGAGTTTCTTATTATTCTATTCATTTTGAATTTTGAATATTTATCATTTCCTGTGTGAGGCCTTTCTTATTCAAGAAGAGCACCTGCAAAAATAGCAAAGAAATTCTTCACTACAAATACAAAGGCCAGTACAATCTACAAAGCAAGGCTACTACGCATAACACATCATTCATTGGTACTACCAGCAAGCCAGAACATTCTTGCACTACCCAACTCTTGTCTACTGGTGATGACACCCTACCAATAATGCAAGAAACTGAAGAAAGCAAGAACTGTGCTCCAAGAGCAAAAATAATACAAGAACATCCTGACAAAATGATGACTAGTCCCAACCACTCCCAGCCCAACAAAATGGCATGCAACATACTTGGTATTTGTCTCCGAACCAAACATTCATCTCACCTAATCACTGCTTTAGTAACTGCTGGGATTGCTGGGTAGTTTGTTCATCAGGAACCAACCAAATCACCAATCACGATGAAATTTTAATCACAAGCTGACCATGGATCTTAAGTACATCTCTACAATAATAGCTAGTGCATGTGTCTCTCACTAGAATATCCAAAACATGCATGGGTATTGGGCAACCAGTCCATCTGAAGTCTGAAGTGTGAACCATGAAGTTCTCTTCTTCTCCCCTACTTTACCCAAACTACTACAAAATATTGCCTAGGCTTAGCCACCAACCTCCGAACGCCACACCGCATGCCCGCTTCCGCTAGCCACCACACTGTGCTTTGCCCTCCACGCCATGCCTACCGGCCGTCGGGCCCTGCTCTAGTGGCTACGCCGCCTTGTAAGGCTATGGTTAGGGTTAGTCAGCAGCTAGATCTTGCCAGTCACCTCTCAGGGTCGGGGACATGGGGGTTGAGCTTCGCTGGCTACTTACTAACTAAGATATTAAGTAACTAGTCATTGGCTGCACGGCTCACTGCTTCTATTGGGCCAGTGAGCTAGACGCCTCCACGGGTGCACTCTTGGCTTCTGGGCCGCACCATGTCATCAAAACTAGCTAGCCACTAGGACCGCAGGATGCACTCCAGGACGCGCGCGAAGTCGCTTGATGCCAGCCATGGTGGCACCGGCTCTGGAGGAGGAGGGGGGTCCGGTCAACGATGAAGCTTGAGCGGGCGCCCGACCTTGCCTAAAGGGTTGGTCTGCCAATGTCTTCCTTGTGACCTTTGTGCAACTCAGTCCCAGTTGGAGGCTTGAAGCGCATGGACTATGACAATATCAAATATCTCTCATGTTGGTCTTCCCCTTCCATCTTTCTTGGTGTTCGCATTCATTTTATATGTGTGTTTCATATCCTAAATTCCTAACAAATTATAAGAAAATACTGAAACTATGGATTATTATCACTAACACTAATATTTTAGAACTGGAAGTTGCATTTTTAAAACTTATTTTTGCTCAGTTTTGGAGTTGGGGAGAATGTTGGAGACCATTTTTAATAAAGATTACCATTAACGCTACTAAAATGTGATGAAATGTTAAATGTAAACCGGCTATCAAATTCCATGTGCTAGCAGGTAGGGACAGTTTTTTTTCTTCAAGGGCATCTCTAATAGTGCCATGTCAGCTGTGGTTAGCTTGCCACCTTAGCAAAGTAAGAGAAGTCGTGGTTTCTGGATGTGACGAGTGCAACTCGGGAAACAAGACCGAAGTGATGAGGAGTTTTGCTGTTGGAGTGAGGTCATCATTTCCGTACACATTTCATGGATCCCGCATAGAAAAAAGGCATCATAGCTTGCCATCCTGGCCTCCCTTTGTGTCACTGCGATTGGATTAGACTCCATGGCTTGAATTCAACAGCGATGGGCGAGGGAGGTGAGGCTAGCCTGGCAAGGAATGAGGGTTGCGCGCTGTGGATTAAAGTCGTCAAAGCCGACAGAGGAGGGTGAGGAGGCACTGACGACATAACGAGAAAGTGGAGACGCCATTTGGATAAGGATCACAAGGTAGATTTGGGGGCAAGAGAGAGAGAGAGAGAGAGAGAGAGGAAAAGAAGAGTAGGGAGAAGAAATCAGTGGTGCCGAGTGGGCCCTACCATATTTTTAATTTATTTGCTCATTCTACTTGACTGGTCTGCTTAAGACTCTGAAACCAAAACAAGTTTACGTGTCAGAGCATCTGCTACATTGGTGACAACTTAGAGCAAAACTGGTTCAATACGTGTTAGAAAGGGTAAAATAAGCTATACAGTTGAGGGGTTGAACATCTAATTTTATAGTTGGAGGATAAATCAAACTTTTGTAATAGTTGAGAGAGAGGAGGGGCCAATTGGACTTAATCTTTTACCAAATATTTTAGATGTTTGGTTGCACACACATGAAATAGCATGGGCCCGCCTCTACCATACACCCCCTCCAAAGATTGCATCAAGGCCATGCACAATGCCTTAGCGCAACATGAGTCTCCAATGAGGTTGACATTAGAGACAGAGAGTGCAATTAGAATAAAATTATCACTTAGTGAGCACATTCCATCCCGATTGGTGGAGAATCAAAGAAAGTGGAATTTTCAGTGACAAAAATTTTCATAAAAAAACTACGGTTAGGTGAAATGGCTGCTTATACCATCTTTTTGGGCAAGAATTTAGTAGAAGAGATGAAGTTCTTGGGTGTTTATAGTTTAGTCTAGATGTACCTCTGTGTAAATTTCTTGTTCTATAGACTTAAATGTAACTATGTGGATTATGTACTATATTACAAATTAATATAATTAGGGACTTTTCCTTAAAGATAAAAGTGAAAAAAGAGAAGACCAACATGAGAATTAGCTCAATTTTAATATAATTTGGAGCTTTGGTTTGAAAGTTAGCTCAATTTTAGGTTTTGGATCTGTTTTGGTGCAGCAGAGCTTCACGAATGAAAATATCACAAATCTCTCAAGTTCTTTCAAGGTTTTTATTAGGATAGGTTTCTAAGATCATAAACTAGATTTGGTTCACGTTTCAAATCTTTTGTATCGATAGATCAAAAGTTACATAATTTTTGGATTTAAAATAGTGCTAAAATCACTATTCATGGACCAAAAAATCCAATACATCCGATAATTTTTGGATTTTTGGTTTTTTTGATCTGTATGACTTCTCATCCTATTAGAGTAAAGATTAAAGGAATACTTGCGGGAAAATTTGAAGATAACATTCACCCCCTCTGTTACTATATTGGTCCTACACTGCTTATACTTTTTTTGGCGAGAATTTAGTAGAAAAGACGAAGTTCTTGGGTATTTATAGTTTAGTCCAGATGTACCTCCATGTAATTTTCTTGTTCTATAGACTTAAAAATGTAACTGTGTGGACTGTGTATTGTATTGTAAATTAATATAATTAGGGATTTTTCCTTAAAGATAAAGTGAAAAAGATGAGAAGAAGGATACTTTTTTTACAACGAGGAGAGGGAGAGTTGGTGGACCTGACGAATCTAACCGAAGTTAGTGACAGATCACAGAGTGGCATAACATTCTCAAAACTTGCATATGCAGCACATGTTTGGTCCTTCATCTTAGCATCTTGCATTTTTGGGCCGAGTTAGGCTTCGGATATGGGCGCCACCGCACTCTCGTAGTTGGGCCTCCAACCTCTTGGCGCGAACGACACCTCCAACTTGGCGCGAACGGCGCCACGGCCGCCCACGTGGCCCTACCACAGCGCTTCGCGCCATCCTCGTTCCCGCCAAATGTTGGCGCCATCTCCGAGTCCGACTCTCTAACCCGGTAACATATACGCACACCTCCCACATCACTCTCCTCAGCTAATCCCCCCAAACCCTAATCCCACGCCCAATTCCTTCCCGAGATGGACGCGGCCATGCATCCCAAGAGGGCGGCGGCGGGCAGTACCGCGACGCCGCAGAAGCTGAAGAAGGCGGCGGCGGCGGTCGTGTTGGCCGACCAGATCTTGACGCCGGAGAAGCCGAAGCAGAAGGTGGCGGCGGCGGCGGCGGCCGAGCAGATGTTGACGCCAGAGAAGCCGGAGCAGCCGCCGCCACGGAGGACGCGCAACCGCGGCATGGCGTTCTCCGTCAAGGAGGTCCGGTCAGCGGCGCTCGGGCTGCGGCGGGCGGAGAAGGGCCCGGCTGCGGCGGCGGTGGAGGCGGCCGAGGAGGACGAGCTAGAGTCTGTTGAGCGGGAGCTCGGTGTGGGTGCCGGAGCTGGCCGGAGCCCGGTCAAGCGCAAGGCCGAGGTCAAGCTGCCGGAAAGGTTAGTGTTGGATCTAGTTCGATTTCTTGTTTGTGCCCCAAAAAATGAAACATTTTCTTGGTTTGAGGCCTTTATTCTAGTACTAACCAACAACTGCATGCAAATGTAATGCTAAATTCCATGCCCAAAATTATATTGTTTTTTGTGTGCAAACAAATCTTTTATGAGAATTTCTAGCAAATTTTGTTTCTGTGGTGATGCCAATTTCTAATTTGGTGCATGTGGTTACTGTCCATGGTCAGCTATGAGATGCTCTGCGAGTTCTTCAATTGCTTCGAGAGCTCCACCCGGCTGCTCCGTATGAAGGGATCCAAGGCGACGTTCCCCAACATCTGCGCTAGCATTCAACATTTGTCTGGGAGGTACTAAACTCTTCCGTTAAGCACTCAGAGAATTGCTGCTATGTTTGATTGTCATAATTCAATCTCTAATTCTTATAATTCTGTGTGCAGGAGGTTTACCTACAGCCATCTTGCGCAGCTTAAGTACATAATGCCTGAGGCGATTGTCATCAATAAGATCCTTTTGCGTGACGAAAAGACATGCTGCATGAAGCCGGATCTCCAGGTGAACCTCCTTGTTGATGCTGTTGAGGGCAATGCGAAGCAAAAGGGGGAAACCGGGTACGCGGCCTTGAGAAGGATCTTCAGGCAGAGGCTCGTGGATTTCTTCAGGGGCCATCCTGAGGTATGACAATCGAGTATTCTTCATTCTTTGCTATTATTTCAACATAAGTACTTGCACACGTTTATGAGTCAAATGTATATGGACTAGTAACTGTATGACTAGTGCTAGTTCGTGCTATGAAAATATGCTGTTTGGAGTACCCATAGTTGAAATTCAGGATTCATGGTGCCTCTGTTATTTATCTTTCAGGGAGATGACATTCCAGAGCATGATCTGCCACATCCATTTAATCAAACAAAATCAAGTGTCGCCCAGATCACACCAAGAGTTCTTCCTGAAGCTGCATCTGCAGTACCATTGTCGAGTCTCACTGAACAGCAGCCTGTTGCGATGTCACACCTGTCGCATTCCTTTAAGAGAAGGTTTTCACAGAGATCTTCAACTTGTCCTGCAACTGCCAGCACAACCAGTCTACCGGCAGAGGTTAAACCCACTGCTCCATCTGCACTGAGCAGGAAGTCGCTGCTCGGTTCTCCAGTTTCTGGTGGTCATAGCATAGACAATGAAGCCCACGTGCAAGAGAAATGTGGCAAGGATGTTGTATTCAAATCTGGTGTTTCAGAAGGGACTCCTGCAAAGTTTGCATCTACACCAGTGAGATTAATGGCGGCTACACCAGACCTTCACACCCCTAAAAGGCCAATCTCTGCTACTTGCTATGACACACCGCCTCTGAAGATGGCTAAACGATCAGTTAGGACTAAATTGTTCAGGACATTGACAAAGGATGCAAGTAATATGGGTGAAGAGCCCCAAAGCACGAGTGTGTCTGCCATCGATGGCGATGATGAGTTACTCAGTTTTCTTCCGAAGTCCCTCTTGCAATCGGTAAGTTATTGCTGACGGTGACAATGATTTTCTCAGTTTGCTCTATGAACAAATGATAATATATCTGTTCCTTGCAGGTAAAAGAGAAGGAAAAGAGAGCTTTGGAGGAGAAGGAAACGGGCTTTGCCGATCAGGTAAAAAGGCAGAAGCTGATAGCATCCCTGCCAAGCACCTTTGACATTATCTTACTTATCTATCAGTCGGCGCAGCGGTCTGTAATGACAAAGCATGAGCTCATCCACAAGATAATTGCAAGTAATCCAAAGATTGTGGACAGAGGTAAGTGTGAGCTGTGCTTTCTGTCTTCATTGCTTCAACTGCTAACTGCAATGCGATTCCTGATGTTGAATTAATACATCTGTAGGTGAAGTATCAGAGCAATTGAGATTGTTGGAAGAGTTTGTTCCAGATTGGATCTCTGAGAAGACCGCACGAACTGGAGATGTTCTCTGCTGGTAAGCATTCTTATCCGATGCATACGTGTACTGTAGTTTTTAAATGGACATCAAATGCATCTTGAACGTATATCCACAGCCTACAAAAATTACGACTATTCTCAGACATATCCTAATTCGTGGCATTGCTCATTTTCAGCGTTGATACAGCACTAAGCCAGGCAGAGATTCGACAAAGGTTGTATGCTGCTGAGTAGGGTGAACTACAAAGTCAGTACACCTTGTTTAGAAATGTAGGAATGCCTGTCACATGGCAAGTTTGTGCTTGAAGAAAAGGCAATAGCACTGTCGTCACCTGATGCGGTCTTCACTTCTGTTCAAGTTCAGACACAACCTTCCACTTAATGATAGACATGTATAGCTAAACCATTCTAACAACTGAAGATGTTGTCTTTTTCTTCCATAATGTGTAAATTCCATTCTTTGAGTTGTGATGCTCCGCCAGGCACCATTTTGGAAGAAATGCTAGCTCTGTTTTCGTGATCTTTGTCTGAACTACAAGTCCTAAACTACATATATGCACATTGTCTTATATTCCCAAGTGTAATTCGACTCCCTTTCAGTTACGGCCAATGTTATCACGGCGAGAAGGCGAGGCGAGGCGCCAGACTACCTTCACACCTTTTAGGCGAGTATGACGTGCGGCGAGGCGACGCCATACTCACATCCTAACTTTTTATAGCAGCAAATTTGTTGTACATACAGTGTAACTATTTTAACTATGTAACAGCAAATAAACATGAATGTTGAATGGCATACCTTGAGTCCTTGACGACATTGTCCATTGTTTGTTGACTTTGCTCTACTCCAATACATGTTAGTCTTCCTATGGAATGCAATCATCAACTCTGCAGAAAATGAGGAGCATTTCAGTTTCAAGAAGACATGTCACTATTGATTATCCCGAAAAACACACACAAAAAAAACTTACCTGATCATTCCATAGACGCCACCACCTGCATGCATTCAGCAAAAATAATGCCAATTGCATCACAACAATTGCATTCAACTAATGAACTGAAAATGAGCTGCACCATTCAGCACAATGCAGCAGCAGCAGGAGCTGCGACGAAGATGCAGCAGCAGCGGCAGCACAATGGTGCAGCAGCAGCACAATGCAGCAGCTCCCATGAGTCCCTTCTAATAGCATTGCTGTTCAAATCACAAAATAGAGTCATCAAATAGCATTTCATGTCTTGCCAGCAGCAGGAAACATATAAGAACTCACAATGCAGCAGCAGGAAACATATAAACATGATTACATGACAAATAAAACCATAGTAGCATAGTCCATACAAATGAAACCATAGTGGCATGATTACAAGATAACAGTAGCTTAGAAGTCACACACTCCATACAACCAAAAAGACCAAAACACCAACAATCTAGCACTCATCTCTCAATAATCATCAATGTCGAATGCATCCAAATCATTGCCATCCATATTCCCGCCATCGCTCTCCATATCATCAGGTGGAGCTTCACCATAATCATCAACCTCCTCGTCATCAAAAACAAAATCTTCGTCCTCATCTTCAGTGTCGGAATTTGAGTGTGGCTCACCTTCTTCAACCACCCTTCTTGTTGAACTAGAAGTGTGACGCCGAGAATAGCTTATGACATCACCCCTTAATGTTCTAGGAAGATTGCGACCTTGAAGTGTGCGTGATGCACCAACAGCTTCATCAACATGTTCCCATGTAAGGTCATCACACCCACGGTGACCTTGAACCGATTCGGCTAGTGGGTTAATCCATTCATTGTCCCAATCAAATGCATCTATGACCAAAGGGTCATAGTTGTCGCCTTTCTGACGCCGCTGTTCAAACCTACTTTTCATCTTTTGGTTATATTGAACATAGACCAAATCGTTCAATCTTTGGTGCTCCAACCGGTTTCTTTTCTTGGTATGGATCTACAAATAGTTTATAGAAATCAAAGCAAACAAAGTAAATAAATTGTTGCTTTAGCACATATGTAGCTACAAATTGAGAGTTGAAAAAGAATGGTTTGGCACATTCACTTACAAACTCAAAGGTACTCCAATTGCGCTCACAACCGGAGGATGAACAGCAAAGACTAACGATACGCTTCGCAAATCTTTGTAGCTCTATGGCTTGGCCACCATATGCACGCCACCAATCAACTAAAATGACAATAAGAGACTCTAGTTAATTAATATTGAATACACAAAGAATTGAAAAAGTCTGTGCAACACTATACAACTTACGAGGATTCCTTGATTCTTGGTTTTGGATTGCTAATTGATTTGAAAATGCTTCTCCTCGCTGGTCCTCGTAGAGAATGGCTAGCGTATCAATCTTGTTTCGAAGATCGACATCAAGCACCATTTTTGCAAGCACGTCATTGAATGCTCCTCTTAGCTCACCAACATATGCATCATCACCTCTTTTCACGATGGAAAAGAATTTTCCTGGATTCAAGAAGAGTGCAGCCCCATACAATTTTTGGTCCATTTGCTTCACCCAACGTGTGTCAATAATGTTCATGATTTTCTTGAGCAAGTTTGACTTGTTTTGGGTAGGGAAACCTGATTTGATTTTCTCCTTTGCTTGAGCCATACATGCGGCAACCTCCGGCAAGGCGGGCTTCTCATCTCCATCAACCACCCTCAGCACAACAATTAGTGGTTGTGAAGCTCTTAGGCAATCTTCAACTGAATTCCAGAATTCCTTTGAAAGGATAATTTCATACACACTTTTACCTGCCTCTGTGGTTGCCAATTTAGCCCTAGTCCAATCTTCACTAACAAATAGATATCTCAAAGCATCTTTGTGCTTGTGCAAACTTCGCAAAGTAAGGAAATATGTCGCAAAACGAGTAGCACCAGGTCTCACAAGATCCCTCCCACCTGTCTTTTCCCTCATTGCATTAAGAAGCTTACCATGTCTATAAATAAATGTGGTGACACGTTTGGCACGTGCAATAGGCTTCTTAAATTCCTTTAACTTCCCGATATCCTCCAACATAAGGTCCAAGCAATGTGCAGCACAAGGGGTCCAAAACAGTGTAGGAATCCTCTCCATTAGAAGTTTGCCTGCTGCCTTGTAGTTAGCACCATTATCGGTGACAATTTGAACCACCTTCTCTTTGCCAACGTTCTCAATTCTCTTCTCTAGCAAATCTGCTAGCATCCTTGCATCATGTGTTTGATCTGATGCATCAACAGACTCTAAGAAGAATGTCCCCTCCGGACTATTGATAAGGAAGTTAATCAAATGACGTCCTCTTCTATCCGTCCATCCATCTGACATGAGTGTGCAGCCATATTGCTTCCAAGCCTCCTCATGCTTCTCCCTCAATTTATTTGTCTCTTTAACGTTCTCCTCAAGCAAGGGCACCCTCAACTCATGGTAACTAGGAGGCTTATAACCAGGACCGTATTGCCCATGGACTCACACATAACCTCGAAGCTCCTTGCGTGTGCAGCATTAAATGCTATGCCACACTCATAGAAGAACTTGGATACATGCATGTTCACAGCATGTCTTTCTTCTTTGGTTCTCATCTTTGACTCCAAGGAACATTGAGAAGTGCCCTTGGTATGTCTTTGCTCAACCACATCTTCAGGTTTTGGTCGAAGCATAGCAGCAATGGACTTGTTTTGCTTTGCTTTTGGTGCTGGAACATTGGAATTAAGGGCGGATTGCTTTCTTTTTGCTGCTGTCCCAGAACTTGGTGCTAGCACAACGGCAGAGGCAACGGTAGAGGCTACGGAGCCACCACCGCTGGCTACCTCAACTACATTATCTTCTTCTTCATCATCTAAGTTAAGTGGTCTGTTTCTTCTGTTCTGCTTCAGATATTCTTGCATCTCTTTGATGATTGGTGTCGTCGTCTTGGCACATTTTTGCACATCTCCATATCCACCTATGAGATGCTGCTTCAATCTTTTGATTCCACCACATATTTTCCTGTCACAAAGTGAACATTGCACCAAATCTCTATTACCAATCTCTGGCCAAAAGGCATACTTCCATCCTGGGTCTTTAGATTTCGCCTTCCTTGCAGGATCTTTCTTTGGATCATACTGCCCATCTCTTTCAGCGGCAGCCACAGTAGTTGCTATTACGGGCTCACTTTCATTTGCCATTGTGCTACACTGCTACTGCTACCTAGTTCCTACTGCATAGCAATGAATATGGAAACATGAATAAAAACATGTCTATGCAATAAAAACATCTAGCAACATCTAACAATCTAGCAACAATCTAACAATCAACATCTAGCAAATAGCAATATCTAGAAATATCTAAAGTCTAAAGCATCACATATGCCTAATTGTCTACTGCTGCACTCCTACACTTCATACTAAAGGAAAGCCGGGAGGCGGAACAGAGGGAATAAGAACATCAGTACATACATCACACATGCCTACTGGCTACTGCTGCACTGCATACTGGCTTGTGGCTACTGCTACTGCGCCCGGCGGAACAACGACGGAAGAGCGGAACAGAGGGCAGAGCGGAACAGAGGGAAGAGCCGGCGGAAGAAGAACCTGAGCGGCGGCGTGGAGGCCCGGAGGGAGGCGGCGGCGTGGAGGCCCGGACTCCGGAGGGTGGCGGCGTGGATTCTCGGAGTCGGAGCCTCGGAGGGAGGCGGCGACGTGGAGGCCCGGGGAGGCGGCGGCGTGGCCTGGAGATCGCCCGTCGCCCGAGATCGCCGCCGCGCCGACCTCCCTTCGCGAAGCCCTTCGCCCTCGCCCGTATCGGGTATCCCGTTATGCGCACACCCCCCCCTCTTTTTCTCCCGCGCTCGCTCGCTCGCTCCCTCCATTTTCCCGCCTGGCACAGCCGCACAGGGGTATGGCGCGCGCCTTGCGTTCTTGACGCGCCATCGCGGCCATGGCGACGCCAAAGCGACGCCTTCCCTCCCGAGGCGGACGCCATACGCATCCGTGGCGAGGCGACGGCCGTGGCGGCAGCTCCAGGCCGCTCTGACGCCTAAGCGACGCTTTGGCGACGCCTTAACAACATTGGTTACGGCACTCTATTACAGTGCATTCAGTGCGCATATAAGCTTACATCAGCTCTATTACTTTGTTGGTAACTCTGTATCACAGGTTTTGTGGGCCTTACAATACCGGTGCATCAGAGATGTAAGATCAAAATGGCAAGCAAGCTATTGGTCTATTAGAAGCTATTGGCCTTGCAATATCCGAGCATTCAGTAGTTAGCCACATGTAATTTGTTTATAGGTGCCAATCATTCTAGCTTGCTGACTACAAGTTTATCTTCCATGTTTTGTACATTTATTTATCAACATAGCTTGCTAGTCTTTTTAATTTTAAGAACTGCCGTGAACATTTGCAGCATTGCGTGGAGACCTACAATTGTTACCTGACTTACCGAATTGAACTTTAGATGCGAACTATTGGCTTACTGTACAAAGTTCAATTGGCTAGGTAGGTACTAGTTATTTTCCCTTTATTTTAGTTTCCATCAAGATCCAAACGTTATGATCAGTGAATGAGATTTGCTAAGGATTTGATCTGTTGAAGAGTTTGCTAGGACGATTTGATTTTTACTTGTGATATAAGTGTATCTTACTCTTTAAGAACCTTGCTCTAAACGGTTTTGCTATTTTGTTTCTTAATTAACAAAAAATGATCTCTGGACTACCTTATCAAAAACAACCTTACAGGTTTATATAATTTTGTTAGTTTCAAGATCAATCACATGATAACTTCGAAAATGAGTAGGATATCCTATAAATATCCCATCTGAAAATATAGACTCAAATTTATTAAGATTGTCTTGTTTAAGAATGAAACACTTGCAATCAAACACTCTAAAATAAGACAAATTTCAACTCATAAGAAGTCTTGTGCAACGAGGTTTTCAAGAACATCATGTTATACATATAACAGGCAGTGGAAATCACCTCAGCACATTACCTCCTAAGAGTGTCATGATCATCTAACATAATCCTAGCCATCTAACTAGAGTTATGCTCTTCCTCTGAACTACACCATTCTGTTGAGGAGTTACAGGAGAAGAGAATGATGAATTCTTGAACTCAGTTCCAATCACTCCTAATGACACTAAGGGCTCCTAGAAGATCAACTGATAATCTGAGGGCTAATTTTCTAAAATGACCAAATGTCTCATCCTTAGTTGCTGGTAAGTAAACCTATGAGTTTTTAGAGTAATCATCAACAATTACTAGTACATATCACTTCTCTTCTATTAACTGAACTCTAGAAGGTCCTATAGTATCTATATGTAAGAGCCGACCTGGGCCATTTGTCATGACCACTACAACAAAACAAGCGGGTAGACATGGTTTGAATGAGACACCAAGCAAACCGTCTAGGCAATGCCGCCTGGTTCCCTACTTAAGATGTAGATGTGAGTATAAGAGATGGATAAAAAAACCCGTCTCTACCACTAACAAAAACAACCAAAAGATATGACGTGGGATTTGAAATGCTCAAATTTGATAGCTAGCAATCATGATAGAGAAGGGATGAGGAATCAACACCTGTCTCTAGACGATCTCTCTTGCCGTCCCTCAACTCAAGGCAAAAAAAATTTCCGCACTACTTAGTTGTTCCCACCAAAATGAATTACTATTCTAAAGATATTTCTCTCCAGTTGGCGGCTTATTGAAGTCAAGTCCAATTTTGGGGGCAGTTCGGATCTAGAAGCCCTTATCTCAATGAGAGACCATGTGGAAGTGACCCCATGTTTCTGATGAGTAATTGACACTTGTTTTGGAAAATTTGAGTTTGATTTGTGGGTTTTGTGCCAAGTCGTAGCGTAGCGCAGTTGGCTGCGGTCGATCCTGGTCGAACACGGTTGGACGTGCTTGGGATGTTTGTTTTACTATTTCGATCGACCGCAGGGTTATTTCGTGCTTAAGTGCCTTCTACTAATGCAAATGTATGATTACAGTATTTCGAGCGGTGCTATGTGATGTTTTCTTGTCTGTGATGATTGCAGGACATTGAGCCTAAGACGTTGTGAGGCATGGGATGGCTGGACTAGGCACAGGCGGTGCTGAGGTTGAAGCGGTCTGGAGATGCTGAAGACGGCGAGGGTTCAAGGTGGTTGCAAGGCTTGGACAACAAGGCAAGAGGAGGAAGCTTCCAGGAAGAAGCATGAGGGGCAATTTGGTAAAATTGACTCATGCTTGATGAAGCGGATTCGGTTGGAGTTAATGGGTAAAGTGTTGAGTTGTTGGAGCTAATGGGTAAAGCAAAGTTGTAAACCCGGCAACTTGAGGCTATAAATAGAGATCCTAGAGCTCAGGTGCAATGGGGTTTTTCTTTTTCTCTGTTTTGGGCGTGAGTTGTGCTGCTAGGGTTAATGTAGTGTGTGTTCGGCACTTGGTGTTTGGGTTGTTGATTTCCTTTTTGGGTGTGTTGCTCTCGGTGTGAGAGATGTAATGAAATGGCTGTAGCAATTACATTATGTAATCATTCATCTCTCTGAATCCATTTGAGAAATCTTATGTTTGAGATGTTTTGGTTTCTTGTATTTCTCTATGTGTTTGCTTCAGTTCTTTCTTCTTCGCTGCTCTTTGTTCTTCTCTGCCCCTTTTGGTTTTGAGTTGAATCTTTGATCAAGTAGCTGCAGAATCATTTTGCTTTGAACTGGGAATCTTGTCAAAGCCCCTTAGCTAGCTTATTCCCGAGAGCAAAGATTTCAAGAGCAGTTTTCTCTCCAAGAAATTGATCGCCCCCACTTCCTCTGTTTTCTAGATTTCTAGGGTTTACTGTTCATCGTTGGTAGAGGATTCTTGTTCTTGATGTCATGGCAGAAAGTTTGTGTTAGATTTGTGTTTTTCTTGATCTGAGGTCTCTTCCTTGTTGTGATCAAAAGTCTCATGATCAAAAGATTCAAGGATCACAAGCTTTTGGAATTTGGTCTCATATTCTATTCGGTATTGGAGTAATTTCTATTTTGTCAGTTTTCAGTTGCTCTGCAGTTTGCTCTCAACCAAGCATTTCGATCAATTACGAGTTGGAAATTGAGTTCTCTGTCTCAAACTGATTTGTCTCTCAGATTGACTTGGTCTCTGGAGAGGATTTCCAACCGATTCACTTGATCTTTGTTTTGTTTTCAGCATTCAGTCTGTGCACTCAGTTTTCGGTCGGCTGCTACGTGTACTTCTTCAGGCTGCTGGATTGCCTTTTTCAGTTTTGCTTTTCTCTTTTGTTTTGCTGTTTCTGGTTTGTAGTATCTGATCTGTTCAGTCCTTGGTCGGCTGCTTTTGTGCTACTTCATGTCTCCTGCTTAGTATTTGTTTTGCCAGCATGGTAATCTCTGTGCCGTCCATTTTCCGGTCTACTGAAACTAAAATGCAAAACCAAAATTGAAACCGTCTCTGTTCCCAGTCAGATCGAATTCAATACGGCGGTTAGACCGCTCTCTCATTGGCGGTCAGATCGATTTTGCTTGGCGGTCAAACCGGGCTACCTATTGCGGTCCGACCAGCTGCGCTGGTGTAGTCAGAACGGCTGTACCTCGGTGGTTAGACCGCTATCTCTCTTGCAGTCAGACCGGCTTCATTACTTGCTTTCGGTTGCCTGCTTCATTTTTCCTTGCCTCGTTTTTCTTTCTGTTTGTGCTCTTTTTGGTTTCAGGTGAGCATTGATCTTCTTTCTTCATAGCTATTATAGCTATCGAAGAAGAAGTTTGTGCGAATACTTGGGGCGGTTTGAAGACATCATTCACCCCCTCTGTTGCAATTTCGGTCCTGCAAGTGGTATTAGAGCAGGTTAGCTCTTTTCTATGGATCTTAACCGGTCTTTGAGCCTTGGTGACAGACAAGTATTCTACAAAGCCTCCTATCTTCGATGGGATCAACTATCCCTTCTGGAAGAGTAGAATGGAGACCTACATATAGGCTCAGGGCTATGCCATATGGAGAAAGGTCAAGACCCGATATGTGGTTTCTGTCGATGAGAACATCACAGTGGCAAATATACCGGATGTTGAGGCGAATGCTAAGGCGAAGAACATCATAATCCAATGTCTGAGTCGAAGCGAATTCGATCGCATCTCTCATCTCATGTCGGCCTTCGATATTTGGATGACCCTCGATGCTTACCATGAGGGAACTACTCAAATTAAGACGGTACGATAGGACCAGTACAAGTGAGATTACAACAAGTTTGAAATGCTTGCTGGAGAGTCCCTTGACAAGTGTTTTGCGAGGTTTCACAAAATTTTGAGCAACCTCCGAGCGGTCGGTCTCACGTACCCCGACTCGGACAACGCTCGACAGATGCTTTCGGCCTTGGATTTGCGGGTTTGGGAGATGAAGGTGACTACCATCAAGGACATGACCGATCTTTCGACCTTGAGTCTTGACGTGTTGTACTCACACCTCAAGACTCACGAGATTGACATAGTCTCTCGCAAGTTGAAGTCGCAGTCGATGGCACTGGTCACCGATCCCAGTACGACTTCTGGAGTTCCTTCTGATGTTATCTCCAGTTTTTCTCTTGCTGTCCTTTGTGAGATAAGTGATGATCAGATGGAGTAGATTCTAGAAAACCAATTAGCCCTCCTAGCCAGAAAGTTCTTCCATGCATACAAGAAAGTGAGGGACAGAAAGAGGAGTGGGCCGGTGATTTGCTTTGAGTGTGGTGGCCCCAACCACATTCAGGCAAATTGCCCCAAGCTGGAGAAGGGCAAGAACGACTACGGCGGTGTGAGCAAGAACGACTACATCAACAAGAACTGCAACAAGAAGCCCCCAGCTCATGCCCAAGGCAAAGAGAAGAAGTACCGCAACCTTGGCAAAGCCAAGAAGCTCTTCCACCACGTCCTCACCATCTTCGATGACATAAACTTCAGCGACCTGGAAGGATGGAGTGATGACGACGACAAGGATGATCAAGATCCCAAGGACGGCGACGACTTTATCGGCATGTGCTTCATGGCCAACGAGATCGACGTCAGTGACGACGATCTCTACACCGACTTTGACGAGGTAGGTCCCTCCTACGACCAGCTCAATGATGCTTTTCTCAAGCTAGATCTAGAGCTAGGGTTTGTGATCTAGAGAAGGAAGTAGAGAGTTTGTCACGGGAGCTTACTTCACTTAAATCTGCTCCTTCCCGTGCGAATGTGATGTATGTTCTTCTTTGCTTGGAGATATAGAGAAGCTAAGGACATCTCATGAAAGTGTGATTTCTGAGCTCGACATGCTTAAGGTGGAAAATGTTAGTCTGCTTGCTGAATTAGAGATGACTAGGATAGCTTCTCTTTCATCTACTATTGAGACTATTTCTTGCACCTCATGTGAGGATAAGGACAATGCTTTTAGAGGTCTTTACACTATGCTTCTTGATCTGCCTAAAACATGTGAAAGTTGCAATAACTTGAAATTGAACTTAAAGAAGGCAGATCATAAAATTGCTGAATTACAAGCTTTCCTGCTAGAGCCCACTGCCTCCTGCATAAACTATCCCAAATTAACTGCTGAACTTGAATCTGTCTCAAAACAGTTTCAAGAAATGATTGACCACAATAACAAAATGGCTCAATATGCGTCTAAGGACCATGTTAGCTCACCATGCAATAACTGTGAAAAACTAAATTGGAACTCGTTGCATTGGATGAAAAATGTGTGAAGCTAACTAAGTACCTTTTAGAGAAGCTACAATCTGGTTGTGATGTGAGTGCTATGGTGGGGGGAGAAGTCTAAGGAAATGGTAGAGACGCTTAGGCACGAGGACCAAATGGCTAGAAGTAGGACTGTCCCTCATGTATCTTGCGAAGCCCTCAAAGTTGAGGCGGCTGTGCATAAGGAGAGACATGCACACGCTATTCGTTCTTCTGCTGTTGGTTCCTCTTCCTCTCCTTCTGCTGTCTCTTCTTCCCCCTGCTCTTTTTGCACCTCTCTCTTTCAGGAGTGTCAGTATTTTATGAACACTCTTGAGAGATTTGTAGGAGACAAGAAGAAACTGAATCTTATTCTAGACAAGTCCAAAATTTGCAAGTTCAATCAAGGTCTAGGATACGATTTTCTTAAGGATGTTAGGAAGCATACACCTACTATTCTCAGACCCATAGTAGCATGTGTGATCGAGGTCAAGCCTAGAACCAAAAAGGTTGAGTTCAAATCTGCGGGCTTTGTCCAAGGGATCTCTGACAGTAAGGTTGTAACACCTGGTGCTTCGACCTCCCAGAAGTTAAAGTTTCATTGTATCTTCTATCAGAAGGATGGACACAAGATCGAGAGATGCTTCAAGCGTGCCAAGATTGCATGGAGAGATCGTGTTCGTGCTCTTAGGCATATTCAGGGTCAACCCCAGACCTTGAGTACACCTAGGACCAACACGAGGTCTAGGGTTGATCAGTTTGAGGTGTTTAGGCAGAGTTGAGGACTTAGCTTTTCTGGTTTCTCTGATTTTTGTTCTCGATTTGCCTCTGGTCATGATGTCCGCTGACCTGAGGGTAGATCTCATTTTCCCCGTCGAGATAGCTACCCATGGCGAGATCAGCATGTTGTTGGTGCTCTGACTCGCTCTTTCATAACAGTCAAGCCCAGTAACAGCTTCAGGTCTGCTCATAGACCTTCTGGCTTTCTGAGCGACAGAGAACGCAGGGTAGTTAGAGGTCAGTTGTATGTGACTACTTCTGCTCTTCGTGTGACTCAGTATTGGGTGCCAAAATCTCTTTTGATTTATCTCAGTACTGAGCCATCCCTCTCTTGTTGACTCAGGTTCGCCGGGCTGGGAAGGGAGAAGTATGTCTTGTGGACTCCGGCTGTTCTCGACACATGACCGAAGACTCCCGTTGGTTCTCTTCCCTAGTCCGAGCTCCAGGTGATGAGACTATCACCTTCGGAGATGCCTCATCTGGGCGAGTCATCGCTAAAGGTACAGTGCGGATCAATGACTCTTTTATTCTTAAAGATGTTGCCTTAGTGAGTAAGCTGCAATACAATTTACTTTCTGTTTCTCAGCTTACCGATGACAATTTCGAGGTAAGTTTCAAGAAAAACGCTTGTAAAATTCTTGATTCTTCGGGGAGTCTGGTTTGCGGGATCTCTAAATATGGGAGGATCTTTCATGCTGATTTTGTTGAGTCTTCTAGCGATCCTCTCAGGTGTTTAGTTGCTTCAGAGTCCCGTGATCTCTCCTTCTGGCATAGGAGACTTGGTCACGTCGGCTTTGATCATTTGACTCGAGTTAGCGGCCATGATCTCATTCGTGGTCTGCCCAAACTCAAGATGGTCAAATATATAGTTTGTGTTCCTTGCCAGCATGGCAAGATGGTTGCTGCTTCTCATCCTCCAGTCACTGTGACTATGACTGATACACCAGGACAACTTCTTTACATGGACAAAGTTGGTCCAGCTAGAGTGTAGTCAGCAGGAGGGAAGTGGTACGTTCTTGTCGTAGTCGATGAATTCTTGAGGTTCTTTTGGGTGTTTTTTTTAGCCTCAAAGGATGAGACGTTCAGTCATTTTCGAGGTCTTTTTAGTAGGCTTTCTATTGAGCTCCCGGGTGCTTTACAAGCGATTTGCAGTGACAATGGCACGAAGTTTAGGAATTCCTACTTTGAGAAGTTCTGCGATGAGACAGGTGTAGAACATCAGTTCTCTTCTCCGCACATCCCCCAGCAAAATAGCATCGTGGAGAGAAAGAACCGTACCTTGATCGAGATGGCTAGGACGATGCTTGATGAGTACTCTACACCTAGAAAGTTTTGGGCTGAGGCCATAGCCACTATGTGCCATGTTTCAAATAGAGTTTTTCTGAGGGCACACTTGCATCGCACTTCTTATGAGTTGAGATATGGGCGAAAGCCCAATGTCTCTCATTTTCACGTGTTTGGTTGCAATTATTTTATTTTGAAGTCTGGAAATCTAGATAAGTTCGAGTCACGATGTTGTGATGGGATTTTTCTAGGTTACTTGACTTCTTCGCGGGCGTATAGGGTCTGGAACTGCAAGTCTAGCAAAATGGTAGAGACCTGTGAGGTGACATTCGATGAGGCCAGTTCAGGGACTAGGCCCGATATGTCAGGTTCAGTAGAGCAGTCCGAGACCATCTTTGTGGATGATGAGGAGGATGGAGATGAAGGTTGCTTACCTGATCCAATTTCTCCTCCCCTTGAGATGCCTGCTTCTTCCATCGCATCTCGAGGAGATCAGCCCATTCCTTCCACATCTTCTGGAGCTAGTGGCTCTGTTCCTACCTCATCAGCTCATAAGGTGGAGGTCACTTCTTCTTCTCATCCAGGACCTCCTCGTCATTTCCTAAATCATCATCCTTCAGAGCAGATGATAGGAGATCTCTTTGAGCGCATTACATGCTTAAAGTTCGGCCTGTCTCACTTCTGTCTTCACTCTGCCTTCGTTGCCTCTTTCAAGCCCAAGGATGTTAGTTATGCTCTTTCTAATGAGTCTTGGGTCAATGCCATGCATGAGGAGTTAGAAAACTTTGAGAGGAATAAGGTCTGGTCGCTTGCTGAGCCCCTAGAGGTCATAATGTCATAGGTACCAAGTGGGTGTTCAAAAACAAGCAGAGTGAGGGTGGGGAAGTCATTCGAAATAAGGCTAGATTGGTACCTCAGGGTTTCTCAAAGGTTGATGGTTTAGATTTTGAAGAGACCTTTGTCCCTGTCGCTAGGCTAGAGGCCATTAGGATCTTGCTTGCATTCGCAACGTCTAAGTGCTTCGAGCTTTACCATATGGATGTCAAGAGTGCCTTCCTCAATGGGTATATTGAGGAAGAGGTTTATGTTAAGCAGCCTCCAGGTTTCGAGAATCCCAAATACCCAAACCATGTCTACAAGCTTTCCAAAGCCCTGTATGGACTTAAGCAAGCCCCTAGAGCTTGGTATGAGAGGCTTAAGTCCTATCCGTTGAATCATAGGTTTGAGATGGGTAAGGTAGATAAGACCTTGTTCATTCGCAGGCATGGCAATGACCTTCTACTCTTCCAGATTTATGTGGATGACATCAGCTTTGGCGGCTCCTCTCATGCTCTTATTTTCTAGTTCTCTGATGTCATGAGCACAGAGTTTGAGATGAGCATGATTGGCGAGTTGAGCTTCTTCCTTGGTTTCCAGATCAAGCAAACTCAGGAGAGTACTTTCTTGCATCAGGGCAAGTCTACACGAAACCTCTTGAGACGCTTTGATATGAGTGATGGTAAGCCGGCGTCAACTCCGATGGCGTCATCAGCTACACTTGATCCAAATGAGGATGACGAGCCAGTTGATCAGAAGGAGTACCGCAGCATGATTGGCTCCCTCTTGTACCTCACGGCCTCGAGACCAGATATACACTTCTCTGTGTGTCTGTGTGTTCGATTCCAGGCTTCTTCTCGCGTATCTTACCGCCAGGCAGTGAAGCGCATCTTTTGGTATCTTCGAGCTACCATAGACTATGGTATTTGATACTCCTCATCATTCTGTCTTTCCCTCAAAGCCTATTCCAATGCAGACTTTGCTGACTGTAGGATAGATAGGAAGAGCACTTCTGGCACTTGCCAATTCATTGATACTTCTCTCGTTTCTTGGTCTTCTAGGAAGCAGTCCAGTGTTGCACAGTCCACTGTAGAGGCCGAGTATGTTGCTGCTGCTAGTTGCTGCAGTCAGGTGCTTTGGATGGTCTCGACCTTGCGGGACTTTGGGTTAGCCATATATAGTGTTCTACTCTTTTGTGATAACACTTCTGCCATTAATATTGCCAAGAACCCAATGCAGCACTCCCGGACCAAGCACATTGATATCAGATATCACTTCCTTAGAGACCATGTGGAGAAGGGTGACATAGTACTCCAGTTTATGGAGAGTGACCACCAGTTGGTTGATATCTTTACCAAGCCTTTAGATAGCACAAGGTTTTCATCTTTGTGGGGAGAGCTTAGGGTGGTCTGCCCTTATGGTTTATTGTGAGGGGGAGCTATTTGCTGTTGTGCACCTCATCGCTTATCTGCTCTTGTTTCGTTCTGCTGCATTGCATGAGGGTGCATTTGGATTAGTCCTTCTAGCATAGACAAGAGTGGTTCTCCTTCTCAGTTGCTTAGATTGCTTCCTCTCATCTTGTGATTCTAGGATGCTGCTTATTAGTTGTCCCTCTTCTCACTAGATTGAGTTCACTCACTTCTTATAGGTCTAGCGAGGGTTGGGCCACCCTTGGATAGACAGGGAACGTGTTTACTCCCTAGTATGTTAGAAGACCAGCTGATAGTCCTAGCGTCATATGGGGTAGATGAGAGTCAGTCTGAGCCATAGTATCCTCTATATCTTATCTATGCTTTAAGGACTGCATTTTCAGATTTTTTGCTAGCTTTTCGTTTTTATTGCTTTGGTTCACGGGGAGTTTTTTTAGATTTGCTAGAACTTAATAACTCGACTTGAACTAAAAGTGCATCTATTGTTGAGAGGGAGCTGGATTTTCTTGCTTTCATGTCTTTTCAGCATTCAACATTGTAATATAACTACATGAAGCGTTGATTATTATCCTTTTATGACATAAAACAATTGCTTCACATCTTGCCGTAATCTATGCTAAATTGCTAGATTTATCATGACTTTATATGTGTAGTCTAGTCTTTGCCATGATAGGTTGATTAAAAATGCACAACTTGAATTAAATCATGTCATGTTAGCTCTTGAGACTAGTATGTCTTTAGTTATACTTTTATGATTCATGCCATGTCAAATAGGCTGAGTTGAGTCCTGAATCTTTATTGAACTTTAGATTGTGCTATGCTAGTTCCTTTATGAAGCATGAGTTATTATTAACTCCTTGTTCTTGAACTAAATTCAGCAAAAACAAAAAGATCTCTTTTGTACGAAAAAAACTGATCTCACCAATTCTTTCTCATGAGACTGCTTGCCATTGCACTAGGCATGAATTCAGGGGAGTTTTGGTTGACCAAGATCATTTTCTTAAACTTCTCGCTTGGAGTGGTCGTATAAGGCTTAAGATCTAGCACATAACTAAACAAAAAATTTTGGTTGAAAATAACCATGAGTTTCTAAAAGGAAAACATGTCAATTGTGCTAAATTTGCTTAACTACAAAAAGACTAAGTACTTGAACAAATGATTCATTCTAGAACTTGTAACACTCTAAATTGACTCAATGCTAGCTTCTTGATTCCACTTAGACTATTGACATGGCTTGTATTATCCTTGGATTCATTTAGCTAGATTATTATCTTGGATGACTTGACATGCTAAGAAATTTGACTAATTCTCAGATTATGATTTATTTGGTTTAACTTGTCTATACATGCATTGTCATGATCTAGATAGCATTTTATTGTGTTATGGCTTGGTGTAATACTCAAAGAATCATTTTGGATAATCTTCATAGCTCCTAATGCTCAAAATGAATAAAATACAGTCATTTCAATCAAATCATGCTCCATTTTCTTCCTTGCATCTTGATGATTTTATTGCTAAAGGGGAAGAATAATGGACAAAAAGCCATTTCAAGGGAACTTTTTGGAGCATTGGAAAAAAAATTTGCTCTTTCTGTTTCGGCTCCAGTGTTCTCTTTTGTCAACATGGTCTTGACTCTTTCTGTTTTTCCTTTCAGACCATGTGTGACTCTCTCGATTGAAACAAAATTTCAAACTCAACTTTATGCTTGTTCTGTGTTTGTCAATATACTCATCAAGTGGGAGATTAAGAGACCATGTGGAAGTGACCCCATGTTTGTGATGAGTAATTGGCACTTGTTCTGGAAAGTTTGAGTTTGATTTGTGGGTTTTGTGCCAAGTCGTAGCGTAGCGTAGTCGGTTACGGTCCGTCTTGGTCAAACACGATCGAACGTGCTTGGGATGTTTGTTTTACTATTTCGATTGATCGCAGGGTTATTTCGTGCTTAAGTGCCTTCTACTGATGCAAATGTATGATTACAGTATTTCGAGCGGTGCTATGTGATGTTTTCTTGTCTGTGATGGTTGCAGGACTTTGAGCCTAAGTCGTGGTGAGGCATGGGATGGCTGAACTAGCCACAGGCGGTGCTGAGGTCGAAGCGGTCGGGAGATGCTGAAGACGGGGAGGGTTCAAGGTGGTTGCAAGGCTTGGACAACAAGGCAAGAGGAGGAAGCTTCTAGGAAGAAGCATGAGGGAAAATTTGGTAAAATTGACTCATGCTTGATGAAGCGGATTCGGTTGGAGTTAATGGGTAAAGTGTTGAGTTGTTGGAGCTAATGGGTAAAGCAAAGTTGTAAACCTGGCAACTTGAGGCTATAAATAGGGATCCTAGAGCTCAGGTGCAATGGGGGCTTTTCTCTTTCTCTGTTTTGGGCGTGAGTTGTGCTGCTAGGGTTAATGTAGTGTGTGTTCGGCAGTTGGTGTTTGGGTTGCTGATTTCCTTTTTGGGTGTGTTGCTCTTGGTGTGAGAGATGTAATGAAATGGCTGTAGTAATTACATTATGTAATCATTCATCTCTCTGAATCCATTTGAGAAATCTTGTGTTTGAGATGTTTTGGTTTCTTGTATTTCTCTGTGTGTTTGCTTCAGTTCTTTCTTCTTCGCTGCTCTCTGTTCTTCTCTGCCCCTTTTGGTTTTGAGTTGAATCTTTGATCAAGTAGCTGTAGAATCATTTTGCTTTGAATTGGGAATCTTTTCAAAGCCCCTTAGCTAGCTTATTCCCGAGAGCAAAGATTTCAAGAGCAGTTTTCTCTCCAAAAATTGATCGCCCCACTTCCTCTGTTTTCTAGATTTCTAGGGTTTACTGTTCATCGTTGGTAGAGGATTCTTGTTCTTGATGTCATGGCAGAAAGTTTGTGTTAGATTTGTGTTTTTCTTGATCTGAGGTCTCTTCCTTGTTGTGATCAAAAGTCTCATGATCAAAAGATTCAAGGATCACAAGCTTTTGGAATTTGGTCTCATCTTCTATTCGGTATTGGAGTAATTTCTGTTTTGTCAGTTTGCAGTTGCTCTGCAGTTTGCTCTCAACCAAGCATTTCGATCAATTACGAGTTGGAAATTGAGTTCTCTGTCTCAAACTGATTTGTCTTTCAGATTGACTTGGTCTCTGGAGAGGATTTCCAACCGATTCACTTGATCTTTGTTTTGCTTTCGGCATTAAGTCTGTGCACTCAGTTTTCGGTCGGCTGCTACGTGTACTTCTTCAGGCTGTCGGATTGCCTTTTTCAGTTTTGCTTTTCTATTTTGTTTTGCTGTTTCTGGTTTGTAGTATCTGATCTGTTCAGTCCATGGTTGGCTGCTTTTGTGCTACTTCATGTCTCCTACTCAGTATTTGTTTTGCCATTATGGTAATCTTTGTGCCGTTCGTTTTTTGGTCTACTGAAACTAAAATGCAAAACTGAAATTGAAACAGTCTCTGTTCCCGGTCAGACCGAATTCAATATGGCGGTCATACAGCTCTCATTGGAGGTCAGACTGGTTTTGCTTGGCGGTCAGACCGGTCTACCTATTGCGGTCCGACCGGCTGCGCTGGTGTGATCGGACTAGCAGTACCTCGGTGGTCAGACCGCTATCTCTCTTGCGGTCAGACCGGCTTCATTACTTGCTTTCGGTTGCCTGCTTCATTTTTCCTTGCCTCGTTTTTCTTTTCTGTTTGTGCTCTTTTTGGTTTCAGGTGAGCATTGATCTTCTTTCTTCATAGCTGTTATAGCTATCGGAGAAGATGTTTGTTGAATACTTAGGGCGGTTTGAAGGTGTCATTCACCCCCTCTGTTGCCATTTTTCTACAACTTTTGTTTTGGGGCCAAGTTCTGGAAACCGACAGAAAAATTCGCACGAAATTCACAAGTGCCGACTGTTGTAGATTCAATTCAGAAATTTGGGTCAACTTTGACCGCATATATCTCTTAACTGCCTTGCTGGAATGATGTGAATTTTACAGATAGATGGACAATGAAGTTTTTAATGTAATGGCGGCGGTCTCACTCAAAAATAATCTCGGAATCAAAAGTTATGGTGTTTTTAGTGGCGGCTGCAGAGGAAGGAAAAATCAGTCGAATTGGAATTAGGGTTTGAGGTGGGGAATGTTTTCTGTCTGGATTTTTAATGGAAAAAAAGATATGACCAGCAACTAGGCAATGCTAAGACGGACACAAATTTAATTTCGCAAACCAAAACTAACAGATTGAAAGGCACAACAGGGTTTGGACAGCGGGAATTAACTCTTTTTGTGGGGCAATTTTTCTTGACTATAGGAAATAAAAATCAATCTACTAACTAGGGATACAAAAAATTCCTACCGGTCAACTGAAACTCTGATACCAACTGATGAGGCGATGGGGTCCCGATCTTCCGATAGAATGATAACTTCGATTTTGGCGGAGGTGACTCTTGCGACCCAGCTACAACCGTACGACATCGCTTGCGCCTTAGCAATCGCTGAACCACACTTCAAGTCGTTATCCACTGTGCCAAGAACGCGGTTGACTTGACCACGAAGGTCTATTCCTGCATGCAACCGAAGAACACGCAAGAACAAGATAATAAGCAATCTAAAATTGCAAATATTTATATTCAACTCAAAAGGTGGGATTCCGTAGAGGTTCTTTACGGTTGGTCTAGCCGACACAAGCGAAGAACAAAAGTTTTCACCATGGAAAAACTAATCAAACGAAATCCAAGAAAACTAGAAGGGTGCAGGCTCCTTAAATAGGGGTCGGGAAGCCGCACAAAACTAAGGAAAAGGGTGTGGTACTATTCATGGTACTGTTCACATGAATAGTAATGCGTGAACAGTATGGGCCTAGGTTGGGGAGCACCTCCCCTTTGGGCCCAAACATTACAAGGCCCAATTTGACCCAAATAGGTGACGCAACACTTTTTTTGAGTGATTGCGGCAAGCACAGGAGAAATTTTGTAGATGAGGCCGGATCCATTGGAAATAGGACGAGGAAAGCTTTCCATCGAGTACTCGTGGACCTCAAACGAACTCCGTATGTGAAAGTTATGCACATTTGAAGTTGGGCCGTCAAGCTGAATCCGAACTGATCTGTAGGCCAAATTGGATTCCAAAACGTGTCCAAGTTGAACTCTTGCTTGAATTGGTGCAAACGTATGTGGTGCTACAAAAATATATATTTTCATCATTAGGTAGCATCATATTATTATTTAAAATATGTTGAAATTGAAGAAACGAATTCACCTTTAGTTCAATCTTGATATTAGGCACTATGGTCGTATGTGTTGGTGGCGTGGTCACATCATCCTCCCCTTCTTGATAGAAAACCGTCCTCGGTTTTAGCATATGTGTAGCCTCACGTATTGCATGATCTTCATCATAAATCTTGGTACATAATAAAAAACGCAACAAACTCTCATTATGTAATATCATAAGTTCTTTATCAAACAAAGTAAAACCACTTTGAAATGAGCTCACCTGATAATTTAAGTGATGCGTAGAAACTCTTGTAATTGGAACAACAAGTATAGCAAATATGGTTGTATCCATAGGGTATATGTTCTTATCATCCTCCCCTTCTTGCAAACAAAGCCGTCCTCGGCTTTTAATAAGCTGAAAGTATGGTAACAAAGAAGCCAAGGTGTATGCGTGGTATATGTACATGTCATCCATTTTAATAATTCTTCGTTGTTGCACAATTAATATTACAAAACGGTAGCAATCATAAAAGCTCATCATATTATTAACCCAAGAGTAATCATATATGTTAATGAGCAAAACAAAATTTCTCACACAACAATTATTGCAACTAGTTTTGTAAATGTAAGTTAAGCATTCATGCAATTCAAATCTCTGAAGTTGTAAACTTGCAGCGGTGGCTCATATGGGCAAAGCTACAACTTTTGGAATCAAGCGAAGTTCATCCATATAATCATATCTCAATCGAACAATAGCAAATTCATCTAGCAAGGGTGAAGAGATTTGTATCTTCTACCATAATTCATCATGTTTATTCAGATTATCCATACTAGATGGTGCAAAAAGAGATGAACACATAGGCATTGGATGAGTACTGAATTTTACTTCCCTCTCATATTGAACAAGATTCAACACATAAGAATTGTTGTCCAAAACAGTAAGCTTCAATTTATCCATGTGATCACAAGATATGCATATTCGATGTACAAAAAATTGATTTTCTACACCATAATCTCCAATCAAATTAAACTTATACCCAGAAATGTAGGCACTGGACAAGAATTTCGAACATGCAAGTTCAGGAACTTTCTCCATAGCACAATCCAAACTAACGGCCTCATTAAGCATGATATAGCACAATGCATCAGCAGGGGATATTCTATCAAATACTTCCTTATGTGTAATTAATTCGACATGTGCAAAATTATGAGAATTTAGATCAGCACATGGTTCGTTCAAGTCAACACAAGGAATATCAAAAGATTGCACTACAACAGGTATATACTCACAAGGTTGCTCTATGTCTTGTTGTAGCACCAAATCAGTACCTTTGTCATTATCGTCCTCATCAGATACTATAGGTACCTCAAACTTCTCCTCTAATGGAAGATGCACCAGATCATCCTTCACCTCTTCAAGTATCTCGGTGGTATCTGTAGATGGAGTAGGAACCAAAATAATATCAACATTTTCAGTTACCTCAGGTTGCACCTCGCTAGTGACCGTGGGTGCTGAAGGTACAAAACGATGTCGCAATTTCTTTTTCATCTCCTCCCATGTGTATATATAGTGGAACTCGAGATTTGACCACCAATGTTGAACATCACCAATCAGCGCCGTCCTTGCCATGCTCATCTTCTCAACAGGATCAAGATTCTGTCTTTCAAAGTAGCTATCCAACATAGTAACCCACAAGAAGTAGTCCGACGACGTACTCTCAGCGGTGAGTGGTAAGATATATACCGGTAATTGTTTCCCTTCGAGTTCAAATCTGCCCGCGATGACATCATAATCTACCAATTTTCTCAAGCATGTCATTGTTAGTAGAAAACAAGGAAACAAATCACAAGTAAATGTTCCTATCAACTACTATCAACAGACTAGAGAAGAGGCTAACTAACAGAAGAAGATGAGAGGTGAGACAGAAGCTAGATAAGAGAAGAGAAGACAGATAGCTAGGGGTCAGAAAGCAAGAGAAGGAGAGAAAGAGAGCAGACCTCTAACCTTACCAAGAGAAAGAAAGAGGCACGCTAGAAGGACTAGAGCGCGGGGCAAGAGAAGAGATCTGAAGGTAAGAGTGAGATAAGCAGAGGAAGGAAAGAAGAGAGCGCAGGGGAAGGGAACAGATCTAGGGACGAGGGAGACGCTGGGAAAAGAAACTGAGGAGGAGGAAATAAGCTACTGCTAAACCCGACATTTCAAATCAAACAAGAGAATAATCACAGAAAAGCAAGGAAACGTAACCATGCAAGCTTTGCTACTGCAGAATCAAGAAAGTAATCCTAACTTCAGGAAAGACATTCAATCAGCATCAACATTAAACATATACTAACATAACACAGCATAATAATAACATGAGAACATAACACAGCCATTAACAGATAAGCACTGAAAGAAAGCTTAGATCTAACAAATTCACAAAATGAGCAATAACAAGAGAACTTAACAGATCTAAACTATTATATGAATATGTATATTTTTTTATCATATTTTTTTTATAACAAGGACTACAGATCTGCATTTACTGATTTAACACTAACAGAGGCATGGAATCTAAAACGAAAGACAATACATCATCAAGTCAAAATATTAAACCCACTAACAGAGGAACAAACTTAAGTAAATCTATCCTAGCATCAAGTAATAATTATCAATATAACAGGAAGTCGCATCCACAGAAGCTTCTCAGACAAACCAGTTCATGAACAATACTCAAAACATCCAGATCCACACAGACACATGCACATAAACAGATCCATCACATAGGCATCACAGAAATGCATTCATAGTACTAGAATTAAAGATCAGAATGGGTACAACCCAGAATAAAAGCTAATGCAGATTCTCCGTAGAGGAAGCCGTGAAGAGGTAGCAGATCCGTTCGTTGGAGAGTAGCCCCGACCATGGAAGATCAGCAATGAAGCAGGTGCCGTGTAGAAGTAGTAGATCGGCCGAAGAAGATGTAGATGTAGCAGATCCCGCGAGGTGAAGAAGCCGTAGACGTAGTAGATCGGAGAAGAGGAAGCAGATCCGCGCTGGCCACCGTAGAGGAAGCAGATCTGGCCGTAGATATTGCGGATTTGTCGGAGATTAAGCAGATCCGAGCTAGGGGTTCAGATTCCACCGTGGGTGAGCAGATCTGGACGAGTAGCCAATGGACTTAGTTCGGGAGAGGGCTAGGGCGGCCGAATGGTGAAGGGTTTGGCGCTATGGAGGGAGGGAGATGAGCGAATGGGGGATCTGGTTGGGAGTTTTTGGAGAGGGATGGAGGATGGGTGATGGCTGCTCTGTGAGGAGAGGAGTATGGCGGCCGGTTATTGGAGATGGGGCTCTGGTCGAAGCAAGGCAGATGGATGGCTAGGGTTCTTGGAGATGGGAGGAGGATGAGTGCGGCTGCTCGGTCAGGAGAGGTGCGGCGTGGTGGAGAGGTGGAGATCGGTGGAGGCTCTGGAGAAGATGGGTGGCGGCCGGCTGTGGAGATGGAGGCGATGGGTTTCTGGTGGCGGCGTGAGGAGATATGGTGAGCTCTGGTTGGGAGGCCCTCGAGAGGAAGCGGCTGGGTATGGAAGATGAAGAGGATGGGTGGTGGCGGCTGGTGTTAGCACTTGGTCTCCCCCCGTGGATGGTGTTGCTTGCTGGCTTTTATAATGCGGCGCCCCCCTCTTCTGCTGGCTAGGGTTTCCAGGGAATTGCTGCGGTGGGTTAGGGTTTTTGCTGTGGTTTTGCATTTTAATCCCTCCCCTTCCACTATATTGCAACCATTGCTCATCCCATGCTGATATCTGTGAAGTTTGCGCCTATTTCGCGCCGCCCTGCAAGGATATTACAAACCACTGTAAATTGTCCAAAATGAGAGCAAAATGTGTATAATTAATGAATTTATGGCTAATTTGAGCTACTAACAACAGGGTTATGGTGTGAAAATATGGTGTTAATATGATGCATATCAATTTGCTAATGCTTGCAAATCGATGATCTTCTGGACCTCTTTTTCAGTTTCACTAGTGCGCGGATCATGTGCATGAATTCCCGTGGCTTCCCATGTAATTTCCCGACATTTTTCATCAACGAGTTGATTTCCTCCCCCTAATGACGGGAAATTATCCTCATCAAAAATGCAATCAGCGAAGCGGGCAGTATGCAAATCTCCCGACATGGGTTCCAAATACCTGATTATGGATGCAGTCTCATAACCAACGTATATCCCAGTCTTGCGGAGTGGGCCCATTGCAGTACGCTGCGGAGGTGGTATCGGTACGTAAACCTTACATCCAAACCTCCTAAGATGAGAAATTTTTGGTGGTGACCCGTGCGCTAGTTGCATAGGTGAATGGATGTTGTAAGCCGAAGGTCTAAGGTTGTTGAGATTCGCTGCATGAAGGACTGTGTGTCCCCAACATGTAGCTGGAAAATTACTTTTATGCCAGAGGGGCCGGGCAATAAATTTAATTCTTTTAATTAAAGCCTCTGCCAAACCATTCTGGGTATGGACATGCGGTACCGAATGCTCAACTGCAATTCCCATCGCCATGCAATAATCATCAAATTCCTTCGAAGTAAATTCTCCGGCGTTGTCCATTCTGATGGACTTGATATGATGATCTGGAAACACATTTCTGATGCGAATGATCTGCGAGATCAATTTTGCAAAGGCGTGGTTTCTTGTGGACAGCAAACTCACATGTGACCACTTTGAAGAAGCGTCAATGAGTACCATGAAATACCTAAACGGCCCTGAGACGGGCTGAATGGGACCGCAAATGTCTCCCTGGATGCGTTCCAGGAATGCAGGGATTTCATCCTTCACTTTCAGAGTGGAGGGTCTAGTAATTAGTTTCCCGGTGGCACATGCAGGGCACACAAAATCTTCATGATTCGGAAAATTCTTCACATTAATATTATGCCCATGTGAGTTATTTATTATGTTTCTCATCATCCTAAGACTTGGGTGACCTAATCTGTCATGCCAGAGACAGAAGAGTTCAGAGCTTCTAAACACTGTCTTCAGAACAGTGTACGCTGCAGGCGCTTTAATGTTGGTATAATATAGCCCAATTTCAAGTGAAGGAAGTTTTTCTAATACCTTTTTGCCATTCTCTTCGCGCTTCGTGATGAGCAGGTATTCCTTACCATACTCTTCGTCAGTCTCAACGTGGAAACCATTGGCGCGAATATCCTTAAAACTTAGGAGAGTTCTAGTCGATTCTAGGTACAATAAGGCTTCTTCAATGACCAAAGTTGTGCCCATTGGAAGTATAATAGTGGCTCTGTCGGAACCAATTATACATGCATCGCTTCCGGCGATTGTCGTAAGGCTGCGGTGCTCTTACGGATCGACTGGAAGTATTTAGTCTCTCTTAAGATGGTATTCGTTGTGCCGCTGTCGGCAAGGCATACTTCCTCCATAGGGCGCCACACGTGTTCTAATATAACGTATTTAATTAACATGTATTAGAAGGCATTCAACACATAAATAAAATACGCCAATATCAGAACATATAATGCCATTATAAACTGAATAAATGAATGTTTTATTCCAAAATCATCCAACCATTATGAGGAAACAAATCCTAAAGCACCAACCATGCATGTTGTAGGGGTGGCCCAACCCCCCGTGACTGGGCCGTGCAACTAGTCCAACATGTAATAAGCCCAATAGTGTAGAGGAATATAACAGTGTAAATATACCAATGTACCCTCATCCTTTGTAAATACTAAGGGGTAGAATGGGGATTTCCCATTCTACCCCACTCATATATATATAAACCCCCAGGAGGGGCAAAGGGGGAGGGGTCCTCTCATTATCACCAACTCTCCAGATCTAGCTCTCCTCTTCCTCTTCTACCAATCCCCCTCTCTACTATTTGGCCTGTAGCCACAACAGATGGCGCCGTCCGTGGGGATCGAGCAAGAAGCTGCGCAGGGACGCTAGCTGGGACGCTAGAGGTGGCTACCATCGAAGAAGCTTCCTAGCGTGGAACGGGAATATCTCGAGTTGCTCATATCACGAGCGTCACAGATAAGTTATGAGTTCTCGTTTCTTTCCCAAATCCAGATTTAGTAGATCTGAGTGGGCAGGGTGTCTCAAGAAAGCTTTACGTATGCATATCTAACCATATGCCCATCCATGCATGAGCTCAGCGCTAGCATGGTTGTGTGGGCTAGTGGCAGATCGAGACTCCGCAGTAGCTGCAGATCGAGACTCCGCACTAGCTGCAGACCGAGGCACCTCGCCGGGCCTCCGCGTTGACAAGCCTCGCGAAGCCCCCGGCAGCTCAGCGCATCCGTTCGCCCCTGCGTTGCCGAAGGCGGGTCTTCGCACGCCCTCAGCGAGGTCTACCCCGCGCGGCAACCCGCTCGGCGACGAGTACCAGCTACTTAGGGAGGTACGCGGCGACGTCGCCTGCGGCCAAGGCTCGTAGCCATGGAGAAGCGTGGAGGGCCAAGCTGCGGAATTCAGCCTGCGACATCGAAGACGGCATCGACTCGCTTCGTCGAAGTCCCGGCTGAGCGGCAACGCCTCCGACCTTGACCCTCGCTTCGCCAAAGCCCAGATTGTCCGTGTCTACCTCGCCGTGGCTCCGCTTCCGCGACAGCGCCTTTGACCTCGACATCTACAAGGGCACCGTACGCGCAAACGGAGGGCACGACAGGCGACACCAGACTCTGTGTACAACCCACGCGATGGGGTCTCCTATCAATTCAACCATGCATACACATGAAATACCGCGGAGCGGGGGCATCTACTTCAGTGCCCCGTCTCCTCGGCGAAGCTGGCGGAGCGTGTGGTTATTAGCGCCGTCGTGCAGCGTCGCCTGGCGCCCGCCGGCTCTGCGCCCCATCCTCTCGGCTGGCTCCGCGCCCGTCTCCGTGCACACAGAAGCTGCCGACTCCACCTCGCCTGACGCCCGGGTGGACTTCGTCGGCCTTCGCCTCGACGCCGCGAGGACCTCGTCGGCCTTCGTCTTGCCTCCGCGACGATTCGCAGCCCCCGCGGCTCCGTGCATGAGCGAAGCCCCCGTCTGAGGTCTCCGGCTCGAGGTCTCCGGCGCTCGTTCAATGTCTCCCGCGACTCCACGCATGTGCGAAGCCCCCGCCTGAGGTCTCCGGCTCGAGGTCTCCGGCGCTCGTTCGAAGTCTCCCGCGACTCCACGCATGTGCGAAGCCCCCGCCTGAGGTCTCCGGCTCGAGGTCTCCAGCGCTCGTTCGAAGTCTCCCGTGACTCCACGCATGTGCGAAGCCCCCGCCTGAGGTCTCCGGCTCGAGGTCTCCAGCGCTCGTTCGAAGTCTCCCGCGACTCCATGCGTGTGCGACGCCCCCGCCTGAGGTCTCCGCCTGAGGTCTCCGGCGCACGTACGCGAAGTCTCCGGCGTGCATTCGCGGAGTCTCCCGTCCGAAGTCTCCGGCTAGAGCTCGACGCGGATGGGTGTACACAGCGGCGGGCTCCTCGCTGCTCCTCAACGCCCTGCGTCGGCCTGCGCCCCGGTGAACCACGCGGCGAAGTCTTACCCGCGCCGAAGATGGTGACAGCTTCAGGGCTGCATGGCATGCGGATCCGGCCTGGCGTCGCGAAGTCACATCGGAAAGTCCAGTGCATGCAGGCGCGAGGCGCCCAGCCAGCTTCGCGTTTCGCGGTTCGGTGGGATGGCCACCTCGGCCAAGGACTCCGCAAAGGCGAAGGTTGCTCGGAAGCCTCCGCGCCCATGGCCTGCGCCTCCGGTGACCTCCGCGTGGGCCAGGCGCGTTCGTCTCTGCGCTCGCTTAGACTCCGCGGCGTCACCTTGGTCTCCGTGAAGCATCGCCAAGCTCTCCGCCGCCGAGACAGTCCAAGACGCGGAGCATTCCCGCAGCCTCCTCGACGCTAGCCTCGCCCTCCTCGAAGGCGTGGATCGGGGCGCGCCTCCCGTGGCCTTTGCGCCTCCGTGGCACGCTCATCAGCAAAGTCCCTATGAGGTCTCTGAGTCAGTCCACATCCTCGCGCCACGCTCCACGTGCTCTGCGCAGTCCGGGGCCCCGCACCTATGGGGTCTGCTCTGCGTCGACGCCGCCACGCCTGTTACGCACTGCAGTAATTGCCCACAAGGCTCTACTAAATTCCCTGCTGCACTTCTTGCGTACGTGGCTTTAAGAGAAATAATTGATCATCATATTATTTATTGAGGCTGCAGTTTTGCTCTCAAAGCAGTCGATTTAGCCATTTCTTTCGTGCCTCTGTTTTAATCCTCGTTTTTGATGTAAATCGCACGATTGCCTCGAGCGACGGCGTACTCTACGGAGTATAAAGAAGTCGTAGCGTCGAGGTTCGCCTCCGCACGCGCCAGTCTACGGACTCTAAAAAAGACGTGACCGTCGAGGTTTACCTCCGCACGCGAGAGTCTACGGACTATAAATATGACGTAGCGTTGAGCTCAACTTCCGCACGCACCAGTCTACAAACTCTAAAAAAGACGTGACCGTCGAGGTTTACCTCCGCACACGAGAGTCTACGGACTATAAATAAGACATAGCGTTGAGCTCAGCTTCCGCACGCACCAGTCTACGGACTCTAAATAAGACGTAGCGTTGAGCTCAGCTTCCGCACGAGAGAGTCTACGGACTATAAATAAGACGTAGCGTTGAGCTCAGCTTCCGCACGCACCAGTCTACGGACTCTAAATAAGACGTAGCGTTGAGCTCAGCTTTCGCACGCGAGAGTCTACGGACTATAAATAAGACGTAGCGTTGAGCTCAGCTTCCGCACGCACCAGTCTACAGACTCTAAAAAAGACGTGACCGTCGAGGTTTACCTCCGCACGCGCGAGTCTACGGACTATAAATAAGACGTAGCATTGAGCTCAGCTTCCGCACGCACCAGTCTACGGACTCTAAAAAAAACGTGACCGTCGAGGTTCACCTCCGCACGCGCGAGTCTACCGACTATAAATAAGACGTAGCGTCGAGGTCCGCCTCGCACGCGCGAGTCTACGGACCATAAATTAAGACGTAGCGTCGAGATCCGCCTCCGCACGCGCGAGTCTACGGACTATAAATTAAGTCGTAAATTGCGACACGGCCGAGACACTAGGGAGTGCCTCGCTTTAGGCGGCGCACCACTCGCATATCGCGCCCTCGCGCGCGTTGCACCAGGGAGTGCACCGCCACTCTTTTTGAAGGTAGGGGAACGGCGGTCTCGCCTCCTTGCCTCCGCGTGTGTAGTGCCCTCGGCCTACGCCGCAAGCGCCCGCTCTCCGCGGGCACTCTTTTGCAAGGAAGGGGAACGACGGTCTCGCCTCCTTGCCTCCGCGTGCGTAGTGCCCTCGGCCTACGCCGCAAGCGCCCGCTCTTCGCGGGCACTCTTTTTGAAGGTAGGGGAACGGCGGTCTCGCCTCCTTGCCTCCGCGTGCGTAGTGCCCTCGGCCTACGCCGCAAGCGCCCGCTCTCCGCGGGCACTGTTTTTGAAGGTAGGGGAACGGCGCCTTCGCCTCTCTACCTCGGCGTGCGTAGTGCCCTCGGCCTACGCCGCAAGCGCCCGCTCTCCGCGGGCACTCTTTTGGAAGGTAGGGGAACGGCGGTCTCGCCTCCTTGCCTCCGCGTGCGTGGTGCCCTTGGCCTACGCCGTAAGCGCCCGCTCTTCGCGGGCACTCTTTTTGAAGGTAGGGGAACGGCGGTCTCGCCTCCTTGCCTCCGCGTGCGTAGTGTCCTCGGCCTACGCCGCAAGTGCCCGCTCTTCGCGGTCACTATTTTTGAAGGTAGGGGAACGGCACCTTCGCCTCTCTACCTCGGCGTGCGTAGTGCCCTCGGCCTACGCCGCAAGCGCCCGCTCTCCGCGGGCACTATTTTTGAAGGTAGGGGAACGGCGCCTTCGCCTCTCTACCTCGGCGTGCGTAGTGCCCTCGGCCTACGCCGCAAGCGCCCGCTCTTTGCGGGCACTCTTTTTCAAGGTAGGGGAACGGCGGTCTCGCCTCCTTGCCTCCGCGTGCATAGTGCCCTCGGCCTACGCCGCAAGCGCCCGCTCTCCGCGGACACTCTTTTCGAAGGTAGGGGAACGGCGGTCTCGCCTCCTTGCCTCCACGTGCGTAGTGCCCTCGGCCTACGCCGCAAGCGCCCGCTCTCCGCGGGCACTCTTTTTGAAGGTAGGGAACGGCGGTCTCGCCTCCTTGCCTCCGCGTGCGTAGTGCCCTCGGCCTACGCCGGAAGCGCCCGCTCTCCGCGGGCACTCTTTTTGAAGGTAGGGAACGGCGGTCTCGCCTCCTTGCCTCCGCGTGCGTAGTGCCCTCGGCCTACGCCGCAAGCGCCCGCTCTCCGCGGGCACTGTTTTTGAAGGTAGGGGAACGGCGCCTTCGCCTCTCTACCTCGGCATGCGTAGTGCCCTCGGCCGACGCTGCAAGCGTCCGCTCTTCGCGGGCACTCTTTTTGAAGGTAGGGGAATGGCGGTCTCGCCTCCTTGCCTCCGCGTGCGTAGTGCCCTCGGCCTACGCCGCAAACGCCCGCTCTCCGCGGGCACTCTTTTGGAAGGTAGGGGAACGGCGGTCTCGCCTCCTTGCCTCCGCGTGCGTAGTGCCCTTGGCCTACGCCGTATGCGCCCGCTCTTCGCGGGCACTCTTTTTGAAGGTAGGGGAACGGCGGTCTCGCCTCCTTGCCTCCGCGTGCGTAGTGTCCTCAGCCTACGCCGCAAGTGCCCGCTCTTCGCGGTCACTGTTTTTGAAGGTAGGGGAACGGCACCTTCGCCTCTCTACCTCGGCGTGCGTAGTGCCCTCGGCCTACGCCGCAAGCACCCGCTCTCCGCGGGCACTGTTTTTGAAGGTAGGGGAACAGCGCCTTCGCCTCTCTACCTCGGCGTGCGTAGTGCCCTCAGCCTACGCCGCAAGCGCCCGCTCTTCGCGGGCACTCTTTTTGAAGGTAGGGGAACGGCGGTCTCGCCTCCTTGCCTCCGCGTGCGTAGTGCCCTCGGCCTACGCCGCAAGCGCCCGCTCTCCGCGGGCACTCTTTTTGAAGGTAGGGGAACGGCGGTCTCGCCTCCTTGCCTCCGCGTGCGTAGTGCCCTCGGCCTACGCCGCAAGCGCCCGCTCTCCGCGGGCACTCTTTTTGAAGGTAGGGAACGGCGGTCTCGCCTCCTTGCCTCCGCGTGCGTAGTGCCCTCGGCCTACGCCGCAAGCGCCCGCTCTCCGCGGGCACTGTTTTTGAAGGTAGGGGAACGGCGCCTTCGCCACTCTACCTCGGCATGCGTAGTGCCCTCGGCCGACGCCGCAAGCGCCCGCTCTTCGCGGGCACTCTTTTTGAAGGTAGGGGAATGGCGGTCTCGCCTCCTTGCCTCCGCGTGCGTAGTGCCCTCGGCCTACGCCGCAAACGCCCGCTCTCCGCGGGCACTCTTTTGGAAGGTAGGGGAACGGCGGTCTCGCCTCCTTGCCTCCGCGTGCGTAGTGCCCTTGGCCTACGCCGTAAGCGCCCGCTCTTCGTGGGCACTCTTTTTGAAGGTAGGGGAACGGCGGTCTCGCCTCCTTGCCTCCGCGTGCGTAGTGTCCTCGGCCTACTCCGCAAGTGCCCGCTCTTCGCGGTCACTGTTTTCGAAGGTAGGGGAACGGCACCTTCGCCTCTCTACCTCGGCGTGCGTAGTGCCCTCGGCCTACGCCGCAAGCGCCCGCTCTCCGCGGGCACTGTTTTTGAAGGTAGGGGAACGGCGCCTTCGCCCCTCTACCTCGGCGTGCGTAGTGCCCTCGGCCTACGCCGCAAGCGCCCGCTCTTCGCGGGCACTCTTTTTGAAGGTAGGGGAACGGCGGTCTCGCCTCCTTGCCTCCGCGTGCGTAGTGCCCTCGGCCTACGCCGCAAGCGCCCGCTCTCCGCGGGCACTCTTTTTGAAGGTAGGGGAACGGCGGTCTCGCCTCCTTGCCTCCGCGTGCGTAGTGCCCTCGGCCTACGCCGGAAGCGCCCGCTCTCCGCTGGCACTCTTTTTGAAGGTAGGGGAACGGCGGTCTCGCCTCCTTGCCTCCGCGTGCGTAGTGCCCTCGGCCTACGCCGCAAGCGCCCGCTCTTCGCGGGCACTCTTTTTGAAGGTAGGGGAACGGCGGTCTCGCTGACTCCGCCGTCCGCCTCGTGGGCATCGCCTCAGCGGGACGGCACGTCTTCGGCGCTCGACGACACGTCTTCGACGCTTGACTCCGCCGTCCGCCTCGTAGGCATCGCCTCGGCGGGACGGCATGTCTTCGGCACTCGACGACACGTCTTCGGCGCTCCGACTACGCCGTCCGCCTCGTAGGTATCGCCTCGGCGGGACGGCATGTCTTCGGCACTCGACGACACGTCTTCGGCGCTTCGACTACGCTGTCCGCCTCGTAGGCATTGCCTCGACGGGACGGCACGTCTTCGGCGCTCGCCGACACGTCTTCGGCGCTTGACTCCGCCGTCTGCCTCGTAGGCATCACCTCGGCGGGACGACACGTCTTCGGTGCTCGACAACATGTCTTCGGCGCTTCGACTACGCCGTCCGCCTCGTAGGCATCGCCTCGGCGGGACGGCACGTCCTCGGCGCCCGACTCCGCCGTCCGCATCGTAGGCATCGCCTCGGCGGGACGACACGTCTTCGGGGCTCGACGACACGTCTTCGCCCTCGACTCCGCCGTCCGCCTCGTAGGCATCGCCTCGGCGGGCGGCACGTCCTCGGCGCCCGACTCCGCCGTCCGCCTCGTAGGCATCGCCTCAGCGGGACGGCAAGTCTTCTGGGCTCAACGACACGTCTTCGGCGCTCGACTCCGCCGTCCGCCTCGTAGGCATCGCCTCGGTGGGACGACACGTCTTCGCGCTCGACTCCGCCGTCCGCCTCGTAGGCATCGCCTCGGCGGGACGGCACGTCTTCGACGCTCGACGACACGTCTTCGCACTCGACTCCGCCGTCCGCCTCGTAGGCATCGCCTTCGGCGCTCGACGAGGTCTTCGGCGCTTCACTGATTTCTTCATAGGCATTGCCTCTAGGGTCTGCAAGCTACCAGTTGCATCGGCACCCTCGCGCTTGCTGTCAAGGAACGGGGGGCTGGGGTGGTTGATCGCGTCAGCTCGCCCATCGGGACCTCAGCGCTTGCTGTCGAGGGAGTACTGTTGTAGGGGTGGCCCAACCCCCCGTGACTGGGCCGTGCAACTAGTCCAACATGTAATAGGCCCAATAGTGTAGAGGAATATAACAGTGTAAATATACCAATGTACCCTCATCCTTTGTAAATACTAAGGGGTAGAATGGGGATTTCCCATTCTACCCCACTCATATATATATAAACCCCCAGGAGGGGCAAAGGGGGAGGGGTCCTCTCATTATCACCAACTCTCCAGATCTAGCTCTCCTCTTTCTCTTCTACCAATCCCCCTCTCTACTGTTTGGCCTGTAGCCACAACAATGCAAATTCTAAACTTGTCCATTTAACACAAAATAAATGACAATTAACGTCTTATGCATTCTGTGCATCAGATGGAATCAACTAAAAAATCATCGACTTCTTCCGCTATTTTCTCAGGAGTGATGTTCTCCTCAAGAGAGATCATGGCGGCGGCTGCCTCTAAGTCGTAAGGGGGTGCTGCTGCCGGGATGGACTCAACCTCCATTATCTCCGGCAGCTACTCAGGCTGCTCCCCCTCAACGGCTGCAAAGTGGGCTTCAGGTTGCCCTTTGCCATTCTTCTTTTGAGCTTGGTGGGCATCAATGACATGTTGCGGTTCTTTGCATATCCGCGACCAATGTCCCCACTTGCCACACTTGTAGCAACCCTGGTTCTGCTGGCCATAGGTCTTTCCACTCTTCTTAGCCTTTTTGTCGTTTGGAGCATCTGACTTACCTTTCTGGGCAATGATCTTACCCTTCTTCCCCCTTCTCTTCATCAAGGGCTTTCGCACCTTGTAGCTGCTAGCGTTGGCTTCACGGCCAGCGGAGCTGCCTGGTGGCTGCGAGACGTAATTCTTGTGGAGAAGTTCGTCCTGAGCCTCTGCCACCTGCATCATATCAATCAATTCGGCGTACTCCTTGTAGCCATCTTGACGATAGTTGCGGGCAGTCTGTACAACACTGGGGTGAAATGTGGACAAGGTCTTCTCAATCTTCTGCTCATCTGTGATCTTCTTGCCACAGAGTTGAAGATTAGTACAAATCCTGTGCAAGGCAGAATTGTACTCCCCGACCGTCTTAAAGTCGGCAAACCTCAGTCTGATCCACTCCTACTCTGCTTGAGGAAGAATGGTGTACTTGAGCCTCTCGAACCACTTTTTGAGTGTGGTCCAGAGTGCTAGCGCATTTCTTTCCGCCATATACTCATTCTTGAGAGTCGGGCAGAGGTGGTGCTTGAGAAAATGAAGTGCCTGAGCATTTTCTTCAGGTGTGGGTCGGGCGTCTTTCTGTCCACTTAACCCAATAGCTGCGCTGAGCTTCCAATCCCCAAGCACAATCTCGATATCGGATGCCCATGTCAGATAGTTTTGGCCATTCTAGGCCAGCTCCTCGAACTCCCGGTATGAAATTCCGGTCATCTACATGTGTATGAACGAAATAAAATAAGTTTACTACAGGTAAACATGCATGGAAAATTTACTACATGTAAATAAAGTGGTACAATAGGTTCCCATAATGTTTCATAATTTTCTGTGCATTTTCTATAATTTTACTGCTAATTTCAGTGATTAAAAACAATTTTCAGCAATTACAATTAACCAAAAACAGTAAATAAATACAGAGAATAATAATGGCATAAATAAATAAGCTTCAAATGCTAAAAATGATGCAAAAATCGAATTCCCGAGGCCGTTTTATGCTAAAATATGAAATTTCAGCAAATTCTGCAATTTCTGGGGTTTCTGCGCAAATATCCAGTTCAGAGGAAAATTCGCGTAATTTTCTGATTTACCAAGGGGTTTTCTGCAAAATTCTAGACCCACTCGTAAATTTGAGTGCTTATACGTAATTTTCAGAATTACGAGGCCTTTTCTGCAAAATTCGGGACTTAAATGCACATTTTAGGGCTCAATGGCAATTTGTATGACTTCGAGGACCCTTTTGTAAAATAGCCAGCGCCCTCCCGCCGGCCGGGTTTCTTTCTTCCGGCCCATCTCCACCCGCGGCCCATTTCTTTGCTACCCCCTTCCGCGGCCCATCTCTCTTTTTCCCTCCGGCCGGCCTTGTTTGGCCCAATTCGCCAACAGGCCCATCCGCCCCGAAATGCCCGGATCAAAGGGGGGCAGGGGTAGGGTTTCCCTACCCTTGGCGGCGGCGGTGGCTCCAACCGGGTGGCGGCACGGAAGGCGAGTGGGCGCGGTGGCGCGGAGCGACAACCCGGCGGCGGCTTCAGGGCGCGGAGGCGGGGCCGGGTGCTGTACGGCGGCGGACCGGTGAGGTGGGATGACCGGGTGCCGTGCGGCGGCGGTCCCGGTGGCCGGCGGAGCAGAAGGCGGCTGCGGGCCGAAGCAGCGTTTGGCCATGCGGGGCCAGCGGCGCGACGGATTCGGGCTCGGGCGGCGAGCCGACAGCGCCTCCGGTGTTACCTCGGCGGCTCCTTCGTCGCTTCAGGCGGCGGAGATTGGGCGAGCTCGCTGCCGGGCGACCAGCCATGGTGACAGCCAAGGTTCGGGCGGCAGGTTTGGGTGATGCCGGTGGTGATGCTTCAGGCCGGGCTTTCCTCGATGGGTTCGCACGGCTTCGGGCCGGCAATGCGATGCGGAATGTGCATATGGGTGGAGGTGCCGAGGACAACTGCTTCAGGCCGGCGAGTAGGCAGTCAGCCGGCCGAAAGCCAATTGGTGGTGGCGGCCGGTCTTCGGTCCATGCAACGCCGGTGACAACCCGAGTGGCCGCCGGCGGGCTTCCTAGCGCACGCATGCGGGAAGGCCGAGATGCCTTGCGGGGCAGTGCCAGTCTGCAGGCCGGCGATCGGCGGTTTCTGTTTTTTTTTCATGTAATGTCGAGCATAAACCGAACAGGAATCCGATGCATAATTTCCGTGCAGTTTTTCTTATGCAATCTCCAAACAGAAAACGATGCATAAAATTAATCTATGATGCAATCAACATCTACCCCGTTTCGCAATCTACCGATCGACATTGTGCCAGCGATTTCAGATCTGCTCGCGGTAGATTGGGGCGGATTTGCATCATTCTACAGTGCAATCAACATCTACCCTGTTTCACAATCTACTGATCGGCATTGTGCCGGCGACTTCAAGTCTACTCACGGTAGATTAGGACGGATTTGCACCGTAGAAAATTCAATCTAGAACGCGAAAAGAAAATACAGATTCAAAAGCGATCTAGAAAATTCAATCTATGCTTCGATGATTACCTCGTTCACCGGAGCGAAGTCGTGCTGATAACGTGTTGAGGAACCGTCGCTGGCGACCAATCCGATCGATTCCTCTGCTTAGAACAAGAACGAATCAATCACAGAATCACAGAACAATAGATTAAACACAGAGAGATAGAGAGAACTCCTGGTCTTTCCTTATTGCTTTAGATTGCATCAGGTGTACATAATGAGAGGGTATAGGTCCCTATTTATAGCCTACGGTAGGGTGCCCATATTGAACTAGGACTCTTGGTCCTGGGCCAGTTTCTCAACAACTTCTACGCTGCAGAATTCCATGGTAAGGACACGTACGACAGTCTGCCTTTGGGCATTGCCCTGAAGGCCCTATGTTTATTTCTTTCGGCTGCAAGAACTCCGTCCTCTTTAGGTCTGCATGGCTCGGCTTGTATGTTTTAGCCAATAGGGCTACGTAGGACAGCTTAATTATATGCAAGTATTATTTTTATTTATTTGTGTATGCATATGATGGAACAACGACATATGAGGCAACAACGATGTTAAACTACATATACTAGCTCCTGATGATGCAGACATACACGGTGGGGGTCCGGATCGAGTTTCCCCGGTCCCGGCAGTTGCTAACTTGGTATTCAGAATTTCAGAGTACGTACTATATGTAGATCCACTTCCATTTCACGACATGCTTTGATTCTACACAACTAGTCTAATCCCATTCTTTTGCTCCTGCCTCTTCTTCCCCAACACCATTGCTACTCACGTTCACGTCCACCTCGCCCTGCTCCTTCCGCTCTCCCGTCCCTGACTTAAACCTCACGTAGATGTGCCCTGCGTAGAACTCCCGAGTCCTCCATGCCAGCGCTGCCGTCACCGCCGCTGCCACCACAGTCACGGCCGCTATGACCAGGAACGACTCTTTGTAGCATCGTACGCCAATGCATGTCGCCGCCTTCCCCGCCGTCAAAACCACGGCATGTCTGCCGCTCTGCCGTGCCGCCTCCCGGTCGTACATGCGCCCGGCGACTCGGACATTAAGTATGTAAGAGCCGATGGGGCTCGCCGTGCCTCCAAAGTTGGACAACGTTGAGTAGTGCTTGAGACCGAACAGCTCCGATATGATCGCCAGGATCAGTGGCTGGGCGGCACCGAAGCAGAAGCCAATGATCATGGACGCCACGTAGAGCGAGCCTGGCATGCCGAAGGCGATAAGCAGGTGGCCGGGGACGGTGAGTAGCAGGACGATAGCCAAAAGGATCGGTCGTGGGAGGTGGTGGTGCGCGAGGATCTTGTCGGATGTGAAGCCCGCAGCGACGCGGCCGAGGTAGTTCCAGATGCTGACGAGGGAGACGAAGGTGGCGACGCTGCGCTGATGGTAGCCGAGGGACTCACCGATCTGGCCGATGTTGTCAATGGCTGTCAGCATGCCGCCCGCGCCGAACGCGGTTGCTATCAACAGGAGCAGCATGTCCACGCTCACCAGCGCTTCAACAATCGTGTAGTCGTCGCCGCGAGGTGGCGGTCTCAGAGCGCGCATCACTCTCACGATTGCGGTCATTGGCTTCTCGGTCGTGGGCCTCGTGGCCTCTGCTACTGGTGGTGGCGTCGGTTTCGCGGCCATGGTCACCACGGACATCGCCTGGCCATCCACTCTCGTTACAGGACTCTCGTTGAACAGCGCAGCCTCCTCGCGCAGGACGACGGCAAGGGGCAGAAGGAGCATGGCGACCACGACGCCAGCGCTGAGGCCGTACTCGGCGCGGGTGAACCGAAACCGCTTCTGCAGGATGATGGCGACCATGAGGTACACGGCGAGCACAAGCGACAAGTACAGGAAGCCATAGAACGCGCGGAACTCACGGCGTGCAGTGGCACTGGCAGCTGTGCGTGGCGCGCGGATGATCCTTATGGTGCCGAGGAAAGCCACGGAGATGGCAGCCGGCAGCCAACCGACGAACAGGATGAGCGTCCGTGTGTCATCGCCACCGCCGTACAACGCCAAATAGAGCTGTGTGAAGATGGCCCCGCTGAGGCCGAGGAAGCCCTTGAGGAGGCCAAGCATGGCACCGCGACTGTCGGGGAAGTTCGTGACGCAGGTGACGAGCGCCCCAGTGTTGGTGAAGGTCTGGGAGTTGGCGCCAACAAAGATGTAGAGGCAGATGAGCCAGAGTGGGGGCTTGGAGTGGACGCGGCCAGTGACGGAGAGGTAGAGCATGAGGTAAGCGCCGAGGTTCATGGTGGCGCCGATGGAAAGGACGAGCCAGGGCGGAGTGACCTCGGCGACGAGGCCGGCGTGGATGCCGACGTTGCTTCCCACGTCCATGAAGAAGCCAATGGTGTTGAGCTGCTCCTGGGTGTAACCGAGCGAGGCCTTGATGTCCTTGGAGTAGACGGCGAAGATGGACGCCGCGCCCGCCACCGACATTATCAGGAATGACCCGTACACCATGAACCACCGTCCACGCAGCACGTGCGCCGTGAAGGCCGCCACAGTTTCTGCCGTTGCCATGGTTGCTTGTGTTTTCGTTTGCTATGTAGAAAAATGGGGAGGTGCATGTTTTTCATGGCTGTGCGCTGAGAGCCAGCTAAGTAGCAATGCTACTCTGCATTGCTGCTGTAACTGCTTAATAATATGTGTAGAAAAATGGGGTCAGTGCACCAAATGGTCAATAAACTTTCCCGCGAGGCTCGTTTCCGTCCTCTGGCGCATAATCTGGCAACTTCGTCCAGCTCTTCTGAAATAACTTTTTCAGATTAGTTTACACAAGGATATGAACTAAGTTGGTGACCACGCAAGCGCTGCGCATAATTTGGCAACTTCATCCAGCACTTCTGAAATAACTTTTCTTGCCCCTGCACAGGTCACGGCCCCAAGCTTTCGAGCTATAATTTATGGCTTAAAATTTTTAATTTTAACTATTTATAAAAAATAATATATAAAAAAATAGTAGCTGTGATTTTAGCTGGTACAGTTAAACTCACTATATTTTTTTATTATAATTCTCCTGTTGATTCTATCTTAAAAAATATAACGTTTAAAAGCTAATTAGTGTAGTATAAATTAAAAGATATAGCATAAATAAAAAAGAAAGGAGTCTAGAGTAGCAAAGGTCCGGATCTTGTCTTGTTTGCTGTGCATTCATGGTACGATGCTAGTATTACTTTTATCCTCCTATGGAGATTTTGCGTAGAAAAGTAAAGAGGGACATGTGACTAAACGAGTATGGATGGCAACAGGTGGGGAGGTCCGGGGGATGTCCCGACAAGATCAGCCCTCCCCCGTCTATCGTCTCCGTGCCCACCGAGACCGTGGGGATCTCTGTAGGATTAAAAATATAATTTAGATATAAAATTTTAATTATTAGTGATTTTACAATTAGTGTATAAGTATTTGAGTATAGTTTCTCACAAAATATAGATTCAAAATTTAAATTCCAACCTAAGACACAAATTTTAGACCATAATATAAAGGTAAAAAGTCTATTTTGATCCATCAACTCTTGCCGCTGTTTAATTTTGGTCCCTCTAATCATAAGTACTTGGTTTTTGGTGACGTGGCGCTAATGTGTATCCTTGCTGCTATATTATTGAACATTAGGGTTTGAGTAGCCGCCGTAGTAGTGCCGCTCCGCTGCCATGGCATAGCTGCCTACCCACTATAGACCGTCTGCGGCATTGTTTTTGTCACCCACAAGTTAACCTTGCCTACAGTGGTGCGTTTTGATACTCTCTGGCCATCGTCTTCTTTTTCTCACCGGCACCGAGCTCGTCGCTGCCTCTCATGGTGCTGCCCTGCTCTCCCCCTCTTGTTTGTTGGTGTAGGGAAGAATAAGCCGAGGGTAGTGGCTGACAAATGGGCCATGGTCAAGAGAGAGAAATAGGGAAAATTTGAAGAGGCTTTGTTGGGGCTGACTTGTGGGCTGTGCATGCTAAGTCAGCTTAGGTACCAAGTTGGAAAATATGTCACTCAAAATTGCCTGCAAAACCAGACTCTGTATCATTTGCACTGGTTTTGATAGTTAGGAGGCGAGTTCTTACTGGTTTTACAATTGAGGGACCAAAATTAAACCGCGGCAAGAGTTGAGGGACTAAAGATAGACTTTTCCTAATGTAAAAAGAACACCAATTTCATATTAAAATTGTATAATATATAAGAGAGCCTCTTTTTTATTCCCGGGTGTAATTACATCCTATGTCACATCTCACAATGTAGGGAATATCTCGCGTAATAGAGGGTATGTATGTGTAGCATATGAGTATTTAAGATCATCTAGATGGTATGAATAATCTTTCAAAGGTGATATGTACATTTTTTCGACATACTCCTTTTTATATGTGTATATGAAAGTATTTATAAAATACGCTAAAAACTATGAACTTCCTTGCAATTTTTTCATATGGTTCATATTAGAGTATCTTATAACTAGTATACGAGTATATCTAAAGTAATAAACGAGTATTTTAAGTTTATTTAGGTGGTATATTAGAGTTCGTGTAATTACACCGGAAGTAAATGTTATTTTTTCAATATATAAATATTTTATTATTTCAATGTGGGGGCAAATTGCATGATACCACGATGCAGTCGTATCCATCAAGAACATTCTCGAGGATCTGATGATGGAGTCGCCAGTTCGCCACAATGTCGTCCGTACTTGAGAGTGGACCACAGTGGCTTCGGCCAGTTTGCCAAGCGAGCGGCACTGACTCCAATACGAAGAATCTAGTGGTGAGAAAGACGAGTCACGTGCCAAGTGACCTTTCGCATCCTGTGGGTCTGTTTTTTTCTCCGAAGCTGACGGCTTTTAGTTTTTGTTATAGGGTCTATTTGGCAGACCTCCACCAACTCCAGATTCATAAAAAACAGATCTAGATTCAATTTTACCAGCCAAACACTTCTAACTCTAGCAGCTCCATCATGGATCTGCTCCACGAAAACAGTGGATCTACCCCCAGATTCATGGATTTGGTGGAGCACCTCAAGGGGTGCTCCACCAACTCAAGTTTGGTGGAGTTGGGGAAAATTACCCACCACTGCCACTGGTTACACAAAAAAACGGTTCATTCTTTTCTTTTCTCGCGACCAAGCTCCTTTTCCCCGCCGCGCCAACTCCTCGGCCGCCGCCTCGCGCGTCGCGCCTCCCCCGCGTCCGCCTGCCCCCGGGCCGACGCCGCCTCCCCCGCCTCCTCCCGGGCCAGCACCGCCTCCCTCGCGTCCGCCTTCCCCACTGCGCCGATTTCTCCCTCCACCGCCGCGGTCTCCTCCCGGGCCTCCGCCTCCTCCCGGGCCGGCGCCGCCTCCCCCGCGTCCGCCTGCCCCCGGGCCGACGCCGCCTCCCCCGCCTCCTCCTGGGCCGGCGCCGCCTCCCCCGCCTCCTCCCGGGCCAGCGCCGCCTCCCCCGCGTCCGCCTTCCCCACTACGCCGATTTCTCCCTCCACCGCCGCGGTCTCCTCCCGGGCCTCCGCCTCCTCCCGGGCCGGCGCCGCCTCCCCCGCCTCCTCCCGGGCCGGCGCCTCCTCCCCCGCGTCCGCCTCCCCCCAGGCCGGCGCCGCCTCCCCCCGGGCCAGCACCACCTCCACCGCCTCGGGAGCTCGTCGGGAGGAAGAAGAAGCCCGTGGCTTTTTTTTTTTGCATTTTTTCATTATACCCCTTGACGCGTGGGCCCAGTTTGGCAGTGAGATAGAGAGAAGCGCTGGAGCTGTATCAAACACTTGGATGAAACCCAGATTCACGGTGGAGCTGCTCCACGGTGGATCTAGGTGGATCTGGTGGATCTGAGTGAATCTGGAGCTGGTGGAGCTCTACCAAACAGGCCCATAGTATCTAACTTTTAAACAGAGTATTTTTTTTAAAAAATGGGATCTACAAGTTAAACGATCTACACGTTAAAAGCCCAACATCTATACCAACCAAAATCGCAAGTGAGTATCCGTCTCTCCGTAATCTGTACCGTAAATAGCCAAAATTCAAAAAATTTAGCCAAAAACCATAAGCCGCAGTTGCAGCCAAACAGGCCCACAACTCCACCACCAGTGCCACATCTCCATCGATTGCCGCCCCTCCTCTAGATCTGTAAAACCCAAAAATTGTAATTTCTATTGAATCATGTTCAGAGTGATAATAATTGAATTTCTGAGATTTTCTGCACTTTTGGCAACTGAATTAATTTTTTCTTTAATAAAGACAGCAATGTTTGAATTTTCGAGAAGAATAAAAAGCTGGACAAATTTTGGTAATAATTTTTTGTTTAATAAAGACAGCACTGTTTGTATTATAGGTTGAAAATTGATCAATTGTTCAAAATAGAGAACTGTTGTAGGGGTGGCCCCCACCTAAGCCCAGCAGGCCTGTTAGAGGAATGTAAGGCCCAAAATGGGACATGTGTAATGGCATAAGTGCCCCTGAGGGGAATACTCGGATGTAAGGGTATAATTGTAAAAGCACTCCCCATGTGATATATACAGCACAGGCCATGGGGAGAAACCCTAAGCCATTGCTCACCTAACTCTCCACTACCATACTCTCTCTCTCTGTTTGGTCTGTAACCACAACAGTTGGCGCCATCCGTGAGGAGGACAAGAGCAAGCCTCCAGATCCGAAAAAGGATGGCACCAAAGAAAGCTTCATCGTCGGCGGCGAAGAAGAAGAAGGTGGGAGCGGCGGAATCTCGCGTCAATACCAGGGCTTCGGCGTTGGCAGCCGCAGGTGTGGGTGGCGATGCGGGTGTGACGGCCGCGAACACCAGTGTTCACGACGCGACGCTCGACACCGGCGTTCACGACGCGACGCCCGACACCGGCGTTCACGACGCGACGCTCGACCCCGCCACCACCGATGCGACGCTCGACCCCGCCGCCACCGACGCGACGCTCGACCCCGCCACCACTGGCTTCATCACCGGCTCTAGAGTCCTTAACGCCAACGTAGCGGGCACCCCGGGAGCGCAGGTCGTGGTTGCCGCCGCTCCGGCCGCATCGCCAGGTGCGCTGACGGCCCCACCCACGTCCACGATGGAGAACGCCCTACTGGCGGCCCTAAGCGCATTTCAGCGGGAGCTCACGGATCTCCGCGGGGCCGTGCGGGACATGCAAGAGGCTCGAAGCCAACAGACCCCACTAGTGGTCGTATCGGAGCCCGCGCCGGAGAGGGCGGATAGCCGCGATGGCCCCGCATCCAACCGCGTCCCGCTGCGATGCGTAGACCCGGAGCTTCCGCTTTCTGCAGGTTTGCAGCAGGCGGCGTGGCCGGAGGACTTCAAGCTCCCCAGCGCCATCAAGCCGTACGAAGGCGACACAGACCCTCGAGAGTTCGTGCGCGTATACGAGACCGCTATTGAAGTCGCTGGTGGCGATGACATTACAAAGGCGAAGGGACTTCCCCTCGTGTTGTAGGGAGTAGCGCTTTGTTGGTTTCTCACCATCAAGCCAAACTCCATCTACGCCTGCGAGCAGATCCGCGACCGTCTCTACAACAGTTTCCAAGGAAACTACATTGAGTGCGTTGACGCGGATCAGCTCTTCGCCGTCAAGCAAAAACCCTCGGAGAAGCTCCGTGACTACTACAAACGCTTCGCTAAGGTACGCTGCCAGGTCAAAGATGTCAACGAAACAACCATCATAAATGCAGCAATACAAGGTCTTCGCCCGGGGCTGCTTGCCAAATACAACGCGCGGAAGCCATTCAAGTCGGTGGCGAAGCTCTTCGACAAAATGGAAGAGTACGCCCGGGCAGAGGAAGAGGCGCAAAGACGCAAGGGCGACGACTCCGACACCGCTCAAGCGGAGGAGCTGTCGCAAAAAGGAAACGCGAAGGGTGGCTCGAGAACAAAACGCAAGCAAGCATCTGTGGGAGACACCCCTGAACGCGTTGACGCCGGGGTGCACGAGAACTCCTCAAGAAGTAGGCGCAAGCCCCGGCGTAACCAGCGAAGGTCCCAAAAGGCTCGCCACGTCCTCGCCACACAAGGCGTCGATGAGAGACCGCGCGCGGAGCAAGAACTCCTAGACTACGGCAGATGGTGTGAGGTGCATGGCTATGGTGACCACTTCACGTGGGCATGCGCTGAGCTTATGGTGCTGCGGCAAGCGACTGCCCGAGTTCGGGCTATGGAAGCGCCGACCTCTGCAGTAGCCCACGTACAGCAGCCGCAAGGAAGTCCCCCGCAGGCTGGGGCCCCGGGAGAGACCCGACATCGCATCGTTAGCGTCATCTCCGGAGGCTCCTCGTCAAGAACCTCCTCAGCGCAACCACCCCTGGAGACGCCGCACTGCAACATCACCTTCACGCCAGCCGATGCCCAGGCCGACATTGCAGGCCGTGATGTCAGGCGCACCCTCATCGATGGAGGAAGCTCCGCAAACATCTTGTTCGCGGAGGCCTTCGATCGCATGGGGATACCTCGGAGTCGCTTGAGAGCATCGAAGACCCCTCTCCAAGGTTTCGGAGGCCAACCATTGAAGGCCTTGGGTTAGGTACGTCTCCAAGTCTCATTGTGCCAGGCCGACAACACCAGAAGCGAGGACATCATCTTCGATGTCGTGGACATCCCGCACTCGTACAACGCCATACTGGGCCGACCCACCATTAACTCCTTCGAGGTGGTCCCGCACCACGCCTTTTTGTGTATGAAGCTCCCGGGCCCGCGGAGTGTTATCACCATCTTCGGCGACCAGGACCTCGCTAGGCGTGTCGAGGCCGGCGCTAGGAATCCGCACCGCAAGGTGCACGTCCTCGCCGACGAATTCAAGGCGGACATGCCATCCGCTCCAGGATGGACACCTAAGGCCCGCCTGGAGGGCGGGGTCAAAAGGATGCCTCTCCAAGCGGAAGGGCAGTTCGTGTCCATTGGCGAAGGTCTCCTTCCGGAGGTGGAGCAAGACTTACTCCAGGTTCTTTGAAGTAATGTAGATGTCTTCGCGTGGTCTCTGGAGGATATTAAGGGTGTGGACCGTGCCCTCATTGAACACAACTTGGCCGTCCGCCCCGACGCCAAGCCGGTCAAGCAGAAGCTTCGTCGTATGTCCCTGGACCGGCAGCAAGCGGCCAAGGTGGAGGTAGCGAAGCTTCTCCATGCTGGATTTATTCGTGAAGTCCAGCATCCGGACTAGCTCGCCAACCCGGTGCTGGTCAAGAAAGCCAGTGGCGCCTGGCGTATGTGCATCGATTTCACAGCTCTCAATAAGGCATGCCCAAAGGACGACTACCCCTTGCCGCGCATAGATCAACTGGTCGACGCCACCGCGGGGTGTGAGCTCATGAGCTTCCTGGACACCTACTCGGCTACCACCAGATTTACATGGCCAAGGAAGACGAGGATAAAACCAGCTTCATTACGCCAGTGGGGACCTTCTGCTTCGTCAGGATGCCTTTCGGCTTGAAGAACGCGGGTGCAACCTTCACCCGCCTTGTCGTGCTGGCATTAGTCGTTCAGCTCGGGAGGAACGTGGAGGCTTACGTCGACGACGTGGTAGTGAAAACCAAGCAGCTCGCCTTCCATGGTCGGGACCTCCAGGAGACTTTCGACAACCTCAGGAAGGCGGGCATCAAGCTCAACCCAGACAAGTGTGTTTTCGGCGTACAAGCGGGCAAGCTCTTGGGCTTCCTCGTGTCCGGACGAGGCATCCATGCGAACCCCGACAAGGTCGACGCCATCCTTGGCATGGAACCGCCCAAGACGACGAGGGAGGTCCAGAGGCTGGCCGGCCGCATGGCGGCTCTAAGTCGCTTCCTGTCTAGGGCAGCGAAGCGGGGCTTGCCATTTTTCAAGACTCTCCACGGCAGCGACGGGTTTCATTGGGATGGTGATTGCGCAAAGGCCTTTGACGACCTTAAGAAACACCTTGCAAGCCTTCCCACTCTAGTTGCCCCAGCGCCAGAGGCTCCCCTCCTACTCTACCTCGTCGCCTCAACGACGGCGGTCAGTGCCATCCTCGTCCTCGTAGAGGGCGCTCTCCAGCGGCCTGTGTACTTCGTCTCCGAAGACCTTCGGGGTGCCAAGACGCGGTATACGGAGCTCGAAAAGCTCGCCTACGCGCTGGTCATGGCCTCAAGAAAGCTCCGACACTACTTCCTGGCCCATCTGATACAGTGCCATCCTTGTTCCCCCTAGCGGAGATGCTGCATAATAAGGAGTCCACAGGGCGAATTGGCAAATGGGCAGCTGAGCTTGCCCCATTCTCCTTAACGTATGCCTCCCGAACGGCGATCAAGTCCCAAGTTTTGGCAGACTTCCTCGCGAAGTGGACCCCTCCAGCTCAGCCTGTCCACCAGCCAGAAGACCCGGTGTGGATGCTCAACACTGACGGAGCCTATGGCGTTGTAGGCGCGGGCATCGACGCAGTCGTTACTACACCTGAGGGGCACCGCCTGCTGTACTCGGCGCGCCTCACATTTCCCGCCACCAACAACACGGCTGAGTACGAGGCGTTACTCTGCTGCCACCCCTTTGAAAGGTAGGGGACGGAGCGCTCGCGCGTCTACTTTGACTAGGCGCCAGCTCCGCTGTCACCCCTTCAAAAGGTAGGGGACGGAGCGCTTGCGCGTCTACTTCGACTAGGCGCCAGCTCCGCTGCCACCCCTTCGAGAGGTAGGGGAGCGTTCGCGAGTCTACTTCGCCCACTAATACCTATGAACCTGGCGGAGCCGAGCGCGAAAATTTGAACCCTACGTGCCAATCGCCTAGAATAGGGGCATGCAACGACGAGAAGATATTGGGCACGCACTGCTTCGTTCATATAAAAGAGCAAGTTGCAAAGCAGCCATACAAGGTGTATAGGAGGCAACACACCCAATCCCGGCATTACACTTGATCTGCGCCGTGTCCATTGCACCAAGGAACCTCCTCGAGCCACCGGAGGAGGTCCCCCTCTTCACGTAGAGTCCGCCGTAACGCGATCTTGGCCGCGTCCTCCCCGACATAGCCCCAGATTCGATTATAGAAATTCTGTACGGCTGGCTGGGTGAAGCGATGGCATCAGACATCACCCCGGGCTCGGCCGGCAGATCCAACTGAGTGTCCGCCAGCTCGCTGACGTGTCCACATCCCCGGGCGCGAAGCAAGGCGAGGGCGAAGGAGGCACCCATGAAACCGCAGTGATCGCCGAAGGACTTGGCACCGCGAAGGGCAAGGTCCGAGCCCTCTTCGATCCGTCCAAGCGTCTCCATTAGATTTTCGGGGCCGTGCGTAACTTCTGGTACGTCGACGACAAGGCCCCGGAGGGCCCCTTCCAATGACTCCATCGCCCTCCATGCCGCCATGGACGCATTGTCCAGGGCCTCGTTCCTCTCCGCAAGGGATGCGGCGAGTTGGATCTTCTCCTCCTCCAGCGCGGAGATTTGTTGAAGAAAGGCGGTGCACTCCTCCGCCGCAGCGCGCTGGACCTCCCCTGTGGCGCGTCGTGCCGCCGCCACAGCGTCCTCCACGTCGGAAGCCATATCACCTTTTCTGCCTCCAGCCTGCGGATTTGCTCGTCCTTGGCAACATGAGCATCGTCTGCGGCACGAAGTTCACTCTGCAGCGCTCTCCGCTCGCGAACACGAGTCTCCTCCAAGGCTTGGCTGAGGGCAAGAGTCTGGGAAAGACCGCGCAAGTTAGAAGGACCTCAGGAAGCGGCACAGGCAGTAAACCACTTACCCTTATCTCCGAGGCACCCAACGCGAGCACCAGAAGGTCTCCCCCGCACATCGCCTGTGCCGGCACATCCAAGCTGCTGCCGACGCGCTCTGCAGCCTGGTTAAAAACGTGAAGCATCTCCGATCGCGGGATGAAGTCGGAGATGACGGGCCTCGGCCCAGCGGCTACCGCAGCACCAGACATCCATGCCGCGTCCTGCATAACAAGGTCAACGATTTCGCGTGTACCTCTATTGCTCGATCCTTGACCACATCTGGGAGACCTCGTCTCGCCTGATGTCGACGACGGAATGAGCGAGCAAATCGGAGAGAGTTTCACGAAGTCATGAGAGGAAAAGGAATCGCGCCTACCTTCGACACCCTCTACCAAGGTACGGGGGGCGCCCGTGCAACTTCCATACGGGGTATGGGGGCTTCATTGGCCCGAGGAGTGGCGCCTTCTCCCCCAGTCTCGCCGACCTCACAGGGCGCCAAGATTCCAGTGACCGCGCCAGCAACCCCGAACTGCCCCCTTGCAGGCGGAGGCGACTGTTCCCGGGGGCGCTTCGCCCTCGGGGACGCGGGCGATACTTCCTCAGCCGCTCCGGGTGTAGGCGGCAAATCCCCGATGGCCGTCGCAGGCGGCAGACCTTCGGTGGCTGTCGCAGGCGACGCCACCTTGTCTCCAGGGCCAACAGCACCGAGGCCCGTCACCTCGTCGCCGTCCAAACACTCGTTAGGGGCAACGTTCCCCCTCGAACCGGTGGGTTTGGACCCGGCGCCGGCCGCGCCCCCCGTCTCGGTGATCCCTCCCCAGGACCTCGCACACCCGGTTTATCCACCCCTGTTTCGCCGAGGCGGTCGCAGCCTCCCGTAGCCTGTGTATGGCCCGAGAAGCGCAACGACTGCGCGCTCTGCATCTTCTAGCCGACCCCGTCACCGGCGCTGCGACGACCGACCCCGCCACCGGCGCCTCGACGGCCAACCCCGTCACCGGCGCTGCGACGACCGACCCCGCCACCGGCGCCGCGACGGCCAACCCCGTCACCGCCGCGACGCTCACCGGCAGCTCGGGAGCTCGCGAGGCGATCGCACCCGTGCCGGCCCGTCCGATAGGCGAGCCGGTGGCCCCGCCCACGCAAGCGGTGGAAAGCGCCCTGCTGGCGGCCCTCAAAGCGTTCCAGCAGGAGCTAGGGGACCTTCGTGGGGCTGTCCGTGACATACAAGAGGCTCAGAGCCAGCAGGTCGCGCCAGAGCCCACGCCGGAAAGGGCGGACAGCCGCGACGCCCCCACGTCCAGCCGCGTGCCGCTGCGGCGCGTCGATCCGGAGTCCCCGCTTTCGGTAGGACTGCAGCAGGCGGCATGGCCCGAAGACTTCAAGTTCCCCAGTGTCATCGAGTCGTACAAAGGCGACACGGACCCCCGCGAGTTCGTGCGCGTGTACGAAACCGCAATCAAAGCCGCAGGCGGAGATGACACCACAAAGGCGAAGGGCCTCCCCCTCGCGTTGCAAGGAGTGGCGCTTTCCTGGTTTTTTACCATAGAGCCAAACTCCATCTACGCGTGGGAACAGCTTCGCGACCGCCTTCACAACAACTTTCAAGGAAACTATGTTGAGCGAGTCGACGCGGACCAGCTCTTTGCCGTGAAGCAGAAACCTTCGGAAAGGCTCCGGGACTATTTCAAGCACTTCGCGAAGGTGCGATGCCAGGTCAAGGACGTCAAGGAGACGACTGTCATCAACGCAGCCATACAGGGCCTCCGCCCGGGCCCCCTAGCCGAATACAACGCACGCAAGCCTATCAAGACAGTCGCCAAGCTCTTCGACAAAATGGAAGGGTATGCGCGGGCCGAAGACGACGCGCGGAGACGCGACGCCCCCGCTCCCGACCTCACCCACACGAAGCGCTTGCCATGCGAGGAGCAGGCGGGCAATGATTCCCCGAAGCAGGGCCGGAGGTGACAATTCCGAGAGGACGCTCCCGGAAGCGACGGCCCCGGGGAGCCGGAAGGCTCGTCACGGAGCACGTGCAAGCCCCGGCGTCACCGGCGCAGACCACAAAAGGCTCGCCATGTCCTCGGCATTGGGAACGCCCTTCAGGAGTCTGCCCCCATATCGTGGACAGAAGGCCGGGGATGTGAAGGCGGTCCCGGTCATGACGAGCGGCCCTGAGCGGAGCAAGAGCTTCGGGATTGCGGCAAGTGGTGTGAGGTGCATGGCTACGGTGATCACTATACAAAGGTGTGCACCGCGGTCACAGCACTGAGACGGGTGGTGGCCGAAGCTCGGGTCTCACCCCCCAGACCCCTGGCAGAAGTCCGGGAGCGGCAGCCAAGAGGTGACCCCCTGCGAGCCTCCGCCAAAGAAGGCGTGCGGCACCGCACCATCAGCGTCATCACTGGAGGCTCCCTATCAGGGGCCCCCTTGGACCAGTCACAGCCGTGGTTGCCGCCCGCAGCATCACCTTTACCCTGGACGACGCCAGGGGCGTGGAGTTCCCTCACCAAGACCCTTTAGTCATCCAGGCTCACATCGCAGGCCATGACGTCAGGCGCATCCTCGTCGACGGGGGGAGCTCTGCGAACATCCTGTTCGCAGGGGCCCTCGAACAAATGGGAATCCCCCGAAGCCGCCTAGAGCAATCGGGAGCGCCGCTTCAAGGCTTCGGAGGCCAACCGCTGGAAGCCATAGGGCAAGTGTCCCTTCCAGTTACGTTCCGCCAGAGGAGTAACGTCCGAAGCGCGCACGTCGTCTTCGACGTCGTAGACATCCCGCACCCCTACAACGTCATATTGGGACGGCCCGCCATCAATTCCCTCGAGGCGGTCCCGCACCACGCCTTCCTATGCATGAAACTCCCAGGCCCGGAGGGCGTGATCACTGTCTTCGGCGACTAGGACCTCGCCAGGCGCGTCGAAGTCAGCACCCAGAATGTACACCGCCCGGTGCATGCCCTTTCGGGCACGCTTGGCGACACGCCCTCCGCTCCGGGATGGACGCCTAAGCCTCGGCCCGAAGGGGGAGTCAAAAAGGTGCCGCTCCAGGCGGAGGGGCAGTTTGTGTCCATCGGCGAGGGGCTCCCTGCGGAGGTTGAGCGAGATCTACTCCAAGTGCTCCGGGACAACGCCGACATTTTTGCGTGGTCGCCGGAGGACATCAAGGGCATAGACCGCGCAGTAATCGAGCACCGCTTGGCGGTCCACCCCGATGCCAAGCCGATCAAACAGAAGCTTCGCCGCATGTCCATGGATCGGCAGCAGGCGGCCAAGCTGGAGGTGGCGAAGCTTCTCCGGGCCAGGGTCATCCGCGAGGTCCACCACCCGGAGTGGCTCGCCAACCCCGTATTGGTCAAGAAAGCCAGCGGGCCCTGGCGTATGTGCATCGACTTTACGGCACTCAACAAGGCGTGCCCAAAGGACAATTACCCCTGCCACGCATCGACCAATTGGTCGATGCTACCGCCGGGTCCGAGCTAATGAGTTTCCTGGATGCTTACTCTGGTTATCATCAGGTATACATGGCCAAAGACAACGAGGACAAGACCAGTTTCATCACACCAATTGGGACCTTCTGCTTTGTCAGAATGCCCTCGGCCTAAAGAACGCAGACGCTACCTTTACCCGCCTCGTTGCTCTCGCCCTCGCCGCCCAGCTCGGGAGGAACGTGGAAGCCTACGTCGATGACGTAGTAGTCAAATCAATCCCCCCAATCCCGCACCCCCTTCTTTCCTTCTGCGCTCCCCTTCCTTCTTCCCCCTTTCTTTCCTTTCCGCCGCCGCAATCTCCGGCGAGAAATCCTCGCGCCCCCGCTCCCCTCCGCCCCTATATAAACCCCCCACCGGCTCCGCCTCTCCTCGCACCACCTCCCCCTCCACTCCCTGTCCTTTCCCGTGCGCCGAAGCTCCCCCGCAGCGTGCGCCTCCGCCTCAGCCGTCGTCTTGGGCTCCGGCGAGGAATCGCCGCCGCCTCGGGCCTCGTCGCACGTCGCCGACCCCACCGCCACCTTCGCCATGTCCGTGCGCACCCCGGCCGCCCCTCGGCCGTGCCTCTCTGCCACCGGAGCCCCGTCGCCGCTGTAGCCCGAGCCGCGCCACCGCTTCTCCTCGTCGCCGACGTGCCTCCGGTCGCCCACAGTGAGCCCGCGCATCACCCCGAGTCCCCCGCATGCCCCTCTCCCTCCTGCGCCCCTCGCCACCGGCCGTCGCTCGCCGGAGCGCCGACGAGCATGCCATGCCCGAGCGCCACCACCGGCCGGCCTCCCACGTCGGCTTCCTCATGCTCACGTGGCAGCCACGTGGCGCCACACCCCCGCCACCTCAGCCACCCCGGCCCAGTCAGCGCCACCGCATGCCCGTACCACCTCAACGCCTCTTGTGGACCGTGGACCCGGTCCATAGACCCGGGCCCCACCTGTCAGTGCCTTTCCTCGGGGCTGATGTCATTACTGGCGTCATAATCCAGATTTTTCAGTTGAAAATTAATTCGGCCAAAAAAGAATTTCCAGGGCTGATTGCGCTGACGCCATAAACCCAATTTCCTTTAGAAAAATAATTCCAGAATTCCTCTTTTTCTTTTTCCCTGAATTTAAACTTCCCGGAGCTTGTTCTTCTTCATCCTAACTCCGATTTAGCCCATTCAAATTTCTAAATTCATCAAAAATTCCCCTCTATCCATTTCTGGCCTCAATTCAAATTTTTTAAGTAAATTTGAATTTTGTTGAATTTTATTTGGATTTTATTTGAGTTATTTCCACGTGTAGACCGCGACAATTTTGGAGAATTCTTCGACGACGATTCACACCCACTTGAGGAGCAAGGCAAGTCACACTCCTTGATCATGTTGATCCCAGAATTTCAAATAAAATTATGTTGTTTTAAATTATATTGCATGCGTACTTTTATTCAATGTATTTCAATTCAGTTTTAAATTTAGTTAATACCTACTTGTTAATTCCTCCTTTGACATTGCAAATCCTTATACCTTGTCACCCTAGAATCAAACTCTAGTTAGTACACTAGTATTAGCTAGAGAATTTCACAACAAATGCTTAGACCTGCTTAGATATAATCTTGGTTTGGGATACCTTTTCACATAAAATGATGACCTTTTCACATAAAATGATAAGATTTTCAAATGTATTCTTGACTTTGGTAAGTCAAGAAGGTTGATAAAATATTTTGAAACAAAATATAAAAACTGGTTTAGACTTAGGCAATTGGTTAGTTGGTGGGTGCAGGCATGCCCTGTTGGTCGGAGCCGTAGGGTTGACTGTCGTGCACAGGGGTATGTGGTTGGGCCTAAGTCAAATTAAGGACCGGTCTGTGAGCTACTATTGCAAAGCCCTATTGTACTACCACATGGTTGGTATGGGACAGCCCTGGCTGAATAATTTGCAAAGTCCCAACCCGAGTCAAGTTGTAGGTTGAAAATGAGCGTGGTTGGTGCCATGTGAAGTCTCACTTGGGCGAGCATGATTAAGCCATGAGAAGTCTCGTCTAGGCTCAAGAGGGGGTCCCGGTCTGGTGGATTCCTTACTGGGGTGAAACCTTAGAGTTGGCTCGACCAGGTTGAAGGCTTTGCATTGTAAAGGCCTTGTCATGATCTCCTCGCCGCACACCTAAGGAAGTGTGTAATCCGGTGGCAAAAAGGGATGATCGTGTCTTGTGGGTAAAGCTGTACAACCTCTGCAGAGCGTATAAACTATCCTGGATAGCCGTGCCCACGGTCATGGGCATGCTAAGTAAAAGTTTTTCATGGATTAGACTTTGTTTTTAAAAATGGTTTTTGAAAACCTTGTGGATGGATGGAATCCACGAGAGATGAAAACCTTGTGGATGGATGGAATCCATGAGAGAGTTGCGCAGTGGAAGCGTGTGGATGGATGGAATCCATACGTGAACTTTGGGAAAGATGGTCCAGGTGGGATGCCCGTGGATAGGTTGGTGTTTGGTCGGAGTCTGCACTGATGGTAATATTTTCAAATACAAGTATTGTTTTATTTACTGTATTAAATTCAGCATTTTGAATCTAGTTATTGCATTTCTTTAAATGCTGATTTATGCAAACTAACCCTATAAGCCTTCCTTTGTTGCCTTTATCATTATGTTGCATTTCTCCGTGTGACTTGCGGAGTACAAGTTTGTACTCACCTTGCTATCTCCACACAGAGGAAGACGACTTCGACTACGGTGAAGACTTGGACGAGTAGGCCGCGTCTTATTGTCGTTTGCCTGTGGACAGGCTCAGTGGGCTTCTTCCGCTTCGGTTTTTCTTCCGCTGCTTATGTTTAATTTTGGCTTATGTGCCGTGGATGTAAACTTTGGCAATTCTTCCCATATTTAATTAATAAATGTCATTAAGGTTGATATTTATCTTTGTTGTTCACTGTGTGCACTAGCTGATTCTAGACTAGTGTGATTTACACAGAGGATCATGGAGTTGCCGCTCTGTGTTTCGACACGCACCCACCTCGTGCCCAGGAAAAGCCATTGGCGCGGGGTCTGCCTCTGCTCCAACTCCGACTTCGACCCCGACCTCGCCTACGGCGATGACTTCGACTTCGATCTCGACCTCGACTCCGACTTCGACCCCGGCTTCGACCACGACTTCGACCCCGACCTCGCCTCCGGCGATGACTTTGACTTCGATCTCGACCTCGACTTCGACTTCGGCCTCGACCTCGACTTCGATATCGAATTCGACTTCGCACCCGCCACTGAAGGGCTCTACGCATGGGCATGGCTCCAACAACCCGCCCAGCGCTGTACCCTTGCGGTGGGGCAAACACTACACCGAGCAATAAGGCTCCGCCAAAACGTTGGGAAGGCTCACAGGCCGTAGGGACGGAGGGGGCCAAGGGGCTCGGCAACATGGCTTCGGCCCGTGAAGCCCTTCACCATGAGGGGCCCCTGTTGTAGGGGTGGCCCCCACCTAAGCCCAACAGGCCTGTTAGAGGAATGTAAGGCCCAAAATGGGACATGTGTAATGGCATAAGTGCCTCTGAGGGGAATACTCGGATGTAAGGGTATAATTGTAAAAGCACTCCCCATGTGATATATATACAGCACAGACCATGGGGAGAAACCCTAAGCCATTGCTCACCTAACTCTCCACTACCATACTCTCTCTCTCTGTTTGGTCTGTAACCACAACAAGAACACTTATATATTGGTCCAGAGATGGTACCTTAGTTATTTTGGTTAATAAATAAAACTAAAAACCCGTTTTAGACTTTGGCGAGTGGTTGTTGAGACCGGTGCAATTATACAAGATTTTGATTTGTGGTTGTCTCGCCCGAGTCATTAAGGACAGATCAATTTTGCCATATACCCAAATATTCTTGTGTAACCACACATACCTTTATGGGGAGGTCTTAGCATAATAAATTGTTATATTCAAGAAACACAACAGCAAATAGTAGATTGTAGGTTATTTGGGCTAGTACAGGCATGGAGGTTCATCCATGTTCATAGGGCCCTTGCTGGTTCAAGCAAGGTTAACCAACACAACGTATAAGTCTTGGAATGTTGGAGGGCACACTCCACATCTCAGGAAGATATCATAGTGCGGTTGTTGTTAGGACATGTAATGTAAAAGTTTCATCATGAACTCTTAAATTGGATACCTATGGTATTGTGTGACATATGTAATGGGGGGAGATGTTTATGATATGTCAGTAAAGTTGTAGCCGTTGACATCACTTGGTTATATCCCATAATAAATAGCTTTGTGAGTAGTAAAACGGTTCCGGGAATGTATAGATGGGGGATCCATGCAGGACTTGGTCGGCAAAGGGAATTTGCTGCTATTTTATTTTTAGGGTAGCAAGCCTCTTACTTAAATATGTTATTTTTGCTTTAATATTATTTGCTTATCAAATTCAAATGCTCTTACACCTTTCGATTACAATCTATTACTCATTATTACAAATAAAAGCTTGCTTTTTGTAAAAATATAAAAACTTGGTAGGATAGCCATCTCTCTTGACATAGCCTCGTATACTATATAACTTTGCTATAAAGTCCTATAGAGTATATTTTTGTATTCACAATTGCTTATTGAACACTATCAGAGCAAGAAGGAGGAGATATCTAGATTGGTTACTTTCACGCCACGGGTATTGGCGAAGTTGACGTCATATACTATGTTTTAACTCCAGGCAATTGTCTGTGGTGAGCCATAGCATGCTTGCTGAATTTTTTTGTCTTATTTATGGTTTATTCCACAGCTATTTATTTGTTATACAAACTATTTGGCATGTCGGCTGTTTTGTCAGAATCTTAGTTGTATAAGTCTATAGTTGCATGTTTATTATTATATATTACTCTGTTTATTTATTCATATATAGATGAGATAATATATATATATATATATATATATATATATATATATATATATATATGTATGTATGTATGTATGTATGTATACATATGTATATGTATATATATACACATATATATGTATATATATAGTGCTAGTCACTGATTTCAGAATTTTCTAGATCTGACAAGATCTTCACTGATGGCGGTGGCGTAGCCACCTCAAGCTACCTCCACCACTGATGGCCGTCCCCTCTGTGCCGCCACTATCTAGGGCGGTGTTGTCGCCACTGAACCACCGCTTCCCCAGCAAACATCGATAGCCACGATTCGTCTTCTTCACCTGATGCTGCACGTTGACGTTCCTGTCGCCCCTGCCGACGCCACCAACTGCTGGCCTCTGACCAGCGATGCCCCCTACCTCGCCACACTGACGCTGGCCGCGGCCACCAACCCTACCTCGCCACACTACCGCTGGCCGCGGCCACCAACCCTAGGCCAACGGCTGCGCGCCCAACAGGCCCTAAATGCTACCGGAGCATGAATTGATACGATCAAAGGCAGAAAATATTGATTGATTTTTGGCTAGAAATCACCTGACTGATTTTTATCGAAACCTTTTCATAATTAGAGGACCAAAATGAGCTCGGCGGAAAAGTTCATGGACCATTATTTGCTGCATGCATGAGCACTACTTAGTGGGAAACATGTGTTAGTTCCAAAGTTGTACAAGTTAAGCTGTATTATATATTAGTTTATTTTCTTGAGAATGACATTCCAGAGGTCAGCTGGAAAGAGAGACTAAAATCAAATCAAACTATAGCATGGTGTAAATAAGAAGTGCGTGGTGACATTGAACTCAAATTACAATATGATAAAAGCGGAGCAAGTGTCACCTTTTCTATTCCACTAGACTACCTTTCGTTTGGCGCGGCACGACTACCAAATAATAACTAATTAAATCCAGTTGTCATTGTTCTTGAGTCTTGACTGGCCGATTTCCCATTCCGTTACTGTGTGGCTAGATATTACAAAACGTATGCTTTTAATTGAAAATAGACTTGTATGCCTTATATAACTCTAATAGTTATAATTGAAAATATAATTGTATTTATCATACACTTGTAACAGGTCGAATGTAATCTAATTAACCTGCACTATTATAATATATATGGACTCACCAAAGTAAACAGTGTTGATCTATCTCCTTGTCCCTGCTTAACATTGTAATTTTTAGCTTATCAGAGCGAATGTGATAGCTTTGTTTTTACCATGTTAATAATATAACTAGCAAAATTTACCACACAATTGTGTCTGTAGATATTACAATGCATATGTTTATATCTAAACATAGCGTTATGCTTGCTATATAAGTCTAATACTTATGTGGGAATATAATTTTTCCCTGTATAATTTTACTAAAACCAGTTTTCTGAAAACTTATTTCTAATCTTTGTGTTCCAAACAACCACCTATTAAATCTACACATTATAATCTGGACCTACCATAATAGACATTGTAGTTCTTTTTTCTTGTAATCAATTAATGTGTAATTTCTAACCCTTAAGAGCGAATATGTAGCTTCTTTTACTTTTATTTTAATAATATAATTTGCGGACTAACATGCACAATTGCGTAACCCTATCTTATATCGTTAAGCTTTATTATATATTAGTTTATTTTCTTGATAATGACATTCCAGAGGTCAGTTGGAAAGTGCGCGGTGACATTTAACTCAAATTACAATATGACAAAAACGGAGCAATTTGTCACCTTTTCTGTTCCACTAGACTACTTCTTTATATTACACATAGTCCTAGCCACTAGCCGTACTGTTTTCCATGCCACATGTAGCATAACCATGATCCCGCTCGTTTCGAATTCAGTTTCTATCTTCTAATTCATCATTCCTTAACTTCGTTTTTTATAGCCTTTTGTTTTTTGGATTTTTTCTTTTCTTTTTTCCTATATTTGTTTGTATTGTCTATGATGGGTGTTGTGGCTACTGACCAAACAGTAGAGAAGGGAACTAGTAGAAGATGAATGAGAGTAAAATCTATGGAAGAGTTGATAAGAATGAGAGGATGCCCCTCCTCCTGCCCCTCCTGGGGTTTATATACATGAGTGGGGTAGAATGGAAATTTCTCATTCTACCCCTTAGTACTTACAAAGGATGATGGTATATTGATATATTTACATTGGTATATTCCTCTACACTATCGGGCCTATTACATATTAGGTCAGTTGCAAGACCCAGCCACGGAGGGTTGGGCCACCCCCACAACAATGGGTTAACTTGTTTTTTATTTTTATTTTTTTTAAAATTTAATTACGTCAAAAAAACCACTAGCAACTACAATACAACATAAACCAGATATAATACAAAATAAACTATAAACCGGCTTTTTTAGCCAGTCCATGATGGGCTAACATGTTTTTCCATTACAGCTGCAGTTTGTATTGCTCTTCTTTAATTTTGATAGCTTCATCATTTGCATTAGTGCTCCGTTTAGTATCCCATAAACCCTATGCTAATTACATTGGAAAATTTAAAAGCTTATTGCACGTAAAAACTTGACAAAAATATCACACCTCATCCTCTCCTCATACATGTCACAGTGGAGCAAGGCCTTTTGCTCGATTTACAATATACAAAATCACCTAATTAACTTTGCTCAAACACCCGGATGGCTACATATTCCTTGTATATTATTTAGCACATGCAGCAAAAAAAAAAAAGTAGAAGAGCATAGGCTATGATGGTGAACTGGTGCTCAATTGGAGCATTATTATGGGTTTGTTCTTTTTAGCTGAAACTTATGACTTTTGGCTGCGGCTTGTGGTTTTTGAGCTGTTCGTGCGAGAGATTACAGAGTAACATAAACTCACGTGTGGTTTTTGCCGATATAAATAGAGTCAGTACAATATGTACTACAATTAACTAGTAGGCTATATTTTGAAAAGATACCCCGTTCAAAAGCTAATTACTGTAGAAAGCCGAAAAGCAGCTTTTAGAAGCTGAAAAGAAGCAGCAAGATTGTGGTGAGGAGTGCGCAATTCCGTTGGACTTCAGGGACAAGCAGAAGAACTGGCACTCCTTTTGTTTTTTCGTATTACTCTCTCGTTGCACCCTTACCTTCTTTTCCTGTTCTTAGCTTCTACGCATTTCTTTTGTTTCTTCTGGTTGCAGGGTTGTGAACAGCAACTGAGCTTCTGATTTCACGAAGTCGCTCGTGAATCGTGCACCGGAATTCATCTAGTTTGATCCTTGCATCATTCGGCGCCAACCCTCTCCAGCTCTGACGATAAGAGAGAACGCAGCGAGAGACCACATCAGGATTTTGAACGATAAAATCTCTAAAAACATAGTCATTTCTGATCAAACCAAAGCGCCCAACAAATAGCTAGCACCCAAAAGAGCAAGCAGAATACGATTTGTTGATAAAAGATGACTCACATGCTAATCTTTTAGGACTAAGAGAGGTGTACTACGAGGATTTCTAGATGAATTCTAATAGGATTATGGCTCATCTTCATATTAGGATTCCTACTTCTCTTTGTTAGAGAACTAGAGGACTATACAAAGTTATGAAGTATGACCATAGAAAACCTAAGCAAAGAAACAAGCCACACGCCAAGCAAAAGGAACTCATTATAAGCAAATGACATACGGGAGGATTATAGGCTAGGTTATTCTTTACACTACTAGAAATCACAAGTTTCTCTAGGGTTTGAAATGTTCCCTAGTGCTTATGAAACAACCCAAGGTGCATAAAAGCTCTCTAGGGTGCAAAGAGCACTAACTTATATAATTAGGAGTCTTATAATCTATTTTGATGTGAGAAAGAGAGCAAGAAAACCGGCAAAAGGTGCTAGTTGTGCCGCATCATAAATATTGTTCTTTTGTTCATGCTTGATTTCTCCTAACGTTCTTACCAGCGTGGGTACATGATCCTAGTTGAAAGCTAACAATTCGTATTAGAGCTAGAGGAAAAGTGCCGCAGGGGGGGGGGGGGCGCAGCTTGCAGCGCTGGCATTACTAGCAATAGTAGCCCGGTTTGACCGGGTAGCCTGTTCTTGTCAATGCTGTGGGCGGCGACGCGGCGCACAACACCTTCACCATTAGCATGGCTATGGTGTAGCACGTCATGGAAGACACGAAGATGGCGCCGTTCGGTGCTACGTCCAGGTAAGTGGCGAGAGGCTACAATGATATTGAGGCTCCATGTGAGGTGGTAGCCAACGACGGAGACGATTCAGTGTGAAACCGATGGCGAAGAGTCGGTGTGAATCTGATGTTGATTGTTGCGAGATATCACAAGGCGAGTCAGTGTGATACCGATAATGACAGCGGTGCGATGCTACTAGGCGAACGTCGGTGTGAGGTCGACAACGACAGCAATGCGATGCTGCTCGATGAATGTCGGTGTGATGCGGATAACAACGGTGGTATGATGCAGCTAGAAGATGAGTCCGGTGCATTGAGAAGATGTGTTCGCCATCCTGAGTCAAGTCCGGATGTTGAGTATTGGGCAAGTCGTAGTTGAGACCGACTATCTTAACAAATTAGAGATGTGTTAAGATTAAGAGGGTGTTAATCGAGTTGGAGTTGTACATGCTGAGCTTGAGTGCTCCTGGATGTTGTGAACTGGCTGTGTACTCCTCTTTAGAGGGTAGAGGCCGGAACCTAGTTCCATTATCTAAAAAATGTAGATGGACATGTACCAGTTTACTTGAGTTTCTGCATGCAGCTACATGTTTAGTTTGCATGTAGATCGCTTCATGTAGAGTCGTAGCTGGCAGTTTGAATCAAGTGTTCATTCTAAATTATGAGAAGTACAGGAGAAATAACAAGATTAAGGGAGTGATAACAATATTAAGTGAGTGATTGTTAGAATAATCTTGTTGTATGTGTGTGAGTACGAGTATGAGATGCAGCAAAATCTGTATCTATGTATTACTTAAGTTGAAGTTATGACCAACTTAAAGTTCAGGTATGTATGTTTGTCAAAAAGTACTAACATATATAATTAGGAGGTTTGTACTATTTTGATACGAGAAAGAGAGCAAGAAAAACCAGCAAAAGGTGCTACTTCTGCCGCACCACAAATACTATTGTCTGTGTTGGTGAGTTCTTTTATTCGTGCTTTATTTCTCCTGATGCTGTTACCGGCGTGGGCGCGTGCTGATCCCGGTCCGTCTGCGACACTGCAAGAAGAAATGACGTACGACCGGCGGGTGAACGGAGATGAAACACGGCGCAGGAAGAGCGTGGGTCACTGTCGTTCATCCTTGGTGCTTCATCGTGCCGTCGCCATCTTCGGATCGCAAACTTCCACATTTCGTCTTTAGGGTACATTTGTATGGATTAAGGACAACGTTATCTGCTTGTAAATTTTATCAAAGGGCAGTGATAGAAGTAGCAACCGGCGGTGACCGGAATTTTTAGGTTTTTAAGGACGAAATTTTTGAATTGAAATTTGAATTTTTCAAACGTAAAAAGAAAAAAGTTGAAAAAGCTGCAAATTTCCTATATATTTGATGAAAAAAGTAAATACAAATTTTTTTGCCTGGTTTGAATTTCTATTGGACCCTACCGATAACCATATATTTTTAGCGAAATTTTGACAGTAAGTTTTTCTCTGGTATGGATGTGGTCCGACCAGATGGACAAGATAACCTCAACCATCCAGTATGTGGACGCAGAACGCAGTTAGCAGGGGGCGTACATGGCTGGAGCTCCATTCCTTACAGGCGTCCGCCCCATTCAATTTACTTATTACAGCATACTGAGGATAGCACTTTGGCTCACAAAACTTCAACGATTTTCATCTGCCACAGTAGTCTGCCTCAAAATCCTTACCATCTTGTAGTGTTCCACACAGGATGTGGGTTCCTGCTGCTTGCTTCCGGTTATTGTTGCGCATTCAAACTTGCAGAAATCTTCAAAGAAGGAATATAGAATAAAAGTGATCAAAATAGGAAAGGATGATAGCTCTGATACCATATATGTGTACACATTATTGATATGTTTGGAGACAAGAAAAAAGAGAGAAGGGTGGGCATTCAATCTCATGGTTAGGTCCAAAAAAGGCATACGTAAGATTTGTTAGAGATATGTATAATTTGTTATTCCCCATTGTTATGAGGGGTTCTTTGCATATTTACCTCCTGTACTTTGTGTATATATACCGGCTCATTGGCCTCATATTGAATACAAGCGCTATTCATAACATGGTATCAGAGCGTACCTAGGGTTTCCCGTCGCTCTGCTTGACGCCTCGCCGCCGCCGCCGTCGACTCCCCCGTTGGCCCCGCCGACTTCCCCGTTGTCGTCGCCGTCGTCGACTCCCCTACCGCTGTCGGCCCCGCCGACTCCCCTGCCGCCGTCGGCCCCGCCCGACTCCGCCTCCCGCCGGCGCCCGCTCCCGGCGCCCGCTCGCCCCGCCCCGCCTCGGCGCCTCCGCCTCCCCGCCCGCTCGCCCGCCTGGCCCCGGCCGTCTTCCGCCCGGCGCCCGCTCGCCTGGCCTCGGCGCCTCCGCCTCCCGCCTGGCGCCCGCCAGTCCGGCCGCCTCCCGCCCGGCGCCCGCCCGCGCCCGAGGCCGCCGGCCGCCACTCCGCCCGAGGCCGCCGTCGCCGCCGTCGCCTCGCCGGGCCACCTCTGCCCGTGCCGGGCCGCCGCCGCCTGCGCAGGTCCGCCTCCGCTCCCGTTCTAGGGTTTCCCGTTCGGGCTCGGTCGCTCGGTCGGTTTTGTAAACCGACCGACTCGGAAAGAAAAAAAAAGAAAAAAAAGAGAAAAAAACGTCGTTCTAACCGCCGCGTCGTCCAGCGCCGCCTGTTAGACTTCGTTGCCTTGGTTGCCGCGCCGTCCAGCGCCGCCTACCAATGGGCACCGTTTCCCTCCCTCGCTGCCCGGTGATCTTTGATGGTGTTAATTACACCGACTTTGTGTCTCACATGCGCATTCACATGCGTGGTGTCGTCTCTGGGGCGTCCTCTCTGGCGATGTCACCTGCCCGCCTTGCCCTATTCCTCCGACGGAGCCTACGCCTGTTGCATTGCCCCCGACAGCCGATAAGGCTGCTGCTGATGATGAAGCTGATAATGAAGCTGCCTCTGCCTACCAGGAGGCTCTGGATTCCTACAAGGATCGTCTGACTGTCTACACTCAGTGGTACGATGACGACGCTCGGGCTGCTGCTGTCTTCATCGCCAGTGTCCAGCCTCAGTTTTCTTCTGAGGTTGTGGGACTCCCTTCGGCTTTCCAGATGTGGACTCATCTTCGTCAGCGCTACGAGCCCTCTGGTGATGCCCTGTACCTGTCCGTGGTCCGCTAGGAGCACTCTCTTCAGCAGGGTGATGCTACTGTTGACGCTTTTTACGCCCAGAGCTCTGCTGTCTGGCGTCAGTTGGACTCACTTCGCACTGCTGGCTGTCGTACCTGTCCGTGCTGCCTGGATGTACGTGCTGACCTGGAGTTTCAGCGGGTTTACGAGTTCCTTACTCGCCTTCGTCCTGAGTTCGAGCAAAGGCGTGCCCAGCTCCTTGCACGTCACCCTCGTGTCACTCTCCTGGAGGTTCTTACCGAGATACGCGCGGAGGAGACTCGTCTGAGTGGTGCTGGTCTGATGCCACTCCCCTCTGTGCTCGCCGCTCGTCCGCCTGCTACACTGCCTCCTCCAGCGGCTACCACAGGTGGTGGTGGCCGTCCTCCGTCTGGAGGTGGCCATTCTCACTGTTCCTACTGCGACAAGGATGGCCACACTGAGTCCCAGTGCTATAAGAAGAAGCGGCATCTTTCACGCCGTTCTTCTACGGGCACTAGTGCTTCTACGACGACGTCTGCCTCGACTTCTTCAGCAGCTTCTCTCACCGAGCAGGAGATAGCCAGACTTCGACGCCTACTTGCCGCTTCAGGTTCTCCCTCGACAGGTTCTGCAGGTTCTGCTACTGACTCTTCGGGCACTGAGAAACCACCTCCTACACAGTCAGGTACCTCCCCGTGGATTCTTGATTCTGGAGCATCTTTTCACATGACTCCTGATCCTTCCACTCTGTCTTCTATTACACCTCTTGATTCTCCTGTCAGTGTTCTTACTGCTGATGGTACATCTCTTTCCGTCTCTGGTCGAGGATCTCTTAGCAACTCATCTTTTCATGTTCCTTCTGTTGCTCATGTTCCTCGCCTTACCTTGCAGCTTCTTTCTGCTGGGCAGATTACTGACCTTGGTTATCGGGTCATTCTCGACTCTGACTCTTGTTGTGTTCAGGACTGCCACACGGGAGCTCTGGTTGGTTCTGGCCCTCGGCACCGTGACTCACAGCGTCTCTGGGAGCTTGACTGGCTTCACCTTCCTTCCGCTGCCACCATCGCCGCCAGTCTCTCCGCTTCTGCCACTTCGTCTACCGGGTCTTTCCAGCAGTGGCATCACCGTCTTGGCCATCTGTGTGGATCCCGTCTGTCGTCCTTAGTTCGTCGTGGTCTTCTGGGGTCTGTCTCAGGAGACGTGTCTTTAGATTGTCAGGGCTGTAAGTTAGGTAAACAGATCCAGCTTCCTTATCCTCATAGTGAGTCTGTGTCTCAGCGCCCTTTTGATCTTGTTCATTCAGATGTTTGGGGTCCGGCTCCCTTCGTTTCGAAAGGGGGTCATCGATATTATATCATTTTTATAGATGATTTTTCTCGCCATACTTGGATATATTTCATGTCTTCTCGTAGTGAGGCCTTGTCTATCTATAAAAAATTTGCCACTATGATTCACACACAGTTCTCCACTTCTATTCGTGTCTTTCGTGCTGATTCTGCTGGCGAGTACCTCTCTCGTTACCTGCGCAGCTTCCTTGCTGAGCAGGGCACTCTCGCTCAGTTCTCTTGTCCTGGTGCTCATGCTCAGAATGGTGTCGCTGAGCGCAAGCATCGTCACCTCCTTGAGACGGCTCGTGCTCTGATGATCGCCGCATCTATTCCACCTCACTTTTGGGCCGAGGCTGTTTCCACTGCCACCTATCTCGTCAACATCCAGCCTTCTTCTGCTCTTCAGGGAGCGATCCCTGTTGAGCGTCTCTGTGGTCTTCTTCCTGACTACTCTACCCTTCATCTGTTTGGCTGCGTTTGCTACGTTCTCCTCGCCCCTCGAGAACGCACCAAACTGACCGCTCAGTCTGTTGAGTGTGTCTTTCTGGGATACAGTGCCGAGCACAAGGGCTATCGGTGCTGGGATCCTGTTGGTCGTCGGATGCGGGTTTCTCGGGATGTGACTTTCGACGAGTCTCGTCCATTCTAGCCACGTCCTGCCTCTCCTTCGACTTCCTCTGTGGAGTCTTTGTCTTTCTTGACCTTTCCAGATACACCTATATCTGTTTTGCCCTCGTCCACCTGTCCTACTGAGTCTCCACATATTCCTTCTGTGGCCTCTCCGCCGTTGTCGCCGCCTGTGTCGTCTCCTACGACTCCCCAGGCTCCTCCCACTACAGTACCTCCTCCTCTTATCTTCTACACTCGTCGACCTCGTATTGAGAATCTTCCAGATGAGCCATCTTCTTCTGATGTTCCCTCTTCTTCTGATGCTCCATCTTCCCCTGATGGGTCATCTTCTCCTCGCTATGCTCTCCGCGATCGCCAGTCGATTCGACCTCCTGCTCGTTTTGCCTTTGCTGGCGCAGCTACTCGTGAGCCTGTTTCCTACCGGGATGCTGTTACTCACCCTGAGTGGCAGCTTGCCATGGCCGAGGAGATTGCTGCCCTTGAGCGTACTGGTACTTGGGATCTTGTTCCTTTTCCATCTTATTCTCATCCCATCACATGTAAGTGGGTCTATAAGATTAAGACTCGCTCTGATGGCTCTCTTGAGCGCTATAAGGCGCGTCTTGTTGCTCGTGGTTTCCAGCAGGAGCATGGTGTTGACTACGACGAGACTTTTGCTCCTGTGGCTCACATGACCACTGTTCGCACTCTTCTTTCGGTGGCGTCTGTTCGCCACTGGTCTGTTTCTCAGCTTGATTTCAAGAATGCCTTTCTTAATGGCGAGTTGCGTGAGGAGGTCTACATGCATCCGCCACCTGGGTATTCTGTTCCTGAGGGCATGGTCTGTCGCCTTCGTCGCTCTCTCTATGGCCTTAAGCAAGCCCCTCGTGCTTGGTTTGAGCGCTTCTCCTCTGTGGTCACTGCTGCTGGCTTTTCAGCTAGTGATCATGATCCTGCGCTCTTTGTCCACACTTCGTCTCGTGGTCGGACTCTTCTTCTCTTGTATGTTGATGATATGATCATTACGGGAGATGATTCTGAGTACATTGCCTTTGTCAAGGCTCGTCTTAGTGAGCAGTTCCTTATGTCGGATCTTGGTCCTCTTAATTACTTCCTTGGGATTGAGGTTACTTCCACTCCAGATGGTTTCTTTATGTCCCAAGAGAAATATATTCAGGATCTTCTTGATCACGCCTCTCTCACTGATCAGCGTACTGTTGAGACTCCCATGGAGCTCAATGTTCACCTCCGACTCTCTGATGGTGAGCCTCTTTCTGATCCGACTCGCTATCGTCATCTTGTTGAGAGTCTTGTCTACCTTGCTGTTACTCGTCCGGATATCACTTATCCAGTTCATATTCTGAGTCAGTTTGTTTCAGCTCCCACTCAGGTCCACTACAGCCACCTTCTTCGAGTTCTGCGATACCTTCGCGGGACTATCTCTCGCCGTCTCTTCTTTCCACGTTCCAGCTCGTTACAGCTTCAGGCCTATTCGGATGCTACTTGGGCCAGCGATCCCTCTGATCGTCGGTCTATCTCTGCTTACTGTGTTTTTCTTGGTGGTTCTCTCATTGCCTGGAAGACGAAGAAACAGACTGCAGTGTCCCGTTCGAGTGCAGAGGCTGAGTTGCGAGCTATGGCTCTCTTGACAGCAGAGATTACTTGGCTACGGTGGTTACTTGAGGATTTTGGTGTTTCTGTCACTACACCGACCCCTCTCTTGTCAGACAGTACAGGTGCTATCAGTATTGCCCGTGATCCTGTGAAGCATGAGCTCACCAAGCACATTGGTGTTGATGCTTCTTTCATGAGGACTTGTGTGCATGATCAGATGATTACTCTTCAGTATGTGCCTTCGGAGCTTCAAATAGCGGATTTCTTCACGAAGGCCCAGACTCGAGCACAGCACGGCTTCTACCTCTCCAAACTCAGTGTTGTTGATCCACCATGAGTTTGAGGGGAGGTGTTAGAGATATGTATAGTTTGTTATTCCCCATTGTTATGAGGGGTTCTTTGCATATTTGCCTCCTGTACTTTGTGTATATATACCGGCCCATTGGCCTCATATTGAATACAAGCGCTATTCATAACAAGATTAACCTGCTACAAGGTGTACATATGTCTTAACTACAATCTGCACTGCTTACACCCTTTGAACAAAGCTCCTACAACTGGTTGGTTGCAAAATGCTTCTCAACTGCCCAAGGCTCCAAGAACAGTTCGCTGATTTGTTTCTTTTTCTCATCGTCAGGTGCACCAAGACCATCTCCACCCTGGTAAATACAGTGCGAGATGCGCGCCAAATTCAGGCAAGCATTGGCAAAGGATTTTGGGTACCGGCGATGGTGGAATGCATCCTCATTTATCGATTTCCATATCTCAATGGTGCGTTCATGCATGGCCTCACGAGATTCCTGCTCATTTGCACCGTTCTGAAACATGTAGATGGCAATGGAAGAAGGTGCATCCCCTCTCTGCAGCTCTTCCTGCATATATTTACCCCACAAATGGATTAGAAAACGCCATAAAGGTACTCATCATCCACATTCCACATTAAAATGTGGTGAATTGAAGGAAATGAATATAAATGCTCTAATTACCGAGTGTGTCGCGGAGTCGTTGCAGAGTCGGAAAATTCTTGAAGCAGATTCAACTAATCCTGGGTAGCTCTCAAGCTCTTGAAGAAACTTCGTGCTAATTTCCTCCTTGAGCAAGGGAAAAGCATGGAGCAACAGAAGTGGCCCAGAGGACGACATCCATCCGTTGTTCAAATACTCATTTAGGGTTGGCCTATGGTTTCCATAATGCCATTTTGCCTCCACCAAGAATGCCTTGCAAAGGTCATGCCACTGCAATATATTTTTGTACACCATATTAATTAGAGGCTATCTGAGAAATAATCACTACTCCCATGATGCTAAAAGACGTTGTATAGGAGTTTAGAAATTTACCCCTTTATGAAAAAGATGATGGGTGCTACAACCTTGTTCCCTAAACACTTGGTCAGCAATCTCATTCGACGTGTTGATGATAGTGCAATATATGGGTCGCATGTATTCCGGGAGCAATTCACTTGCATTCACATCCCATCTGAAAAGAAACATTCAATTTAAAAACAACACTCGCTACTTGTATATTGTGGATGCTTCAACCTACAAGCTCTAGAAGAAATCATTTGTATGCTTGCGCGATCATGCTTATTGCGTACCTTCCCATGGCATCGGTGAAGAGTACAAGTTCATCTAGAGTCCCATAGATATCATAAACATCATCGAGGTGCACTACTAGAGCAAAAGCTTTAGTAATCGCTTCCCGACATTTTCCCAAATTCGGCTCCCACACAATGCCATTTGCAAAGTGGAAGCACTCTATCAAACGATCCCTTGCGAACGTCAGTTTCTCACCGAGGGCAATATCGCTCCACCAACTGCAAGTTGCAAATCACAAGTTCATTACTTTCCTTCGTCTCATCAAAATTAACATGCATGCATAATTGTGAGGTTACTGTTTCTGTCAATCTATATATACCTTGTTAGTGTTGCAATTTCTTCTCTGTGCATATTTTGCCCATTATTGAAGTCCTGCTTGGCAAATCCAACGATCAAGGGATCTGAACCCGTGCTTCTTGCATAGTGATCTATGAACCATCTGGCTTCCAGCCTCGGAGCCTTCCAGTGTCGTGGAAGTTCTAAAGAGTGAGCTACCTTGGACCTCAAATGGGGATCCATGGATGGCACAAGGTCCCTTAGAGCACTAGCAGAAAATCTTCTTGCTTCATCCAATATATCTTCACCTCCGAATGCAAGATAAGAAGCTTCGTAGAGCGAGAGAAGGCCCTCGATGTCCTTTTGAAGTGTTGTCCTGAAGCCACTCCGGCCATCCTTGAGGATGCTCAAAGGTTCTATTATGATATGTCATGAACAACTAGCTTAATTAGAGACTTTTCATTATGGTGTGTTGTGTGGTAAACTACAAAAATTAACGGTGTAAATGTAAGCAATCTCTTTTTGTACTGTACACAAAAGACTGTCGATATGGCCAGCTATGTATAGTGCAGGGAAAACATTTTCGACCAGAGTTTCAAGAAATTCGGTTTTCTCGGCCGATATAGAAAGAGCCCAATTCAACCAAAAATTTGATCTATTTTGAAATTTCCAGCCCATCCAACGCACACATGACACTTTTCCTGGACAGGCTATGCATCCTCCACAAACAAATGACTCAATCCTCCCCACACGACACGATCGACATCTTTCCTGGTAGGTGGCGCCACCAAGGGAGGAGGGAGGTGTCGCCGGCAACAGGGGTGGGGGTGCATGGAAGGTGAAGGCGGCGTTGGCAAGGGAGGGTGAGGCGGCACCAGCAAAGGGGATGAGGGTGGGAAGGCAGCAACGGCAAGGGAGGCGGCCATGGCGCGGATATGCCCGTCAGTAGCTAACAATTTTTGTATTAGAATTGTACTTTTGAATATTTTGGCCGAAATTTTCTGAGAAAAAACTGAAAATTTTGAATTTGGGTTTTCTGGACGGTTCCAATATTTTTTGTGCACTGAAATGTTTGCAAGAGGAAAATAATTTTATTTGAGCCTTTTGTTCCTAATTTAAGAAGACAAGGCAGGTTACACAAACTCTATATATAGAACAGCTATCTCATAGTACAAAATGTATAGAACAGTTTATCTGAAAAAAAATAGAAAACCACAAAGACTTTTCTTCGCAAAATAACTGACAGGAACTATTTTCATTCTCTTTCTCGACAATAAAACCTTTTTCTTGGGACGATATCGCGAAAAGTGAATGCGTGAAGACGATGGATTTGCTAGTGATGACAAGACAGGTCAAAATCGATAAAGACCCTCCAGGCAAAGGGACATAAAAGTGAAATGTCACCTATATTTGAAAGCAATTTATCGCAAAAACATATTTGAAAGCAATTGTTGCCTATTTGATAGTGAAATGGCAGTAACTAGTAGTCCTTTTCATATTTAACGAAATTATCACAGTATTTAAGAGAGAAAAGCAACAAGGCCGTGCATGCTTTTGCCCCTGTTGAACTAATTTAAATTGGTACGTACTAGTAGGAACAAAAAATAGCTAGATTTCCATGTTATTAAATCTTCCGATTAAAACTCTAAGATCACAGGGTCCTTGCTTAACATTTACTAAAGCAACTTTTTACGATATATGTCACGCAGGATTAATTGTCTTTTTTTTTCCTGGGAGACAAAGGGAAACGATCAGAAAGATGTCTGACTTGTTCTTAATTACTACCTGAGGAGGCACCGAAACCATTTTCCCTGAGCAATCTGAATCTTAAGGCGATAGCAGCAGCATCATTCGTGGCACTGTCCTTTGAGATGGAGCTAAGAATGTCACTGATTTCTTCTTCAAAGTGGTAGGAGATACCAAGCCGTTGCATGGTGTCAATGAGCCTAAGCTTAGCAGTTGGTTCTGATTTGCCGATCATCAGATCCCTTACGCTAGCCTTCAATTTATCGAAAACAGATGGGTTGGCCTGCAACGAACCGAGAACGATCATTTAGCTTTCCTAGTTGATATGTCTTGAAATAATCAATATTCATCATGGAGGGTAAAAACAACCAAGGTCTTTCATGGAGGGTACTGATTTTAATTTCAGGGCCCTGGCTGTCTTCTTATAGTCTTCCACTTGGCTTATTTTTTCCTCTTTTTTGATCTGTGTTTTCTCCAAATTTACGTTTCCTCGGTCTTTCTGATCTTTACCATCTATGGGAAATTTTACCATCCTTAAGGGGGAAGAGGTACCAAATTTGAGCCGTTGATCACACTGATCGAACGGCTGAGATTTGGCAGTACCTAGTGGTACCGGACGCGAGGTACCAAGAGGTACAAGGTACCAAGAGGTACCAAATTTTGAGCCGTTGATCACACTGATTGAACGGCTGGATCTAATTTGGTACCTCTTGGTATCTTATACCTCTTGGTACCTCATCAAGGATAGGAAAACTGCTCTTCATTCAATAGTTACAAAATACCCCCAGTATTGGTTGCCATCTATTTATACGTAAGCGATATCTTACATTCAGTTAATCAACCCTTATATGACATAGAAATACAGAAAAGGCTAGAAAAGGATATAAATTCTTTAACATAATTTTATATTTAATTAGCTTAATTAAATTTACTTGTTTTAAAATTAACTTTACTATTTATACTATTTATAATTTTTTTGCCACCTATGTTTGAAGATCTTCATAGCATTTACGGTTGTTGACATAGCATAAGTAACAAATCATTATAAACGAATATAAGGATAGTCAATTTAATTATCCCCATTTGAAATTGAGAGTTTTCGTTTGAAATTTGAAGGAATTATACAACTGTTTACTACACAATTCATGGGTTCTAAACAGAGCCCAAAGAAAGAATTGGAACCATCCATTAAAATAAAATCACCAGATCTTGATTTAAAATATTTTTACTCAGTAATTACTTCCATTAAATTAACTAAGGTCCCATTTGAAATTCTGGTACGTATCAGGATTGTTGTAGCAAAAGTTAATTAAGGTCCCATTTGAAATTGAGGGTTTTTGTTTGATCTTAATTTGCAAGAATTGTGCTGTTTACAAAATTCGTGAGTTCTAACAAATGCCTCTAAAGAAATAATTGGAACCATTTATATGCTTCGAAGCTAATAATAATTAACAATAATCAGTCTAGTCAAACCACCAGATCTTGTCCAGGGCCACCACCCCTCAACGACCGGAGTGAGTCGTAGTCCCAAGAATTGGGCTGGTAGTTCGCCGACCGCCGCTCCGGCTGCAGCGGCTTCGACGTCGTCATCTGCACCCGCATCGCCGGCGACGACCAGTTGCATGTAGCCATGGCCATTAACATAAACAATCTAGCTAGGTAGCTACCTCTATGTCTTGTGTACTCTTTGTTATTCTTGACCTTGAAGGGTAGCAGTAGGAGACGGTACGTATTTATAGGCCAAACGAAGCGTGAAGTATGGTGATGAGATCTCCCGAACCCTAATCCCAGTGATCACCTCACAACAGTACAGTCCAAATGAGATTCTTCTGGTTCATGTTAGTCCGAACAAACATATATATATATATATATATATATATATATATATATATATATATATATATATATATATATATATATATATATATATATATATATATATATATATTCCTGATCGATCAATTTTCTAGAGATTTTCTTGATCGATCAGATGTATTTCTGCTCAATCTCTTGTGATGAGTTCTTTCAGTGATGTGAGCAGTCCATGTCTCAAGTGTGGATGCAAACCTGAGCTATCAGCGTCGTCTGCATGTATGGACCACCATACGATGTTTTCTGAGGCTGGCACTTGGCAGAGAGGTAGGGGAAATTGTGGTTCGGGAGATTTTCTCAGAAGAATATGCCGAAACGCGTGCTTTCAGCTACAGCTTCCAGAGGTCTCTTCGTATCGTCTGTTTTGTCCACACCTCCATCGCTCACAAGATGCCTGCAAGATGAGCAGTTTTTCTATCCTTGAGGAGGTACCAAGAGGTACCAAGTGTGATCAACGGCTCAAAATTTGGTACCTCTTGGTACCTTGTACCTCTTGGTATCTCGCTTCCGGTACCACTAGGTACTGCCAAATCTCAGTCGTCCGATCAGTGTGATCAACGGCTCAAATTTGGTACCTCTTCCCCCTCAAGGATGGTAAAATTTCCCCTGCAAGATTCGTTCGTAATCATCAAAGGTTTTTTTTCTTAATTCTAAATATCATGCGCCAGTTTTTCCTCACCTAGTTATCACCACTTGTTTTCATTCCAATTTTTCAACTTTCAAGCCATGAAAGAAACAAAACGAAAAAAAGTATAATAAAAGCGAGAGAGAGATATCTGACATAACAATTTCTAACATCAAATCCCTTTAACAGCGACAACTTTTTGGACGGCCAGCTCTCAGTCTTCGTACGGGAGAATCCCTCCTTGTCACCACCGTAAGATGTTTTGTAAGGTTGGCACAGATGTAAGCGAATGTGTGGTCACTTGATTGCTAAGCAGAAGATGCGGAAAACCTGCAATTTGTGGTTTCCGCTTCGTTCTACAAGAGTCCTCCGTATCTTCTCTTTCGTCTACACTCGCCGTCCGTCTAGGTGAATGGAGGTAGAATGTCTTTTGAGTATGTTTGGAAAAATTTATAATTATTTAAAGTAAATGAACAAAATTTTTGGGAAAAAAGATTGAGCCCACGAATACAAATGGTGTAAACTAGACCATCCATCCGGCAGTTAATAAAAAAAAAAATTGCACAGTGAATGAGACAGCTAAATCCTAGGGAAGTGAAATCTTTTATTTAAGGCCTCTCGAAAAAAGTGCTATGTCATAAAAAAACGTATGGTAATTATGCCTTTTTAGTGGTCGAGAAAATGACGGAGGAGAATTGTATTTGTTGGCAAGCTTATTCACCGTATAAGAAAGCTTCACGATTTCTAGCCAATTTAAATTCCATTTTTCAACTTTTAAGACAAAAAAAACAAAACGGAAAAAACACCATAATAAAGGTTAGAGAAAGATATTTGTACATAAAGTAAGGAAAACATTTAATGATCAAATTATTATGAAAATTGCCAAAAATGTTCTCCACCTCAAAAATGTAAAAAAAAATATATTTAGGTAATAAATTAAGGGAATGCATGTTCATGTTAAGACGACTTAGGAGCACCCACTCTCATTTCAGCAACCAGTAAGCTTTTAAAAAAAATCCTTCAAAAATACATGGATGTAGGAGACACTAAGACAAGTGCACATGTAAATTTGCAGTCACAAATATGGTTGTACCATTGTATGTGAGATGTACAAAAAAGAAAAGAAAAGTGGCACAAAACTAAACATAAATATATTTGTGCTCATTTTTTTTTGGTTGTCCCAAGTGTCAATGTATGAAATGCAACTCACAAGGTACACGAGGTATAAGTATAACAACATGCGTTGCATGTAAGATTTTTCTTTTTACTTAAAAAAAGGCTTCTCATGTCCCAGCCAATACGGAGTGAGTTTTTACTGGTAAGAGTACAAAATCCGTATTTTAGCAAAAAAAAAAAGTATGTGTTGAAGTAGTGGTCGTATTATCGATGATCAAGCACACAAAAAGTATAAATATATAAAAGATAGTCTCGATAGCCTTTCAACTTTATTGCTCTTGTTTGTACACAGTGTATATGTATGTACAATATGCAGCCTCTCCCTCCCCCTTTATATAGTGGTAGGAGGGATATCTTTCTTGCATATCAAGTAAACGGACTAGTAATCTATTACAACTCCTCATTTAGGTAAAGTGTCCATATATCATAATAGCACAACACTTCTTCTTTGACACTTGACCAACATCATGATTATGTCTCATTAAAAACTCCTCCCAAACAAACATGTGCCAAAAGATTGATCGGGGAGAAAAGAGTGCATAGCTCACATTCTTATCATTGCACACGCAACACTTCATCACAAAAGGTGAATATGTGTATGAAGATCAATCTCCCCCGAAAGTGTCAACTCTTTGAACCTTCTCATGCCAATGCCATAAACATGCTTTGCAAAGGTAGAAGTTAGCAATACCTTAGTGAATAAATCTGTAAGATTTTCATTAGTTTGGATTTTATGTATTTCTATATTCTTGTTCTCTTGCTAATCATAGGAATAGAAATACTTTAGGATTATATGTTTTGTCAAAAAAAATTGTGATGACTGAGCTTCTTCTAATATCAAGTCTTTTAATTCCTTCTTCCTTGGTATTCAAAAGCGACCACAAAATCTTAATATTCCTTGCTCGTCTTTAGTGAATTCTGTTGAATTCTCTTCTTGGCTTCTCTTCTTTAGTTGTTGAATTGCTTCATCTTCTTTTTAGGTACTCTTAATTTGGTCTGTCAATATCGGCTAGATCTCTAGTGCTGCTATAAATCCTTGCTCAATTATCTATAAATTTAGTCACTGTAATTCCTCTTATAATTGTGACGAACATTCTGAAATATGTTCTGCTACACTATGATATGCTTTTCGACTTAATGCATCTGGTACGATATTTGCCTTTCTAGAATGGCATTGAAGGTCTACGTTACAATCTTTAATAAGTTATAACCATCTTCATTGTCATAATTTAGATCTAGCTGAGTGAAAATGTATTTCAAACTCTTGTGACCAGAAAAGATCTCACAATCATTACCCAATAGATAGTGTCTCTAAATTTTCAAAACATGTACTACGGTTGCTAACTCTAAGTTATGAGTGGGATAGTTTCCTTCATGGGGTCGTAATTGTCGTGAAGCATAGGCTATGACTCTTCCATCTTGCATCAACACACATCCTAGTCCTTGTTTCGATGTGTCACAATAAAGATGAAAATCCTTCTCAAGGTTAGGAGTATTAGGACTAGGTTGTGGTCAATTTAGTCTTCAATCCCTAAAAACTTTCTTCAGGTTTATGTGTCCACTCAAATGGTTTATCCTTCTTAAGGAGTTGAGTAAGGGGTCTAGATATGTTCTAGAATATTTATATGAATTGGCAATAATAACCTACCAATCATGGAAAACTTCAGACTTCCGTCACTGTTGTTGGTTGTCTCCATTTCAGCATGACTTTTACTTTCTTAGGGTCAACCTTCACTACTTTGGTGATAATGTGTCCTAAGAATGCCACTTCTTTTATCCAAAACTCAAACTTAGTGAACTTCGCATACAAATGATGTTCTCATAGTTTGGCTAGGGCAATATATAAATGTTGTTGGTGCTCTTCTTCGGTCTTGGAATATATCAATATGTCATTAATGAAAACTATCACAAAATGATCTAATTGGTCCGTATAGACTTGGTTATCATATTTATGAAGTAGGCCGATGCATTGGTCAAACCAAAAGGTATAACTATGAATTCAAACAGACCATATCGTGTAGTGAAAGCAGTCTTTTCTCGATCCTATTCTCAGATCTTAAGTTGATAATATCTAGAAAGTAAATCTATCTTCGAGAATACTCTGTCTCCTTTAAGTTGGTCGAACAAATAATCTATTCTTGGTAATGGATATTTATTCTTAATGGTCACTGCATTTAATTGTCTATAATCAATACACATTCTCAACTTCCATCTTTCTTCTTATCAAATAGCATTGGGGCTAACCATGCAGAAACACTTGGACATATAAACTCTTTTTCTATTAATTCATCTAACTGCTTCATGAGTTCTTTCAACTCGTTAGCTGACATCAATATTGATGCTTTGTTATTGGTTTTGTTCTTGGAATTAATTCTATATGTTTGTCTGGCAGTCTTCTGAGAGTTCTTCTGGAAAGACATATGAATGTTCTTGGACTATTTGTACTTGCGTCACACCTTCTGCCATTATATTGTGAACATTTTCTTCATTTTCTGTATTAGAGTGTCAGATCCGGATTTAGCCAATCCATAATCCTCTGTGAATACCACTGAACTATTCCCTATATCAGTAGATAGTGCTCACAGATACATCACTGAATCATTTCATACTGGACGTAAAACATACCATGCATTAATATTACAAGATATCAGAGTTCAAAATAGACCACATCAAGTCAAGTTTATAAGAAGGGCTGACTAAGCCAAAAGGATACATTACACAAAAGCAGAAGCGGTAGCGGAAGTAAAATGGGAAGGCACATCTCACCATAGGCAAACAACTAGAGTAACTTGTGTACAACCGATATTAACTAAGGACTCGGATAATATTGGTGCACGCAGAATCAACTTAGTCAGTCAGACTGGGGTGAGACCTTGTATACTAGAGTCTAATCTGCTCTCCACCGTCTTCTTCACCATCAGCTCTTGGAACATTGTAGTAAGCATAATGCCCTTGGTCCACGGGCTCTGAGGAAGTTTGAGAGCGAGGGTGAGCACAAGCAATAGTGTTCTATGAACAAACACACAGAATGCAATATTTATACATACAAGATTTAGCAAGAGAGGCTCAGGTTCTTTTATTTACTAAAGGTAATATTTGAAAATTACCATAATTAGAAATTCCCATGACTTAGCTTTTTAACCAATACATGTTTTATTAAAGAAAGTGAAAGTGTGCAATATTTATAGTGGTGTGGGTTCCATCCACCTGTTACATGATTTCATCCACCATATGTTTAATTTTCATTACTAGGGCTACATTCACCCAATTACAACACTGGGTTATATCCACCCAGGGAAAAATCAAAACTAGGGTTACATCCACTCGATGAGTTTTCATTTGACCCACAAAGGTTTTTAAATATAGACTAACTCAAGTAAGTTCACATGCCCGCCCTTGACTGTGGGCACGACTGTTCGTATAGTTTATACTCTAGAGAGATTGTATACTTTACCCACAAGAGATAATCAACTTGTTATGTTTTACACATTTCCTTAAACATGTGAATCAAAAAGATCATCACAAGGCCTTCACCATGTATCACCTAGTGTAAGTTACACCCACTAAGGTTTTATCAAAGGGTGGCTACGTCCACCATACACAGACCCCCTCTTGCGCCACACGACGGCTTACACTAACTCATGTCCATGACAACTTAAAACTAGCAATACGACTCATGGGTCACTACAATGGTGTAACTTGCACTGGTGGATACAATTATTTAGCCAAGTAGACACCATTATAGACTTGTGGTTGTGCTATTTATATTGATAGATCATCATATAATTAAGTTCTTAAGTTATCTTGGTGGTACATACCACATACCATCATTTCTCATGCTACATCCTCACCAACCATCATACCATCCGCTCAGATGTGATAACAGCATGTTTTAGGGATTCGAGGAGCATAAAAGTTAAGTTATCCTAAAATACCAGTCATTTCCGTCCAATTTCTACCCAAAATAAGTTTCATGTTTAGAAGATGATGATTAGGGCATTTGATACCCTGGTACTTAGGCAAGACTAGCATGATGCTTAAGTATGACCTAAAACTAGTAAAGTTACCAGATAATTATCTAGAGTGACAAAGATCATGTAATTCAAGTGTCAAGGATGGCATAATAATAACACTGCAATATCAAGTAGGCATGTAATTACCTCAAGTTTGACATATATTTGCATAATAAATTAAGCATAAAATTTGTTAATTCCAATGAACATAAATTTGCACAAATGTATGTTTAATATGATCAAAGTATTAACTCTCCTAGCTCAAAAGCAGCTTGGTCTTGGAATTATTGTGTTGCCTCGATCTGGTGTTCTTCGGCGTCCTTGTACTCCACTCGAACGATCGCATCGGAAAGCAAACAAACAAGCGAGCAAGGCAAATAAATACCAAGAAAATTCAAATGAACTCCAAATTGAATAAAACTAATGCTATTAGATAGATCTTGAATTTATAAAAATTTATAAATAAATTTCATTAAATTTAGAGCTAAGACGAACGAGAACGGGCTCTCCAAACTTTAAATTTAGATTAAATCGAAAAATAAACAGAGGAGAGAGAAATTCTCTCTCTAACAGATAGGGTCCACTAATTTAATTAGAATTTTGAATTAATTTACTATTAAAAAGGCTACAGAGGCTAACAGTTGGGTCCCATGACTTTTAATTAAAATTTTGATTTATTTTCTAAAAGAAAAAAGTCTTGAGGCTGACATGTAGGACTGATGCACTGCATAAATAGTAACCTAAGCCCCACTAGTCGGTGGCCCCTACGGTCTTAAATGGTATAAAAGGATTTTAAAAGGGCCTGAGACCTACTTGTCAGTCGGATAGGACTTAAATTAGATGGGTGGCCCACATGTCAGCGACTAATTAACCAAGGCTTAGAAATGGCCAGTATGCTAATTAATGACACGATTTAAACCTTATATGCCTCGCTACTATTCTCTTTCTCTTGCCGAGCATGGCGCAGCTCGCCAACAGTGAGATGGGCCAAAAATGGGTCCCTTGGCCTAGTGCGGGCCTCCATGCGGGGAGGCATGGGCCAATTTGGCTCCTAGGGCGGCTAACAGCAAGCTCAGGTGAAGGCGGATGGTCGAGCATGGCACGACGGTGCTTGAAGATGCTACGGTTTATTTCCAAGCTAGGGGAGCACCTACAGGTAGAGGGGTCTCACCGGAATGGAGGAAGGAGCTCGGGGATGACGTGGTTGGGCTGGCAGCGATGACCGGGTCGGCAGTGAGGTGGGTGGCCCTAAGGGCTTGCCACAGGGGAGGAAGGTGCTCGGTAAGGATCCATGCGGCTTCGGGGTCCATGGGCGGTTCTCCACATGCAGACAATTTTACCGAGGTGCAGCGAATCTTCAAAAGCGTCAGTGGCGGCGATCTAACTAGAGGGGAGGAAGAAAGGGAGGGGAGTGGTGCTTGGGGGCAATTAAGGGCATGGGGGTGCGATTGGGAGCACAGGGAGGTGATCTAAGGGCTTTATAGCCGTGGGGAGGGCAAGGTGGCCATTGGTGCCAAAAAGGCTCGAGCGGCGGCTGAGGAGGGGCAGGTCGACGCACAACACGGCACAGGAGAAAAGAGAGGGGCTAGTGTGCGGCATGGAGAGGAAGAGTTAAGGCGCGAGATTTGTTGACACATGAGGTGGGAGTGCTTGAGCATGTCGCGGATGCGGTGGGCTTGAGTTACGGTGTTGAACCTCACGAGAATGAGAGGGAGAGAGAGAGGAGACCAAGTGCGGTGGGGCACTACAAAGGAATAGAGGCGAATTGTGGAGGTAGCGCTAGGCACGGCTGCAACGGAGGCGGGCCATGCACAGGGGAGACATGGTCGACGCACATGCCGGGCACGGGCAACACGGTCGAAGGAAGAAGGGGATGAGCTTGGCTCGGCCCAAAAGAGAGATTTTGAAATTTTAAATTCTAATTTCGAGGTGGAGCTTTGAATTGCAAATTGAGTTTGAATTCAATTTTTTGAATTACACACAAGCACAAACCAATTCCAAAAATGGGATGTTACATAGAGTATGATCTGTCTTTACTATTACTTTCTGTTCTTCTAAATTGGTTAATATCATTGACTTACTTTCACAGTCTACTTTGGCTTTGTGCTTGGTTAACCAATTCATACCCAATATTACATGTAATCCCTTCATCTCTAGCAACAATAGGTTGGTTTTGAATTTAATCCCTTGGTTATGAGCTAGGAAAAATAAAAGGAATAAAATTCAAAAAAACCAAATAAAGATAGGTTTAGGTTTTGTCGAAGTCTGGGTTGGTGAAACAGAGCTAGGAATGGTTTAAATGGGCTCGAAACAATCAAAATGTATATACATATATATATATATATATATATATATATATATATATATATATATATATTTAATGGGTTTCAATGAATAGTAATGGGTTTGAACAGTATGGGTCGGGTTTGGTTAAATAGTAATGGTACATACTATTCATGATGGATCGGGTTTGGAATAGTAATGGTCGGGTTTGGTTAAGCAGTAATGGGTCCGTACTATTCACAACAGATTAGGTTTGGAACAGTAACAGGTCAGGTCCAAATGGAAGCGAGTCAGGCTAGTGAACATTACCGCTATAGTGATGTGCTCGCCCCGTGGGATGGCTTGCCTGGTTTTACTTCCGGGCTGCAACTATGCAGCCCACGGCCTACTACTGGCACTACAGTATCGACCAAATAGGGCATGGCACCGGCAATGGTCAACAATGTGAATGGAGGGCACGGTGGGGAAGTGCTAAGGAACCCATTTTGAGGCTTGGTAGGTTCGTAGATCACTGCTGACTATCTACATTGAGAGGGACTCATTGGTGCTCTCTCATGGCATAGGAGCACCTCAGAGGCTCAAAGGCAAAGGCAAGAATGGTTTGGGCATCTCCGGAACAAGAGGAAGGCTATGGCAATGATGGCTCGGGCTCTAGAGCTTTGTGGAGGGCTGCCTACGGTGAGGTGGCATGGTTAGGCAAAGGAGTTGGTCGCCAGTGCGCTAGGGGGTCAGAGAGGCTAAGGCAAAGCAATAGTGTTGTTTGTGGGGTCATACTGGAGCTAAGAAATAAGTGAATTAAGAAATGGTGAAGATTTAAACCAAAATTGAAAATTGGGGCTTACTGATGATTTACGACGGAGATGACGAACTATTATCTGGAGGGGGAAGAGAGAAGGTTAGGGGTTGCTTGGGCGCCAATGCTGAGGAGTTGGGGCTTGCGGGCTTTTATAGCCGAGGCAAGGCCGTTTGTGCAATGGGGAGGCCAGCTCGGGTAGTGGGAGCCTTCGGCGGGGTTCAGTAGTGGTGGCGGCGTAGTTGGTAGACTCTATGGCACCTCAACCTCAGTGCTTCCTCAATCGGTGAGTTGCGGTGGTCAAAGATATACAGCATGGCATGTCGGACATGAGAGAGAGTATGGCAACCGCAGGGTGCTCGGTCTTAACTAGTCCGGCACACGGTTAGGGTTCATTGATAGGGAATGTCAGACCATAGCAAGTAGTGGTATGGCCTTCGGCAGGGTTGCAGTGACGAACAAAGTCATGGCGGTAGCGAACGAGGAGAAGCCAGTTGGCAAGGAGGAACAAGGGTGAAGGTGGCTTTCGAGTGGGCGCCAACGACCAAGGGAGGCGAAAGGCCAAACAAGGAAGGCGCAAAAGGGCTAAAAATTTCAAAATTAGGAAGGTTTTCAAATTCAAACCGAATTCAAGAAAAGTTCAAAAATAGTTGAAATTTTGGGGTGTTTCAAGGAGATTACAAGTGTATAAATACTCCTCTTAAGACATATCCAGCATTGAAAGTACTGTTTGGTTGAACCAGAACTTTTGTGTTAATGCAAGTTTACTATGCATAACTAGCATGATCTGCAGTTCTGGACCATAGCCACACCCTAATTAACCAGGCCTTATTGATCATTTGCTCTTCACTTTCTTAATTTTGGCCACTACCCCGGTAAAATTTTCTGCACCATGCATCTAAACTTGTCAAATTTTGGTGTAGAAATATTCTTCTCCGAAAATTTAATATCCAACAGCTGAAGCAATAGAGCATGTATATATATAGATGCTAGTATAGTAGAAGCATCTTCCTTTGTGTGGCAGATCAAAAGTCAGCAACCATGCATCAGGTTTTGTTAATATGTTTTGAGAAATTTCGATATTTGACACTGAATACGTGCGCCTCTCAACTTTTAACTCTCAATTCGTACGCCTTTGGAAATTTAACCCTGTCGCTGCGAATTCTTTTGATTCAAGGGGTTCTCTTCATTTTCGCAGTGACAAGTGTCAAAATATAAAAGGAGAGAAAATGAGAAGAATCCCTTGAATCAAAAGAATTCGCAGCGACAGGGTTAAATTTCCAAAGGCGTACGAATTGAGAGTTAAAAGTTGAGAGGCGCACGTATTCAGTGTCAAATATCGAAATTTCTCATATGTTTTGATGATTGGGATGGACACAATACGAAAAAAAAATTCTTTTTTTAGTATGCTTAGTGCACCCATCTCACTCAACCATCATGTGTCCATAGCAATGTGCTACGTACTGAATATGCATATATTGGATGACATTAAGGTGGCCGACAGCGAGGCACTGAACGACTATGAGGTCAACACAAGCGTAGCAATAAACTACTCGAAGGAATCTCACACGTCCTCGTGCCTGTCACGAAAACGAATTTTTATGAGATGTTTTGTCTGTCCCTTGCACACGAGGCATGCATAAGACACAGAAAATGAGTTTCTATTTTCCTTTTTCCATTCGGAGCGGAGACAATAGTTTTTGTGAGATGAAAATACTAGTGCAATACATGAAATAATTTATCTCGCCAATTCGTGATCATCTATATCTTTTCGTAATTCGTGATCTCTGGACTTGACAAGATCTCTCCCTCGAAAAGAAGAACTTGACAAGATAAAAAAAAGTTAAGCTATGAATTAGATGGGGTGAATTTCTTATATGCCACTGAAAATTCACTGTCTCATTAACATGTGGGCTCAATACCACATGTTAGTGACACAATCAGGTATTTTGCAAAATTCCACTTGTATATAAGGAATTAATCCAATTAGATGCGTTGAATTCATGCATTTCGATGAGAAATCATGAAGTTTCAACATAGTACAGAGACAATATAGCATAAATAACTCTTCAAGCATGTAGTGATAGCATTCATACAAAAATAAAAATTGTGTGAGAGCATGTGGTGGTCACTGCATGATTATGATGAGTAATTGATTTTTGGTTCAGAGTGTTAGCGGAGTTTAAATTTGGTTTTTGAGAGTTCACAATTTTTCTAATTGCTTTCTAGTGCTGGTGGTCTGATCGGTATTGTGGCCACGATCAGACTAGCCAGGAGCGGTCTGACCGAATTAGGGCTGGTTATCAGACCAGCCAAGAGTGGTAGCTGATCAGACCGACTGGCTACGGTATCACTTGACATGAATGTTGGTCGGGTTGGGGTTGCAGTATGACCAGATATTAGTTGGTAGTACCTATTTGTCATAGAGTATTTTCGGGTGACACGCTCGAGGAGGTGGCGGGCTGACCAGCATGGGTGCTGTGGTCAGCCACTCCCCTATTACCGAGGAGCTAATTGGGCCAGTCAGACTGGTCAATGGCAATCGGTCTGACCGGTGGGGCAACCGGTGATGTGATCAGTAGGGCAACTGGCGGTCTCATCGGCTTGGGATGATTGGGACGGTTTGTTAATATGTTTTGATGATTGGGATGGACATAATACGGGAATATAATTCATTTTTAGTATTTTTAGTGCACCCATCTGATCCAACCATCATGTGTCGATAGCAATGTGCTACCTACTGAAGGTAAATGAACCGGCACCCATCAGATTCAACCATCATGTGTCTATAGCAATGTGCTACCTACTGAAGATAAATGAACCCATATATATCAAAACTAAAATTTCATAAAAATAAATTTGTCTTTCAATCTTCAACACCGCGATGTGTCTAAAGAAAATGACACGATTGAAGAAGTAGAATTTGATGGTGCTTAATGTTTTTTAATCAATTAAGATTTGCACAAACGTTAATATATTAAATATTACTTAAAATGCGTAGCCCATGCGGATGCACACGTGACGACTATTGTGGATTAATTATGTTCTATATGCACCCCCACTTGCTTAGAGAGGTTCTTTGTAGTACTGCTTCCATTCTCTTTTATCTATCGTTTTAGAGATCGATGTAGTCTCAATATACACGTACAAATAAATTTTTCAACACAGACAAATGACAACACATTCGCTTGCCTTTTGAAGGTTTGTGTTGGTCCACCCGAAATGATCCACGGTATTTATTCAAACAGAGTGACAAAGTGTTTACTTAATTCCACCAAATTATCTTGGCACTGCTATGCAATGCCATCACACTAGGGCTTGAAAGAAGGCATCCTTCTCACTTTGGTAGCCTGCTCAAACGCATAAGCCATCTCAATCAGCCTCGGCTCGTAACCCTTCAGCCCACCGAAGCATATCGCGAAGGGAACTCCCTGCTTGTCGTACCCAGCCGGCACGGCAATGCCGGGGAAGCCGCCGACGGCGAGAACAGAGGAAGCGTCGGAGTTGGGCGTCACAATTGCGTCCAACTGGTGTTCCTTCATCAGCTTCTCCAGCCCATTGGCGGACAGCTCGTCGAGCCGTCGGATCGCGGCTCTCTCCGGGGAGCCAATGCCATTGGTATTTTCGGCCGCGATGAGGTCGGGCTGCCCAAAATCTTTTAGCCTCTCCTGCAACGAAGTAGATCATCGCATGGTTTGCTTCAGCTAACAATATAGTTTTCGCCTCAAGTAATTGAGAATTTAACTGCTATTACTTGTTGACTCTGTAGTTGTGGAGATATAAGAACTCGAGATGAAAGATTCAACTGCGTCTGTGCTTACCTCTACAGGATGTTCGTTGTTGAATGCTATGACTTCCGCAAGAGAGCGGACTGGGGAGTCCAGCAAGTCTGACAGATAAGCGTTCAGGCTTAGCTTGAAGTCTGCTTTCATTGCAATGTTCTCGTTGAGACTGAGGTCACTCAAATTTGTTGCCATGTCAAGATTCTCGATCACCATGGCCCCGTGTTTCCTTCGATGAAGAGTTAGGAATTACTTAATGGTATATGTCACTTCAGATATTTTTTACCATCTTTTAGAGGTACTGTCATCCATTGAGCTAGCACTAAGATGTACTAAGAGTTTAAGGAGTAAAGATACCAAGGGATAATTTGATGACGATGTATTAGTACCTCCTGGTATCTCTCGAGAATGTAAAAACACTGGTCAGTTTAATATACAATACTCTATGGGAGGGGAGATGCTTAGATGCGTGCCTCCTTAAGAAATGTCTAATTAATTTGTCGCAAATACTTCATTCCATTTATGGCAACCAAATCGAGTGATTTATATTTGGTATGCCAAAATCCTTGGATTGTTCTATGAGGGGCAAGATGATGTTTAAATCCATTAAAATGATGTTCAAAAAATATAACTTTGACCGGTGAGGCTTGCTAGGATATATTTCAAAACACTTGCAAAAGTATTTTCTGATATCCAATCTTTGTACTTGTACCCATATCAACTAGGTGCACTCTGGGGGCTCTCTTTAACGATGGAAGGCAGCTAGTGGTAGTACTAGTACCTCATTGTGGCGAGATGCTCGCCGTACACCCGCCGCTCCATCTTGCCATACGAGTCGAAATAGCCAGTAGGGATGCCAATTCTCTTGTCCCTCAATCCATCGACCCTTAAGAATTGCCTGTACCCACCAGGAGGGATGTACTTTGATGCTGCTTCTGTGGCTACATCGTCAAGCGGATCGTAGCCGACAATGGCATCCAGCACGTGGACGGCATCTGACACTGTGCGACACATTGGTCTGCATTTCAGAGGAACCAAAGTTAAAAAAAATTTAGGTCAAGAACTCTAGCATTTATTAAACATAGGAGTAAGCACTCAGCTGAAACCGAGGATTCGAATCCAAGCAGAGGAGACATCAGTAAAGAGGGGAGTGAGCCCTTAGGGGTGTGTTTGGTTGCCTGAATATGGACGGCTGGATCCCAGTTCCACTGTATTCTGCGCAAAATTCAGATGTTTGGTTGGATGGATGTACTGTGCAAGCCTGGATCCGCCCATCCCGCATACGGTCCGGATCCGGGACCGGGAGTGAAGCTCATTTTCACCGAAGCTGTCAGTCCAGGACGGAGGGAGTCGGGCAAGGCGGGCTAGGGTTACCTCTCAGTGCTCCCCTCGCGATATCTGCTCTTCTGCGCGTCCTCCGCGTCGAAGGATCCGGCAGCAGGTGATCTCCCTCTCCCTCCTCCGGATCCGGCGAAGTCCTTCGGGAGGCGGCGGCGCAGTGGCACCGGCGGCAAGCGGCGGACGCGGGCGAGGCGCGTGGAGGCGCCGCCGGCCGTTGCCCCGGCCGCGGCTCGTGGAGGCGACACGTGGGGGTTCCCCCTCGGCCGGATCCGGGCCGGCTCTCCCCGGGCCGGCTCTCCCCGCGCCACCGCTGGCGCGAAGGTCGGGGAAGGGGGAGCCGAACGGTGAGGCGCGGCGTTGCGGCGCGGGAGGCCCAGGGCGGCGCCGGGGTGAGGAGAATCGGAAGGGGAGAGAGAGCGCCGAGAGCAAGAGAAGGGGAGGAGTTGAGGCGTCGGTGGAAGAGGTGAAGAGCAAAAAGGGAAACCGAGAGAAGTGGAAAGAAAAACAAAAATAGGGAAGAAAAAGGGGAAAGGTAAAATAAAGTAGGAGAAATAAAAGAATGTGCAGATTAGAATGTTCATTTTATTAATGTCTTTTGATTTAGAGTAAAGTTGTAAATATTTAGTCAAAACATGTGTTCATACCAAATAATTGCATTGTAAATTAATATGTCATTGGGTAAAGAAATTACTATTAGGAATAACTTAGTTTGTGCAAAAAAAAAATGAAAAAACATGTGAAGGGGGTAATCACACCACCTCTCACATTCGGGGGTCACTATACCCCATTATACACCCAACCAAACACCTTCTCAGCCTACGGTATCCGCTCATACAGCCTCATATACAGCCTACCAATCACAGACTCATTCAACTTGTATCCACAGATACATCGAACCAAACACTCTTCTTTTTCAAAATACGGCCCTCCTCATCCAGCTTCCCCTCATCCAGGATATACGATTCCACTACCCAAAAGCAACCAAACACACCCTAGGTGAATTTGAGGATTCGAACCCGGACAAGGGAGAGGACGATACCCGCTCTTTCCTAGTCGACAAGTCAAATTATTATAGATCGTCTATTCTTTTTAATCCAACGAGTCAAATTATTATAGATCGTCTATTCTTTCCTACTACACCACCAAGCATGAGGAAGTACAATCCATGGAGGGGCAAAATTGTATTACTATTAATCTTGTTCGTGGAGAAGGCAACGTCCAAGAGCAACAAGAGAACTTTTGAAACCCTAGCGATTCATATCTTTCGGTGAGTGTTGACTTGAGGTGTGGACCGCCGCTAAGTGGCCAATGAGTTACAGAAGGAGCAGGATCATCGACAAAACAATCAGAAAATAGGATTTTGATGGGGGACAAATAGCTTGTGGGATTCCAATCTAACTGAATTAACGAAGTAGCTCAACGAGCTCAATGCACATTTCATTAGGTCCTCTTCAAGCTTTTCATATTTGCCGACCAAGAAATTTCTTATACGTGTATCAATGCAATAGAAGAATACATCTTCTAGTAAATACTATGTATCTATCGCGAATAAAAAAATTCTTAAACAGAAATCCTAGGTAATTCAGGACATGCCTGGCGGGCCGAATTGATTGAAGCATACAAATTAATAGTCATAGTAGTCATAGACGAACTTCACATCTACGATTGAACTAATGGAATTACGAATCACAGACATATGGACGAATAGGTGAACCAGATGAGCCAGTAATGTGGTTGGGCAGCGGCGACAGAGTAAGGTGGGGGCGGCAGCGTGGTACGAAGGTGGTGGGGACTGGGGAGGATATGGGCAACTACATGTGTGGGATGGTGTTGAACAGGGCAGCAGCGACGATCTCGCTAGTGACAACGAGGCTCTAAACGCCGGCGAGTTGGTTCAGCGGTGGCGTCGATTCAAGATTTTGTGGTCTCGATTATTTGTGACACCTAGATAGATTAAGACTGTTTAGAATGAAAAGTCTATAATGTTCTTAAGAATTCGATAGCTAGATTTAATTTTTACTACAATCTCTTACTAGTAATAGAATGTACCGTAAAAAATTCTCTTGTCAGTAGCAGTTGCTTACCCAACGCTGTCCTGCCTAGGGGTGATGGGGATTACGCCGGATCGGCTTGTCAACCCAACGGTGGGTTTAATCCCAACCACAGAGTTCTTCGACGACGGGCAGAGTATCGACCCGTCGGTCTCCGTCCCCAGCGTCACCGCCGCCATGTTCGCCGCCGCCGCGATCCCTGGCCCAGCGCTCGACCCGCACGGGGTCACCGAGAGAATGTACGGGTTCTTCAGATGCACCATGGATGTTTCACTGAACATTTATGTATGATGCAACATAAAAGAATCAATTGAACTGCAGCAGAGATGTAATTACCAGCGACTGGCCTCCGCGGGCGCTCCACCCCGATCTGACGGGCCGGAAGTTGGACCACTCGGACGGGTTGGCCTTGCCAAGCACCACGGCGCCGGCGCGCCGGAGGCGGCTGACCACGCCGGCGTCCCGCTTGACCACCGAGCCGAGCAGCGCGAGCGACCCGGCCGTCGTGTTGAGCCGGTCGCGCGTCGCAATGTTGTCCTTTAGCAACACGGGGATGCCGTGGAGCCCGCCGCCGCCGTTGGGGCACCGACCAGACGACCTCTCTGCGTCGGCCCGCTCCGCCTGCGCGAGAGCGTCCGGGTTGACCTCGATGACGGCGTGGAGCAGCGGGTTGAGGCGGTTGATCTGGTCCAGGTAGAACCGGACGAGGGCCGTCGAGGTGAGGCTGCCGCTCGTGAAGCCGAGCTGGATGGCATCGACGGTGGCCTCAAGGAACTCGAAATCGCGGCAGAAGTTGCTGGCGGCGGCGAGGGCCAGGTCGGCGGCGTCCGGTTGCAGCCGCAGCTCAGCCATGCTAGCTGGCAGTGGCAGACTGCCAGTTCGGTCGTTGGCCTCTCCTGTCCTCTCTTGCGCCTCCACGTGTGTTTGAGCTAGTTACAGCTGGACCACTTCTCTTCGTTAAAGTATTTGTTCCCCCGAGCTGTCAGTGTCAACTGAAATAAAACTAGCCCAACTTTACCCACGATTCGGTCGCTGCATACTTTTAACTAGGGTGAAAACGGATCGGATACGGACGGATAATACCTCTACCATATTTATTTTCATATTTTTTTCGGATACGGATAACTCGAATACGAATACGAATAATATCGAATACAGATACGGATCGAATACGGTTACGAATATTTATCGGAACATGAAAACCCCTTAAACTATACATCCAAAATTAAATTAACTTGAATAAGTCGAGTATTGAAAACCTAATGCAAGGAACTTTACCTAAACTAGCTAAGTTACCTCCTTACAAGCTAACATGTTTAAAAGGTCCAAATCACTAGCAATAAGGGTTGAGCAAGAAAGAATTCACACCTTCAATGGCTTCCTTGTGAGTCTTGAACCCAAGGCCGATGTTCTTCCAGAACCTATTCCCACCCTTGCCAGGCTTCTTCCCCTTGGTGGTCTTCTTAGGACTGGACCCCAAAACAAATCATGAGCCACATCAGAAATACAAGAAACAGACAGGCAACTACACATAAAAGCACTTGCTCTCACCAGAGAAACACCGGCTGCTTCAAGAAAGCCCTCTCAGTCTGCAAAAATAATTATGCAAAGAGTTTAATTCTGACACTAACCAACAAAGCAACAGATCCATCTACCAATCTATACAGTTCCATCAACGCTACCGCTTCAAGGCATCAAATTCTGGAAACTAACCAACGTTTCAAGTTTCAACTAATGCAGAATGGTGTAATCCTAAGCATCCGTGGACAACTACAAGACTGTACGTGCTAGACCCGCCACAACTTTACCGAATGACACGAGATCTTCTTCCCCTTCGTGGTCTTCTTGAATTCATGCCCATGAATTGCTTGATATCACCCATCAGGAAGAGTAGTTGCTGCAAGAGACAAGTTTGGATGTTTACCTGATCTGATGATTCATCGATTCATTTAGGTGGCCGGCGGAGGCGGTCTGCGGAGGGAGGCGGTCGGCGGAGGGAGGCGGAGGCGGTCGGCGGAGGCAGTCGGTGGAGGGAGGCGGTCGGCGGAGGGAGGCGGTCGGCGGAGGCGGTCGGTGGAGGGAGGTGGTCGGCGGAGGGAGGCGGATGGCGGAGTCGGATATTCGCCTGGTCGCCTGGAGTAGCAGCTAGCAGGCGGCCGAAGCCCGAATGGAAAGCAGGACGCAGGTGGCCGGCGCTGGATCGCAGGGAGTAACCCTAGTCCCTATCGCACCGACGGCCGGATCGCAGCGCAGGGAGTGAGAACCGAGAACGGACGGCTGGATCGCGCGTGGAGTGGGAATGGGCCGTCTGGGCGGGATATCCGTTTTTGTATTATCCGGATTATCCGTATCCGTATCCGATCCGAGAACTATCCGAAAAAAATCCGATCCGACACAATCCGTATCCGTCCGGATCCGACGGAAAATATCCGATCCGTTTTCACCCCTACTTTTAACGCATATGCTTATATTTAAATACAAAGTTGTTCTTGTTTTCTCCGTTTTTATTTACTTGACTTCTTTATGTTTTATGGTTTTCGAGATATAATTTTAACAACTAATTTTTATATCTTTATACTAAAATATACTAATAAAATTACAATAATATAAAATATGTTCAACAACCAATCTAATGAATAATTTTAGCTAAACTAGATAGTTTTAAATCTACCTACAAAGTCAAATTTTATGAAGTTTGATGGCACATATTCGAGGAAGTCAAATAAAAAATAATAGAGGGAGGATGTGACTTTAATGTATTCCTTGTACGGTTGTAAGAGCTTTCACACACACGCATACATACATACATACATACATACATACATACATACATACATACATACATACATATATATATATATATATATATATATATATATATATATATATATATATATATATATATATATATATATATATATATATATATATATATATATATATATATATATATATATATATGGAAAAATACTTTTTACTCCCGGGTGTAATTACACCCACCTCTAATATACCACCTAAATAAACTTGAAATACTCCTTTATCACTTTAGGTATACTCATATATTAATTATAAGATACTCCAATGTAAACCATACGAAAAAATTGCAAGGGAGTCCATAGTTTTTAGCGTATTTTATAAATACCTTCATATATGCACATAAAAAGCAGTATGTCAAAAAATGTACATACCGCCTTTGAACAATTGTTCATACCACCTATATGGTCTTAAATAATCGTATACTACATGTACATACCCTCCGTTACGCGAGATACTCCCTACATTGTGAGATACGACATAGGGTGTAATTACACCCGGGAGTAGAAAAGAGGTTTCTTATATATATATGAAATGGGACACCATAGTGTCTGGACACCCAGCCTCCCTATCTTTGGATTGTTTTTAGATGCGTGCTAGTGTAATGGTATATAATATATTAAGCATGCTAAATCAATTATGGATGTAAACTCTCAATCACACTAGCACGCATCTAAAAGCAATCTAAAGCCAGGGAAACTTGGTGCCTAGACATCATGGTGCCCCTGTTATTTATACTATATAGGACACATACATACATACATACATACACACACACATACATATACATATATACGTACGTACGTACATACATACATACATACTTATAAAGTTGTATTTCTTGTACTATCATAATCTTTGCCTCTTTTTCGACTTCAAAAGAATCAACTCATTTGGTCTCTTTACTCAATTAGCTATGAGAAGCTAATGAGATGGGATGTACATTGGAAACAGGGACAAAATAGAAGCCAACAAACCAAGGGAATAGAATAAGCAACGAGTGGGCCAAATCTCACTGGGCCGGTCTGATCGCCGACTTAAGACTGGTCTGACCGGGCTGGGCGATCTGACCATAGGTTGGGCGGTCTAGGTCATGAAAACTTCACCAGTTATATGGCCCTGGTAAATACAAAACCTTGATACTCTTACACAGAAAAAAGTCATGATTTTAGTCAGGTGATGGGAAGCAATAATAGCAAGGTGGTTCTAACATCAAGATACACTCCTTGTAGGCATCAAACTTTGAATTACCGCCACTACTTTGAATTACCGCCACTGCTCTATTCATATGCTATTTTAGACCCGGTTCTTGACAACTTTAAGTGAAGTATTAGAAATCTCTATTAGTTGATACCGGATAACCATATTGCAGAAGATAGATTAGTTCTGCTATGCCAACTCTTTAGGATGTGACCTCCAATTAGGTGGTGAGAAGAAATTGTGTTCGGTTTGAGGTAGCTTAGGGCTTCCAACTGTTTTGCATGAAATTATATGCAATTGACACTTTCTTTTTTGATAGTGTTGGTGCTTTACTTCCAAGTTTTATTCAACATTGTATAACTGCAAAAGATGAGTATAATATGGTTTCTAAAAGTCATAAATCCAAATAGGTTGACTCAAGGTTCTCCACAAACACCTTCTCTAGCTGGGATCGTGCACAGCCAATGCATGTGTTAGGTCATAACAGAGAGATCAATACCCTCAAAGGGAACAAGAATTGGTAATGTTGCTAAACCTTTGTCTGTTATGTTCATTTCTTTGTTGATGCAATCATCTCCATATACCTTTGGATATAATGATGCTTGGTTTTATAATGCTCTTTGCACATATAACAGGATGAAAGCATGTGAAGGTCTCTTAAAGTGTGAGAAGCTTGGCCTATCAAAGGATGGATTTTCGAAAATTCTACCAATTGTACATGCTACCTCTTCAGATTCAGGTAGGAGCTCAAAGTCTGACACAATGCAACATGCAGTGTGCGTTTGCACTTGGCATATGCAAATTCACATCATCTTTTGTTAGCTGTTAATTGAAAAAATTATGTGAATTCTAGGTGCTTTGGATGGTGTTCTTGACCATTCTTATCCAAGGTGGAAGAAGCCTGCCAGAAGCTGTGATGATGATGATCCTTGAGGCATGGTAGAATGATCTAAACATGGAACCTCAGAAGAAAGCTCTCTATGAGTTTTTGTTAGCCCTTATGGAGCCTTGGGATGGACCTGCTCTGATATCTTGTAAGAAGATTTAAATTCATTTTCCTTTTCTGATCATACTTCTAATGGATTACTTGAGCTAATGTGGCTTTCACCTGTAGTTACTGATGGCCGTTACCTTGGAGCTACCCTGGTTCACAACTGTTTGAGGCCCAGTCGATTTTATGTGACCCACAGTGGATGTGTAGCTATGGATAGTAAAGTTGGTGTTGTCGATGTTCCTTTCAAAGATGTGTTGAGAAAGGGTAGACTAAACCTAGAATGATGCTATTGGTTGATTTTGAGAACCACACTATAGTGGATGACAAAGCACTGAAGGCACAATACTCTAAAGCTCACCCATATAGGAAATGGCTAAAGAGACAAAGGGTGGGTTTGTTTTGTCTTAAATCTAGCTTATGCTCGTACTGTTTACAGTAACAAACTTTTAAACGGTGCGTTTTTAAAGTAGGGTTAATAGAAAGATTGTAGTAAAAAAATATACTGAGTTCAACTGTACCGACCAAAATGGTATGCGACTATTTTCCTATGCGTACTAACAATCAGAATTCAAATATTTAAGTCATAAGTCATAAGTTATCAGCTCAAAAGAACTCATCAAAAAAAGGTACCATAAAAGTGCTCTTTTTCAAACAGGCCTTTCCTTTCTTTCTTGTTACTTTTGCGTTTCTTGGCCAGGCTAGTCGTGTCCTTTCGTGTACGACCAAATACTCATGTTGTATCTAGGAGGTATGGTTATAGAACACGTTTGTTGATATGTATCATGTCATAGATGTATTGCATATGTTCGCTATAGTTATATAGTATCACATTATTTCTAAGTTTACCAATGATTACATTACTGTTAGCGCGCATGCATGCTGGCCTCCAGACGCGCTCGCTCGTCAACCGTCTCGCCCCGGAAGACTCGCTCCCCATCTACGAACGTGCCACATGCCCGGAAGACTCTCTCGCCAAGCCGCGATACTCGCTAGCTAGTTGCTCGCCAAGTCTGTTGTACTCGTATATATGTAACAGCATACTGATCAATACGATGTGTGGTTGATCGATACTGTGCCTCGCTCCTCTTCATGGTATCAGTGACCGAAAGATCCACCCTGTGAATTCCTTCGCGTCCTCCCCTACTTCCGCTCTCCATGGCCTCCCCGGCTTCCTCTGACTCCAACAACGCCGACGTCCGTCTCCCTGCTACGCCGGCGTCTGTCGTCCAACAGGTCAACATCCGATCCCACGTCCCTGTCGTCCTCGACCTCAACGAGTCGAACTACAGCCAGTGGCGATGCTTCCTCGACTCCGTCCTCGGCAAGTTCGGCTTGAACGATCACGTCTTCTCGCCGCCGCCCCTCGACGAGCGTAACGCCGAGTGGAAGATGAACGACCACAGCGTCGTTAACTGGCTGTACACCACAGTGAACAAAGGCGTCTTCGACATCGTGTACAAGCCGAACTCCTCCGCGTACACCATCTGGAACGCGATCGAAGGCTTGTTCCGCGACAACGAGCTCCAACGCGCCGTGTACCTGGAGGCCGAACTCCGCACCCTGCAACAAGGCGACATGAGCATCACCGACTACTGCGCCAGGCTCAAGACGCTCGCCGACAGTCTCCGCGACCTCGACCAGCCCGTCTCCGAGCCGAGCCAGGTGCTCAACCTCCTCCGGGGTCTGAACCCTCGGTACCGGCACGTGAAGCCCGTGATCACGGCCAAGTTCCCGCCGCACACATTCATGAGTGCGCGATCATATTTGCTTCTCGAAGAGCTCTGCGACAAGCACGACGCTAAGGTGGACGCCGGCCAGGCCTTTTACGCCGCCCACCGCGGCGACTCCTCCACCGGCAACACTGACCACGCCAACCACGTCGGCCGCAACGGTGGTCAGTCTGGCTCCGACGCCTCCCGCAACAAATCGCGCAACAAGAAGCGCGGCCGTGGCTCAGGCGCCCCCGGCAACGGCGCCTCTTCCGCGTCGAGCTCAGGCGGCGCCCCAATCGGCAGCAGCGGCGCACACCAGCACCAGCCTCCTCCAGGCCTTCCATGGACAGCTGGGTACAACCCCTGGACTGGCCTAGTCCAGGCCTGGCCTATGCCGTTCCGTACCCCAGGAGCCCCCGCTATGGCACCTCGGCCACCATTCCAGGCGCAGCACGCCATGACGGCCTTCCACCACCCGGCGCTGCCTGCCCCACCCGCCGCCACTACAACCTGGGACGGACAGGCCCTGCTGACGGCACTGCAGAACAACGGCGGTCAGCCCCAGCCACCGCCCAGCTCCTCCGACTGGTACATGGACACCGGAGCATCCGCTCACATGTCCAATGCTCCTGGTAATCTCACCGGCTCCACTCCACTTCCCCATCCTTCCTCCATCATCGTTGGAAATGGCGCTCGGCTGACTGTCTCACATTCAGCTGCCGCCTCCATTCCCACAGCCAGCTCCTCCGTTCAGCTTAATAACGTTCTGATTTCTCCTTCCTTGGTGAAGAATTTAATTTCAGTTCGTAAGCTCACTCGTGACAATAATGTTTCCGTTGAATTTGACCCCCATGGTTTCTCCATCAAGGATCTTCAAACTCGTTCGGTGAAGCTCCGCTGTGAAAGCTCCGGCGACCTTTACCCCCTGCGACTCCCTCCACAGCTCGCCCTCAGCGCGTCCACGACGACCGATCTGTGGCACCAGCGCCTTGGGCATCCTGGCAATAAAGTTCTGTCGCAAGTCTTGCATTCTTTTGATTTTCAGTGTCCTAAATTTAGCACACATGCTTGTCAGTCTTGTCAACTAGGAAAGCATGTACGTTTACCCTTTCATTCTTCAGATTCAAGAACTTACTTTCCATTCCAATTAATCCATGCTGATGTGTGGACATCGCCTGCATTCAGTTTCTCTGGGTATAAGTATTACCTTGCGTTGCTTGATGACTACACACATTACGCATGGACTTTCCCAATCAGACACAAATCAGAAGTCCTTCCTCTGATACGCACTTTCCATGCTTTCGTTCGCACCCAATTTGGGCTTCCAGTTCTCGCGCTGCAAACAGACAACGGGAGGGAATTCGACTCTACTGCACTCCGTCTCTACTTTGCTAGCCACGGCATTGCTCTTCGTCTCTCCTGTCCCTATACATCCCAGCAAAACGGGAAGGCCGAGCGGATCTTGCGAACGCTTAACGATTGTGTTCGAACGCTTCTCATTCACAGCGCAGCTCCAGAGACGTTCTGGGCAGAAGCTCTATCCACGGCGACGCACTTGGTCAACAGGCGCCCCTGCCGCGCCACCGACGACGCCTCACCCTACGAGCTGCTGTTCGGCGTGCCGCCGGACTACTCCGAGCTTCGCGTGTTCGGTTCGCTGTGCTACCCCAACCTTGCAGCAACATCACCGAACAAGCTCAGCCCCCGGTCGACACCGTGCGTCTTCATCGGGTACCCAGCCGACCACCGCGGGTACCGCTGCTACGACATCACCTCGCGCCGCGTCATCACGTCCCGCCATGTGGTGTTCAACGAAGCTGCGTTCCCATTCCGGACTCCGGCGCCCCCGACTGCCCGCTCCACGACTGCGCACGCCAACGACGACGACACCGTACCGCGAGCGCCCGCAAGCACGCCGCGCCACGCCAACCACGCCGCACCCCAGCGCCTCTCGCCGCCTACCACCGCAGCCAACTCATACGCCCCACCCACGCCATCCACTGCTCCCCAAGCACCCACACAGGCAGCACCAACCACCAATGCCCCGGCACACCAAATGATCACACGGAGCAAAGCTGGCGTGGTCAAACCAAACCCCAAATATGCCATGACATCTTCCATAGCTGACACACCCTCAGTCTCGCCAATCCCTACCTCAGTGCGTGCCGCCCTGCGTGATCCTCACTGGTATGCAGCTATGCAGGATGAATTCGACGCCCTCCAGCGCAACCGCACCTGGACTCTCGTCGCTCGACCGCCAGGCGCGCGCGTCATCACCGGCAAATGGGTCTTCAAGCATAAGCTGCGTCCCGATGGCTCTATTGAGCGGTACAAGGCGAGATGGGTGGTGCGTGGCTTCCACCAGCGGCCCGGCATCGACTTCGGGGAAACCTTCACCCCCGTCGTCAAGCCGGCCACCATCCGGACGGTCCTCACCATCGCTGCATCCAGACGATGGCCTGTGCACCAACTTGACGTCTCCAATGCCTTCCTCCATGGCAATCTGCAGGAGAAAGTGTACTGCCAACAACCGAGTGGCTTCGTCGACGCTGCACATCCACACGACGTCTGCTTGCTATCTCGATCCCTCTACGGACTTCGCCAGGCACCCCGCGCGTGGTTCACACGCTTCCTCGAGCACATCACCTCGACTGGCTTCGTACAGACCAGGGCCGACTCCTCGCTGTTCGTCCTGCGCACCAGCGCCGGCACGTCTTACCTGCTCCTCTACGTCGACGATATGGTCCTCACCGCGTCATCAACCGAACTCCTTGAGCATATCGTCAAGCAACTCAAAAGTGCATTCGCCGTCAAGGACCTCGGCCCCCTGTCGTACTTCCTCGGCATCGACGTTCGCCGCACTGCCGCCGGATTCTTCCTTTGCCAAGCTCGGTACGTTGAGGACCTCCTCGAACGCGCCGGCATGAGCAACTGTACAGCAGTCGCAACGCCGGCGGACACAAAGCCAAAGCCCTCGGCGACAGATGGCAAAGCCTGCCCCAACGCGTCGTTCTACAGGAGCATGGCGGGGGCGCTCCAGTATCTCACCGTCACACGCCCGGACATAGCCTACGCCGTGCAACAATTGTGTCTCCACATGCACTCGCCGCGCGACGTCCACGCCACCATGCTGAAACGAGTGCTGCGCTACGTCAAGGGTACACCAAGCACCGGGATCCACATCCGCGCCACGACATCGCCTACCCTCACAGCCTACTCCGACGCCGACTGGGCAGGCTGTCCGGACACGCGACGATCAACATCGGGCTTCTGTGTCTTCCTCGGCGACACGCTTGTCTCTTGGTCCTCCAAGCGGCAGACGACGGTGTCGCGCTCGAGCGCGGAAGCAGAATACCGCGGCGTGGCAAACACGGTTGCCGAATGTACATGGCTCCGTTCCCTGCTCGGCGAGCTCTACTGCAGCGTCCCGAAGGCCACGATTGTGTTCTGCGACAACATCTCCTCCGTCTACATGAGCCGAAACCCGGTGCACCACAAGCGAACCAAACACATCGAACTGGACATTCACTTTGTTCGTGAGAAGGTCGCCATCGGTGAAGTACGCGTTCTCCATGTACCCAGTGCGCAGCAGTTCGCCGATATATTCACAAAGGGGCTACCTACGACGCTGTTCAACGACTTCAAGTCCAGCCTCTGCATCGACATGGCCGACGCTGAGCCTGCGGGGGGGTGTTAGCGCGCATGCATGCTGGCCTCCAGACGCGCTCGCTCGTCAACCGTCTCGCCCCGGAAGACTCGCTCCCCATCTACGAACGTGCCACATGCCCGGAAGACTCTCTCGCCAAGCCGCGATACTCGCTAGCTAGTTGCTCGCCAAGTCTGTTGTACTCGTATATATGTAACAGCATACTGATCAATACGATGTGTGGTTGATCGATACTGTGCCTCGCTCCTCTTCAATTACGATAATTGAGAGATGCTATCTGTATGGTATTTATTTTTTCGTTGTAACGCCAGGCACATGACTAGTTACGTACATCTGGGAGTGTATGTGGAAAGTTGTCAAGGTCATGATATGCCAGAATTTTGCAATCTTGAAAATAGTTCGACTTTGTGCTGTAAAAACTAAGAATTTACATATGGAATGTTTAGGTTGGAACTGACTGACCTCGACTGGATGTGCGTTGTTCAATGTTATCATCTCTGCATGGGAACGGACTGGGGAGTAAGCCAAGTCCGACAAATAAGCGTTTATGCTTATCTTGAACTCTGCTGGTAATGCAATCTGCTCCCCCTTGCTGACAACGCCCATTATGTTCCTCAGATTTGCTATGTCAATGTTCTCGATCAAGATCGCTCCATGTTTCCTTGAAAAAATAGTACTTATAAGTGTTACTTCAGATTTAAACGGTTTTAGCACAAGAGCTCTTAACGAGGAGATTACAAGTGTATAAATACTCCTCTCAGGACATATCCAGCATTGGAAGTACGGTTTGGTTGAAGCAGAACTTTCGTGTTAATGCAAGTTTACTATGGCCTATGCATAAATCCTGGCGTGATCTGCACCATAGCCACACCCTAATTAACCAGACCCTATTGACCATTTGGCCTGCACTTTCTTAATTTTGGGCGCTACTCTGATAAAATTTTCTGCACCATACATCTAAACTTGTCAAATTTTGGTGTAGAAATATTCTTCTCGGAAAATTTAATACCCAACAGTTGAAGCAATAAGGAATGAATCTTGTAACCCCTTCTTAATATAAAATAGTACAATCACAAGTTTATAATGGATACGACTTCGCTAAATAATTTACATCGACTCCTTGCGGTTACGCTAAAAGGGTTGAACATGGGTCGCGTTGCTGGATATAAGCCATCATGCAGTGCAAGAGGAGGCCTCTAGGGGTGGATGTAACCTCACGGCGGTGGAATCCTTAGCGGGCATGATCTTGTTGAGAAGATGTATTGTAAAAGACTTGTAGTGATCATCTCGATTCATATGTCTACGAAAATGTGTAAAATATAACAAGATTATTATCTCTTGTAGGTAAAGTGTACGACCTTTGCAAAGTGAAACTATTCGAATATATATGCCCACGGTCATGGGTGGGTATGAAAACTTACTCGAGTTAATGTCTATTTCTAAAACTTTGTGAGTGGGATAAAAAAATTCGTCGAGTGGGTGTAACCCTAGATTTGAATTGCCCTAGGCGGATGTAACCCGGTGATAGTAATGGGTGGATATAACCTTGGTAACAAAACTATCATATGATGGATGGAACCATACTCTGTAAAAGTTGGATGGAACCTGCACTACTATTATTACTTATACACTCTTACTTTCTTTAAAAACATAGTTTAGTTAAAATATTAGATTAGAGAAATTTTCTATATTTGTATCTCGAAATGGTGACGTTTTAGCAAATAAAAGGTCCTCAAGGCTCCATTTGACATCCTTACATCTATTATTACTGTATTTTGTGTGGTCGCTTGTTGAGTACCTTCATACACACTATTGCTTAATTCCTATTATTTAGTAAGTAAGAAGGAGAAATGCAATCCATGCGATTATCTGTCGGTGTTCACAAGACTAGAAGATGATAAGCCCAAGAGCTAAGTCATGAAGTCTTGTGGGCATATCCTGAGTAGAGTTTCCGTTACTGCTTTTTAATGATTTCAACCATATTGGCCTATGTGTAAGTCTATCATTATATTTACGCTTACATAAGATATGTATTTGATTTAGGGAATAGTGTGGTGGAATCATAGAGGATTCTGGATCGGCAAAATTCGAGCAAAACAGAAGCAACCATCGCATTAATTAATTTTTGAGATCAGGCTAACAGAGCGATGGCAGTCAACAATACACCATTTGTGTACCAAAAAACAAGTTTTTGGTTGAAATGGCATTTTTTGATGTGCGATTAGCAAAAATGGCACTTGTTGTGTGGAACTTGCAAAAAAATACACCCCTACGGCACGGTGACCGCATAGGAGTGACAGAGGAGCCAACACGTAAGTGGTGCCACATGGTGGCCATGCAGATTAGCCAAAACCACATGGCTACAGTGCGGACGTGCACTTTAGGGACACTGTAGCAATTTTTCAGGAAAATCCATTCAAGTATATATTTTATAAAAAATTTTAAATATAGCAAATGAGCTACAAAAAATATAAATTTTTTGTAAGCTGCCCGATATAGTGTAATTGCTTGTGTAATTTTTCCATAGTTTTATCCATTCTGAATTTTTTTGATAATTCACTTAAATATACTATTTGTAGGAATTTTATGAAAAAATTTAGAATGGATAAAATTATGAAAAAATTATGGAAGTAATTACACTCTGTCAGGCATCTCCACAAAAAAATTATAATTTTTGAGCTCATTTGCTGTATTTAAAAATTCATATGAAAATATACTTAAATAGATTTTCTGAAAATTTGCTATAGTGCTGCTATAGTACACGTCCGTACAGTTGCCGGGGCAGTGGTGGTGCTACAGTGCACCACCGCGCGGTGGCCATGCGGTTCTGTCTAATCCACACGGCCACCATGCAGCTAGCATCGCTTACGTTTCGGCTCCTCGATCAGTCCTGGGCGGTCATCGTGCGGTGGAGGCACTATTTTTTCAAATTCCACGCGATGAGTGCTATTTTTGCTTATTGCATGTCAAATATCGCTATTTCGGCTGAGTATTCCCGAAAAACAATACACCATTCTTGGACGGAGAAAGTCAAAGGGTGCCTAATATGCCATGTTCGCATAGGTCAACTATGAGTTGATTCTTTTGAGCTGAGATTTATGTCTTATGGCTGTGGTTCTTTAATTCTAGTTTGTTTGTAAGAGGCAGTATGTAGAGAGAAATAGTTGTATGTAATTTTAGCCAGTACAACTGAACAGTACAATTTGTACTACAATTTGACGCATGAGAGGTAGTTTTGGCCTTGAAAATATGCACCATTTAACGATGAGTTACTGTAGAAATGTAAGCCACAATCTAAGCATATGCCCAAAAGAACTGAGCATATAAGTCATTGTTTTTTCTTTCCAAAGCACCATGTGAGAAGGTCTAGGATACTATTGTGACGAACCATTGCAAGTTTCGTGGAGTGATCAAGTGGTTTTGAAAAGAAGGCATTTGGTTTGGGGAAGTGTCAGGAAAATCGGAAGTACCACTGGTTCTTATGTGGTAGTACCGATGTTGTGAGCATGGTCATATCGCACGAATGGTAGTTCTGGTCTAAGTTGCACTATGTTTTTTCAGATAGATTCAGTTGAGTGCGGTAATACCGGTTTGGGGCGCGGTAGTACCACAGTGTCATGGATTTTGGGAAATGAGTCATGGATTGAGTTCAGATGACCTGCGTCATTGCATTAAGGTTACATGATGCATCTTTTGACTAACGTGGGTCAGGTTGAGAAGAACTTGTGTTTAGAAATGATTTCTTTGTCATTGGATGTACAGGGTCGCTTGGAGTTATCCATGGTCAACGACGAGGATCGAGGCTAGGCTCATGGAGAAGTTGAGGTCTAAAACAATTATGGATATCGGGTGAGATGGTGAGCTCAAGCATGGCATGAGAAAGGCGGGAAATATTGAATGCGAGTTTGAATAGTGGGATGGCACCACTAGGATTGCACGGGCCAAGTAAGCCGTGGTTCGATGGAATTGGATGGGAGAGACTTGGTAACGCGTGGCAAGCTAGTGGTGCACGTACACGTGGCAAGTATGGCGATTACTTGCAGTAGTTGGTGATGGCCGGGTCAAGGAAGGGTGTTTTGGTAGTTTGACCAAAATACCAAAAACCATTTTGAATTAAAACCACGGCGCATGGATGGTGCATTGGAGAGCGGTTTAGGTCAAGGTGGAGTTGGCTTGATCAAGGCAAATCAAGGCTAAGGATTTAGTAGATATGAACTTACGCACTTTGAAAAGCGTGCATAAATGAACTTGTGTTGTTAAAACCCGTGTGTGTGGTTAATGGGTTCTCCCATTATAATTATAGATAGGATCCACTAACAAAAATAGGTGGCTGGTTGCCCACCTATAAAAGAGAGTTGGTATGGAGACATGTGTATCCATCTAATCCATTTCCCTTGTGCTCTCATATCTAGGGTTAGTGTTTGTGAGTTGAGTGCGTTGTGTGCATTGTGTGCTCTCTGTCCTCCAAGATGGAGTGGCTATAAAACTTACCTCCTCAAGTAAGCAATGCATCAATCTTTGAGCAACTCCATGGATCTGTCGGACCCCAAGTTTATTGACCTGGAATCCTCTGTGATAACACTGCATTATTCCCTGGATTAGTAGATAATGCTCACAGATACAATGCTGCATCATTTCATACACGATAAGTTCATACATCACAATACCAGAGTTCAAATAGACCGCGTCGGGTCGAGGTTACAATAGAGCCGTCAGGCCAAATGTCTTACAATTCATAAAGAGCGAAAGCGGAAGCGTACATAGCGTAGGGGCACAACTCACCACAGGCAAGCGACTGGGATAACCCGAGTACCAACGCTATTAACCAGGGACCTGGCTAATAACGAAGGCACCCGCCAAAACTAGCCTGGTCAACTGGACTGAGGCGAGAGGCAAAACTACCGGGGCCTATTCTAATAACCAACATCTTCATTTCCTTCGGCATCTTGATCCTCATGATACGCGTAGTGCTCTTGATTCTCAGTTTCTGAATGGGGGGTTAAGAGCGAGGTGAGCACAAACAACCGTGCTCCGCGAGCCAACACACAGAATGCAAATAATTATAGAAGCAAGGCTGAACAAGGAAGGCTCGGGTTCTTTTATTTGCTTAAAGCGACATTTCAAATTACCATAATTTAAAATTTCTATGACCTAGCAGTTTTCAAGAACTTATGACTTAAATACTGAAAGTGTGCAATTTTATGAGGGGGTAGGTTCCATATACCAATTTTATGGTTACATCCACCAAGGCTTAATATTATTGCATAGCAGGTTACTCCCACCTTAATTCCAACACTGGAGTACATCCCTCCAGGACAAAATACCAACATTAGGCTACATTCACCTAGCAAATTTTTATGCCCAACCTCCAAAAATTTTGAAATAGAACTAACTCGAGGAAGATTTCCATGTCTACCCTTGACCGTGGGCACGACTATTCGAATAGTTTGTGTATGTACTCTGCAGAGACTGTACATCTTTACCCACAAGAGATAATCGTCCCGATGGTTTCTACATGATTCCATTGACATGCAGATCGAGAGAATATCACGAGGCCTTTACAATACTTCACACTCTAGCATATCACTCCTATGGGGTTACGTCCATAGGTTGTGCGGGATGTCCACCATAGGTTAGCGCAGTCGGACTCCACTCTCCACATACGCTATCCTAGGCAACGTCACCTACATCCGGTGTCCCATTCCAAGTGGGGCTTTCATTACCCACCTACACACGTTCTCCGTGAGATGACTAGAGGGTTCAGTAAATTATTTAGCCCAGCCTACAATATGCCAGCTTGTGGTTGTACTGTTATACACGGAGGGTCCACACAGGATTAAGTCCTTAGGTCGTCTGGGCGGTTCATTCCACATTCCTTGTGTTACATCCACACCCGCCGTTCTTACCATCCGCCCAAACAGGTTCAGCAGAGTTTTAGGGTTTTGAGAAGCATAACATAAATCAACATAATTGTCCGATCATGTACATCCCATGACTAATTCAAATTTAGTGTCCATGATTAAGAATGGTTATCAGGGTTACTAGAACCCTGGGTTCGACAAATTTATCATGGCAATATTAAGTCATATAACTACCATAGCTAGTGTTTATATCTAGGGCGACAAATGATCATGGGAGTTCAAATGTTACTGGTGGTGTATTATATTATTAGGTGGACATAAGGTTGTTACCTACCTTATGACTTACATATTTTTAGCACATAAAATAACGCATGCAATTTTCATAATTTAAACGAACATAGTTTCACATAAAATGTAGGCACAAAATGATCAAAGTATTGACTCGCCTGGATCGAAAGCTTGGGGGTCTTGTGCTGCTTCAGGCGGGGGGCTCGTTCGCGTCTTCGAACTCTACTCGGGAGATCGAACCAGAAAAACGACACAAACGAGAACGGGAACGAATAAATACCAAATAAAATAAACCAAAACACAAATGAACTCAAAACTGAACCAAACCAGAACCATTAGACAGGTCTTGATTTCAGAAGAATTTAGAAACTGGTTTCATTAAATTGGAGCTATGGTTATAAAGTTATAGTGTGGGCCGACAGGTGGGGTCGCCATTAACAAGGTTATAACCAGATAGCGGCGACTTAGGGCAGTATTACTGTGCTTAATGGCCGGTTAGGACAGCGTTTAAATGCTTGGTTAAGACAGTAGTTAATCACCGGCTGTTGTGCTTGTCCCGGCCGTGAGGAGGACGGAGCCTACCGGCGGCGGAGGGAGCACGGGGGCGCGGCGACGTCGGCCAAAATGGGTTGCGCGCCCAGCCCGGTGCGCGCCTCCGGGAGGGAGGAATCGGCCGGACTTGGCCCGGTGACCGGCGGCGAGCGGGTAGGGCGGCGGCAGAGACAGGGGAAATGGGTGCTGGCGGTCCGGGCCGTGGAAGTCTGATTCAACGGTGGTGGAGCACCTTCGGGAGGTCCTATGCTTACCCGAGGTACAAGCGGCGATCGAGGTGAAGCGGGGAGGGTTGGCAACGAAGGCGTGCTTGGCGATGAAGGGGAAGACGGCGGCGGCTTGCTGGGGAGGGTGGCGGGGTCCGGCGAGGTGAGGGATGTGTCCGGGGTGCCTTGGAGCTGCCTCACGTGCGGCGAATTGGACTGAGGCGCAGCGCTCCACCGACGGGATCCCGACGCCGGACTCGGGGAAGGTGAACTCCGCCGGCGGCCTGTAGGGGAAGAACACCCAATTGAGTGGGGGAGGAGGAAGAGAGGATAGAGGAGAGTGCAGGGAGAGACTCAGGGGGCCCGGTTGTCGACCGGCGGCGCTTGGCGGCGGGGACGGCCGGCGGCTCTCCTGCGGGTGGGGAGGAAATGCAGCGGAGGGAAATGGAGCAAGGCTCGACGCGATTTATAGGGGTCCGGGAAAAAGAAGGGGACAACGGGGAGCAAAGCGACGTGGCCCTGGCGTGCGAGGAGTGTCAACTCCGTGTGGCCGCAGGACGGGCAGGGCCCCGGTGGTTCGGTCGGGCGCCATTGAAGGCGAGAAGCGAGGCTTTGCCCAATGGTTCGGCGTGGAGGCGTAGTGTATGGGCAGCTAGGCGAAGACGACGCGATGGCGTGACCCGGGGCGTACCACGGCGGCGCAGCGCTCGGGTGGGGGTCGACGAGAGGCGTGCACGGCAGGGCGTGGTCAGCGTTGCGGGAGGTGACCGGGGACGCGACCATTCTGCAGCTACTGCTCCTCGGCCGACAGCGACAGACGGCGTGCACGGCAGGGTGGTGCGGAAAATGAGGCGGGAAGGCGCTGATGGCGAGGCGAGGTGCTGAAGACGAGGGCTGACACCGCATTCAATCGCCGACGCGGGTGGTTGAGGAGGAGGGTGCTGTGGCCATGATGGAGGAGGGAGAAGCTATGCCACCAGGAAGAAGAGAAGAATGGGAGGGGGCTGGGATGGCATGGAGAAGGAAATGGATGGCCAGGATTGGCTGGGGGGGAAATTCCCTTTAATATTATATACATATATATTTTCTCCTCTCTTTAACACATTAAGGCATATCTTAATTTCCTAAATCCTTTAATTTTTGAGATACATTTCAAGTTCTAGATTTTAAAAGATTAATTTGTTTTACTCTTTTGGAGATAAAACAAGATTTTCAAATTAAATTATTTAAGCTCAACTTGAATTTTCTTTTTGGAAACCAAAAGGAATAACCAACGGGGAATAAACGCTTTTAAAAAAAATCATTAACATACATTTAAGATTTTACATTGATACAAATTGCGAAAATGGGATGTTACAGGATCCCTCTTGTTTTGATTGATTTGCTCTTGATTTGGTTGGTTTTGATCTCTTATCTTCCCTTTTCTTGATCTTGTTATGCCAAGGACATGTAAGATACGGAAACAACCCCTGGGAATCTATCTCTACCCATCTAGGCACTTTGATAGCAAGTTTATCATGAAAACTCAATTTTGCTTGATTTGGCCTGAAAGTGTGATTTCTTGACCCGAGGGGTTTTTGACATGTTTTCTTTCATGTTCTTGCTTGCTGGGATATGTGGGAACACATATAAAGCCATCTTAGCCATTGTCCACCCACGAGCAAGTTGTATTCACCAATTTTGGTTTTGACTTAGTTTCGATGCACCTTTCCTTCAAACTGAAAAAGGTCCCATATTTGGCCATGATTTTCATTGTTGTTTGTTGGAATATGTTTTTGATAACCTAAAAAAGATTCCTGCAAATTTCATGTCATTTGGATCTACGAATGAAAAGTTCCATTGATTTTCGGATTTGAAATAGTGTTGAAAATACTATTCATTTGCTGATTTTCCTATCAGACCAGTTTTGACATGGCAGTCAGACCGCAAATATTGTACTGGTTAGACCACTATCTAAATTAAGGTCAGGCTGCTAGTAGTAAGCTTTGGGCAAGATTTGTTTTCATGAGAGATTTGATTTGAGTGGTTGGTGAGGGTTGTATTCTCTGTAACTTCCTAATTATTGGAGAATAGAACCTAGAATATTTGGGGGGAAATTTTAAGAAGGCACTATTCACCCCCTCTGTTGCCATCTAGTCCTACACTTTCAAACTTATCCTTTCCAACAAAGTTTCTTTGGTGCCCATGTTCACACAGGTCGCATCCCGTGGGCTTTTTGGCTGGGCCATGCTAGCTAGTAATACGATGCAGCTTGACGAAATGTGATTGAACTTTCATGGTCAATATGTTTTACCATATATAGTCCATAACCACAAAATCATAATTTTATGAAAGTACAATTAAATACTAATCTAACAGGGGAGCCACCTCTTGGTAAGGTTGTGGAGCTATAGATGTATGACTCCACAAACCAGGACCTCTATAGGAATTTTTTGGGATCACGCATTTATTCCCGACATCGGTCTTTTTATATGTGTGCTAAGGGGACATACTTGTGTGTGTGCATTGGTGTGCGTGCATGGTGATGTGTGTATGTGTGTGTCTTCCTTATAATTACAAAAGAATATGAATCTAATGGTATGACTTGTGTCAATAAACCTATACATTGTTGACCTAATTATTGCTAAAACATTATTGTTATAAAACATACGGAAAAATAGATAATAAAAAATGGAGATACGAATTTAATGTGAAAAGCCCTTGCAGGAAAACTATAGACACACAAAAAACAAAATTCACTATACGAGGAGAGATTACAAGCACAAAACATTTTTGGTCTGTCTCAACCATATGACTACATGGTACATATATATACAGGCTAGGAAACAATAGTCCTAGGAGGTTATGAAACCAAGACAAGGTCGTCATATATGTCTACTTAGACACGTATACGAATTCGTATCATACTTTAATAATTACAAAATATGAATGTCGAAATAAGTGGACACTTTATAAAAATCTATTGTACGAGTATTTATCTATGAAATCATAGACCAGAGAAGATGCAATATGGAAGCTAATACACTAGGATCGTATTCTTTAACGAGCTTGGGACCAAAAATTAATGTTCTAAACTAAGGGAATAAAGAAACAGATGTGCTAGCTATTCTTTAGTCGAATCTCCTTACCGTTGAAACTCCTCGCGATTCATGCTCGGGGCATATCTCCCTCATCTTTGGCGAAGCCAACCCATTGGCACCACGCGCTCCGGCGAAACCACTGGCGCCACCGCGGCTGGTTTCCCCGGACACCGAATGCCCCCTTATTTTCGTCACATTAAGTGGATACATTCGTGGCGCAACTACTATCACTAGAGGAAACCACATGGGAAGTACGAGGACTATGGGTGGATTTTTTCTGCTATGGCTTATGTTTTTTGGTCCTACCATGAGCGCTTGTGTGAGCAAACTGAATACCGATAAGCTGATAAGCCACTTCAAAATGGTGATAGAGAAATTGTCCCATTTATTTATTCGAGAGAAACCGTAAGCTGAAAAGAACTAAGCCTATCTCAGCATAATGGTAGGGCAGAGGAGGGAGGATGAAGCGTTGTGGCGGCGATGAATCCACATGGGGGAGAAAGAGGCGGAAGCCAGTGGTTGTGACGAGTGGCGGGATGAGGTGCATGCGGAGGGGTTTGGGGCTGCTATGCACATTTCACAGCGCTGCATGTCATGCCCCCACTTCCTTAGCTGTACCAACTGACCCTATCCCCTACGCAACGCACGCTGCCCCCCCCCCACCCCATGATGCTCCCTCTGTGGCTGCAGCTCATTGCCATCTGCCATCATTGCCGCCATCATCCTGAATAACAAAAAAGATGAGCTTTCAATTTAAACCACAAAAATATCTCAACTCATCAATTCAAAAACTTTAAAGTCAAATTTCAATGATTTCAACTCATGAATTTGGATCCTATCGTGTCAAATTAAGAGCTTTCGACTCAAAAATCATGAGCTTTCAACTAGGATTTCCATCTTTCAAGTCAAATTTTTTTTATGCCAACTCAAAGACTTTGCTTTCAACAGGGGAGAATCGGAGCTTCCAAACACAAATTTTGGGCTCTTTACCTACGATTTTGGATTCCCCTTCAACTAGATCATGCTAAGGTTTGGGCTTTTGTGTAGCTTGACCTTCTTCTTTCTCTATCGGTGTCCCCAATGGTGGTGTCGTGGTGTGGCCACGGCAGGCCATGACAGCTCGCACGAGGTGCTTGTCATGGCGGCATGAGTGAGCATCATAGCAACAGGGAGGGTAGGCAGAGGTGGTGGCTCATGCATGTACTCCACCATGGTTGGCCTCACCATCCTCACCATGGCTGTTGAACAAGGAGGATGGGATCCTGCCAGATCTAGTGCCCCATGCTTCTCGAAATAGCTTCTTTTGGCATCGTTGCATTTCAGTCTCCCACGGCACCTAGTCGGACCTTTTCCGAGCGGAAACATAGTGCAATTGGATGGATTAGAAGATGAAGGAGCATGGATTACTTCAGTAAATTTCAAATTTATATTAGATAAAGGAAGGTGCAACCAAATTCTAAACTTGACTGAGTGGCTGGTTCAGTGCTAGAGGTGTGGAGGTTTTGCAAATGGACTATGTGTGGTTTTGCAACCTCCTTGCTTTTCTTGCCCATATTCAAACTCAACTTCTTGTCTTTTAGGGTGTTTGTCGAATTACTCATCAAAAGGGAGATTATAAGACTATGTGGAGTGCTTCATTGTCGAAATTTGAGTTTGATTTTGTGTCTTGCAATATCTGGTTTTTGCTGTTAGGTGCTAAATGGTTTGACGCCATGGTTGGCAGTCTGACCAAGGTGTTGTCTGATCGGGCCATGGTTGGCAATCAGATTGATGAGCCATCTGACTGGCCATGGACGTTGGTCGAACTGGCAAGTGATCGTAACGGGCCGTAGTTGGCGGTACTTATTTTTTAGAGATGTGCTCATCATGTGCGCAAGAGAAATTGTGAGCAGTCCGACCATTGGCTTTGGGGCGGTCAGACTGGCAAGGGTGGCATGGTCTGATCTGGTCCCCTATTACCTAGGTTTGATAGGAGTTGACTAGCGCAGTCAGACCGGGCGTTGGTTGGTGGTTCGACCGGCTAGATAGGTTTAGGAGAGTTTAGTTTGGTATTTGAGTTAGGAATTGGCTCAAATACTTTAAAATTGTTGCATACATATTGCATGACACATTGTTTTGACTAGTGTGAATCAAGTACAGGGAGTTTGTGCTCGAGATGGTTGCTTAGTCTTTGGATGTGTAGGTGTTTTGGAGAATATTAGCTATCAACAGCAATGGATCAAGACTATGTGGGAGAGCTAAGTTTTGAATGGTCATGTAAGTCTGGGGTGAGGCTACATGACTCAAGAGGTAAGTATAGAGAAGACAAGGATGATGAAGAGATGAGTTGGTACATGTAGTTCACCGAGTGACGAGGCTGATGTATATAGAGATGGTTTGGGAAAGTTCAAATGCATGAAGACATGATAGCTAGTCATTGGATACTACAGGCTATGTGACAAAGCATATGGAGATGATTTGATGGAAGGTAACGATTCTTGGCTCATCAATTTGTGTCAATTGATGATTTTGTGTTCTGTGGTGCCACATGGTTGTTTGCTTGTTGTTGTTGGTTGTAGATCTCTGCAGCTAGGTCATGGTGAGATAGACGAGACCGAGACTAAGTTAGCTGAGCTTAGGTAGAGAGCAGTCAAGGGGTTAGGACTAAGGTAGGAGAGCTGATGTCCAGAATGATCAAGGTGCCTCTGGAAGGTAACTGGGGCTAGTAGAGTGGTTACAAGCTGGGAAGACAAGGAACCAGAGTAGGGTCTACCAATGGTGGACATGACGTGTAATGGCTTAGTGGATCAGGACTAAGCTCATGGAGGAGCTGAGATCTAGAATAGTCAGGTGAGCCGGGTGCCGTCTTGCTGTATGGAGCACCTGTTTGCAAGCGAGGATGGTTCAGTAGGATCCGGATGCATGAGAGACTTGGCAGCAAGTCATTGTGGCCGCATAGAGTTGAAGATGAAACACGGGGCTATTTTGAGGCGAAGGAAATGCGAAGATTCGTGGAAGGTGGTTTGGGGGCAAAACGGTCTTTTTGCCCCAAATTGAAAAGTTGAGACTTCATCAAACCACGGTGCGAGAAAGTGAAAGAGAGGTGGTTTAGGTCAAGAATATGCTGAAAATGTTAAGTGGATCAAGTGTTGATTCACTATCGGGTTAATGGTTATGTGCTCTTCGAGAAGCATGAATGTGTAAGTATAAAACCAGGTATGGTATTGGATTAACGGGTTAGCCCATGTAATTGGTTGAAACCTAACTAGAGGGCTGGTTATGGTTTCTTGTGAGCCTCCATATATAAGGATGGAGAAGTTTTGGGAGAAACTTCTGCCTAGCCAACTTGAGGAAGTTATTAGAGTTCTTGGAGAGAATATTTGAGAGATAGGTTGTGGCTCTTTTTCTTGAGCGTTTTGTTGTCTTTGAGCTTTATGAGTGGCTATAAATATTCATCTCCAAGTATCTATAGATATCAAAATTCATCCAAATCTTTCTCCTCTTTGCTCAAATATTGAAATCTTGGTTTGGTTTAGTTTTTGTGTTTTTTCTCCTCTCTTGATCTTCCTGTGACCCATGATGAGTAGGAGATAGAAGATGAGTATAATTTATCATTGCAAGATTGAAGATCAAACCCGGTTTGCCTTGTCTTGATTCAAATTTGGATTTTTGTTATCAAGATAGTTTTACCCTAGATCCATACTTAGATTAGTTTGCTATGATATGTAAGAGTAGATATAGATTATCCTCTTGATTAGAAACTCCTTGAGAAAGAACTAATTTGGATTTTAGGGTTTTTGGTGTTTTTGAGACCTAGATTTGATTTGTGTATAATTAGTAAACTTGAGACCAAAAACCTTGTGATTCTTGATTGGTTTTAGGATCTTAATACCTTGAATAAGTCTCATACAAAATTTAGGGAAGCAAGTTCTTAAGATTTGAGCTTTGACTCAAGAGGTCTTGTTAGTATGGAAATAGGGGACCGGTTAGACCGACCTCAGACCTACGATCGGACTGCCCAGCTTGGTCAGACCGGCCTAGTGAGGTTTTGGCCGTCTCGTTGCTTCTTTTATTTGCTTGGCTTGTTAGCTTCTATTTTATCTTTATTTCCGTTGTGCATCTGATCTTATTAGCTTCTCATAGCTAATTGAGTAAAGAAACAAAAGAGATTGTTTCTCTTAAAGCCAAAAAAGAGGCAAATATCATTCACCCCCCTCTAATCTCTGCAATCGATTCTAGACACACACACACACGCATATGTATGTATGTATGTATGTATGTATGTATGTATGTATGTATGTATGTATGTATGTATGTATGTATGTATGTATGTAATGGGGTACCATGATTTCAAATGCATCAATTTCATCTAAATTCGGGTATATTTTTTTGAAAATATTAGTTTTAGGGTATACACCCATCTATAATAATTCAAATGAAACGTATAAGTTTAAAAAAGTATACTCAAATTCAAAGTTTTGAACGAATTTAGATCACATACTTTGCTGTAATCAGCATGTACCTATAATCAAACTATCATAAGAAAAGGCAACTACAATTCGAAATTTAGTTCAAACTTGTTTGAACTAGTTAGTAAGCTAGTTGAACTTGACATCTAAGAAATTTTTAAATTTTCGCACACGATACATGTCTACTTTAGATTGTGGTGCCCAGGCACCAAAATGAACTCGTTAACTTTACTCTCTCTCTCTATGAAAGCTGTTATAATCATACAAGGAATACTTCTATAATAAGCGTTAAAGTCATATGACAAGACCAATTTTATATTTAGATATAAGTACATGCATGGTAAGTACATAACCACTTAGTCGTGCCAAAAGTTGCTAGTTTTACTTATGTTGACACCGACAACTTTGGGGGACAAATACTTTAACGAAAAGATGTGGTCCAATGTTATATACCTTTGGACAGTAATGGAGGCATGTATCTAGCTGATGCTGCACTGCGCACTGTCCACCCATGGTATCATGGAGAGTTGTCCCAGAAAATAGGCTAACAAATCTAGAAAAAAAAGGGGGAAACTAATGAGAAACGGCTTATTTAAGAGCCACTACGTATGTTACATGTACTCTTGTATAACTAGAAGCACAAACACATGTGGAAGAGATGACACTGAAGAGCTAGGTACGACAGGACAGGCCACCAACCGAACTGGTAGTCTGCCACTGCTATCTAGCATGGCCGAGCAAAGGCTGCAGCTGGTCGTCGCCGTCCTGGCCCTCGCCTCCGTCAGCAACTTCTGCCGCGGCTTCGAGTTCCACGAGGCCACCGTCGATGCCATCCAGCTCGGCTTCACGAACGGCAGCCTCACCTCAACGGCCCTCGTCCGGTTCTACCTGGACCAGATTAGCCGCCTCAACCCGCTGCTCCACGCCGTCATCGAGGTCAACCCGGACGCGCTTGCGCAGGCAGCGCGGGCCGACGCAGAGAGGTCGTCTGGTCGGTGCCCCAACGGCGGCGGCGGGCTCCATGGCATCCCCGTGCTGCTCAAGGACAACATTGCGACGCGCGACCGGCTCAACACGACGGCCGGGTCGCTCGCGCTGCTCGGCTCGGTGGTCAAGCGGGACGCCGGCGTGGCCAGCCGCCTCCGGCGTGCCGGCGCCGTGGTGCTCGGCAAGGCCAACCCGTCCGAGTGGTCCAATTTCCGGCCCGTCAGATCGGGGTGGAGCGCCCGCGGAGGCCAGTCGCTGGTAATTACAACTCTGCTGCAGTTCAATTGATTCTTTTATGTTGCACCATACATACATGTTCAGTAAAACATCCATGGTGCATCTGAAGAACCCGTACGTTCTCTCGGTGACCCCGTGCGGGTCGAGCGCTGGGCCAGGGATCGCGGCGGCGGCGAACATGGCGGCGGTGACGCTGGGGACGGAGACCGACGGGTCGATACTCTGCCCGTCGTCGTCGAACTCAGTGGTTGGGATTAAACCCACCGTTGGGCTGACAAGCCGATCCGGCGTCATCCCCATCACCCCTAGGCAGGACACCGTTGGGTAAGCAACTGCTATTGACAAACTTCCTCCAACTAGGCTAACTCGATAATTAGCTCTGAATTGAAGTTTGAGCCAATAATGCACACTAAGGCCCCGTTTGGCACAGCTCAGGTTCACTAGTGAAGCTGTTTTTTTTTTGTTTCAGCTTCACGAGCAGCTTCACCGATGAAGCTAAATCTGTTTTCAAAAATTGTTTGGCAAAACAGCTTCATGCATGGCTGAGAGAGGGCAATTGTCCAAGATGCCCCTGTCTACCTGACTTGTTCTAACATTTGGAGTTGTATGTTTGTATATGGTCATATGAATTAAAAAATAATATATTTGAATGAGTATGAATTAAAACATTAAAATAAAAAATAATAAAAAATTAAAATCATTAGGAAGCAATATTAGTACCTTGTTTATGTTTCGTGAACGGGATGGACTAGTGGCAAATGCGTGTAATTTTGGTGAACCAGAGGGGCAGTGGGTTCCTAGGACTGCGGGCCTGAGGGAGAGAGCTGTGAAAAGCTACTTTTTTCAGCTTCACCTCTCTCCATTCCTTTGTGAGAGCACAAAAAAAGGAGCTTCACCCATTAAGCTGTTTGCAAAAAGGGTGTTTGGCAAAAAACAGCTCACAACAGTTCATGAAGCTGTTGGTGAAGCTGTGCCAAACAGGGCCTAATTAAGGTCCCGTTTGGCACGGCTCCACTTCACAAGTGGAGCTGTTTTTTTTGGCTTCAGCTCCACGAACAGCTCCACCGGTGGAGCTGGAGCTGTTTTGGTAGACTGTTTGGCAAAACAGCTCCACCTATTTTATCATGCATGGTTGAGAGATGTCAATTGTCCAATATACCCCTGTCTATTTGGCTTGTAGTAACATCAAGAGATGTATGTTTCTACATGATTTTTCATCCGAGTAAATTTGAATTAAAAAAAATTAAAATTTAAAATAACACAAAGTATTAGCAACCAATATTTAATGGCGGCGGCGCTCCCTTCACGGTCGAAGACGAGAAGACCGAACAGAGGAACGGGAACGGGAGAATAGAAGAGCCGGTGGCAGGTCGCGTAAATTCACGAAAGTACAAGGGCAGTGGCATGCGGGCCTGCGGATGGAGCCGGGTGGAGCTACTTTTTTCAGCTCCATCTCGTACATATCTTTTGTATCAGCATGTTTTAAGGGACTCTTTGGGTGGAGCTATTTTGTTTTACCCCGTTTGGCACAAAACGGCTCCAAACAGCTTCAGGAGCCAGTGGTGGAGCTGTGCCAAACAGGGCCTAACTTTGGTTCCGAGAACCGAGCGTAGCTCGGTTGGAAAAGAGCGGGCGTCGTCCCCTCCTCTGTCCGTGTTCGAATCATCAGATTCATCAGGAAGTGCCCACTTCTTTCTTTGGCGAATGCTTCTGTATTGAATGCTAGAGCTTCTGACCTTATTTCAAAACAATAAATAACTTTGGTTCCTCTGATATGCAGACCAATGTGTCGCACGGTGTCAGATGCCGTCCACGTGCTGGATGCCATTGTTGGCTACGATCCGCTTGACGCTGCGGCCACCGGAGCAGCATCAACGTACATCCCTCCTGGTGGGTACAAGGAGTTCTTAAGGGTCGATGGATTGAGGGGCAAGAGAATTGGCATCCCTACTGGCTTTTTCGACTCGTATGGAAAGATGGAGCTGCGGGTTTACGGCGAGCATCTCGCCACAATGAGGTACTCCTAGTACTCCCACTAGCAAGTGTTCTGAAATATATCCTAGCAAACCTCACCGGTCGAAGTTATATTTTTCGAACATCATTTTAATGGATTTGAGCTTCATCTTGCCCATCATAGAACAACCCAAGGATTTTGGCATACCAAATATGAATAACTCGATTTGGTTGCCATAAATGGAATGAAGTATTTGCGACAAATTAATTAGACATTTCTTAAGCAGGCGCGCTTCCGAGCATCTCCCCTTCCCATATAATACTGTATATTAAACTGACAAGAGTTTTTACTATCTCTTTTTAGAGATGTCAGGAGTTGTCCGTACCGCCTCTCCCTCTCGTATCTCTTAGTGGTTTCACCTTTTAAACTCTTGGTACTTTTGGTGCTAGCTCAATGGATTGTTTGGTACCTCTCAAGAACGGTAAAAATTCTCTAAACTGACGTATACCATTAATTAATTCCTACTCTTCATCGAAGGAAACACGGGGCCATGGTGATCGAGAATCTTGACCTGGCAACAAATTGGACTGACCTCAGTCTCAACGAGTACATTGCAATGAAAGCAGAGTTCAAGCTAAGCCTGAACGCTTATTTGTCAGACTTGCTGTACTCGCCAGTTCGCTCCCTTGCGGAAGTCATAGCATTCAACATCGCACATCCTGTAGAGGTAAGCACAGACGCAGTTGAATCTTTCATCTCGAGTTCTTATATCTCCACAACTACAGAATCAACAAACCATGCGATGGTCTACTTCGTTGCAGGAGCGGCTAAAAGATTTTGGTCAGCCCGACCTCATCGCGGCCGAAAATACCAATGGCATTGGCTCCCGGGAGAGAGCCGCGATCCGACGGCTCGACGAGCTGTCCGCCAATGGGCTGGAGAAGCTGATGAAGGAACACCAGTTGGACGCAATTGTGACGCCCAACTCCGACGCTTCCTCTGTTCTCGCCATCGGCGGCTTCCCCGGCATCGCCGTGCCGGCTGGGTACGACAAGCAGGGAGCCCCCTTCGCGATATGCTTCGGTGGGCTGAAGGGTTACGAGCCAAGGCTGATTGAGATGGCTTATGCGTTTGAGCAGGCTACCAAAGTGAGAAGGATGCCTACTTTCAAGCCATAGTGTGATGGCATTGCAAAGCAGTGCCAAAATAATTTGGTGGGAACACTCTGATTGAATAAATACCGTGGATCATTTCGGGTGGACCAACACAAACCTTCAAAAGACATGCGGTGTTGAAAAATTTATTGAATGTTTATATTGAGACCGCGTCATCTCTAAAACGACCAGTAAAGAGAATGGAAGTAGTACTACAAAGAACTTCTCTCTAAGTGTGGCTGCATAAGCGGGGTGCATATAGAACGTAATTAATCCTAGTTAGCCATCAACCCGTACGGATGCTACGCATTTTAAGTAGAGTAAATTTCACAAACCACCAGATTTTATGCCATAGATAACAGAAAAACACTACGTATTGTAATTTTTTTTGCTTTGAGGACCATGTTTTAAGATAGTAGTTTCATAGTACACCAGTTTTAAGCTTGTTCCATCCACGGGGGCGATATGTGGCAAAGGGCTCCAACGAGGCTAGTGACAAGCGCGTCCGGTCGGTTAACTCTGAAAGTGGATCTCGCCGTAACTCAGGAAAAGCTCTGAAAGTGGATCTTGCCGTAACTCTCGTACTGAAATAAGAAGCTCACTGCAGAAGATCAGTGAAATTCCTGACGGGGGCCGGGGGAGCAAAACTAGAAAATCTGGTCTGTGTTCATTTATGGGGTACGCTGAGTGCATACAAGTCAAATGAGAGAATTGTAGCACCTTATTTCTTAAATTCCTTGCACAATCCCTGTTCCTTGTTTATTATTTTGTCTTATTCAATTTTTACTTGCAGTTTTCTTGGTATGGGCCATGGAAATGTAGAGAAGAACATGTTGAAACTAAGAGATGAAGATCCGCTACTTGACAGTGATGATGAAAGACCTGAGAGCTTTGATGATGAGCTAACGAGGAAAGAAATGAGAAGGGGTATAGACTTGGCTACTACACTTGAACGCATTGAGAAGAATTTTGTCATCACTGACCCAAGATTGCCTGATAATCCCATTGTAAGATTCAACTCGGACCTCCTGTACCTCTGACGAAGACGACATAGCGGGAGAGGGGGGCAGAAGGTGTGGATTAAGTCTTGCGCACTGGATTAGTTAGTTAGTTAGTTAGTTACTTGCTTATTTGTTTCCTGCTTGCTGTTCGCTCTGCATTAGTTCTTTTTTCAGCGGAGTGGCGACTGAACTTGAAGACGAAGAAGTGGGGATGCACACGTTCTAAGTCATGGCACAAGAAGCGCTCAGCTCCAAGTTTTTCGTTCATTACTATTTTTCATCCCTTTGCATAATAAAAGGAAGAGAAGAAATAGAAAACGCTGCGCTCTGATTGCAGCACAAACCATCTGTGTTCCTTGTGTTCGTGTGCGTGTCTTTGTTTTGGCCCGGGTTCACACTGGTGATCTTTGCCGGAGACCTGACAATTGGTATCAGAGCTCCCAGGAGCTTGAACCCGTGCTCGAGCTTGAGTACTCATGCCTCGGGGATGCACGCATTTGCTGCGCCGGCGTTCGACATCGCCAGCCCAGACATCTCCTTCCGGCAGCCGTGCCTCGGGCAGCGGCGGGAACAACAGTAGTGACTGTTGAATATATAAGCACATATAGGTTTAATTTATTCCATAAATAAATCATGACATCATGCACGCAAAATAACAGAACCATCACAGGCATAAAAGATCTAGACATGTAAACCAGGAAACTGTACATGAACAGATCTAATACGGAGAACATGACTGTTACGTACCGATGGTTCTGTTCTGATCGGTTTGCCGATGTAGACGCCGCAGGCACGGTGAGGATGACACGAAGTCGATGACGATTCGCCGAAGCCGAACGACGAGGAAGACGAGCCAGAGCTACAGCGAGCAGTCGCGCAGAGCGCTTCCCAAAAACCTTATTCGCCCTCTCCCGGTGCAGGACTTCGAGAGCGACGGTTCCGGAGACCTGCTCTCCCGAACGACAGTGCACGCTGGCGGACGGGACGGAGTAGACTACGTGGGACGGCGCAGCACAATGGATGGAGGAGGCAAAACCCTAGATTGATTTTCGCGTAGTGCTGTATGGAGGCGGCGACTCCGTATTTATAGAAAACCAGGACGCGTGATCAAGACGCCTGCACGTTCTCCATAACTCGTAACCGAACCGGATTAGTCGCGTAACCGATCCGGATTCACCGCCACACAAAACAGCAAAAGATAAAACTGCAAAAGGAAGCCGCGTCTGCGCAAGCACCTGGAGCGGATTTTGGCGGACCATTCACGCAGGTGCCGTGCGCCCGCGCCGCCCGCCCAGCCCAGCCCAGCCCAGCCCAGCCCGGCCCGGCCCGGCGAGGCGAGGCGAGGCGAGCGAGCGCGCGCGTGTTATCCTCTAGTTCTCTCCCACACATGCCTCAAGTGACTAGGAGTGCACCATCCCTTTTAAGGTGGTCTTCCTCTCCTAGAACTAGCAATATGGTACTAAAGGTCACATGCATGCCTCCTTTGCATGAGTGGGCCTTTGAGATTTAATAGGAATTATTCTTATTATATGGGCTTGGCCCACATAATCCAACAATCCCCCACCAGATCTCAAAGTCCCACAGAGATTTGCCTGAATTCCAATGTACTGTTTATATATCAGTATTTCGATGGAGACCGATTAAGGTTGAACATCCATCTAGAACTCCAAGCTACACTTACTCACAACTTGAACAATGGACTATGCCTTGAATTGCAAGTTTGGTGCAAGCAAGCTTCACTTAAAGACTTAACTGATACTAGGCCGCCAGTAGGCTACCCCTCGGTTGGAGCGTATAAGTCATACTCCTTGGTCTCTTCATGAGCTTAGTAGGAGATTACCCAAAATCTCCATAGACTGCGACTAACAGTCGGGCTCATATAGGTGTGTTCTTTCAAGAACGCTCTGCAGGATAGCGTCTTCGCTTCTAAAAGCCAATGGAACATATTAAGACCTTAGTCAACCTACCTTGCAGTTTCTGAGAGTATTGCATCTTCACATAGAGAGGGTTGAAATTACTCTCCTTCAGTTAACTAATGGCTTGTTTTTCCCAGATCCTAATTCACGGGATCTCCGATCACATAGGTTGGGTTACTACCATAGATAACTCACATGGGTCTCATACCCATCTCCTTCGATGCACTATCTATCACATTCCGTGATAGTCCCTTTGTAAAGGGATCTGCCAGGTTTTTATCTGTTTGGATGTAATCCAAGGTTATAACTCCGGAGTTTCTCAATTTCCTGACAGACTTCAATCGTCTCTTAACATGCCTGGACGATTTCATATTATCCTTAGAACTGTTCACTTTAGCGATAACGGTTTGATTATCACAGTTCATAAGGATAGCTGGCACTGGCTTTTCCACCGTAGGTAGATCCATCAATAGATCTCGTAGCCATTCTGCCTCAACAATAGCAGTGTCTAGTGCCGCAAGCTCTGCTTCCATGGTTGACCTCGTCAAAATGGTCTGTTTGCAAGACCTCCATGAAACAGCACCACCACCAATAGTGAAAACATATCCACTGGTGGCTTTGATCTCATCAGCATCAGAGATCCAGTTGGAATCACTATAACCCTCCAGCACCGACGGGTACCCAGTATAATGAAGTCCAAAGTTCGAGGTACCTTTCAGATAGCGCAACACTCGCTCAAGCGCCTTCCAGTGATCATCTCCTGGGTTAGATGTAAACCGACTCAATTTGCTCACAGCAAAGGAGATGTCTGGCCTTGTTGCACTAGCTAGGTACATTAGTGAGCCAATTATCTGGGAGTATTCCAGCTGATTCCTAGCAATTTTCTTATTCTTACGAAGTAACACGCTAGGATCATAAGGTGTTGGAGAAGGCTTGCTGTCAGAAAAACCAAAACGGCTCAAGACCTTTTCCACATAATGAGATTGCAAAAGTGTAATCCCATCCTCACCTCTAACCAATTTAATGTTTAGAATAACATCAGCCACTCCCAGATCTTTCATATCAAAGTTTTGAGACAAGTATGATTTGACCTCATTTATCACACTAATGTTTGTCCCAAAAATCAAGATGTCATCCACATACAAACATAGAATAACTCCCTCACCCCCACCATAACGATAGTATACACATTTATCTGCCTCATTGACAGCAAAGCCTGCAGATGTCAGTGTTCTATCGAACTTCTCATGCCACTGCTTAGGGGCTTGTTTCAGACCATACAAAGATTTCAACAGTTTTAACACCTTGCCTTTTTGACCTTCTACTACAAATCCATCAGGCTGTTCCATGTAAATTTCCTCATCCAGCTCTCCGTTAAGAAAAGCTGTCTTAACGTCCATTTGATGAACGAGAAGACCATGTGAGGCAGCCAAAGCAAGTAGTACTCGAATTGTGGTCAGTCTAGCAACAGGTGAGTAAGTGTCAAAGAAATCTTCGCCTTCTTTCTGAGTATAGCCCTTGGCAACAAGCCGAGCCTTATATTTTTCAATAGTACCATCTGGCCTAAGCTTCTTTTTGAACACCCACTTGCACCCTACAGGTTTGCACCCATAAGGTTTATCTGTCAGCTCCCAGGTTCCATTAGCGATAATGGAATCCATTTCACTACGGACAGCCTCCTTCCAGTAGTCTGCATCAGGGGATGCATACGCTTCTGAAATAGACTTGGGAGTGTCGTCCACAAGGTACACAGTGAAATCATCACCAAAGGATTTGAATATCCTTTGTCTCTTGCTCCTTCTAGGAGCTCCACTGTCATCCTCCTCATTGACAAGTTCATGTGTATGTTCAAAAGGTTCAGGTGATGTGATTGAACTGGGAATTATTTCAGAAGGTTGACTAGTAGTGTTATGTGTATCCTTCATAGGAAAAATATTCTCAAAGAATGTTGCATCTCGAGACTCCATAATTGTACCAACATGCATGTCAGGTACCTCAGTTTTAACTATCAAAAATCTATAGGCAATGCTATGATTAGCATATCCCAGAAAAACGCAGTCCACAGTTTTAGGTCCAAGCTTGCGTTTCTTAGTTATTGGCACATTAACTTTCGCCAAGCACCCCCATGTACGCAAGTAAGAAAGTGATGGTTTTCTCCCAATCCATACCTCGTATGGTGTTTTGTCCTTATTTCTGTTAGGAACTCTATTTAATACGTGATTAGACGTTAGCAAAGCCTCCCCCCACCATGCCTTAGGTAATCCCGCAGTATCTAACATGGCATTCACCAAGTCAGTCAACGTGCGGTTTTTCCTTTCGGCAATCCCATTTGACTCGGGGGAATAAGGAGGCGTCCTCTCATGTATAATGCCATGTTCCTCACAAAATAAGTCAAATTCGTTTGAGAAATACTCTCCACCACGATCTGACCTAAGTCTTTTTATCTTTCTATTTAACTGGTTTTCAACTTCTGCCTTATAGATTTTAAAATAGTCTAAAGCCTCATCTTTCGTTTTCAATAAATACACATAACAGAACCTAGTTGCATCATCAATCAATGTCATGAAATATCGTTTTCCACCCTTCGTCAACACGCCATTCATCTCAGAAAGATCTGAATGCAGGAGTTCTAGTGGTGCCAAGTTTCTCTCCTCGGCAGCCTTGTGAGGCTTACGAGGTTGCTTTGATTGCACACAGCTATGGCATTTAGAACCTTTGGTGATGGAAACGTTTGGAATTAAATTCATACTGGAAAGCCGAGACATCAAACCAAAATTAATATGACATAGACGTGAGTGCCAAACATTAGCCTCATCATCCACACTGCCACAAATATGGTTTACAGTCTTATTGCAGAAATCTGAAAGAGAAAAGCGGAACAAGCCTCCGCACTCATAGCCTTTACCAATAAAATGTCCATGTTTAGACACGACTACTTTATTAGACTCAAATACCAACTTAAGCCCGTCTCTACATAAACGGGAGCCACTAACGAGATTCTTGTCTATAGAAGGGACATGCTGCACGTTCTTCAGCTGCACGATCTTTCCCGAAGTAAACTTCAGATCTACCGTGCCAACACCATGAACAGTAGCATGTGACCCATTCCCCATTAGGACGGAGGAATCTCGGGCGACCTGATAAGAAGAAAACAACGAAATATCAGCACACACATGTACATTAGCTCCTGTATCAATCCACCAATTGGTAGATTGACTAACTGAAAGAACAGTAGGTAAATTACCATACCCAGTCCCATCTCCAGTCTTGCCAATGGTCACGTTGACAGACTTAGAAGTCTGTCCTGCAGGTGCCTTCTTTCCTTTGCGTTGTGGGCACTTCTTGGCCATGTGACCAGGCTCACCGCACACAAAGCAAGTTCTATCATCCTGATTGTTGTTGTTCTTCTTCTTCTTGAAGTTGGTTGTCTGTTGGGCTTTAACAAATTTCCCTTTGTTCTTGTTTGAGGGTTTCTGTACCACATTGGCACTAGACTGCCCTCCATCACCCTTAGACACAGCGTCCTTTTCCCGAGCTTTCTCCTCAATTTCAAGAGACCCAATCAGATTCTCAACAGAGTACTCTTGTCTCTTGTGTTTGAGTGCTGTTCCGAAATTCCTCCATGAAGAAGGTAATTTCGCAATAATACATCCAGCCACAAACTTGTCGGGTAAGGCACACTTCAGGAGTTCGAGTTCCTTGGCAATGGCCTGTATCTCATGAGCCTGATCGACTACAGAACGGTTATCAACCATCTTGTAGTCATGAAATTGCTCCATGACATACATGTCATTGCTGGCATCAGTAGCACCGTATTTGGAATTCAGTGCATCCCATAACTCCTTCGCGTCTGTCATGTGCATATACACCTCGCACAGACGGTCAGCAAGAACACTAAGAATGCATCCAACAAAGAGAGTAGTGGCAGTCTCGAATTCTTTCTGCTTTTCAGCATCAAGAACACCTTCAGGCTTGCCATTACTAACCCAGAATACATTCATAGCAGTAAGCCACAGAGTGACCCTAATCTGCCATCTCTTAAAGTGCACACCGGAGAATTTATCCGGCCTCAGTGCATCGGCAAATCCAGCCATAGTAAAACCACAATGCCTACAATAAGGTTTTTGGATTGTTGAATATATAAGCACATGTAGGTTTAATTTATTCCATAAATAAATCATGACATCATGCACGCAAAATAACAGAACCATCACAGGCATAAAAGATCTAGACATGTAAACCAGGAAACTGTACATGAACAGATCTAATACGGAGAACATGACTGTTACGTACCGATGGTTCTGTTCTGATCGGTTTGCCGATGTAGACGCCGCAGGCACGGTGAGGATGACACGAAGTCGATGACGATTCGCCGAAGCCGAACGACGAGGAAGACGAGCCAGAGCTACAGCGAGCAGTCGCGCAGAGCGCTTCCCAAAAACCTTATTCGCCCTCTCCCGGTGCAGGACTTCGAGAGCGACGGTTCCGGAGACCTGCTCTCCCGAACGACAGTGCACGCCGGCGGACGGGACGGAGTAGACTACGTGGGACGGCGCAGCACAATGGATGGAGGAGGCAAAACCCTAGATTGATTTTCGCGTAGTGCTGTATGGAGGCGGCGACTCCGTATTTATAGAAAACCAGGACGCGTGATCAAGACGCCTGCACGTTCTCCATAACTCGTAACCGAACCGGATTAGTCACGTAACCGATCCGGATTCACCGCCACACAAAACAGCAAAAGATAAAACTGCAAAAGGAAGCCGCGTCTGCGCAAGCACCTGGAGCGGATTTTGGCGGACCATTCACGCAGGTGCCGTGCGCCCGCGCCGCCCGCCCAGCCCAGCCCAGCCCGGCCCGGCCCGGCGAGGCGAGGCGAGGCGAGCGAGCGCGCGCGTGTTATCCTCTAGTTCTCTCCCACACATGCCTCAAGTGACTAGGAGTGCACCATCCCTTTTAAGGTGGTCTTCCTCTCCTAGAACTAGCAATATGGTACTAAAGGTCACATGCATGCCTCCTTTGCATGAGTGGGCCTTTGAGATTTAATAGGAATTATTCTTATTATATGGGCTTGGCCCACATAATCCAACAGTGACTACCAAGTGTACCACCGCGTTGTCAAGGAGACGGGCGGGTCGGTGAACTACCCGTTGCTGACAAAGAGCAATTACAACGATTGGTCGTTGCTCATGAAGATCAAGCTGCAAGCGAGGTGTCTTTGGAACGCCATCGAGCCGGGCGACGTCGAGTTCCATGAAGGCCGGATGGCACTAGACGCCATCTGCAGTGCAGTCCCCTCCGGGATGATTTCCACGCTCGCGACCAAGCCGTCGCTAAAGGAGGCATGGGAATGCATCAAGACGATGAGGATCGGTGATGACCGGATTCGGAAGACTAGTGCGCAGAAGCTTCAACGGGAGTATGAACTACTCTCACTCTGTGACGACGAAGCGGTGGAGGACTTCGCCATGCACCTGACCAGCATCGTTAATCAGCTGGCCACCCTCGGTGACCCCGAACCGGAGCAGAAGGCTGTCGAGAAGTATCTGCGCATCGCCCACCTCAGGTACAAGCAACTTATTCTCTCAATTGAACACTGCTCGATGTTTCAACCCTGTTGGTGGAGGAAGTCACCGGAAGGTTGAAGGCGGCCGAGGACGAGCCCGAGCATCCGTCCTCTCAGAGCAGCAGCGGGAAGCTCTATCTCACGGAAGAAGAGTGGTCGAGCGCTACAAGAAGAGAGAGAGAGAGAGAGAGCAAACGAGCTCCCGTGGCGTCGGCGGCTCAAGTAGTCGAGGCAAGCGCCGGGGCGGTAGAGGGCGCAACCGCGACAGAGGAGGAAGCTCTGAAGGAAGAGGCACTGCACCGAATCACAACTGGGATAAGTGCCGGAGTTGCAGCAAAACCGGCCACTGGGCCCGGGAGTGCCGTACTAAACCGAGGTGTGAAGACCAGGCCCACGTGGCCCAAGACGATGAGCCAACACTCCTCCTCGAGACAAGCGCCATCGTCCCGACCACTCCACTCAGAAATTCCCCATCCAGTGGAGAGCGTGGCGAATCTGGCCGAGGCACGGCAACTTTGACCCCGCCGTCACCGCGAGGACCAGCGATTGTGTCGCCGTCGCCGATCCCATCTCGCAATGCGGGTGACCCCATGGAGCAAGCAGCGTTGGCGGTGCTCGGTGGCGCGGAGGGAGTCTCCGCTGCGCTCGGTGGCACGGAGAATGAAGAGGGCTTCACGGCGCTCGATGGCACGGAGGGAGTCTCCGTGGCGCCCGATGGCTCGAAGGAGAAAGGGGCCTTCGCGGGGGTCTACGCGGCGCTAGGAGGCCTGGAGGAGCAGGATCCTCGGCGTTGGATCTTGGACACCGGGGCCACCAATCATATGACGGGGTCCCGGGCGGCGTTCTCCGACCTCGACACGGGCATCACTGGCTCTGTGCGTTTTGGCGACGGCTCCGTCGTCCAGATCGAGGGGTGCGGTACGGTCTTGTTCGCGTGTAATAACGGCGAACATCGCGCCCTCGTCAACACCTACTTCATCCCGCGCCTCACCGCCAACATGATCAGTGTTGGCCAGCTTGATGAGAGTGGCTATCAAGTCCTGATCGAAGCTGGCGTGATGCGCATCCACGACGAACAACGGCGTCTCCTTGCCAAGATCCACCGGAGTGCAGGCCGGCTGTATGTGCTCCACATCAACATCGCACGGCTGGTTTGCCTGACTGCGCGCGCCGGAGAAGACGTGTGGCGCTGGCATGCTCGTTTCAGGCATATCAACTTTGCCGCGCTGCGCAAGATGGGAAGAGAAGAACTTGTCCGTGGTTTGCCGGTGCTGACACAAGTCGACCAAGTGTGTAAGTATAAAAATAGGTATGGTATTGGATTAACGGGTTAGCCCATGTAATTGGTTGAAACCCAACTAGAGGGCTGGTTATGGTTTCTTGTGAGCCTCCATATATAAGGATGGAGAAGTTTTGGGAGAAACTTCTACCAAGCCAACTTGAGGAGGTTATTAGAGTTCTTGGAGAGAATATTTGAGAGATGGGCTATGGCTCTTTTTCTTGAGCATTTTGTTATCTTTAAGCTTTATGAGTGGCTATAAATATTCATCTCCAAGTATCTATAGATATCAAAATTCATCCAAATCTTTCTCCTCTTTGCTCAAATATTGAAATCTTGATTTGGTTTAGTTTTTTTGTGTTTTTTCGCCTCTCTTAATCTTCCTGTTACCCATGATGAGTAGGAGATAGAAGATGAGTATAATTTATCATTGCAAGATTGAAGATCTAACCCGATTTGCCTTGTCTTGGCTCAAATTTGGATTTTTGTGATCAAGATAGTCTTACCCTGAATCCATACTTAGATTAATTTGCTATGACATGTAGGAGTAGATATAGATTATCCTCTTGATTAGAAACTCCTTGAGAAAGAACTAATTTGGATTTTAGGGTTTTTGGTGTTTTCGAGACCTAGATTTGATTTGTGTATACTTGGTAAACTTGAGACCAAAAACCTTGTGATTCTTGATTGGTTTTAGGATCTTAATACCTTGAACAAGTCTCATACAAAATTTAGGGATGTTTGGATGAGATTTCAGAAAGTTCGTAAGATTTGAGTTTTGACTCGAGAGGTCTTGTTAGTTTGGAAATAGGGGACCGGTTAGACCGACCTCAAACCTACGATCGGACTGCCCAGCTTGGTCAGACCGGCCCAGTGAGGTTTTGGCCGTCTCATTGCTTCTTCTATTTGCTTGGCTTGTTAGCTTCTATTTTATCTTTGTTTCCGTTGTGCATCTGATCTTATTAGCTTCTCATAGCTAATTGAGTGAAGAAACCAAAGAGATTGTTTCTCTTAAAGCCGAAAAAGAGGCAAATATCATTCACCCCCTCTAATCCCTGCAATCGATTACACACACACACACATGACGGTGAAATGGGGAACCATGATTTCAAATGCATCAATTTCATCTAAATTCGGGTATTTTTTTTTTGAAAATATTAGTTTTAGCGTATATACTCATCTATAATAATTCAAATGAAACATATAAGTTTGAAAAAAACATACTCAAATTGAAAGCTTTAAACGAATTTAGATCACATACTTTGTTGTAATCAGCATATACCTACAATCAAATTATCATAAAAAAAGGCAACTACAATTCGGAATTTAGTTCAAACTTATTTCAACTAGTTAATAAACTAGTTCAACTTGACATCCAAGAAATTTTAAAAATTTTCGCAAGCGATACATACCAACTTTAGATTATGGTGCCGGGCGCTAAAGACAACTTGTTAATTTTACTATATATATATATATACATAAAGCACCATGGTGCCTAGGCACCAACATCCGATACACGTGTATGATTGATAATTTTTTTGAGTTTGGGTATGAAAATGTTTTATACCCTTGATATATTTATGGTAAGTAAGTTTTGAACTCAGTTCAAACTAGTTTGAACTACTTTTGAGTTCAATGCAACTACAGTGAGTATATACCATAAAAATAGTTCAAACTAATTAAACTGAAGTTGAATTTAAATTTTTTCGGAGTTTGACATCTCAAATATACTTTTTTATGGGTATATGAAGATACCCACATCAAATGTTGCGAATCTCGAAGCAAATCAATGGGTATTGATATTGGTGCCTAGGCACCTTGGTGCATGAAACACTCGTCCTATATATATATATATATATATATATATATATATATATATATATATATATATATATATATATATATATATATGTGTGTGTGTGTGTGTGAGTGAGAAAGCTGTTACAATCATACAAGGAATACTTCTATAGTAAGCGTTAAAGTCTTTTGACAAGAACAATTTTATATTTAGGTATAAGTAGATGCATGGTAAGTACATAACCACTTAGTCGTGCCAAAAGTTGCTAGTTTTTCTTATGTTGACATGACCGACAACTTGGGGGGACAAATACTTCCAACGAAGAGATGTGGTCCAATGTTATATACCTTTGGACAGTAATGGAGGCATGCATCTAGCTGACCTGCAACTGCGTACAGTCCACTCATGGTATCATGGAGAGTTATCCCCGAAAATAGGCTAACAAATCTAGAAAAAAAAAAGAAACTAATGAGAAACAGCTTATTTAACAGCCACTACATATGTTACACGTACACTTGTATGACTAGAAGCACACACTCACCAAATGAGATTCTCTGCAGTCGCGTACGCGACTGTAGAGGGAAGTCACGAAATCTGAGCCGCCGATCGCAAAATGAACGGTCCAGATCAGTTTTTACTACAGTAAATTTACTGCAGCTACAGTAAAAAGATACTGTAGCTACAGTAAATTTACTGTAGCACAAACCGATTTGGACCGTTCATTTCGCGATCGGGCGGCTCAGATTCGCGATTTGCCTCTACAGTCGCCGTACGCGACTGTAGAGAATCCGGTTCCCACACTCACATGTGGAAGAGATGACACTGAAGACCTACATACGACAGGACAGGCCAGCAACCGAACTGGTAGTCTGCCACTGCTAGCTAGCATGGCGGAGCTGCGGCTGCAGCTGGTCTTCGCCGTCCTGGCCCTCGCCTCCGTCAGCAACTTCTGCCGCGGCTTCGAGTTCCACGAGGCCACTGTCGATGCCATCCAGCTCGGCTTCACGAACGGCAGCCTCACCTCAACGGCCCTCGTCCGGTTCTACCTGGACCAGATTAGCCGCCTCAACCCGCTGCTCCACGCCGTCATCGAGGTCAACCCGGACGCGCTTGCGCAGGCAGCGCGGGCCGACGCAGAGCGGTCGTCTGGTCGGTGCCCCAACGGCGGCGGCGGGCTCCACGGCATCCCCGTGCTGCTCAAGGACAACATTGCGACGCGCGACCGGCTCAACACGACGGCCGGGTCGCTCGCGCTGCTCGGCTCGGTGGTCAAGCGGGACGCCGGCGTGGCCAGCCGCCTCCGGCGTGCCGGCGCCGTGGTGCTCGGCAAGGCCAACCCGTCCGAGTGGTCCAACTTCCGCCCCGTCAACAATGGGTGGAGCGCCCGCGGAGGCCAGTCGCTGGTAATTACAACTCTGCTGCAGTTCAATTGATTCTTTTATGTTGCATCATACATACATGATCAGTGAAACATCCATGGTACATCTGAAGAACCCGTACGTTCTCTCGGTGACCCCGTGCGGGTCGAGCGCTGGGCCAGGGATCGCGGCGGCGGCGAACATGGCGGCGGTGACGCTGGGGACGGAGACCGACGGGTCGATACTCTGCCCGTCGTCGTCGAACTCAGTGGTTGGGATTAAACCCACCGTTGGGCTGACAAGCCGATCCGGCGTCATCCCCATCACCCCTAGGCAGGACACCGTTGGGTAAGCAACTGCTATTGACAGACCTCCTCCAACTAGGCTAACTCGATAGTGACTCCTTTCCTGCTTAGGTTGAAATACCCGGATTCACCCGGAAGTGCTCACTCCTTTCCTTGGCGAATGCTTCTTTCTTGAATGCTAGAGTTTCTGAACTTATTTCAAAACAATAAACAACTTTGGTTCCTCTGAAATGCAGACCAATGTGTCGCACGGTGTCAGATGCCGTCCACGTGCTGGATGCCATTGTTGGCTACGATCCGCTTGACGCTGCGGCCACCGGAGCAGCATCAAAGTACATCCCTCCTGGTGGGTACAAGCAGTTCTTAAGGGTCGATGGATTGAGGGGCAAGAGAATTGGCATCCCTACTGGCTATTTCGACTCGTATGGAAAGTTGGAGCTGCGGGTGTACAGGGAGCATCTCGCCACAATGAGGTACTAGTACTACCACTAGCTGCCTTCCATCGTAAACCTGTTATCAGAAAATACTTTTGCTAGTGTTTTGAAATATATCCTAGCAAGCCTCACCGGTCGAAGTTATATCGGTTTTGCTATTGCACAGGCGACTGAATTTTTTTATGTTTCAGTCATCTGAAATTGCACTCTCAATGAACTAAAATTACAGCCCCTCTCCAAAAAAAAAAACAGCTGCAACTTTAGGTGATTCAAAGTGCAACTTCAGTTGACCTGAAATTGCACTCTCAATCAACTAAAATTGCAGCCCTCCTCCAAAAAAATATGTGCAACTTCAGGTGATTCAAAGTGCAACTTTAGGTGACTGAAAGATAAAAAAAATTCAGTCGCCTGTGCAATAGTCTATCCCATTTTCGAACATCATTTCAATGGATTTGAGCTTCATCTTGCCCATCATAGAACAACCCAAGGATTTTGGCATACCAAATATGAATCACTCGATTTGGTTGCCATAAATGGAATGATGTATTTGCGACAAATTAATTAGACATTTCTTAAGCAGGCGCGCTTCCGAGCATCTCCCCTTCCCATATAATGTTGTATATTAAACTGATAAGAGTTTTGTTAGATAATCTAGTTAATATGCATGTCAGTTTTTCTCTTCAAGTCTGCCGCTGCATGTCATTTTTCTCTTCAAGTCTGCCGCCCACTTCATGCATGCATGGGCGTTTGTAGTCTGCATGCCTTCATGTCTTCATGTCTGCATTTAGTCTTCAGTTTCTTCTTGAATAGTGCATGTAAGTTACTAATGTAATTGCTAAATAAAAGGAGAAGAAAAAACCAGGAAAAGCTGCAGTTTTGGGCAGCACCAAAATTCTTCTTGCGTACGTGTGTTTGATTGCTCAGTTCTAGCCAACAATTGGTATCAGAGCTCCGTTCAGGATCCTGGTAGCCATGTCAGCTCTGGTGGGACGAGGATCGGTCACTCCTCCACGAAGGGATCGCCTTCGATCGCCATCACGTGGTCCTCGCCGTCCGCGACAACAGAATGGTCGGGAGCGCGAGGTCGTCATCGAGCGCGTGGTCAAGGAGTCATCGGCGTCCGTCCAGTATCCGATGCTGACGAAGACAAACTACCCGGAGTGGGTGGTGATGATGCGCATCAACTTGCAGGCACAAGGCCTGTGGGGCGCAATTAAACCCGGCGACGTCGAGTACAGCGAGGATCGGCTGGCACTAGCAGCAATCGCTCGCTCGGTCCCGACGGAGATGCTGAGTTTGATCGGCAGCAAGGAGGCGTGGGAGGCGGTCAAGGTCATGCGGATGGGCGTCGAGCGGGTGCGCGTGGCGAACGCGCAGAAGCTCCGGCGCGACTTCAACAACATCGCCTTCAAGGAAGGCGAGAACGTTGATGATTTCTCGATGCGAATTGCGGGCCTCGCCAACAACCTACGTCTTCTCGGCGACGAGATCGACGAAGTCGAGGTCGTTCGCAAGTTGCTCCAAGTGGTTCCTGATCGGTTCATGCAGGTCGCAATATCAATTGAGACGCTGCTGGACATCGAGGAATTGTGCATCGAGGAGGTCACGGGCCGTCTCCGGTCCGTGGAGCAGCGGCTCGACGCGCGAGCAGCGGCCGTAGAATTGGGTTCCCGGCTGCTTCTCTCGTCGAAGGAGGAGGATCTCATCCGTCGCCTACGCAAGCGCGACAAGGAGGGTGCGCGCTACGGCAGCTGTAACAGCCCAGGTTTTTTATGAAAATAAAAATAATTAATTAATTAATTAAAAAGTAATTAAAATAAATTAAATAAATATTTTTGTGCCTAAGTTTAAATTTGGATTTGCCCTGAATTTCTGTTTTTGAAAAAAGCTGGATTTGAAAAGCATTTTCAGAAAAACCTAAAATTATAAAATGATATTTTGGTTTTCTATAAAAATCCTACTTTAAATTAATTATTTGGATTTATTTGGTGTTATTTGGATTTTCTGAGTTCAAGGTTTAAAACTATTTTGGAAATTAAAAAGTATTTTAATTATAAAAATATAATACCAACATTAGTTGGAAATATTTTTATTTAGTCCAAAATGTCTCCAGGAGATTCTCTGAATTTTTCTGGAATTTTTGGAGGTAATTTCATATTTTTCTGAGGCTTACTGGATTTTCTGGGGTTTCTGAAAATCAAAAATTAAATTCAGAAAATCTTTTCCTCTCTATTTTCTAGGATGAAGAGGCTAGCTATTATTTTCAGCTCTCTATTTGAGTTAGCATTCCAATGGCCTAGCTATTTGAGAAGCGAGTGAGGAGGCGCTCGCCAAATCTAGCTAGCGACCGGGAGAAAATAGCGACTCGGTAAAAATGAAGAGGAGGATAAAGAACCGGTTGGAGTCCATTTCTTGAGTCATACTAGGTAAATATACAATGAAGAGCAGGATAAAGAACCGGTTGGAGTTGCTCAGATTGCACCTAGTTAGTTGATATGGGTACAAGTCCAAAGATTGGATACATAAAAATGAAGTAGGTAAATCTGTTATCAAAAAAATACTTTGGCAAGTGTTTTGAAATATATCCTAGCAAGCCTCACCGGTCGAAGTTATATTTTTCGACAGTGAAAAACCAAAAACGTTACTTTAATGGATTTAAACATCATCTTGCCCCTCCTAGAACAACCCAAGGATTTTGGCATACCAAATATAAATCACTCGATTTGGTTGCCATAAATGGAATGAAGTATTTGCGACAAATTAATTTGACATTTCTTAAGCAGGCGCGCTTCCGAGCATCTCCCCTTCCCATATAATATTGTATATTAAACTGACAAGAGTTTTTACTAGTTTTTAGAGATGTCCGGAGTTGTCCGTACCGCCTCATCAAATATCTTTAAACTCGTATCTCTTAGTGCCTTCACCTTTTAAATTCTTGGTACTTTTGGTGCTAGCTCAATGGATTGTTTGGTACCTCTCAAGAACGGTAAAAAATCTCTAAACTGATCTCCTACTCCTCATCGAAGGAAACACGGGGCCATGGCCCATGGTGATCAAGAATCTTGACATGGCAATAAATTTGACTGACCTCGGTCTCAACGAGTTAATCGCAATGAAAGCAGAGTTCAAGCTAAGCCTGAACGCTTATTTGTCGGACTTGCTGTACTCCCCAGTCCGCTCCCTTGCGGAAGTCATAGCATTCAACAACGCACATCCTGTAGAGGTAAGCACAGACGCAGTTGGATCTTTCATCTCGAGTTCTTATATCTCCACAACTACAGAATCAACAAACCATGCGATGATCTACTTCGTTGCAGGAGAGGCTAAAAGATTTTGGGCAGCCCTACCTCATCGAGGCCGAAAATGCCAATGGCATTGGCTCACGGGAGAGAGCCGCGATCCGACTGCTCGACGAGCTGTCCGCCAATGGGCTGGAGAAGCTGATGAAGGAACACCAGTTGGATGCAATTGTGACGCCCAACTCCGACGCTTCCTCTGTTCTCGCCATCGGCGGCTTCCCCGGCATCGCCGTGCCGGCTGGGTACGACAAGCAGGGAGCCCCCTTCGCGATATGCTTCGGTGGGCTGAAGGGTTACGAGCCGAGGCTGATTGAGATGGCTTATGCGTTTGAGCAGGCTACCAAAGTGAGAAGGATGCCTACTTTCAAGCCCTAGTGTGATGGCATTGCGAAGGAGCTCCAAATAATTTGGTGGAAATAAGTAAACACTTTGTCGCTCTGTTTGAATAAATACCGTGGATCATTCCGGGTGGACCAACACAAACGTTCAAAATACATGCGGTGTTGAAAAATTTATTGTATGTTTATACTGAGACCGCGTCATCTCTAAAACGACCGATAAAACAGAACGGTAGCAGTACTACAAAGAACTGTCTAAGTGTGGCTGCATAAGCGGGTGCATATAGAACGTAATTAATCCTATGTAACAAAAAACACTATGTATTGTAATTTTTTGCTTTGAGAACCATGTTTTAAGATAGTAGTTTCACAGTACATCAGTTTTAAGCTTGTTCCATTGTTCCATCCTCGGGGGCGATATGTGGCAAAGGGCTCCAACGTGGCTAGTGACAAGCGCGTCTGGTCAGTTAATTTTTCAAGTGGATCTCGCCGTAACTTAGGAAAAGCTCTGAAAGTGGATCTTGCCGTAACTCTCGTACTGGAATAAGAAGCTCACTGCAGAAGATCAGTGAAATTCCTGAAGGGGGGAGCAAAACTAGAAAATCTGGTCTGCGTTCATTTATGGGGTACGCTGAGTGCATACAAGTCAAATGAGAGAATTGTAGCATCGTATTTCTTAATTTCCTTGCACAATCCCTGTTCCTTGTTTATATTTTGTCTTGTTCAATTTTTACATGCACTTTTCTTGGTGTGGGCCATGGAAATGTAGAGAAGAACATGTTGAAACTAAGAGATGAAGATCCGCTACTTGACAGTGATGATGAAAGACCTAAGAGCTTTGATGATGAGCTAACGAGGAAAGAAATGAGAAGGGGTATAGACTTGGCTACTACACTTGAACGCATTGAGAAGAATTTTGTCATCACTGACCCAAGATTGCCTGATAATCCCATTGTAAGATTCAACTCGGATCTCCTGTACATCTGACGAAGACGACATAGCGGGAGAGGGGGGCAGAAGGTGTGGGTTAAGTCTTGCGCACTAGATTAGTTAGTTAGTTACTTGCTTATTTGTTTCCTGCTTGCTGTTCGCTCTGCATTAGTTCTTTTTTCAGCGGAGTGGCAACTGAACTTGCAGACGAAGACGTGGGGATGCACATGTTCTAGTCATGGCACAAGAAGCGCTCAGCTCCAGGTTTTTCGTTCATTACTGTTTTTCATCACTTTGCATAATAAAAGGAAGAGAAGAAACAGAAAAACCATCTGTGTTCCTTGTGTTCGTGTGCGTGTCTTTGTTTTGGCCCGGGTTCACGCAGGTGATCTTTGCCGGAGACCTGACAATTGGTATCAGAGCTCCCAGGAGCTTGAACCCGTGCTCGAGCTTGAGTACTCATGCCTCGGGGACGCACGCATTCGCCGCGCCGGCGTTCGACATCGCCAGCCCAGACATCTCCTTCCGGCAGCCGTGCCTCGGGCAGCGGCGGGAACAACAGTAGTGGCTACCAAGTGTACCACCGCGTTGTCAAGGAGACGGGCGGGTTGGTAAACTACCCGTTGCTGACAAAGACCAATTACAAGGATTGGTCGCTGCTCATGAAGATCAAGCTGCAAGCGAGGTGTCTTTGGAACGCCATCGAGCCGGGCGACGTCGAGTTCCACGAAGACCGGATGGCACTAGACACCATCTGCAGTGCAGTCCCCTCCGAGATGATTTCCACGCTCGCGACCAAGCCGTCGGCGAAGGAGGCATGGGAATGCATCAAGACGATGAGGATCGGTGATGACCGGATTCGGAAGACTAGTGCGCAGAAGCTTCAACGGGAGTATGAACTACTCTCACTCCGTGACGACGAAGCGGTGGAGGACTTCGCCATGCGCCTGACCAGCATCGTTAATCAGCTGGCCACCCTCGGTGACCCCGAACCGGAGCAGAAGGCTGTCGAGAAGTATCTGCGCATCGCCCGCCTCAGGTACAAGCAACTTGTTCTCTCAATTGAGACACTGCTCGATGTTTCAACCCTGTCGGTGGAGGAAGTCACTGGAAGGTTGAAGGCGGCCGAGGACGAGCCCGAGCATCCGTCCTCTCAGAGCAGCAGCGGGAAGCTCTATCTCACAGAAGAAGAGTGGCTCGAGTGCTACAAGAAGAGAGAGCAAACGAGCTCATGTGGCATCGGCGGCTCAAGTAGTCGAGGCAAGTGCCGGGGCGGCAGAGGGCACATCCGCGGCGGAGGAGGAAGCTCTGAAGGAGGAGGCACTGCGCCGAATCCCAACGGGGATAAGTGCTGGAGTTGCAGCAAAACCGGCCACTGGGCCCGGGAGTGCCGCACTAAACCGAGGTGTGAAGACCAGGCCCACGTGGCCCAAGACAATGAGCCAACACTCCTCCTCCTCGAGATAAGCGCCATCGTCCCGACCACTCCACTCAGAAATTCCCCATCCAGTGGAGAGCATAGCGAATCTGGCCGAGGCGCGGCAACTTCGACCCCGCCGTCACCGCGAGGACCAGCGATTGTGTCGCCGTCGCTGATCCCATCTCGCGACACGGGTGACCCCATGGAGCAAGCAGCGTCGGCGGTGCTCGGTGGCGCGAAGGGAGTCTCCGCTGCGCTCGGTGGCACGGAGAATGAAGAGGGCTTCGCGGCGCTCGATGGCACGGAGGGAGTCTCCGTGGCGCCCGGTGGCCCGAAGGAGAAAGGGGCCTTCGCGGGGGTCTACGCGGCGCTAGGAGGCCCGGAGGAGCAGGATCCTCGGCGTTGGATCTTGGACACCGGGGCCACCAATCATATGACGGGGTCCCGGGCTGCGTCCTCCAACCTCGACATGGGCATCACTGGCTCTGTGCGTTTCGGCGACGGCTCCGTCGTCCGGATCGAGGGGTGCGGTACGGTCTTGTTCGCGTGTAAGAACGGCGAACACAGCGCCCTCGTCAACACCTACTTCATCCCGCGCCTCACCGCCAACATAATCAATGTCGGCCAGCTTGATGAGAGTGGCTATCAAGTCCTGATCGAAGCTGGCGTGATGCGCATCCATGACGAACAACGACGTCTCCTTGCCAAGATCCACCGGAGTGCAGGCCAGCTCTATGTGCTCCACATCAACATCGCACGGCTGGTTTGCCTGACTGCGCGCGCCGGAGAAGACGTGTGGCGCTGGCATGCTCGTTTCAGGCATATCAACTTTGCCGCGCTGCGCAAGATGGGAAGGGAAGAACTTGTCCGTGGTTTGCCAGTGCTGACACAAGTCGACCAAGTGTGTAAGTATAAAACTAGGTATGGTATTGGATTAACGGGTTAGCCCATGTAATTGGTTGAAACCCAACTAGAGGGCTGGTTATGGTTTCTTGTGAGCCTCCATATATAAGGATGGAGAAGTTTTGGGAGAAACTTCTACCTAGCCAACTTGAGGAGGTTATTAGAGTTCTTGGAGAGAATATTTGAGAGATGGGCTATGGCTCTTTTTCTTGAGCATTTTGTTATCTTTAAGCTTTATGAGTGGCTATAAATATTCATCTCCAAGTATCTATAGATATCAAAATTCATCCAAATCTTTCTCCTCTTTGCTCAAATATTGAAATCTTGATTTGGTTTAGGTTTTTTTGTGTTGTTTCGCCTCTCTTAATCTTCCTGTGACCCATGATGAGTAGGAGATAGAAGATGAGTATAATTTATCATTGCAAGATTGAACATCTAACCCGATTTTCCTTGTCTTGGCTCAAATTTTGATTTTTGTGATCAAGATAGTCTTACCTTGAATCCATACTTAGATTAATTTGCTATGACATGTAGGAGTAGATATAGATTATCCTCTTGATTAGAAACTCCTTGAGAAAGAACTAATTTGGATTTTAGGGTTTTTGGCGTTTTGAGACCTAGATTTGATTTGTGTATACTTGGTAAACTTGAGACCAAAAACCTTGTGATTCTTGATTGGTTTTAGGATCTTAAACCTTGAACAAGTCTCATACAAAATTTAGGGATGTTTGGATGAGATTTCAGAAAGTTCGTAAGATGTGAGTTTTGACTCGAGAGGTCTTGTTAGTTTGGAAATAGGGGACCGGTTAGACCGACCTCAGACCTACGATCGGACTGCCCAGCATGGTCAAACCGGCCCAGTGAGGTTTTGGCCGTCTCATTGCTTCTTCTATTTGCTTGGCTTGTTAGCTTCTATTTTATCTTTGTTTCCGTTGTGCATCTGATCTTATTAGCTTCTCATAGCTAATAGAGTGAAGAAACCAAAGATATTATTTCTCTTAAAGCCGAAAAAGAGGCAAATATCATTCACCCCCTCTAATCCCTGCAATCGATTACACACACACACACACACACACACTCACACACACACACAAAGATATAGATATATATACACACACACACACCATGATTTCAAATGCATCAATTTCATCTAAATTCGGGTATTTTTTGAAAATATTAGTTTTAGGGTATATACTCATCTATAATAATTCAAATAAAACATATAAGTTTGAAAAAATATACTCAAATTCAAAGTTTTGAACGAATTTAGATCACATACTTTGTTGTAATCAGCATATACCTACAATCAAACTATCATCAAAAAAGGCAACTACAATTCGAAATTTAGTTCAAACTTGTTTGAACTAGTTCATAAACTAGTTCAACTTGATATCCAAGAAATCTTAAAATTTTTCGCAAACGATACATACCAATTTTAGATTACGGTGCCGGGCGCTAAAGACAACTTGTTAATTTTACTATATATATACATACATATGTGTGTGTGTGAAAGCTGTTACAATCATACAAGGAATACTTCTATAGTAAGCGTTAAAGTCTTTTGACAAGAACAATTTTATATTTAGGTATAAGTAGATGCATGGTAAGTGCATAACTAGTCGTGCCAAAAGTTGCTAGTTTTTCTTATGTTGACACCGACTACTTGGGGGGACAAATACTTCCAACGAAGAGATGTGGTCCAATGTTATATACCTTTGAACAGTAATGGAGGCATGCATCTAGCTGACCTGCAACTGCGTACAGTCCACTCATGGTATCATGGAGAGTTATCCCCGAAAGCAGGCTAACAAATCTAGAAAAAAAAAAGAGAAACTAATGAGAAACAGCTTATTTAAGAGCCACTACATATGTTACATGTACGCTTGTATGACTAGAAGCACACACACATGTGGAAGAGATGACACTGAAGAGCTAATACGACAGGACAGGCCACCAACCGAACTGGTAGTCTGCCACTGCTAGCTAGCATGGCTGACCTGCGGCTGCAGCTGGTCGCCGCCGTCCTGGCCCTCGCCTCCGTCAGCAACTTCTGCCGCGGCTTCGAGTTCCACGAGGCCACCGTCGATGCCATCCAGCTCGGCTTCACGAACGGCAGCCTCACCTCGACGGCCCTCGTCAGGTTCTACCTGGACCAGATCAGGACCCTCAACCCGCTGCTCCACGCCGTCATCGAGGTCAACCCGGACGCGCTTGCGCAGGCAGCGCGGGCCGACGCAGAGCGGTCGTCTGGTCGGTGCCCCAACGGCGGCGGCGGGCTCCACGGCATCCCCGTGCTGCTCAAGGACAACATTGCGACGCGCGACCGGCTCAACACGACGGCCGGGTCGCTCGCGCTGCTCGGCTCGGTGGTCAAGCGGGACGCCGGCGTGGCCAGCCGCCTCCGGCGTGCCGGCGCCGTGGTGCTCGGCAAGGGCAACCCGTCCGAGTGGTCCAACTTCCGCCCCGTCAACAATGGGTGGAGCGCCCGCGGAGGCCAGTCGCTGGTAATTACAACTCTGCTGCAGTTCAATTGATTCTTTTATGTTGCATCATACATACATGATCAGTGAAACATCCATGGTACATCTGAAGAACCCGTACGTTCTCTCGGTGACCCCGTGCGGGTCGAGTGCTGGGCCAGGGATCGCGGCGGCGGCGAACATGGCGGCGGTGACGCTGGGGACGGAGACCGACGGGTCGATACTCTGCCCGTCGTCGTCGAACTCAGTGGTTGGGATTAAACCCACCGTTGGGCTGACAAGCCGATCCGGCGTCATCCCCATCACCCCTAGGCAGGACACCGTTGGGTAAGCAACTGCTATTGACAGACCTCCTCCAACTAGGCTAACTCGATAGTGACTCCTTCCCTGCTTAGGTTGGAATACCCGGATTCACCCGGAAGTGCTCACTCCTTTCCTTGGCGAATGCTTCTTTCTTGAATGCTAGAGTTTCTGAACTTATTTCAAAACAATAAACAACTTTGGTTCCTCTGAAATGCAGACCAATGTGTCGCACGGTGTCAGATGCCGTCCACGTGCTGGATGCCATTGTTGGCTACGATCCGCTTGACGCTGCGGCCACCGGAGCAGCATCAAAGTACATCCCTCCTGGTGGGTACAAGCAGTTCTTAAGGGTCGATGGATTGAGGGGCAAGAGAATTGGCATCCCTACTGGCTATTTCGACTCGTATGGAAAGTTGGAGCTGCGGGTGTACAGGGAGCATCTCGCCACAATGAGGTACTACTAGTACTACCACTAGCTGCCTTCCATCGTAAACCTGTTATCAGAAAATACTTTTGCTAGTGTTTTGAAATATATCCTAGCAAGCCTCACCGGTCGAAGTTATATCGGTTTTGCTATTGCACAGGCGACTGAATTTTTTTATGTTTCAGTCATCTGAAATTGCACTCTCAATGAACTAAAATTACAGCCCCTCTCCAAAAAAAAAAAAACAGCTGCAACTTTAGGTGATTCAAAGTGCAACTTCAGTTGACCTGAAATTGCACTCTCAATCAACTAAAATTGCAGCCCTCCTCCAAAAAAATATGTGCAACTTCAGGTGATTCAAAGTGCAACTTTAGGTGACTGAAAGATAAAAAAAATTCAGTCGCCTGTGCAATAGTCTATCCCATTTTCGAACATCATTTCAATGGATTTGAGCTTCATCTTGCCCATCATAGAACAACCCAAGGATTTTGGCATACCAAATATGAATCACTCGATTTGGTTGCCATAAATGGAATGATGTATTTGCGACAAATTAATTAGACATTTCTTAAGCAGGCGCGCTTCCGAGCATCTCCCCTTCCCATATAATGTTGTATATTAAACTGATAAGAGTTTTGTTAGATAATCTAGTTAATATGCATGTCAGTTTTTCTCTTCAAGTCTGCCGCTGCATGTCATTTTTCTCTTCAAGTCTGCCGCCCACTTCATGCATGCATGGGCGTTTGTAGTCTGCATGCCTTCATGTCTTCATGTCTGCATTTAGTCTTCAGTTTCTTCTTGAATAGTGCAAGTAAGTTACTAATGTAATTGCTAAATAAAAGGAGAAGAAAAAACCAGGAAAAGCTGCAGTTTTGGGCAGCACCAAAATTCTTCTTGCGTACGTGTGTTTGATTGCTCAGTTCTAGCCAACAATTGGTATCAGAGCTCCGTTCAGGATCCTGGTAGCCATGTCAGCTCTGGTGGGACGAGGATCGGTCACTCCTCCACGAAGGGATCGCCTTCGATCGCCATCACGTGGTCCTCGCCGTCCGCGACAACAGAATGGTCGGGAGCGCGAGGTCGTCATCGAGCGCGTGGTCAAGGAGTCATCGGCGTCCGTCCAGTATCCGATGCTGACGAAGACAAACTACCCGGAGTGGGTGGTGATGATGCGCATCAACTTGCAGGCACAAGGCCTGTGGGGCGCAATTAAACCCGGCGACGTCGAGTACAGCGAGGATCGGCTGGCACTAGCAGCAATCGCTCGCTCGGTCCCGACGGAGATGCTGAGTTTGATCGGCAGCAAGGAGGCGTGGGAGGCGGTCAAGGTCATGCGGATGGGCGTCGAGCGGGTGCGCGTGGCGAACGCGCAGAAGCTCCGGCGCGACTTCAACAACATCGCCTTCAAGGAAGGCGAGAACGTTGATGATTTCTCGATGCGAATTGCGGGCCTCGCCAACAACCTACGTCTTCTCGGCGACGAGATCGACGAAGTCGAGGTCGTTCGCAAGTTGCTCCAAGTGGTTCCTGATCGGTTCATGCAGGTCGCAATATCAATTGAGACGCTGCTGGACATCGAGGAATTGTGCATCGAGGAGGTCACGGGCCGTCTCCGGTCCGTGGAGCAGCGGCTCGACGCGCGAGCAGCGGCCGTAGAATTGGGTTCCCGGCTGCTTCTCTCGTCGAAGGAGGAGGATCTCATCCGTCGCCTACGCAAGCGCGACAAGGAGGGTGCGCGCTACGGCAGCTGTAACAGCCCAGGTTTTTTATGAAAATAAAAATAATTAATTAATTAATTAAAAATTAATTAAAATAAATTAAATAAATATTTTTGTGCCTAAGTTTAAATTTGGATTTGCCCTGAATTTCTGTTTTTGAAAAAAGCTGGATTTGAAAAGCATTTTCAGAAAAACCTAAAATTATAAAATGATATTTTGGTTTTCTATAAAAATCCTACTTTAAATTAATTATTTGGATTTATTTGGTGTTATTTGGATTTTCTGAGTTCAAGGTTTAAAACTATTTTGGAAATTAAAAAGTATTTTAATTATAAAAATATAATACCAACATTAGTTGGAAATATTTTTATTTAGTCCAAAATGTCTCCAGGAGATTCTCTGAATTTTTCTGGAATTTTTGGAGGTAATTTCATATTTTTCTGAGGCTTACTGGATTTTCTGGGGTTTCTGAAAATCAAAAATTAAATTCAGAAAATCTTTTCCTCTCCCCTCCCCTCTGGCCGCCACGTGGACGGGCTAGATCTCGCCACGTCGTTTCCCCTCGGCCCATCCCCACCGCTCACCCCATCCCGCCTCCCTCCCCTCCCCGCTCGCCATGTGTACAGCCCGCCTCATCTCGGCCGTCCCCGCCTCGCCCCGCTCTCGGCCGCCCGATCTCCCTTCCCCTCATCTCGGCCGCCCGCGCGTTCTCCTTCCCCTTCTCTCTCTGCCGCCCCGGCCCCACCCGTCAGCACCTTCTTCCTCCCCAGTCGTCTTCCTCGCACGCGCGCCCGCCTCTGCAACCGCCGGCCCCGCCCGACCCGGTCGCTACCCCCGCCTTCTCCTCGGCCACGCCGCCCTCCTTCGTGCGCCGCACGCGCCGCGCCCCACCTCCCCGCCTCTCTCGCGCCCGTCGCCACCCCACGCGCCCACCTTCTCCCCCGTAACCGCCGCCGCCCACTCCTCCACTCCGGTGACGAATTCCCGCGCCGGTTCTCCCCTCCGCCCCTATAAAAAGGCCCCCGAGCACCACTCCGCTCCACCCCACCGCCCTCTGCCACCTTCCCCCTCTCCCGAGCTTCCCCTCGCCCTCGCACCGTGCGCCTCCGTCTCCGCCGCCGCTTTGGACTACGGCGAGCAATCGCCTGGTGGACGCCATCTCCGGCTTCGCCGCGCTGCCCTCGACCCCGGCCGCCCCTCATCCGCGCCTCTCCGCCACCGGAGCTCCGCCGCCGCGTGAGGCCCGAACCGCCGCCGCTCTCCCCTCGCCGTCGGCCGTCTCCGCTCGCCGCCGTTAAGGACTGTGCCCCTCCTCGGGTTCCCCTCGGCCTCGTCTCCCCTTTGCCGCCCTCACCGCCGCCCGCCGCCCGCCGGAACGCCGGCGAGACCCCGGTGCCCGAGCTCCTCTCCGGCCGGCATGCCACCTCGGCCGCTCCCGCCCCGTCGCGCCACGTGGACGCCGTGTGGCGCCACCTCAGCACCGGCTGCCACGCCTGCCACCTCAGCCATCTCCTCCCTCCCTGGACCCGGTCTATGGACTCGGGGCCCACTTGTTAGCCTCACCCCATAATTTTCAGTTTAAAATCAATTCAGCCGAAAAGAAAATTCTCTGCTGACGTCATAAATCCAATTTCCTTTAGAAAAATAATTCCAGAAAATTCCTTTTTCCATTTTCTCTCTTTTCAAACTTCTCGGAGCCTGTTCTCCTTCGTCCTAACTCTGATTTAGCCCATTCAAATTTCTAAATTCATCAAAAATTCCCCTCTACCCATTTCTAGACTCAAGTCAAATATTTTAAGTCAATTTGAATTTATTTGAATTTGGTGGGTTATTTTCGCGTGTAGACTTCGACGATTTGGGAAAATTCTTCGACGAAGATTCAAACCAAGTTGAAGAGCAAGGCAAGTCACCCTCCTTGACCATGTTGATCCCAGTTTTCAAAATAAAATTATTTTGATTTAAATTATATTTCATGCATATTTTTATTCAACGTATTTCAATCCAGTTTTAAATTTAGTTATTGCCTACTTGTTATTACCTCCATTGACATTGAATTACCCTGATACCTTGTCACCCTAGAATAAAACTCTAGTTAGTACACTAGTATTGGCTAGAGGGTTTTATATCAAATGCTTAGACCTGCTTCGATATATTTTTGTTTTGGGATAACCTTTTCACATAAAATAATAAAGTTTTCAAATGTACTCTTGATTTTGGTGAGTCAAGGAGTGTTATGAAATATTTTGAAAACAAATTATAAAACCTGGTTTAGACTTAGGCAATTGGTTAGATTGGTGGGTGCAGGCATGCCCTGTTGGTTGGAGCCGCAGTGGTTGACTGTCGTGCACAAGGGTATGTGGTTGGGCCTAAGTCAAATTAAGGACCAGTCTGTGAGCTACTGTTGCAAAGCCCTATCGTACTACCACATGGCTGGTATGGGACAGCCCTGGCTGAATAATTTGTGAAGTCCTAATCTGAGTCAAGTCGTAGGTTGAAAGTGAGCGTGGTTGGTGCCATGTGAAGTCTCACTTGGGCGAGCGTGGTTAAGCCATGAGAGGTCTCGTCTAGGCTCAAGAGGGGGTTCCGGTCTGGTGGATTCCTTACTGGGGTGAAACCTTAGAGTTGGCTTGGCCAGGTTGAAGGCTTTGCATTGTAAAGGCCTTGTCACGACTCCTTGCCGCACACCTAAGGAAGTGTGTAACTCGCGTGGCACAAAAGGATGATCGTGTCTTGTGGGTAAAGCTGTACAACCTCTGCAGAGTGTATAATCTATCCTGGATAGCCGTGCCCACGGTCACAGGCATGCTGAGTAAAAGTTTTTCATGGATTAGATTTTGCTTTTCAAAAACGTTTTCGAAAACCTTATGGATGGATGGAATTCATGAGAGAATGAAAACCTTGTGGGTGGATGGAACCCATGAGAGAGATTGGAAGCTTGTGGATGGATGGAATCCACGAGTGTTTGGAAACATGTGGATGGATGGAATCCATACGTGAACTTTTGGAAAAGATGGTTCGGGTGGGATGTCCGTGGATAGGTTGGTGTATGGTCGGAGCCTGCACTGACGGTATTATTTTCTATTACAAGTAATGTTTTACCTACTGTATTAAATTCTGCGATTTCAATCTATCTATTGTATTTCTTAAATGCTGTTTTATGCAAACTAACCCTATAAGCCTTCCATTGAAGCCTTTATCATTATGTTGCATTTTCCCGGGTGATTTGCGGAGTACAAGTATTTGTACTCACCTTGCTATCTCCATACAGAGGAAGATGACGTCGACTACGGTGAAGGTCAGGACGAATAGGCCGCGTCTTACTGTCGTTTGCCTGTGGGCAGGCATGTTGGGCTTCTTCCACTTCGGTGTTTTTCCTTCCGCTGCTTATTATTTAAATTTGGCTTATGTGCCGTTGATGTAAACTTTGGCAATCATGCCCATATTTAGTTAATAAATGTTATTATGGTTGATATTTATCTTTGTTGTACGCTGTGTGCACTAGCTGATCCTGGACTAGTGCGATTTACACAGAGGATCCTGGAGTCGTTACTCTGGGTTCCGACAGCAGCGTTGGCGCCAGCGGAAGTGGTACGAGCGGTGGCTCGGTCTTGCCACGGTGTGGCGCGCAGCCACCCAAGCGCGGCATCGACGACGCACGCAAGGTTGGTGGCGGCAAGGACATTGACAAGGATGTGTGCAAGTACTGCGGCAAAACTGGGCATTGGGCCCGGGAGTGCCGCAAGAAGAAGAGAGACGAGGCGGCGGCCGCAGCGCTGCTGGCGGAGGAGGGCGGCGACGACGAGCCGTCCCTATTGATGGCCCAGGCGGCCTCTCTTTCACCGGTGTCTGCGTGCCTCTCAGAGCGCGCCGCACCTGTGCACGTCGGCGGTCGGGTTTTCCTCAATGAAGAACGCGTGACGGTGCAGTTGGGTGACACCGACAACCACACCGGCGGCTAGGACGACGGCGTGTGGTACCTCGACACAGGCGCGTCGAACCATATGACGGGTAACGACGCGGCTTTCTCCGAGCTGAACCGCGACATCACGGGCACGGTAAAGTTCGGCGATGGATCAATGGTGGACATCCTCGGGCGCGGCACGATCATGTTCGTGGCACGGGGTGGACGCCATCGTGTGCTGTCGGACGTGTACTTCATCCCACGTCTTCGCAGCAACATCATCAGCTTGGGACAACTCGACGAGGTCGGGTGCCAAGTGTTGATTGAGGATGGCGTACTACGGGTGCGCGATCCGAGGAGGGAGCTTCTCGCCAAGGTACAGCAATCGGCGAATCGACTGTACAAGATCTCCCTCACGCTCGCTCGACCGATCTCGCTCCTGGCGCACGCGAAGGACGATGCGTGGCGCTGGCATGATCGGTTCGGCCACCTGAGCTTCGAGGGGTTGAAGAAACTTGGGCGTGGCGGCATGGTTCGTGGGCTTCCACTGCTGGATCATGTCGACCAGTTGTGTGACGCGTGCCTTGTCGGCAAGCAACGGCGCTCGCCGTTCCCTCAGGAGGCCAAGTACCGCGCAAAGGGCCGGCTTGATCTCGTCCACGGCGATCTTTGCGGGCCAATCACTCCGGCGACCCACGGCGGCAGGCGGTATTTTCTCCTACTCGTCGACGACGCTAGCCGCTATATGTGGCTAGTGCTGTTGTCGGGGAAGGACGAGGCGGCAAGCGCAATCAAGCAATTCCAAGCCGGCGTCGAGGTGGAGACCGGCAGGAAACTCCGTGCGCTACGCACGGACCGAGGAGGCGAGTTCACGGCGGTGACCTTCAGGTATGTGAGCAGGTTCATGGCGAACCCAACGATGGAACACCTGAGCGCCGTCAAGCATCTACTTCGTTATGTCGCTGGTACGCTCCACTTTGGCCTTTGCTACACCAAGGGGCACAACGACATCGAGCTCAAGGGGTACAGCGACGCGGACATGGCCGGCGACGTGGATGATCGCAAGAGCACCTCCGGCATTTTGTTCTGCCTCGGCAATGCGCCTGTGTCGTGGCAATCACAAAAGCAGCCGGTGGTGGCGCTATCGTCGTGCGAGGCCGAGTACATCGCGGCCTCAGCGGCGGCATTCCAGGGAATCTGGCTCAGGTGGCTGATCGGCAACTTCTACGGGCGAGACGTCGGCGCCGCGACAATCTACATCGACAATCAGTCGGCGATTCAATTGTGCAAAAATCCGGTCTTCCATGGCCGGAGCAAACATATCGAGACACGCTTCCACTACATCCGGGAGTGTGTCGAGGGTGGTCAAGTCGCCATCCGCAAAATCCACACCGACAATCAGCTAGCGGACATACTGACCAAATCACTTGACCGGGTGCGTTTTCTACACCTGCGCTCGAAGCTCGGCGTCGTCGACATCAACATCAACTAGATTAGGAGTAATGTTAGATAATCTAGTTAATATGCATGTCAGTTTTTCTCTTCAAGTCTGCCTCTGCATGTCATTTTTCTCTTCAAGTCTGCCGCCCACTTTATGCATGCATGGGCGTTTGTAGTCTGCATGCCTTCATGTCTGCATTTAGTCTTCAGTTTCTTCTTGAATACTTCATGTAAGTTACTAATGTAATTGCTAAATAAAAGGAGAAGAAAAAACCAGAAAAAGCTGCAGTTCTGGGCAGCACCAAAATTCTTCTTGCGTACGTGTGTTTGATTGCTCAGTTCTAACCAACAAGTTTTACTAGTTTTTAGAGATGTCAGGAGTTGTCGGTACCGCCTCATCAAATATCTTTAAACTCGTATCTCTTAGTGCTTTCACCTTTTAAACTCTTGGCACTTTTGGTGCTAGCTCAACGGATTGTTTGGTACCTCTCAAGAATGGTAAAAAATCTCTAAACAGACGTATACCATAAATTAATTCCTACTCTTCATCGAAGGAAACACGGGGCCATGGTGATCGAGAATCTTGACATGGCAACAAATTCGACTGACCTCCGTCTCAACGAGTACATTGCAATGTACGCAGAGTTCAAGCTAAGCCTGAACGCTTATTTGTCAGACTTGCTGTACTCCCCAGTCCGCTCCCTTGCGGAAGTCATAGCATTCAACAACGCACATCCTGTAGAGGTAAGCACAGACGCGGTTGAATCTTTCATCTCGAGTTCTTATATCCCCACAACTACAGAATCAACAAACCATGCAATGATCTACTTCGATGCAGGAGAGGCTAAAAGATTTTGGGCAGCCCGACCTCATCGCGGCCGAAAATACCAATGGCATTGGCTCCCGGGAGAGAGCCGCGATCCGACGGCTCGACGAGCTGTCCGCCAATGGGCTGGAGAAGCTGATGAAGGAACACCAGTTGGATGCAATTGTGACGCCCAACTACGACAAGCAGGGAGTTCTCGCCATCGGCGGCTTCCCCGGCATCGCCGTGCCGGCTGGGTACGACAAGCAGGGAGCCCCCTTCGCGATATGCTTCGGTGGGCTGAAGGGTTACGAGCCGAGGCTGATTGAGATGGCTTATGCGTTTGAGCAGGCTACCAAAGTGAGAAGGATGCCTACTTTCAAGCCCTAGTGTGATGGCATTGCAAAGGAGATCCAAAATAATTTGGTGGAAATAAGTAAACACCTTGTCGCTCTGTTTGAATAAATACCGTGGATCATTTCGGGTGGACCAACACAAACCTTCAAAAGACATGCGGTGTTGAAAAATTTATTTGTATGTTTATATTGAGACCGCGTCATCTCTAAAATCTAAGTGTGGCTGCATAACAAAAACCACTATGTATTGTAATTTTTTGATTTGAGGACTATGTTTTAAGATAGTAGTTTTACAGTACACCAGTTTTAAGCTTGTTCCATCCACGGGGGCGATATGTGGCAAAGGGCTCCAACTATGTTTTAAGATAGTAGTTTTACAGTACACTATGTTTTAAGCTAGTGACAAGCGCGTCTGGTCGGTTAACTCTGCAAGTGGATCTCGCCGTAACTCAGGAAAAGCTCTGAAAGTGGATCTTGCCGTAACTCTCGTACTGGAATAAGAAGCTCACTGCAGAAGATCAGTGAAATTCCTGAAGGGGGGAGCAAAACTAGAAAATCTGGTCTGCGTTCATTTATGGGGTACGCTGAGTGCATACAAGTCAAATGAGAGAATTGTAGCATCTTATTTCTTAATTTCCTTGCACAATCCCTGTTCCTTGTTTATATTTTGTCTTGTTCAATTTTTATATGCAGTTTTCTTGGTATGGGCCATGGAAATGTAGAGAACATGTTGAAACTAAGAGATGAAGATCCGCTACTTGACAGTGACGATGAAAGACCTGAGAGCATTGATGATGAGCTAAGCAGGAAAGAAATGAGAAGGGGTATAGACTTGGCTACTACACTTGAACGCATTGAGAAGAATTTTGTCATCACTGACCCAAGATTGCCTGATAATCTCATTGTAACATTCAACTCGGACATCTTGTACCTCTGACGAAGGCGACATGGCGGGAGAGGGGGGCAGAAGGAACACCGGGCGGCGCTCTGCTGGACACAAGCCAGCGCAAGCAGAGGTAAAATTTTTGCTTTTTAGCCTAAAATTTGAAAGTTTTTTACATATGGACCCTGGAGAAAAGATTTACAAAAATGGACCCTTAGTACGGCGCCAAAGGATATGGTGTCCAGGGTATATAGCACGCCGCCATATGCTTTGGCGATGTGTGTGACCACGTAGGAGCCACGGTGACATAGCACGGCGCCAAAGCACATGGCACCGTGCCATGCATAAACGGCGCTAAAGACCGTGGCGCCGTGCTCTGGGACTTAACCCCGAGCGCAGCCCCCGACCCCCACCCCCTCACTCCTCTGTTGGAACAGACCGAGCACAGACAGCAGCCGCCGCCGCCGCCCCTCTCTTCCCTCTCCAAATCCACCCTAATCCATCGATTTTTCTCGCGATTTTGCCTCCAAACCGAGCAAGCAAGGTGAACTCCCTCCCCTCCCTTGATTTTTTCCAATAGATATGGATTATTTGAGGTACATTTCGTGGGGCAAGATTTGAAACCCTAGATGAAATTAGTTGGATTTGGCTCGGTTTTAGGTTGGATTTGCAATAGATATGCGTAATGTAAGAGTAGTCATGGGTATAGATTCGTTTTTAGGGTTTGATTATGGTAATTAGCTAACCTAGGGTTAGACACGAGAAAAATTATAATTCTTATTCATTTTGCATTTTAGGTTGTCATGGGCTTCACTCGTTTGCCACCTCCACCCGGTGTTCCCGTGCCGATGTGTTATTGCGGCGATCCTTGCAAGGTTGAAAGGTCGGACGACCCGGATACATATAGGCAGAGGTACTGGATGTGCGCCAACTGGGCGTTCGATCTGGCACGTGTCGTCGTTGTCCTCGGCAAGATGGTATGTTGTATTGTCGATTCATCGACTTGGTATTAATTCTGTTGGTTTAACAAATGCGTACATTTGCAGGAGCCTCCACCGCTTTGTGATTTTGAGTAGTGGATCAACACTGTGATCGCTGAGGATGACAAGGAATACCTTAACGCCACTAAGAAGTGGGATGAAGAAAGAAAGGAGATGTGGGAAAGGGAGAAGAAGCATGAGGAGGCCGCGAGGGAACACCGCGAGGAGGAGCGTAGGAGGGCCATGGCAAGGCACAAGGGTGAAAGACAGAAGAAGCTAGAGAGAGCGCGACGTGCCAAGGCAGCTCTTGACGAGTACCCTGATGCTCAGAGGAAGGGGAAGTGGCCTCGATGCACTCAGTAGGTTATTGCTATGTATATTTAATGTTTGATATATGCGGACGCATGTATTTTCTAAGAATTTATAAACTATGTATGTGGACTATGTATGTATGTCAATTAGTAGTTTGTGTGAATGGAACGAAACAACTGGCCAAGCTTGTAGTTTTAATGCAAGTGCAGTAATCACGGCGCCAAACACCCTGGCGCCGAGGTATTCAACAACGACGCAAGGAACTTTGGCACCACATCCTGGCGCCAAAGGTCCTGGTGCCGTATTTGAATACCTCGGCACCAGAGTGTTTGGCGCCGTGCTACGTAAACCTACAGAAAAAACAGCAAAGTGCTGCCTGTTTTTCTGCATATACAAAACACATGCACATACACACATATACATACATTCACATATAAAACACATACACATAACTCTCAATCAAGTCTGAATAACTATCAATAAATCTCAAAACATACATACATACATACATACATACATACATACATACATACATACATACATACATACATACATACATACATACATACATACATACATACATACATACATACATACATACATACATACATACATACATACATACATACACACATACACATACATTCACATATAAAATACACATACACATACATATATACACACATACACATACACACAACTCTCAATATGTCTCAATGGTGTGTCGGGCATCTACGACATCCCATCATCATGGGTTCGAGGACGAAGTCCTGAAAAATGCTTTAAAAGTTAGCCGCGTGATGAAAACACATGTAACACGAGAAAAATACATTTCGATAACACACGTACCTGGCCGTCCTCCGTGAGCTTGCCGCGGTGCTCCCTGTTGTAGAACTCGTCCACCAGCCGGTACCTCGCCATCCTGTGCATTCAAAAATACGTTAGTGATAAGAATAACAAAATATCTATAAATTATACTCTCTAGACCTAACGCCGCTAACCTGAGTGGAACGGCGTTGACATGTCCGTGAATTGTGACCCATTAGACCACAAGTACCGCAGTGTGTCTCCTGTGGGTCCTCAACGAAGGGATTTGCCCTACCCCTCTTGGTGTGACCAGGTATCCGATCCATGTCCATCTTGTACCTTGACCGCTTCCTGCTGCCCCTCTTGTGCCAACGTAACCCCTCATCCGCTATGTACCTGGGACCCGAGTAAAGTGGCCACTCGCTTTCATCACGATATGGCTCGAACCGTGGGGCCCATGTCCTCACCAACGCATCCACGCTGAATAGTCTCGGGATTTTGGTCTCAACATCGACATTCCAGGCCCTACATGCGGTCACCATGTGGGAGCATGGAAAATAGAACTTGTCGGGAACACTGCATGTGCATGTGAAGGATGTAATCACGACCTTATGCTTCCGGGCCTCTCGGAGCTCTCCATTCTCGGTTGTGCCTCCACCCTCAACAACCTCATACGTGCCCGTCACATGGTCAAAACAGTGGTACTCCTGTTCATTGGCTTGCATATTCGCTTTGGTAAGGAAGCCGTGAGGACGAGGTCGCCAACGTGCATGTGCCTTTAACATGTCTGAGGCTTCCTGGTGCCGATTAACAAACCATGCAACACACTTGTAGAAAGTGAATGCCGTAATTGCGGTAACTGGCAATCCACGTGACCCCTTAAGCAGCCCATTGAAGCATTCTGCCATGTTGCTAGTCATGAACCCATACCTCCTTCCCAATGGGTCATGAGCCCTTGACCATTTGTGCACATCCCTCATTAAACCCCTTATCCAATCACGGCCCTCGACATTAGTTTTCGTTTTCAACTCCTCTAACTTCTCATCGAACAGCTTTACCTCCCTCTGGCGACATACCTCCTCAAAAAGTGCAAAGTTGGCCTTCACCCCATCTTTTTTGAACAAGTTCTCTGCAAGGTGCCTTGTGCACCAACGATGATGCACAGGTAAATGTCCTGGTATCACTTCCTTAACGGCGCTCAAGATCCCAGCGTGCCTGTCAGACAACACACATACCTCCCTCCCCAGGCCAACCACATGGATCCGTAGAAGCTGTAGAAACCAAGCCTAGCTAGATTTGTCCTCCTTCTCCACCAAAGCAAAAGCCAAGGCACAAGCGAGTTGTCCGCATCACAGCCAATAGAAATCAACAACGTCCCCCTCATACTTGCCCAATAGGAACGTCCCATCAATTGACATAACAGACCTACAATGTTTGAAAGCCTCGACACACTGACCAAAGCACCAGAATGCTCGAAAGAAAATATGTCTTCCATTAACCCATACATCGGGCTTAGGCACATACTCATACTGCATTCCTGCATTGGCCGCTTTCATTGCGTTCAACATGGCCAGCAAATGCTCATACGCCTCCTCCCAATCACCATAAATCAACTTCAAAGCATGTTGTTGCACCTTCCATGCTTTCCCATACTTGATTGTGTAGTGCCACTTTAGCTTAACGGCCTCTATCACTGCTGCCACACGCATCGTCGGCATGTGCTTTATCATGGGGTACAGGCGGGTTGCAATGAACCGAGAAGTCAACTAACGATGTTTCTGGCTGGGCTCAGAAGACCCACAGCTGTGCGGTCCATCCACAGTTGTAATCTTAAACCTCTCCGTACCCTTCACCTTCTTGGCACAGACTTTCCATGCACACCCTGTGCTCTCACATTTGATGGTGTACCGACGTTTGGCGTATGAGTTCTTAACCCGGTATGGACGGTTGTGCACGATCGAGTACTCTTTCAACCACATCTTCAATGCCGACATATCCTCAAAGACATGACCCTTCTGAATTATGATACTAGCCCCGGGCCTAGGTACGTCCCTCTGCGTTTGCCCTCCATCCGCGATAGCCCTATGTGCATTGCTTAGGTCATTATAATCGGACACTAGTGGATCACGGCCAGGAAACATTCTTCTCAACAGCTCAATTTCGCTAGATGTCAAACCTGTGACCGGTCTGTCATCATCTGAGTCCACAGCCCTCGCATCCTCATAAGCAGCCTCGTCTCCCGCAAGCTGTACATCCACCTTGTTAGATGCTACACAAACCATGGGTTCCTCAAACAATGTCTCCTTGTCAAATCCACCAACAGAGCGGTCATCGACATCCTCAGAATCAGCTTCTACCTGAGTCAATGGAACCTCACATACCTGAGTCAATGGAACCTCACAACTTGCACCTCGACCTCTTCATGGTCCGGTGACCGAACCAATGGTGAGTCATTGAGATCCAATGCAGCCCTAGGAGGTGATTGATCTCTCACCATCATCTGCACAAACAAGTCAGGTGCTCTGACCTCTGAGTCCAAAACGATGGCCACATAGTTATCCCATTCACCGTCGCTGCCAATCGAAACCAATCTCTTTATATGCGGCCCCTTTGACGACCCAACATCAATCAATTCTTGCATAACGACATCACCATGCTCATCTGTCCATCCCAACCTCTCTTTCAATCGACAAATGACCTCACCATACGACGGACGTGAACTAAATAGCAACGTGGTCTCTTCCATGCCTTCCAAATCAACACCCCCATTGTCATTTCTCTTCACAGTACCACCATGGTGCAAAGTCACAAGCTTATCCATCTATAGCACAACAAACAAACATACCTCAGTCATTACGCACAACAATCAAACCCTAAAACGAATCAATACCCATAACTACTCTTACATTACGCATATCTATTGCAAATCCAACCTAAAACCGAGCCAAATCCAACTAATTTCATCTATAGTTTCAAATCTTGCCCCACGAAATGTATCTCAAATAATCCATATCTATTGGAAAAAATCAAGGGAGGGGAGGGAGTTCACCTTGCTTGCTCGGTTTGTAAGCAAAATCGCGAGAAAAATCGATGGATTGGGGTGGATTTGGAGGGGGAGAGAGGGGCGGCGGTGGCTGCTGTCTGTGCTCGGTCTGTTCCAACAAAGGAGTGAGGGGGTGGGGGCCAGGTGCTGCGCTCGGGGTTAAGTCCCAAGCACGGCGCCACGGCCGTTAGCGCCGTTTATGCATGGCACGACGCCATGTGCTTTGGCGCCGCGTAGTGCCACCGTGGCTCCTACGTAGCCATGCACGGTGCCAAAGCATATGGCGGTGTGCTATATACCCTGGGCGCCATATCCTTTAGCGTCGTGCTAAGGGTCCATTTTTGCAAATCTTTTCTCCAGGGGTCCATATGTAAAAAAACTTTCAAATTTTGGGCTAAAAAGCAAAAATTTTACCAAGCAGAGTGGAATTGCGGTGACAGAAACTTTGGGGAAGAGCGGCTGAAAGATTGGCAGAGCACAGCTGAGGAATCATAGCAATCGAGGTCTCAGACCGGGTGGATTGGCAGCGCCGTGAACCAGAGTAGGTAAGAAGTAAATCATTTGTGGAGATGATATATTGAATTGCGGTAGGATGGGGTGGTTTTTGTTACCTTAACCTCAAAATTACAAAACCTGGTGTGTTTTTTTGTTACTTATGGCTTAAAACCTGGTGGATTATGAAATTTACTCTTTTAAGTAATATTAAAAGCGAAAGTCAGAAGTCTGTGTAAGATCTATGATCAGACAAATCCTATCGAAAACAAAAGAACAACAACAAGAAGAAGACGAAGACAACCAAGGGAGTAGAGAGGCAGGCAAAGCATTAGGAGTAAGAAGAGGTCATCGCACCGCTACTGCATGTTGGAACCGGCCACTAGGTGGAGGATTGGACAAAGGAGCTTAGGATCGTTGGGTTGCACTGCCGGAGAGAGAGGATCAAGTCAATGAGAGCACTAGACGTGGAAGCACAGCAGTGAGCGGCTGAGCAAGAAGCATTAAATCGAGTTGTGCCACAGGTGCAGGAGTGAGAGAAGATTGGTGTGATTAAGATGAAGAAACATGATTAAGGGGTGATTAATAGAATTAATCTTTGTTAGACCACGTGGTGGTCATGATTAATGTGACGATGAATAATTAACACTTTGATTGCTTTAAAATTAGCGTTTGTGAAAGTTTCAGTCGATCGCAGTCATAGGTTTTGAATCTGAGTAGTTCTGAGTGCCTTGGAGTGGTTTTGTTGCCTTCGAGTGGTTTTGCTCGGCTCCGAGTGGTTTCTGTCACTTTCAAGTAGTTTTGCTTAGGTCTGAGTGGTTTCAGTCGGCTCTGAGTAGTTTTGGTCTTCTCAGAGTGTTTTGATAGCCTCCAAGTACTTTCGGATTAGTCCGAGTGGCTTGGTTCAGCCTCCGAGTTGTGTCCGACCAGTCCAATCGGATCCAACTGGCATCGGACGCCTTTCGAGTACCTTTGGAGCATTGGACAGCATTCAAGTGGCTTCGAAAGATCGCACAGCTGAACGACCACTGTATTACAACTACGACATGCTTCGACCATAACACTACAACCACAGCTGAATGGCTTTATGACCACGTCAAATTTCGACCATAACGGACTTTGACCATGTCCGAGTTTGGCCACGCTAGACTTCAACCACGGCCGACTTCAACTAAGTCAAGCTTTGACCACTGCAGCTTGACTATGGCATTTAGACCATCACAGACTTCAACCACGTCTGGCTTCAACCTCGTTCGACTTCGATCACGTCCGATTTCGACCACGTTCTATCTCGACCACATCAGTTCGACTACAGCATTTCAACTTCGTACGTCTACGGTCACGGCAATTCGACCACGGTAAGTCGACCAAAACATAATGACCTTTCTTGGTCGATGATGGTATGCTATAGGAAACCAGTTGGAGGTCATAAGATCATCTGCTACAGGTAATTATTCATGGTCGAAGCTACATCACTTTCTCATGGTCGTAGCTACAGTTCTTTTCCATGATCGCAGCAGCAATACTCGATAGTCATAGGCTTTACTAGTCAATAGTCGAAGGCTTTGCAGTCGATGGTTGTAGATTTTGCGGACTGCTCTTATAGTCGTATATTTCATAGTCTTGTCGATAGTCGTAGACTTTACAGTCTACTATCATTGTCTTCGGCAATTGAAGGCTTTATGATCGGTTACCATAAGCTTCATGGTCGGTACTCGTAGACTTCTTTGTCGGTACGAGTGCTTCATTCTTGTGATCTTTGAGTACATCGAATACTCATGTTAGGCCAGCGGTATGACTGGCCGGTGCATAGTTGTCGGTGATTGGTGAACGGTGCTTGAAGGAACAGTATTCGAAGGATTCAGTACTTGGAAGTTGGAAGTACTCGATGGTCGGATTGTCATGGTACTTGGTATTCAAAAGGACTCAGTACTCAGTACTCAAAAGGACTCAGTACTCGGTAGTCAGAAGGACTTAGTACTCGTAGTCGGAAGGGCTCGGTACTCGATGGTCTGTGATCAGTTGTCGTAGGTGTTGCGATTGGTTGTCGAAGATGTGTGGTATGTGATCGGTACTTGGAAGTCGGTTCTCGATGACTCTGGTCAGTAGTGATGCTTGTTATTCTTGAATGTTTTGAGCAGAGCATTGGTAATTCCTGAGTACTTGTATTTTTTGAGTACTCATTGAGCTAGCGGTCGTAATGAGTAGTCTGAAGTTGGTGTTTTGGAAAGCGATGGAATTGCTGGTCGTGCTAAGTAGTCAAAAGGTGGATTTCTAGTGAGCGATGGTATTTGTGGTCATGGACGACTGGGTTGGTGGTCGTGGCTGATTAGGTTCTTGTCTATGGGTAGGCAAGGGTGTGATATACGTGTGTGTGTACTGATGTCGGTCAAGTAGTAGAGAACTTGTGCCAGTGGAAAAGTTTTTGGTCTTTGATGTGTAGGTGGGCGTGGAGGCAATCATGGCTGGTGACAAGGAGGATCGGGACTAGGATGGGGGAGTTTGAGGTCTAGGTGATCGAGGATGTCACGTGAAGGGATCGGGCACACACTGGAGCACATGGAGATCAAAGGTGATGGTGCGTGATGAAGATACAGAAGGTGCGTTCCTGTAGGCTTCGTCACGTCATAAGATTGGAGTGTTACGGATAAAGTCTGTAGTTTGGAAGAGGAAGAGTTTGAACAAAACCTATGTTAGCAAGGGTTTCGGGTCCCTTGGTTTTGGTAGAGATAAGATTTTGAGTTCGTGTTTAAGATGAACACGATTTGGACATTAGCCTATAAAAGTAGGGAGAAACTATGGGTTAATGTGGGGTTTTAGAGAGGGCTTTCAAGGAGAGAGCCTGTGTCGATTTGTGAGAGCTTTCATCGAGAAGCCTTTCAGGGGTGTTTGTGTGGGCACTTTCTAAATCCACAAAAGTCCAGCAATAGAAATCATCTTGAGTCAATCTAGTTCGTGATTCGTTGAAGATTGCTAGTGATTGCATTTGGGTTGAAGTGTATGACCACATGTAGGGGTGATTGAAGCAGTCGAACGGTGTGGTTGTTTGAGCGATCAAAAATCATCATCGACTATCAGGAAACTCCAAAATGTGGTGGAAATCATTCACCCCCTCTAATTTCGAAATACAATACTACAAGTGGTATCAGAACAGGTAGCAATGGAATCAGAGTGGTGTGTGAATCGTCTCCTCATGCTAGATGGTACTGATTTCGCTTTTTGGAAGTGTCGTGTGCAACCCTATATTGAAGCTCAAGGTAATGATGTCAGAAAAAAAGTTTCTCAATCTTATGTTGTTCCTACTAATGTTATGACCGAAACTAAAACTGATGTAGATTTGAATGCTCGTGCTCATAACTTCCTTTTTCAAGGAATTTCTCGCAAAGAGTTTGATCGTGTAGCTCATATTGCCTTTGCTCATTTAATCTGAAAAACTCTTTGTAATTATCATAAAGGAACAACTAAGATTAAGAAAGTTCGTAAGAATCTTTATCAAAAAGAGTACTTAGATTTTGCTATGAAACCTAGTCTTTTTGCTCACTTTGAAAAGATTTTCAGTAACCTACGCGGAGTTGGTATTATTCCTGATAATGAAGATAATGCTACCAAGATTTTCAGTATGGTTGATGGTCGTCACGAATATTAATCAAATCGTCGATCTAGATACTCTTATCATGGATGATCTGTATTCTAGATTAAAAACCTATGAGATGAAACTTTTTCCATCTAAGACTGATAAATGTTCATCTTTAGCACTTGTGACTAATCTCATGCATGCTACTCCATCGAGTACCTTGTCTTCTGTTTCTGTGTCTACTTGACCTCCTTTTCAGAGGAACAGTTCGAGCAGCTACCTAATGAAGACCTGGTGCTGATCTCCTTACGGGTATACAAGGCACTCAACAACAAGAGGATGAGAAAGTGAGGTGGCGCTCCAGGTTCAATTAGGTGTTTCGAGTGTGGCGAGTCAGTCCATATTAAGATGGAATGTCCCAACTCAAAGGGAAAAAGGAGGACAAGAACTATCATCGCTGGCCATCCAAAAATAACACTAAGGGTCAATCCTATTATCGCAAGTGGCTGAGAAGGTTCTATCAGCAATCGAGCACCTTGACCTGAGTGATGGTGACCTTGAGAGCTGCTACGATGATGACCACGATGAAGAAAATGGCAAAGGCAAGAAGAAAAGCACTGATGACTTCACGGGTATGTGCTTCATGGCGGGCAACAATAATGATGACGTCTACGGTGATCCTGATGAGGTAAGACCATCATACGATGAGCTTTCAGAAGGTCTAGTTAAACTTGCTATCAAACTAAAAAAGACTAAAAAGAAATTAACAGAAAATAATCTTGTAGTTGAAAGCTTGAGTTCATAAATTGATAGACTTAGAGCTTCTATTCCTTAAGATGATTCCTGTGAAGCTTGCCAAGTCTTACACTCTGAGTTGAAAATTGCTAGATCTATCAATGCAACTAACATGGTTTAACTTAGAGATGTAACTGATCAATTTGATGAGTTAAGATTAGCAAATGATTCTGGTGAAGAAAAACTCAAGCGTAATTCTTCTAAAGCTTATTCTAATTGTGATTTGTTGCAAGCTAGACTTACTTCTTCTCAGGAGTCAATCCAACAAATGCTTTATCATGACTCTTTCTTACTCTAATTGTCCAAAGCTAAATACTGAAATAGAAGTCTTGACTTGATAACTTAATGATTTTGCGAATAAGGAGAAGTTGGTACCTTTAAGGGTCTTGCTTATGAATCTGTTAAATGTTCATTGTGCTCTACTCTGGCTAAAGAAAATGAATATCTTAAGAACACTTTATAAAGATTTTTTTTGGCAAAAAGAACTTGAATATCTTTCTAGATCAATGTAGGATCGGATATGGCAACAGAGGGGGGTGAATGGTGCCTCTTTAAAAAATGCACCCAAGTATCCACAAAAAAGATACTCTTCTCCGATAGCTACAGAGCTATGAAGAAGGCATGCACAACATTATTGACAACCAGAGAAAGATAGACAAATAACACAGCAAGAAGAAACTGGCATCCAAAAAGATTCAGATGAAATGGACCCAGCCGGTCAGACCGCATAACACAGGCCGGTCAAACCGCCGTGCACGGGCCGATCAGACCGCCGTGCACAGGCCGGTCTGACCGCCCTTGAGTAGCCGGTCTGACCGCCACCCCATCTGGCCTGATTTCCTGATCTCAGCTGGTCTGACCGCTAGGGTTAGCGGTCAGACCGCCATTTTCCCACCGGTCAGACCGCCGGTATGAAACCGGTCTGACCGGTCCTCGGTTCTGAGAGCAGCGCAGACCGAAATTCCGACAGTAAACACTAAAGACTTCACAAAGCAGGGAAATTAAGGGATTGAGGCTGATCTTCTTAAGCCAAAACAACATGGCCACAATCTTAATAGCAGCTAGTCCTCAGAACCAAAATAATGTAAGCAAAAAACCAAATCACAAATGAAAGACCTCATTTTGCTGAAACAGACAGTAACATGAGAGAAGTCAGATTTCTTGAGATTCCTCCATCCATTTCTCATGAAACTTTGAGTATGGCAGGGTGGTGATCTCAGAGGAAGGAACCACATCTCAAATGCAAATTTGCATCTAGAAAATAAAGGGCCCAATTGTCCCTGCCATCAAACCTTAAAACAGAGAAGGTGTAGAAGACTGAAAATAAATGCAAACCAACAACTCTCCTTCTCATTAATTTCATCCCATGAATGCTTACAAGAGAGGAATGCTTACACAGGGATTACAACTACTCACTACATCCCCATACGCAATTGGAAATGAGTTTCACTACATGCTTCTCCTCCAGAGAAGACACACACGCAGGACACACTGGAAACACTCTCCAGAACTCACTCCCTTTCTTACTTGGCTGAATTACTCTCTCCTGCCTCCATCTCTCCACTTATGAAGACAAGGGCTCACACTAAAGAAGAAATTCAAGAAGTGGCATACCACCTCCACCCACTCTCTTCACATCCACATGAGGCAATAGGAGGTCAAACCACTCTCAACCAGATTTTGGAGGGAGAACCACCTACTCCACTCATTTGCTTGAGTCAATTTACCAAATTGCCCTCAAGCAACTTCCCAGAAGCTTCCCGCGTCCGGTACCTTGACAGTCTGAACATCGACGCCTCTATGAGTCTAGTCCCGGTCCGCTCCATTGTACACGACCGCACCCGACATCCTGATCGTCTAGACCTCCGACTCCTCCATGAGCCTTGTCCCGATCCACTCGCCGCTGCCTGTCGTGTCCACCCGACACTAACCGAGACCTCCGACTCCACCTGAGTCTAGTCCTGATCTGTTCCGTCGCACACGACCGCAGTCGACCTTCAACCGTCTGGACCTCCGGCTCCTCCCTTAGCCTAGTCCCGATTCGCTCGTCGTTGCCCGTCGTGTTCACCACCGGTAGCTCTAGCTCCGGTTCCTCGTCTCCCGACTCGCAACCACCTCACCAGCCTCGATCATCTTCGGCATCACTGATCGTCTGGACCTCAACACCTCCTGTGCCTAGTCCCAGTCCTCCTCGCCTCACCATGACCTAGCTCCGAAGTCCTGCAGTCACACAAACAAGCAAACCGTCACATAGCACCGCAGGAAACAACATATCAACAATAGCATAAACGAAATGTACTCAACTCTAGAATACCCAAAACAAACTCAAACTCTCTAAACCAACTGTCAATTACTCATCACAAACATGGGGATACCTCCACATGGTCTCTCAATCTCCCCCTTGATGAGTATATTGATAAACACAGAAAAAGCATGAGATTGAGTTTGTTTGAAAGTCATACATGGTCCAAGAGAAAGAGAATGATGCTAATGACCATGTTGACAAAAGGAGCAAAAGAAAGAGCAAGTTTTCCTCAAAAGCTCCGAAGCTCCCAAAAAGTGGCTTTTTCTCTCATATTCACCCCCTTTTGGCAATAGAGTTATCAAGATGCAAAAGAGAGAATATAGCATGGTGTGGCTGAATTTTATTCAATGCTAAGCAATTAGAGCCATGAAGATTATCCAAAATGACCATTAAGTATTACACCAAGCCATAATTCATATGAACGCTATCAAGATCATGACAAAATATGCATAATCAAGCCAAGCCACATAAGTATCAATCTGAATCTTGGATGAATTTATTAGCATGCCAAGCCATTCAAGATCAAAGTCTAGCTAGAGGTATCCAAAGATGATGCAAGCCATGTCAATAGTTTAAGTGGAACCAAGAAGCTAGTATTGAGTCAATTTAGAGTGCTACATGTCCAAGAATGAATCATTTGTTCAAGTACTTAATTCTTTTTGAATTTAAGCAAATTTAGCACAATTGACATTTTTCTTTGAAACTCATGGTCATTTCCAACAAAAATTTTAGTCATGTGCTAGATCTCAAGCCTTATGCGACCATTCCAAGCAAGAAGCTTAAGGAGATGATTTTGGTCATCCAAAACTCCCCCTGAGCTCATGCCTAGTGCAATGGCAAACAGTCTCATGAGAAAGAATTGGTGAGATCAGTTTTTTCGCAGATATAGAGATCTTTTTGCTTTTTAAACAGTTGTACTAACTCATGATTTATCAAGAAACTAGCATAGCTCAATCTAAAGCTCAATAAAGATTCAAAGCTCAACTTAGCCTATTTGACATGGCATGAATCATAAGAGGATAACTAAAGACAGACTAGTCTCAAGAGCTAACATGACATGTCTTAATTCAAGTTATGCAATTTTAATTAACTTATCAATGGCAAAGGCTTGACGACACATATAAAGTTATGATAAATCTAGCAAGTAAGCACTGATCATGGCAAGATGTAAAGCATTGTAAACATGTCAACTAAGGATAATAGTCAAGGCTCCATCTAATTATATTACAATGCAGAATGCTGAAATGAAATGCAGGAAATCCAGCTCCCCCTCAACATGAGATGCATTTTTAGTTCAAGTAATTGAGTTATATCAATATTAAGTTCCAGAAGCTCCCAAATGAACTCCCCCTGAACCAAAGCTAGAAACTGAGAAGCTGGCAAAGACATCAGAAAAGGCAGTCCTAAAAGCATAGACAAAATATAGAGAATACTATGGCTCAGACTGACTCTCATCTACCCCAAATGACACTAGGACTATCAGCTGCTCTACTAATCCACTAAGGAGCAAACACGTTCCCTGTCTACCCAAGGGTGGCCCAACCCTTACTAGAACCTATAAGAAGTGAGTGAGCTCAACCTAGTGAGAAGAGAGACAGCTAATAAGCAGCATCCTAGATCACAAGATGAGAGGAAGAAATCTAAGCAACTAGACGAGAGATACACTCTAATCTATACTAGAAGGACTAACCCAGATGAACCCAAATGCAATGCAACAAAATAGAGAACAGGAGCATAATAAATAAGATAAAGCAATAAAGCACAAAGCTCCCCCTCACTACAGTTCATAAGGACAAACCACCCCAAGCTCCCCCCGCAAGGCTGAAAACCTAGAGCTATCCAAAGGCTTGGTAAAGATATCAGCCAACTGGTGGTCACTCTCCACAAACTGGAGCACTATGTCACCCTTCTCCACATGGTCTCTAAGGAAGTGATATCGAATATCAATATGTTTGGTCCGAGAGTGCTGCACTGGGTTCTTAGCAATGTTAATAGCAGAAGTGTTATCACAAAAGAGTGGAACACTGTCTATAACCAACCCAAAGTCCTGCAGGGTCGAAGCCATCCAAAGTACCTAGCTGCAGCAACTGGCGGCAGCAACGTACTCGGCCTCTACGGTGGACTGTGCAACACCGGATTGCTTCCTAGAAGACCAAGAGACAAGAGAAGTGCCAATGAATTGGTAGGTGCTAGAAATGTTCTTCCTATCTATCCTATAGCCAGCAAAGTCTGCATCCGAGTAGGCTCTAAGGGAAAGACAGGAAGAGGAAGAGTACCAGACACCATAGTCAATGGTAGCTTGAAGGTACCGAGATACGTGAGGAGAGGACTGAAATCGAGCACATAGACACACAGAGAAGTGTATGTCCGGTCTCGAGGCAGTGAGATATAAGAGGGAGCCAATCATGCTTCTGTACTCTTTTTGGTCAATTGGCTCGCCATCCTCATCTAGGTCAAGTGAAGCTGTGGATGCCATGGATGTTGACACCGGCTTACCATCACTGATGTCAAAGCGTCTCAGGAGGTCACGAGTGTACTTGCTTTGATGCAAGAAAGTACCTTCCCGAGTCTGCTTGATCTGGAAGCCAAGGAAGAAGGTCAACTCGCCCATCATGCTCATCTCAACTCGGTGCTCATGACATCCGAGAACTGTGAAACAAGAGCATGAGAAGAGCCGCCAAAGATGATGTCATCCACATAAATCTGGACGAGCAGAAGGTCAGTACCATGCCTACGAATGAACAAGGTCTTATCTACCTTACCCATCTCAAAACCATGACTCCACAAATAGGACTTAAGCCTCTCATACCAAGCTCTAGGGGCCTGCTTAAGTCCATACAGTGCTTTGGAAAGCTTGTAGACATGGTTTGGGTATTTGGGGTTCTCGAATCTGGAGACTGTCTAACATAGACCTCTTCCTCAATAAACCCATTGAGGAAGGCACTCTTGACATCCATCTGGTAAAGCTTGAAACCCTTAGAAGCTGCAAAAGCGAGTAGAATTCTAATGGCCTCAAGCCTAGCTACAGGGGCAAAGGTCTCCTCAAAATATAGGCCCTCAACCTGGGAGAAACCTTGAGCTACCAGTCTAGCCTTGTTTCGAATGACTACCCCATCCTCACTCTACTTGTTTTTGAATACCCACTTGGTACCAATGACATTGTGACCTCTAGGGGACTCAACAAGCGACCAGACCTTGTTTCTCTCAAAATTTTCTAACTCCTCATGCATGGCATTGACCCAAGAGTCATCAGAAAGAGCATGACAAACATCCTTGGGCTCAAAGGTGGCAACAAAGGTAGAATGGAGACAGAAATGAGACATGCCAGACTTTGAGCGAGTGACTCGCTCAAAGAGGTCTCCAATCATCTGCTCGGAAGGATGGTCTTTTTGGATATTTCGGGGAGGTCCTGGATGAGATGAAGAAGTGGCCTCCACCTCATGAGCTGATGAGGTAGGAACAGAGCCACTAGCTCCAGAAGAAGCAAAAGGCATGGGCTGATCTCCTCGAGGTGCAGTGGAAGAAGCAGGCACCTCAAGGGGAGGATGAGGAACTGGATCAGGTAGACAACCCTCATCTCCATCGTCCTCATCATCCACAAAGATGGTCTCAAACTGCTCTAAAGAACCTGAGATATCGGGCTTAGTCCCCGGACTGGCCTCGTCGAAGGTCACCTCGCAGGTCTCTACCATTTTACTAGACTCGCAGTTCCAGACCCTATAAGCCCGCGAAGAAGTCGAGTAGCCTAGAAAGATACCATCACAAGAACGTGACTCGAACTTATCTAGGTTCCTGGACTTCAAGATAAAGCACTTGCAACCAAATACATGAAAATATGAGACCCTGGGCTTTCGCCCATATCTCAACTCATAAGAGGTGCGATGCAAGTGTGCCCTGAGAAAAACTTTGTTCGAAACATGGCACGCGGTGGCTATAGTCTCAGCCCAAAACTTCCTCGGTGTAGAGTACTCATCAAGCATCGTCCTGGCCATCTCAACCACGGTACAGTTCTTCCTCTCCACAACGCCATTCTGCTGAGGCACGTATGGAGAAGAGAACTGGTGCTCTACACCTGTCTCACCGCAAAACCTCTCGAAGTAGAAATTCTTGAACTCCATGCCATTGTCACTGCGGATCACTCGTAAGGCACCCGGGAGCTCAATAGAAAGCCTACTAAACAAACCCCGAAAATGTGTAAATGTCTCATCCTTCGAGGCTAAGAAAAACACCCAAGAGAACCTCGAGAAGTCATCGACCACGACAAGAACATAACACTTCCCTCCTGCTGACTGCATTTGAGCTGGGCCAACTGTGTCCATGTGGAGCAGCTGTCCTGGTGCATCAGTCATAGTCACTGTGACCGGAGGATGAGAAGCAGCAGCCATCTTGCCGTGCCGGCAAGGAGCACAAACTAGATCTTTGACCATCTTAAGTTTAGGCAGACCACGAATGAGGTCGTGGCTGCTAACTCGAGTCAAATGGTCAAATCCAATATGACCAAGTCTCCTATGCCAGAAAGTAAGGTCACGGGACTCAGAAGCAACTAAACACTTGAGATGATCACCAGAAGACTCAACAAAATCAGCACGAAAGATCCTCCATATCTAGAAATCCCGCAAACCAGACTACCCGAAAAATCAAAAATTTTACAAGCATTTTTCTTGAAGCTCACCTCGAAACCGTCATCGGTAAGCTGAGAAACCGAAAGTAAATTGTATTGCAGCTTACTCACTAAGGCAACATGTTTTAAAATAAATGAATCATTAACGCGCACAGTACCTTTAGCGATGACGCGCCCAGACGAAGCGTCTCCAAAGGTGATAGTCTTATCACCTGGAGCACGGGCTAGGGAAGAGAACCAACGGGAGTCTTCGGTCATATGTCGAGAACAACCGGAGTCTACAAGCCAAACCTGTCCCTTCCCAGCTCGGCGAACTTGAGTCAAACAGAGAGTAAACGCTCAGTACTGGGATAAATCAAAAGAGATTTTGGAACCCAATACTGAGTCACACGTCGAGCAGAAGAAGTAGCCACACACGACTGACCTCTATCTACCCTACGCTCTCTGTCGCTCAAAGAAGCAGAAGGTCTATGTGCAGACCTGAAGTTGTTGCTGGGTCCGACTGCTATGGGAGAGCGAGTTGGAGTATCAACAACACGCTGATCACACCGCGGGTAGCCATCTCGACGGGGGAAACAAGATCTACCCTCAGAACGGTGGAAGTCATGACCAGAGGCATATCGAGGACGAAAACTAGAAAACTCAGAAAAACCAAGTCCTCGATGCTGCCCAAACCCATCAATAAAAGCAACTCTAGACCTCGTGTTGGTCTTAGGTGCATTCAAGGTCTGAGGCTGTAGGGACCCAGATATTAACATCTGGCACCCTCTGTGATTCCACCGCACTATTCCCTGGATCAGTAGATAGTGCTCACAGATTACAGTTCTGAATATCAAAATGCATATCATGCGGAAGCGTAAATATAATAGAAAACTTACTCATGGGCCGATTAGGCCGAAATCAATAAATTGCAGCAGCGGAATGAAGCACACAAGTGGGACCTTCAGGACATGCCCACAGGCAGCCAACTGGAGGTTCGCAACCTAGCCCTTGACATCTTTATCTTCTCTGCCAGCTTGTCCAATCTTGTTGCTGAGGCGAGGTGATTTGATTCCTGATTCTGTATTTTGTCGCAAAAGCAAGCATGAGCACTCCGACCCCGTGCTCCGCGAGCCAATACACAGAATGCAAATAAATAGTATGCATGGCTTATCAAAGGAGAGGCTCGGGTTATTTTATTTGCCATAAAACGCGTTTAGTAGCATTTCTATTATTATATCATATTGTTGTTTTTGTGACCTAAAGACTCCTCACCGCAAATGACATCATTGACTTAATCCACCAATAACTCACTCTCATTATTAGCTGTTGTCTAAGACTCCCAACAGCAATTGCCATAATTGACTTAATCCACCGAAATTACACTTTCTTTATTGAGTGCTGTCTAAACTCCAAACATCATGTGTCATCATCTATTCAATCCACCGATCATATTCTTTCTGTAATGGTTGTTGTCTAAAACTCCAAACAACGAGTGATATCATTTAAATGATCCACCGACTACACACATTTTATATTGATTGCTGTCTAAAACTCCAAACAGCGTGTGACATTATTTAGATATTCCACCAAACATACTCTTTCCAAATTGATTGCTGTCTAATCTCCAAACAGCGAGTGACATCACCTAATTAATCCACCGAACATTCTCATCAAGATTTTCTAATAATCCAATCCTTTTTATTATTGATTCAAATCCACCAAGAATATCATTGATCAGGCCTACGATTCAATATTATATATCCACCAAGAATATCATTGATCAATTCTACGATTAACCATTATATCCACCAAGAATATTATTGATTAACTCTACGATCCACTAGTATTCTCCCACCAAGTAAATCACTAATCAGGAACTATAATCCAATACTTGTATTACTCCTCCAAATTCCCTAAAATTCAATTAGATCATCTATCTAGCCTGTCTATTCAGCTAGACTCCACCAATTTATTTCTCCCAGAACCCACATTATCATTTCCTATTTACGATCGACATGAATCCACCAATACTTTTATGTGTATACTACAAACATCTATTTCCTTTACTCACGACCCTGCTTATGCTTTCCATATTTTATTTTGTAGGAATAGAAATGCCACTATTTGAAATACAATATATAAGATTTCCTGAGACCTAGCAGCTTTGGAACAAAACATAATGCTCAAGGAATATTAACATGATTTTCCATACATATGGCATCACACCATATGCCTAATATCACCATAATTTTTCCATACATATGGCATCACACCATATGACATCTTTCAGCGTTATAGCCGCTTAACTTACCACTGGGACGACACCCAGGACAACTCAAATCAGGGCTTTCCACTGCCCTCCACTTTTCCATTCCCATTTTCCAAACATTTTTAAATAGAACTATATCTAGTTAAGTTCCCATGTCCGCCCTTGACCGTGGGAACGGCTATTCGAATAGTTTTTGACTCTGCAGAGTTTGCACACTTTACCCACAAGAGACAGTTCACTCGTTGCCCCACACGATTCCTTAGCCGTGCGGTTGAGCAAACCATCACAGTAACCATTCAAAGTACCTCGCCCCTTCCATCATCTCACCCTATGGGTCGTTCCCACTTGCGGTGGGTCCCATACGTTGTGCGGGATGTTCTCCTTCTGAACGCCTAGCAGATGACTACCACACTGCTAGCACGCCACAGCAGAACCTCACCCTCCGCGGGTGTCCCATTCAAGCCTGACACACAGACAGCCGCTTGCACCACTTCACTCCTCCACTGATGATGATGACTTTCAGGGTCCGGTAAATTTACTAGGCCAAGTTGTACTTTACAGACTTGTGGTTGTACTTGTTTTACACAGGAGATCATGACAAGATTCAGTCCTTAGGGTTATCTGGGCGGTTCTACCACAAACCACACTCTCGTGCACACCTGCACCATACCCCCGAACCATCCGCCCAGACAAATAAGCAATTTGAGATTTTTTGGAGTATAAAATAACCATATCCAACATACACCAGTCATTACCACCATGACTGCCCAACCACATTTTCTCATGATTAAAGTGATGCTTGGACGTTCTTACCCCCACAAGTATCTAAGCAAAACTAAGCATGGCATATAATTACGGACTTATTTTCAAAAGGTTATTATTATAATTTTTGCTAGGGTGACAAGGTTCACAAATTCAAATATTCCAAAGGAGGGGTAATATTAATCAAGTTAGATAATAGGCATTTAACTAGAATTGTAAATTAAACATGTATTTGCATATAAGATAACAGCATGCAATTTGATAATTTAAACAAAAGTAATTTGCAGAAAATGTAGGTTCAACATGATCAAAGTATTGACTCGCCTTGCGCGGTTTACCGCGGTCTTGAGCTCACTCAAAGCTATCTCATTTGATGGTCTTGGGCTTCTGGTCTTTATCTTCTCCTTGATCTTGATCTCGCTTGATCCATCGACTCTTCGGAACTCCAGTTTCTAACTATGCGATAAGCGACTGAATCCAAATAAAAACAAATAACTCAAGAGATCCAAATAAATCCAAATAAACCCAATTGAACTTGATTAATTTTTATTATGATTAAATAGATGATTTGAGACGAGCTGATTGTACGCGGAGTATTGTTGGAGCCGAACTAGTTGGAACGAAGCAATGATTGGTGGAAGGACATTCAATGAAGGAGGATTTATGACACAGAAATATTGATGAGATTATCTTGCTTTAGATTTGAGGAGGGCTAGGTGGAGCCGGCCATTGAATACTATGGCTTACCCTATTTTATTTAATAACTTCTTTTTATTATTTTTATATTTATCAAGGAAGTTCCATGAGCTAGGTTAGACGTAAGATTCGGTGTACGAGTTTTAGCTGAGCTTTGTTTTTGTCGAACGTTAATCTTCAGGGCATATGCTATATATAGCGATGTATATAACTTCTGGTTTGTCGAATTAATTTTGTATCTTATATTTTTAGCAATTCAAGATGTATTATTTTTTTGTTGTGCTAATACTACCTTGTTCACTAAAATGCAAGGTGGTAAAATTATCTTAACTACCGATGACGTAGGATTTTAGTAGATACGCCAACAAGACTTTTCTTCAATAAAGAGGCTCTTCGGTTTAGGCATCGGAGATATTCTGTGTATATTATTATGGTTATTGTTATTTAAATTTATTTATCTAGGACCGAGCATGCTATACCAGGTTATACTTTACTATCAATATTCCACTGAATCTACGGGTAAGATTTATTTGTCGATGACACGCTAGGGATGACTACTACTCACATCGCTACATTAGGTAGATTACTTTTAACATTTGATGACCTAGGGTTACTTTATTATAATTGCCGCATATATACATATATATCTTTCTAACAAGACACTCCTACTTGAAGAGGCCCTATTGATTAAAGGTTGCTATCAATTTATATACCTTTTAAAGACATAGGAGCGACAGTCATACTTTAGATGGTTAAATGGTGTACCACTTGTTTATTTGATACTTTTGTTGTGCAAGTAGTTTATACAACACATTCTAGGGTTATTTTATGTGAAGCACTAATCCTAAGCACCAACTGTCATTATTAATTAAATTTAATGTTTGAGAATTATTTATCGGCGATGTACTAATGGTGGGGTTTATAAATCATGACTTTTCAGTTTAAATAAATGGCTTTGGCATATCATTTAATTACAAATAAGGTTAATCTTTTTAATTTAAAGACTCGCTTTTGTAGGTAACACACTATTCAATTTATTTTCTTGATCTTAGCCTTGAATGTATTTTTAATTCGGATCCTGATTAAATTTAGACACTAAGTAGGACCATCTTTTACTCATGCTTCTTAATTAAAATTAGATTTAAAACCATTAATCAGGGCACATTAGCTATATGATGATCAATCTAAGATTAATTCTTTTAACAATCTTATTTATGTCCTAATTGAGTTTATCAGTTTCCATGAACAATTTCTGATTTTCCCAAGTTTGCTTGACAAATTTTGCTAATTGAAACGGATAAAAATAAAAGAGTGTGTGAGGGGGAGAGTATGAGACTCGATTCCAGGACCTGCACCTCAATGCCTCGCTCGGCTAGCCACTGGGCTATTGCCCCTTTGGTGATAACAGCAGAAAAATAAATGTGAAGCGGTGAGGGATGCCCGGGGCAAAACAGAGCAAATTGGGGCGGTGCACGGCCGACGGCGTCGCCGGCGGGTGGCGGCCAGGGTGGCACTGAGGATCACTAAAACGTGTTGCTCGGGAGGTAGGGAAGCTAGAGGCGTTGGCGCATTGGCCGGAGTGGCGCCGGCAAGGAGGCGGCAGCGGTGTGTGGCGGCCGGCCATGGAGGGGAAAAGGGGAAACGGCGGCGCTGACGTGGGGGAACGAATTCGGGGCGAGCACGAGCTAGGGATGGATCAATAGATGCTTACCATGCCATTTTTCGGGCCGGAGGAGGGCCCAGGATGGCCGGCGACGGGTGTGGGCGGCGGCGTAGAGGGGCTCACGGTGGTGGCGAGGTACCGGCGTTGGGAGGCCCGAGCGACGGTGGGGAAGGGTTGGCGGGGCCACGGTGCAGCTCCAGGGCGGCGGAATCGACTGGAGACGCCTTCAATCGGCCGATTCTTCGCCGGCCGGAGTTGGGAGAGGAGGGCCGTCGGCGGAGCTAGAGGCGCCGGGAGGCCAATCCCTTTCGGGGGAAGGAAGAGTGGACGTGGGTGGCGCGATTGGGTGTCCCGGCCGGGTTTTATAGGCGGTGAAACCGGCAGCGACGTGCGGGAGTGGTGGGGGCGAAGGCATGGCCGGCATGGCTCGACGGAACGGCGGGGCAGGCGCGCAGGGCATGGCGCTGGGGCGTGCAGGGCGCAGAGGTGAGGGCGACGGGGCCGAGTGACAGGAGCAGGTTGGCAGAGGGAGGCAGGTGTGGCGACGTGCGACGCCGGCGCATGACGCGCGCACAGGGACCGTGGGGGCCGGCTGACGCGAGGGAGGACAGGGGAAGGAGCCGGGCCTGGTCGGCAGAAGAAAGGAGGGGGAAAGAGAGACCTGCGGGGTGGGGCCCGCTGCCAGTGAGAGAACCGGGAGGGAAAAAGGTTAAAGAGAGGGAAAAGAGGAAAGAGAGAAAAGAAAAGGGGCCCACATGTAAGAATGAGAAGAGAGGGAAGAATGAGAAGAGAGGGAAGCTTTAGAAAATCCCTAAACTGAATTTTTAACTTAATTACGGTTTCCTGTTTGACATTATTGATTTCAACTTAATTTCAAATCTTGGTTCAATCATTTAGATACCAAAACCCAATATTTTCCTATTCTTTATGTTATTTACTTCGCCCTCGGATGTCGGTGTTTCTATTATTTTGTTATGAATTATATATATATATATATATATATATATATATATATATATATATATATATATATATATATACGTATAAAAATTGAATATTCAACCTAGGATTTTTGGTTTAGATTTTTATAGGTATATTCTAATATTCTTTTTGGATTCAATTTATTGACCCAAATTTGAGTTCAGGATGTTGGTATTTTTGAATTCATAATCTGTTCCATTTTTATTATTGGTATTTAGGAGTACTCTTGATTATTAATTTGTATGGCACAAAACCCAGAAAGAGTTCAATAGATACTCAGAAGAAACTTGAGTGCTAGCAGAATGCAAGAAAAATTTTAAAACCTCCACATTTTTGAACACTGGAAATTTCAGGATGTTACAGAGGCTGACCCTTAATATGCCTAAGAGCCTCAACACGGTCTCTCCACGCGATCTTGGTGCGCCTGAAGCATCTCTCGACCAAGTGTCCATCCTTCTGATAGAAGGTACAATGATACTTCACCTTCTGAGAGGTAGAAGTAGCATGATGAGACTTCACCTTCTGAGAGGTCGAAGCAACAGGTGGAACCACCTTACTGTCAGAGAACCCTTGGACAAAGTCCGCTGACTTGAATTGAACTTTCTTAGTTCTGGGCTCGACCTCGATCACACTTGCTACTATGGGTCTAAGAACAACAGGTGGATGCTTCCTAACATCCTCAGAAAAATCATATCCTAGACTTTGATTGAATTTACAAATCTTGGACTGGTCTAGAATAATATTTAGCTTCTTCTTGCCTCCTACAAATCTCTCGAGAGTGTTCATAAGATACTGACACTCCCGAAAGAGAGAGGTGCAAGAAGAGCAGGGGGAAGAAGAGACAACAGAAGGTAAGGGAGTAGAAGAAGAACCAAAAGCAGAAGAACGGAAGGCATGTGCACGCACAGCCTCCTCAGAAGGGACAGTCCTACTGCTAGCCATTTGGTTCACGTTGCTAGGCGTCTCTACCAAACCCTCATGCTTTTCCCCACACCAGCACACACATTACAAGCAGACGGTGGCTTCTCTAGAAGGTCCTAAGTTAGCTTCACACAGTTTTCATCCAAAGTAATCAAATTAGATTTTAGTTTTTCACAATTATTGCATGGTGAGTTAACAGGGTCCTTAGAAGCATATTGAGCCAACTTGTTACTGTTATCAATCATTTCTTGAAACTGTATGGCAACAGATTCAAACTCAGCAGTCAACTTGGGACAGTTCATACATGAAGCAATGGGCTCTAACAGAAATGCTTGTAATTCAGCAATTTTATGATATGCCCTTTTTAGATTCATTTTCAAATTATTGCAACTTTCACAAGTCTCGGGCAGATCGAGAAGCATGGTATAAACACCTCTAAAAGCATTGTCCTTATCCTCACATGAGGTGCAAGAAATAGTCTCAACAGTAGTAGATGAAAGAGAAGCTACCCTACTCATCTCTAATTCAGCAAGAAGACTAATATTCTCCACCTTAATCATATCAAGCTCAGAAGACAGACTATCATGAGAGGCCCTTAATTTCTCCATGTCACCAACAAAGCAGAGCGTGTATCACATTCGTCACGGGAGGGAGCAGATATAAGTGAAGTAAGCTCCCGTGACAATCTATCTACTTCCTTCTCCAACTCGCTACACCTAGCTCTAGATCTAGCATGAAATTTACCTAGCTTAAGAAAAACATCATTAAGCTGGTCATAGGAGGGGTATACCTCGTCGGAGTCAGAGTAGAGCTCGATGTCGCTCACGTCGCCCTCAAGGGCCATGAAGCACATGCCGGAGAAGTTATCGCCATCCTTGGGATCTTACTCGTTCTTCACATCGTCGTCGCTCCACCCCTCCACCTCGCTGAGATCGAGGTCGTCGAATGCGGTGTGGACGCGGTGGAAGAGCTTCTTGGCTTTGCCAAGGTTGCGGAACTTCTTCTCTTTGCTTAGAGGCTTCTTGTTGCGGTTCTTGTCGGTGTAGACGTTCTTGCTTGAACTGCCGTAGTCGTTCTTGCCCTCCAGCTTGAGGCAGTTTTCTCGAATGTGGTTGGGGCCACCACACTCAAAGCAAATCACACGTCCTCCACCTCTCTTTCTCTCCCTAACCCTCTTGTATGCATGTGAGAATTTCTGGCTAAGAGGGCTAGCTGGTTTTCTAGAAGCTGTTCTAGTAGGTCATCACTCATCTCACAAACAGCAGCAAGAGAGAAACCAGAAACACCATCAGAAGGAAACTCAGAAGTCGAGCTGGGATCAGTGACCAAAGCCAACGACTGAGACTTCGACTTGCGAGAGACGATGTCAATCTCGTGAGTCTTGAGGCGTGAGTACAACGCATTAAGAGTCAAAGTCGAAAGGTCCGTGGTGTCCTTGATAGTGGTCACTTTCATCTCCCAAACACGCAAATCCAAGGCCGAAAGCATTAGACGAGCGTTGTCCGAGTCGGGGTATGTGAGACCGACCGCTCAAAGGTTGCTTAAACTCTTGTGGAATCTCGCAAAGCATTCATCAAGGGACTCTCCAGCGAGCATTTCAAACTTGTTGTAATCTCGCTTGAACTGGTCATGTCGTACCGTTTTAATTTGGGTGGTGCCCTCATGGTAAACATCGAGAGTGACCCAAATGTCATAGGCCGACGTAAGATGAGAAATACGATCAAACTCATTTCGGCTCAAACCTTGGATTATGATGTTCCTTGCCTTCACATTTGCCTCAACATCGGGCATGTTCGCCCCATTGATGTTCTCATCGGCAGGAACAGCAAAGCGAACTTTGACCTTGCGCCAAATCGCATAGCCTTGAGCCTGTATGTAGGTCTCCATCCGACTCTTCCAAAAGGGATAGTCAATCCCATCGAAAATCAGGGGCTTGGTGGAATACTTGTCCGTTGCCATGGCTCACGGACCGGTTAAAGATCTATCAAGAAGAGCTAACCGGCTCTGATACCAACTGTAGGATCGGATATGGCAACAGAGGGGGGGGGTGAATGGTGCCTCTTTAAAAAACGCCCCCATGTATCCACTAAAAAGATACTCTTCTCCGATAGCTTCAGAGCTATGAAGAAGGCATGCACAAGATTACTGACAACCAGAAAAAGATAGACAAATAACACAGCAAGAAGAAACTGGCATCCAAAAAGATTCAGATGAAATGGACCCAGCCGGTTAGACCGCACAACACAGGCCGGTCAGACCACCGTGCACAGGCCGGTCAGACCGCCGAGCACAGGCCGGTCTGACCGCCACCCCATCTGGCCTGATTTCCTGATCTCAGCCGGTCTGACCGCTAGTGTTAGCAGTCAGACCGCCGTTTTCCCACCGGTCAGACCACTGGTATGAAACCGGTCTGACCGGTCCTCGGTTCTGAGAGCAGCGCAGACCAAAATTCCGACAGTAAACACTAAAGACTTCACAAAGCAGGGAAATTGAGGGATTGAGGCTGATCTTCTTAAGCCAAAACAACAAGGCCACAATCTTAAGAGCAGCTAGTCCTCAGAACCAAAAGAATGCAAGCAAAAACCAAATCACAAATGAAAAACCTCATTTTGCTGAAACCAGACAGTAACAAGAGAGAAGTCAGATTTCTTGAGATTCCTCCATCCATTTATTATGAAACTTTGAGTATGGCAGGGTGATGATCTCATAGGAAGGAACCACATCTCAAACTCAAATTTACATCTAGAAAATCAAGGGCCCAAGTGTCCCTGCCATCAAACCTTAAAACAGAGAAGGTGCAGAAGACTGAAAATAAATGCAAACCAACAACTCTCCTTCTCATTGATTTCATCCTATGAATGCTTACAAGAGAGGATTGCTTACACAGTGATTACAACTACTCACTACATCCCCATACGCAATTGGAAATGAGTTTCACTACATGCTTCTCCTCCAGAGAAGACACACACGCAGGACACACTGGAAACACTCTCCAGAACTCACTCCCTTTATTTCTTACTTGGCTGAATTACTCTCTCCTTTCTCCATCTCTCCACTTATGAAGACAAGGGCTCACACCAAAGAAGAAATTCAAGAAGTGGCATACCACCTCCACCCACTCTCCTCACATCCACATGAGGCAATAGGAGGTCAAACCACTCTCTACCAGATTTTGGAGGGAGAACCACCCACTCCACTCATTTGCTTGAGTCAATTTACCAAATTGCCCTCAAGCAGCTTCCCGGAAGGTTCCCGCGTCCGGTACCTCGATCGTCTGGACCTCGACTCCTCCATGAGTCTAATCCCGGTCCGCTCCTCTGTACACGACCGCACCCGGCATCCTGACCGTCTGGACCTCTGACTCCTCCCTGAGCCTAGTCCCGATCCACTCGCCGCTGCCCGTCGTCTCCACCCGACACCGACCGAGACCTCCGACGTTGCCCGTCGTGTTCACCACCGGTAGCTCCAACTCCGGTTCCTCGTCTCCCGACTCGCAACCACCTCACCAGCCTCGATCATCTTCAGCATCACCGACCGTCTGGACCTAAACACCTCCTGTGCCTAGTCTCAGTCCTCCTCGCCTCACCATGACCTAGCTCCGAAGTCCTGCAGTCACACAGACAAGCAAACCGTCACATAGCACTGCACGAAATAGCATATCAACAATAGCATAAACGAAAGGTACTCAACCCTAGAATACCCAAAACAAACTAAAACTCTCTAAACCAACCGTCAATTACTGATCACAAACATGGGGATACCTCCACTTGGTCTCTCAATCAATCAAAAACAAGTGTGAAAAAACATAGTCTATGATTTAACTTTGTTGAATATGCCAAGAATAATTCTCCCAAGATTGTTAGGTTTCTTGAACCAGGAAAGATTGAAATAGAATTTGAATGAAAAAAAATTATGTTTAAATCTGCTGGTATAGGAAAAGATCCCTCTACTAAAGTGAATGCTGTGAAGTCATTAGATACGACTTCTCATAAAGTCAAGTATCAATGCACTCACTGTGGTAAAGATGGTCATCTGGTTCAGTTTTGTTTTAGAAAAGCCAAGAAAGAAAAAATGGATAGAATGAGGAAGTATTTTTGGCCAGCTACTCCTCTTGGTTGAATAAGTGAGGCTGATGTTCGACCAGTTATCTCTCGTGGTCGAACCAGCATGGTCGAACATAATCTTCAACTAAGTGTCTCTCACGATTGGACCAAGCAGGGTTGGTCCAGACTTCTGACCAGCTTTTCATACTAGGTTAGACCAGTTGATGGTCGAACCAGTTAGATAGGATTTTTTTTCCGTGGTTGGAACAGCGTGGTCGGATCAATGTTTCGACCAGCATTTCAAAGGCACTCAGATCAGTTTCGACTAGTGGTTTCTACTCACTCAGACTGGTTGGTGGTCATACTGGCTTTTTGACGATGGTCTGATCGAAATATGTCAAATGCTTCACTTAAAATCTTTACCAGTATATGCTTTTTCTCCTATTCATCGAGTATCTCAGTACTGGATACCTAAATCCTTATTGTCTAACCCAATACTAAGACACTAATGATTCTTTATGCTCTATAGGCTCGTCACAAGAGGAAGGATAACATATGGTTTATTGACTCTGGTTGCGCTCGACACATGACCAGAGATCCACGATGGTTCTCCTCCTTCACTCGTGCCCCAGTGATGAAAAGATAACTTTTGGGTACAACTCTCAAGGACGAATTCTTGCTAAAGGTGTCATGCGCATTAATGACAAGTTCATCTTAAAAGATGTCACACTCGTTAGTAAGTTGAGTTATAACTTGCATTCTATTTCATAGCTGATAGACGATAATCTTGAGGTAAACTTTAAGATGCATTCATGCTGCATCTTGGAATCATTTGGTGATCTTGTATGCAAAATTAGTCAAGTTGGTCGTTTGTTTAAGTGTAATTTCTTGTATTTAGCGTCTTCTGATCTTAGGTGCCTTATTTTATCAGATTTTAAAGATTTGTTCTTCTGGCACCGTAGATTAGGTCATATTGACTTTGATCATCTTACTAGGCTCAGTAAGATGAATTTGGTTAGCAGAATTCCTAATCTTAAGATTGATAAGTCAATGGATCTAATCTGTTCACCATGTTGGCATGGCAAGATAGTCTCATCATCACATCCCCTACTCACACTTGTCATGACTGACTCCCCTAATCAATTGTTGCATATGGACACAGTAGGTCCTTCTAGGGTTCAGTCGATTGGAGGTAAATGGTATGTTCTTGTTATTGTCGATGATTTCTCTAGATTCTCTTGGGTCTACTTTATGGCATCTAAGGACGAAGCTTCTGGTTATTTTTGAGAACTAGCTCTTAGACTTGCAAATGAACATCCAGGAGCACTTAGAACAATTAGGAGTGATAATAGAACTGATTTCAATAACTCATCGTTTGCTTTCTTTTGTGCTGAAAATGGTTTAGATCATCAATTCTCATCTGCTCGAGTGCCTCAACAGAATGATGTAGTCGAACACAAGAATAGAACCTTGGTTGAAGTGGCTAGAACTATGTTAGATGAACATATGATTCCTAGGAAGTATTGGGCAGAAATTATTTGGACTACTTGTTACATTTCAAATAGAGTATTCTTGCGTGCTAAACTATATATGACCTCCTACAAGCTTTGGTTTGGTCGGTCTCCTAGTGTTTCTCAACTATATAGACAATGCAGGTATACAGGTCTCTGATGAATTCGAGGATATTTTCTACAACTCCAACAATGATAACAGAGAGCTCCCGAGTCACACTACGACACCTATGATCATTTCCACAAATATACCTCCCAAGGTTACTCCTACGACCATTGATAAGGAAGAGACTATTACGACCACTATGTCCTCATCGACTTCGTCTATGACCACTCTAGCGACCACCTCATAGGCACCTCAACATATTCAATGAAGACATCCCCCAAAACAAGTGATCAGTGAGTTAAACGAGAGAGTTCTATGCTATAGGTATAATTTCAATGTCTCATATGCTCATTCTGCCTTTGTCTCCTCTTTTGACTTGTGAGGATGTAAGTCACGCTTTATCTGGTGAGTCCTGGATTAATGCCATGCATGAGGAATTAGAAAACTTTGAGCGTAATAAAAGCTGGACTTGGTTTCACCATCTCATGGTCATAATATTATTGGAACAAAATGGGTCTTTAAGAACAAACCAAGTGAGGATGGTGTTGTTATTCGAAATAAAGCTAGACTTGTGGCTCAAGGTTTCACCCAGGTAGAAGGGCTTGATTTTGGTGAAATTTTTGCTCCTGTTGCTCGATTAGAAGCCATTAGAATCTTGCTAGCATTCAACGCTTCAAAAGATTTTAGACTATATCAAATGGATGTAAAAAGTGTTTTTCTTAATGGCTATATTGAGGAAAAAAAGTTTATGTTAGACAACCACCTAGATTTGAGAACCCTAAGTATCCTGATCATGTCTACAAATTGTCCAAAGCTCTTTATGGTCTAAATCAAGCACCTAGAGCATGGTATTATAGACTTTCAAATGACTTTCAAATGGGCATAGTAGATAAGAGTTTGTTTATTGTCAAGCATGGCAATGATATTTTACTCGTACAGATTTATGTAGATGATATCATCTTTGGTGGTTCCTCTCATACCCTTGTTTCCAAGTTTTTAGATACTATGTGTAGGGAATTCGATATGAGCATAATGTGAGAACTCACATTCTTCGTAGGCTTTCAAATCAAGCAATTAAAGTTGGGTACTTTTGTACATCAAACTAAACACACCAAGGATCTACTTCATCACTTTGACATGGGGACAGTCAAACCAATTTCTACACCCATGGGATCTACAGTTGTGTTGGATCCTGATGATGATGGAGAGCTTGTTGATCAAAAGGAATATAGAAGCATGATTGGCTCTCTTTTATATCTTACTACTTCAAGGCCCAACATGCACTTTGTTGTGTGTTTGTGCGCTCGCTTTCAAGCCTCTCCATGTGCTTCACATCGTCAAGTGGTAAAAAGAATTTTCAAGTATCTCCAGAAAATTTTGGAATTTGGCTTATGGTACTCTTCTTCCTCACGTCTTACCCTTAGAGCTTACTCAGATGCTGATTTTGGTGGGTGTAGAATTGGTAGGAAGAGTACTTCTGGCACATGTCACATTTTAGGCACATCTCTTGTTTCATGGGCTTGTAGGAAACAATGTCTATTGTACTTTCCACTTCTGAGGCTGAATATGTAGCCGCTGCTTCCTGTTGCTCTCAATTGCTATGGATGTCAGCTACTCTTAATGATTTTTGCTTAGAATTAGATAATGTTCCACTTTTCTGTGACAACACTAGTGCGATTAGTATTGTTAAAAATTCTATGCAACATTCAGGAACTAGACACATTGATATTCGCTATCATTTTCTTAGAGACCATGTGGAAAAGGAAGATGTTATCTTGCACTTCGTTGATTCTGATTCTCAAGTTGCTAATATTGTTACTAAACCACTTGATTCTTCTCGTTTGCTTGGTTGCGAAGTGAGTTATGTATGTTGCACCCTATTGGACTATTCTAAGGAGGAGCTTGTTATTTGAAGTGGTGTTGGAAGTTTTATTTATTATACTTGTCAAGTAATTCATTATGTCCAAGCCTTGAAATGAAATAAGTAAAAGAGCTTTCTTTATTATATTTACTCATATGTTGTGTAGCTTTGGTCATGACTAGTTTTAATCAATTTGCTACAATTGAACTAAAGCATCACATGGCAGAACACTTTGACTATATTGATTATAGTTAGTACTTTGCGATGTTTATCTAAAAGGATTAGCATGATTGTGAGTCTTATTTTAAATCTTGGCCATGAGGCTCGTGTGTTTCATATCGCAATCTTTTTGTGTTTATTCAAGATGGCATGTCATACAAAAAAGGAAAAATGAAAAGCATAAGAAGTGCAAAAATAAAAAATGTATGCTTCAAGCATGCCATGGTCAAACAAAAATTGTGCAAGTGAAAAGAAGTATGCTTCAAGCATGCCACCATAAAAATAAAAAATATCAAGCATGTTATCATGAAAAGAAATATACTTCAAGCATGCCACATGCATAAGAATTGAATATGGAGCAATAGGTTTCTATGTGAGATTGCTAGTTCATGTAGAGTTAACGTTTGCTTCACTGTTTGGCTCTGACTTTTAGATGTGATATCTCATCGTGCTCTTTATAATTGGTTTAGCCATTGTTGTGATGCCTATCATTAATATAAATCGCATAATCATGTTGAAAAACTTGTTTTGATATTATTATATGATATATGGATTTGTATGTTGTAGGGAGCTCTACTAAAAAAATAGCTTGGTCAAAATTTTTAATCAATGCAAGTGACATGTATAGTCTACAAAGCTTCCTGATCTTTATTCTTTTGGCTTCTATTTTTAGAATTATTCTCTCTCTAAACTTCTTGATGATTATATTGCCAAATGGGGAGAATTTTCTATTGCTTAAGAAAGGGGAAGAGTTTTTAAAATTAAAAAAATTCATTCTTTGGAGTTGAGGGGGAGTTTTCGAGTGCTTTGCTAGTTCTATGGTTCGCTTTTTGAGTGCTTTGTTATTTATGTTGTTTGCTTTGAAACTTTCTTTTTGTAAATTCTCTTAGACGTGTTTTCGGTGTTGTTAATATATTCATCAAGCGGAGATTGTTAGACCATGTTGTGGTCATGATTAATGTGATGATGAATAATTGACATTTGAATTGCTTTGGAATTTGCGTTTCGGAAACTTTCGATTGACGACAGTCATGGGTTTTGAATTCGAGTAGTTCTAAGTGCCTTCGAGTGGTTTTGTTGCCATCGAGTGGTTTTTCTCGACTGCGAGTGGTTTCTGTCGCTTTCGAGTAGTTTTGCTCACGTCCGAGTGGTTTTAGTTAGCTCTGAGTGGTTTTGGTATTTTCCGAGTGTTTTGATTGGCTTCGAGTACTTTCGGACCAGTCCGACTGGCTTGGATCAGCCTCCGAGTTGTGTCCAACCAGTCCAATCGGATCCAAGTGGTATCGGACGGCTTTCGAGTGCCTTTGGAGCATCAAACGACATTCCAGTGGCTTCAGAAGATCGCACGATTGAACAACCACTGTATTATGACTACGACATGCTTCGACTACAACGCTACGACCATAGCTGAATAGGTTTATGACCACGTTAAACTTTGACCACGATGGAGTTTGACCACGTCCGAGTTTGACCATGTCAGACTTTGACCATGATCGACTTTAACTAAGTCAAGCGTCGACCACGGTAACTCGACTACAGCATTTCAACCACGACAGACTTCGACCATGTTCAGCTTCGACCACGTTTGAATTTGATCACATCTGGTTTTGACCATATTCGACCTCAACCATGTTAGTTTGACTACGGCATTTGAACTACGTACGACTATGACCACCGCAATTCGACCACGGTAAGTCAACCACGACAGAACAACCTTTCTTGGTCGATGATGGTATGCTACAGGGAACTGGTCAGAGGTCATAAGATCATCTGCTACAGGTAATTATTCATGGTCGTAGCTACAACATTTTCTCATGGTCATAACTACGGTTCTTTTCTATGGCCGTAGCAGCAGTACTCGATAGTTGTAGGCTTTACTGGTCAATAGTCGGAGGCTTTGCAGTCGATGGTCGTAGATTTTACAAATTGCTCTTATGGTCGTATATTTCGCAGTCTTGTCGATAGTCATAGACTTTATAGTCTACTTTCGTTGTCTTAAGTAGTCGAAGCTTTATGATCGGTTGTTGTAGGCTTCATGGTCGGTATTCATAGACTTCTTTGTCGGTACAAGTTTTTCTTTCTTATGATCTTTGAGTACGTCGAGTAGTCGTGTTAGGCCAGCGGTATGACTGGCTGGTGTATTCAGTGATTGGTGAACAATGCTCGAAGGAATAGTACTTGAAGGATTCGGTACTTGGAAGTTGGAAGTACTCGATGGTCGGATTGTCATGGTACTTGCTAGTCAGAAGGACTCAATACTCGGTAGTCGGAAGGACTCAATACTCGGTAGTCGGAAGGACTCGGTACTCGGTAGTCAGAAGGAATCGGTACTCATAGTCAGAAGGGCTCAGTACTCGATATTCTGTGATCAGTTGTCGTAGGTGTTGCAATTGGTTATCGGAGACATGTGGTATGTGATCGGTACTTGGTAGTTGGTTCTCGATGACTCTGGTCGGTAGCGATGTTTGTTATTCATGAGTGTTTTGAGCAGAGCATTGGTAATTCCTGAGTACTTGTGGTTTTTGAGTACTTGTTGGTCTAGCGGTTGTAATAACTGGTCTGAAGTTGGTGTTTTGGAAAGGAATGGAATTGCTGGTCATGCTGAGTGGACGGAAGGTGGATTTCTGGTGAGCGATGGTATTTGTGGTCATGGACAATAGGGTTGGTGGTTGTGGCTGATTTGGTTCTTGACTATGGGTAAGCAAGGGTGTGCTATGAGTGTGTGTGTACTGATGTCGGTCATATTGTGGAGAACTTGTGCCGGTGAAAAAGTTCTTTGGTCTTTGATGTGCAGGTGGGTGTGGAGGCGATCATGGATGGTGATGAGGAGGATTGGGACTAGGACAGGGGAGTCTGAGGTCTAAGGGATCGAGGATGTCACACGAAGTGGTCGGGCTCATGCTGCAACACATGGAGATCAAAGGTGATGGTGTGTGATGAAGATAGAGGAGGTGCGTTCCTAGAGGTTTCATCACGTGATAATATTGGAGTGTTACAGATGAAGTCCATAGTTTGGAAGAGGAAGAGTTTGAACAAAACCGTGTTAGGAAGGGTTTCAGGTCCCTTGGTTTTCGGTAGAAATAAGATTTTGAGTTCGTGTTTAAGGTGAACATGACTTGGATGTTAGCCTATAAAAGCAGGGAGAAGCTATGGGTTAATGTGGGGTTTTAGATAGAGCTTTCAGGGAGAGAGCCTATGTCGATTTGTGAGAGCTTTCGTCGAGAAGGCTTTTAGAGGTGCTTGTGTGGTCACTTTGTAAATCCAGAAAAGTCCAGCAATAAAAATCATCTTGGGTCAATATATTTCGTGATTCGTTGAAGGTTGCTGGTGATTGGATTTTGGTTGAAGTGTAGGACCACATGCAAGGGTAATTGAAGCAGTCGAACAGTGTGGTTGTTCGAGCGATAAAAAATCGTCATCAACTTTCAGGAGACTCCAAAACAAGGCGGAAATCATTCATCCCTCTATGATTCGGTATACAATCCTATAATTTTGTTTAGGTAGGTTCTGTTCTTTTGGAAGAGTCCGTGTTTCGCATTTTGGAAGTATTTATTTTGGATGTTAGAGTTGGCTTATAATCTTTTTGGATATGTAGAGTTACAGTCGAATATGAATTTGTCGTTTATTCTTAATAAAAAGGGCACCCTGTGATCAATTTAGAAGTTTGGATATTTGTAGCACTATTTGCCCTAAAAATTCCAAATATAACCTGGTAAGCAAAAAAAATCTATTTTTGGCCCCCTATGTGACTGCAGGACTACGGGATGATGACATGTGTTAGGTGTGCGGTCCGAGACCAGACGACTAGCACTGTAGCTTAATCGTGCAGTCTGAGACGGCACGATTAAACTGTAGTATGCAGCGGTGCAGTCCACGAGCACATGAATTCGGGGAGAAATGCAGTGCTCGAACGCACAACTTGACCGAGATTTGGGGAGATTTTCACTCACCTGGTAACGTACAGGGGTCGTACATTCTCGTTACATAGGATATTACATCCTGTCGGTGGTTGTATAGTCGAGGACAAGAATATACTTTACTACTCTCGTATAACCGGGTATGTAGAATGTGATCGTCGGCACTTTTGATATAACTTGCTAAATAACAATTATCTTTAATTACACTGTTTCTGCGATCTCTATCTCTAATCTATATCAGTGTTTCCGTTAACCTAGGTTCATTGCCTTTAACCTGTGTTAATTACTTGCTTACATTGCTTGTCCTTTGCATACCTTGTTTGCATTACCTGTCCTTTACTCACCGTGTTGTGACCGTTGTTAGGTACTTGCTGAGATTTCCAAATCTCACGTTTGCTCTTTTCATTCTCAGGTAAAAAGCCAGTGGAGTGATAGCAACATGCATGGGTGGGAGCACTCGACATTTCAACACTGTGGCTTGCCACTTTTTATGTTATTTTATTTATTCTTCATTTGGTTAGAAGTGGAATGGTCTCATATTTCAAACATTTATTTCTGTTTCCGCTGGTTCTTTATTATTACTTTTATTTATTCTCATTTTAATGATAACATTCTATAGTATTATTTTAGATTGGCTGTATATAGAGTGCTACAAACAACATCCAAATTTACTACGGCGTCGTGTGGGGCAGGCTAAACGCTCCCACTCAGTTTTTATGCTAAATCCAGCTCTGCAGACAGGGACTAGCGTGAGGGCGCACGCATCACTGGAAGAAGCCGGTGGGTATCGAAGGATCGCCCGTAAAAAGATTCCAACGACTAGAAGCTCAAACGCACACGTAGAAGCGATGACCCCGAAGCGCAAGAGAAGACAAGACAGGCCAACACCGAACTGGTAGTCTGCTCCTGCTAGCTAGCATGGCTGAGCTGCGGCTGCAGCTGGTCGCTGCCGTCCTGGCCCTCGCGGCCGCCAGCAACTTCTGCCGTGGCTTTGAGTTCCGCGAGGCCACCGCCGACGCCATCCAGCTCGGCTTCAAGAACGGCAGCCTCACCTCGACGGCCCTCGTCAGGTTCTACCTGGACCAGATCAGGAGCCTCAACCCGCTGCTCCACGCCGTCATAGAGGTCAACCCGGACGCGCTCGCGCAGGCAGCGCGGGCCGACGCAGAGCGGTCGTCTGGTCGGTGCCCCAACGGCGGCGGCGGGCTCCACGGCATCCCCGTGCTCCTCAAGGACAACATTGCGACGCGCGACCGGCTCAACACGACGGCCGGGTCGCTCGCGCTGCTCGGCTCGGTGGTCAAGCGGGACGCCGGCGTGCCCAGCCGCCTCCGGCGTGCCGGCGCCGTGGTGCTCGGCAAGGCCAACCCGTCCGAGTGGTCCAACTTCCGCCCCGTCAGAGCGGGGTGGAGCGCCCGCGGAGGCCAGTCGCTGGTAATCACAACTCTGCTGCAATTCAATTGATTCTTTTATGGTGCATCATACATACATGATCAGCGAAACATCCATGTTGCATCTGAAGAACCCGTACGTTCTCTCGGTGACCCCGTGCGGGTCGAGCGCTGGGTCGGGGATCGCGGCGGCGGCGAACATGGCAGCGGTGACGTTGGGGACGGAGACTGACGGGTCGATACTCTGCCCGTCGTCGTCGAACTCAGTGGTTGGGATTAAACCCACCGTTGGCCTGACAAGCCGATCCGGCGTCATCCCCATCACCCCTAGGCAGGACACCGTTGGGTAAGCAACTGCTATTGACAAGAAAATTTTTATAGTATATTTTACTGGTAGTAAGAGGTGATAGTAGAAATTAAATATAATCATCGAATTCTTAAAGCCATTATAGACTTTTCGTTCTAAATAGTCTAAATCAGGGTTCACAAATTCGTCCGAAAGGATCCGAAATTTTGGCTCTTTCGTCAGGCAAAAATTCGGCCAAATTTTGGCCGAATTTGGTTATATTTGAAATTTATGTAAATTTCATCCAAAATTTGATTAAATTTCATCAAAATTCAAATTCTATTTAAAAATTTCGGACGAAATTTTCAACGAAATTCTGAAATTTTGTTGCTTTCAGTCCTTTCGCTGGGCAACGAAAATTGTCCTATGCCGAAAGATTTTTCCCTGGTCTAAACCCATCTAGGTGTCACAAATAATCGACACCACAAAATCTTAAATCGACGCCATCGCTGAGCCAACTCACCGGCGTTCAAAGCCTCATCGTCACTAGCGAGATCATTTCTGATGCCTGTTGTGGTTACAGACCAAACAGAGAGAGATGTGGTAGTGGAGAGTTAGGAGAATGGTCTCTGCCTCCCCCATGGCCTTTCCTATGTATATATATTCACATGGGGTGTGCTTTTACAGTTGTACCCTTACATCCGTACATCCCCATCAGGGGTATTTAAGTTATTACACATGTCCTACTTTAGGCTTTACAACCTTCTAACAGGCCTGCTGGACCTAGGTGGGGACCACCCCTACAACAGTGCCCTCTTCAACACCATCCCACATATGCAGCTGCCCATATCCTCCCCAGCACCTTGCTAGCATGTTACCGCCCACACCATACTCTTTCACCTGTTCGTCCATATGTCTGTGATTCGTAATTCCATTAGTTCACTTATAAATGTGAAATTCGGCTATGACTACTATGACTATAATTTGTATGCTTCAAGCAATTCGGTCTGCTAGGCATGTCCTGAATTATCTAGGATGTTCTGTTGAAGAATTTTTTTTATACGCGAAAGATTCATAGTATTGACTAGAAGATGTATTCTTCAATTGCATTGGTACACGTATAAGAAATTTATTGGTCGGTAAATATGAAAAGCTTGAACAGGACCTAATGATTCGTGCATGTTCTTTTTGTCTTTGTCTTATGGTTTTTGGCTGCGGCTTTATGACTTTTGAGCTGATCATGAGAGAATACGGAGTATTAGAAACTCGCGTACGATTTTAGTCAATATAAATGAAGTCGTTACAGCATATACTATAATTCACATGTAGACCCTGCCTTGAAAATATACTCCGTTTGAAAGCTATTTACTATAGAAAAGCTGAAAAATAGATTTAAAAAGCTGAAAAGAATAGATCCAAATATGCACTGAGCCCGTTGGGCTACTTCGTTGATTCGGTTAGATTAGAATCCCACGCACTGTTCGCCCCCCATCAAAATCCTATTTATTGATCGTTTTATCGATGATCCTGCTCCTTTCGCTGCTCATCGGCAGCTCGTGGCTGTCCACACCTCAAGTTGGGGCTCACCTAAAAATATGGATCGCTAGGGTTTCAAAAGTTCTCTTGTTGCCCTTGGACGTTGCCTTCTCCTGGAACAAGATTGATACTAAGTTGTAAAGTTACAATTTTGCCCCTCCATTGATTGTACTTTCTCATACTTGGTGGTGTAGTAGAGATAAATCATAACTAATCTGACTCATTGAATTGAAAAAAATAGATGGTCCATAATAATTGATATCTATGGTAAAAGAGTTCATTGACAAACCTACTCCAAGTAGGCTAATGTGATAATTAGCTTTGAATTGAAGTTTGGACAAATAATGCACAATATAGCTCTGTTGGGAAAGAGTAGGTTCGAATCCTCAAATTCACCCGAGGGCTCACTCCCCTCTTTAGTGACACGTCTCCTCCTCTGCTTGGGTTCGAATCCTCATATTCCTCGGATTCACCCGAGTGTTCACTCCCTTCTTTAGTGAATGACAGAGATCTTGACCTTAATTTTTCCCTCTGAAATGCAGACCAATTTGTCGCACAGTGTCAGATGCCGTCCACGTGCTGGACGCCATTGTCGGCTACGATCCGCTTGACGCTGCGGCCACCGGAGCAGCATCAAAGTACATCCCTCCTGGTGGGTACAAGCAATTCTTAAGGGTCGATGGATTGAGGGGCAAGAGAATTGGCATCCCTACTGGCTTTTTCGACTCGTATGGAAAGTTGGAGCTGCGGGTGTACGGCGCGCATCTCGCCACAATGAGGTACTAGTACTACCACAATGAGCTGCGGGTGCCTTCCATCGTTAAAGAGAGCCCCCTAGAGTGCACCTGGTTAAAGACATCACCCGGATGTTTTCTTCCTAATTATCATCCAAATTTATGACCTTTGGATTAGAGATCAAATGGCCTCTTGTTTTTAAAGGAGGGAGAATTTTTCAAGGGGGAGGGGTCGAATTCAAAGGAGGGAGGAGAATTCATGGCCATTAGATCTCTAATCTAATGGTCCTAAATCTGGATGATAGTTAGAAAGAAAACATCCGGATGATATTTAACAAAACCCTAAAAATAAAGTAGGAAAATCTGTTATCAAAAAATACTTTGGCAAGTGTTTTGAAATATATCCTAGCAAGCCTCACCGGTCGAAGTTATATTTTTCGACAGGGAAAAGTCAAATACTTCACTTTAATGGATTTGAGCTTTCATCTTGCCCCTCATAGAACAACCCAAGGATTTTGGCATACCAAATATGAATCACTGGATTTGGTTGCCATAAATGGAATGAAGTATTTGCGAGAAATTAATTAAACATTTCTTAAGCAGGCGCGCATCCGAGCATCTCCCCTTCCCGTAGAATATTGTATATTAAACTGACGAGAGTTTTACTATTTTTTAGATATACTAGTAGGTACCAGTTCCTCCTCGCCAAATTAACCTTAAACTCGTACCTCTTAGTGTCTTCACCCTTTAAACTCTTGGTATCTTTTGGTGCTAGCTCAATAGATGGCTTGGTACCTACCATTACATTAAGTAATTCCTATTCTTCATCGAAGGAAACACGGGGCCATGGTGATCGAGAATCTTGACATGGCAATAAATTTGACTGACCTCGGTCTCAACGAGTACATTGCAATGAAAGCAGAGTTCAAGCTAAGCCTGAACGCTTATTTGTCAGACTTGCTCTACTCCCCAGTCCGCTCCCTTGCGGAAGTCATAGCATTCAACAACGCACATCCTGTAGAGGTAAGCAGACGCAGTTGGATCTTTCATCTCGAGTTCTTATATCTCCACAACTACAGAATCAACAAACCATCAGATGATCTACTTCGTTGCAGGAGAGGCTAAAAGATTTTGGGCAGTTCGTCCTCATCGAGGCCGAAAATACCACTGGCATTGGCTCCCGGGAGAGAGCCGCGATCCGACGGCTCGACGAGCTGTCCGCCAATGGGCTGGAGAAGCTGATGAAGGAACACCAGTTGGATGCAATTGTGACGCCCAACTCCGACGCTTCCTCTGTTCTCGCCGTCGGCGGCTTCCCCGGCATTGCCGTGCCGGCTGGGTACGACAAGCAGGGAGCCCCCTTCGCGATATGCTTCGGTGGGCTGAAGGGTTACGAGCCGAGGCTGATTGAGATGGCTTATGCGTTTGAGCAGGCTACCAAAGTGAGAAGGATGCCTACTTTCAAGCCCTAGCGAGATGGCAAAGGAGTGCCCAAACAATTTGGTGAAATAAGTAAACACATTGTCCCTCTGTTTTGAATAAGATTCGAACGTTTGATTTTAAGATTTTATTGGATATTGATAAGAGACAGTTAATAGTGAGTAAATAGCTAGTTAATTGTGTCAGTTACCTGTGAATAAATGGCTGGTTAATCACAACAATTAACAGTATGCATCTATTATATGCCTACCAGCCACTATTATTTATCAGCCACTATTTTTTGTTTTTATATATTGTAACGTATTTTGTATTTTTTTATATCACAATTCCGTAAGTAGCATGATGGTCCGAATGTTGTAGTGTCTTTTGTTGCACCATCTTTCTGGCATAATGCATCAGCGACTTCTGTCAACCACTACTATTTATCAGCTACAACAAAAAACCGTTAGCAAAAGCCAATATAAATAGACGCATAGTCGTGCAGGGCCTCGCTGCCGGCCACCTTAATGCCAACCAATATGTGCGCACTTATATTCAGTAGGTAGTACATTGCTATGGACACATGATGGTTGAATCAAATGGGTGCGATAAAAATATTAAAAAAAGAATTATATTCTCGTATTGTGTGAACCAACCCAAAAACTTATGAAATTTTGAACTTTCTCGAATTTCATTTGAATTCAGTTTCCTTCCCCAATTTGGCAATTTACCATGAGTTCCCACTTTCCCTTCCCAACCTATTCGTTTTTCCTCCCCGTGTGGTGCCTTTCTCCCTTCCCGCCAACTCCCCTATGCCGTCAGCCCAGCTGGTCGCTCGCCATTGCCGTCGTTCATAGCCAAAATCCCATCTTGGCGTTCACTTCGCCATCCCCTCGCTGTTGGCAATTGGCATCACCCAGCACCGACTCGCGCATTGCGAGCTGACCCGAGCTCCCTGCCGCAACTCTGCGCACCCCGTGGGCGACGCGCGTGCTCCTGCACTGCTCCACCCAGCCACCTCGTGCAAACCTACACCTCGGTCGATGGTAGTTCAATTCCTTGCACCCATAGAGACCTCAGACCACCAGGAGTTCGTGGCCGAGCTTGCTTAGCCTCCCCTTGGCCTCAACTTCGCCAGCGACGTTCACCTCCGTCGTGCAAACCGGGCACACGTGGACAGCTCAACCCAAGCCATCCCAACCAAGTCGGCCACCGCCGAATGAGCCACTGAGTGTAGTAGAAGCTCCAAACCGCCTTGACTTCACCGGGGAACCACCATAGAGCTCCTGTGCCATAGTAGCGCCCGAGGAACCTCCCCTCGCCGCCAGCCGTAACCTTTGCTTCCCGAGCTCCGTATCCAACAAAAATGGAATCCCACTGTCTAGTAGAACCTAACGGTGTTCTTAGTTGCCGTCGGCAAGCTCCACCAGCGTCCAATTGCGACCGTTGTCGCTTCCCTCTGTATGGCGCACTACAGCCGCCAACTGAGGAAGACGACGCTTTGCGTTTGGGCCACACGCGCGTGCGCGAGAAAAGCCTGGCCCATGGCCGAGCCGCGCGCGCGAAGAGGTTGGGCCTCGGCAAGCTGCATGCCCGCTTGGAAGCCAGGCCGGCTCGGCCTAAGTGGCAGAAATTGCAGTGAATAGTGTCCGATCGTCACTGTTCATCAGAAAGCCCAACAGCTAATATATGTCTATTTGATCATTTTGAGCCCGTTAGAACCATTCCGATGTTAATCAGCAAAGTAGCTTGCCTAAATAAGGAGTATACAATGGCTTGACTATAAAGTAAAGAGCGGCTAATGGGAGATTTCTTGAGTAGGCTCAGTAAGGATTACTCGCGAGCAGGTTGCGCCAACCTAAACTCCGATAAAACTCAAATCAGGTTGAGTCCATATAGAGATTCGAATATGTAAATATGAATCTCTCTATATATTCTGCACTAATTTAGAATCATGCTAGTGCACACAGTGAAAATATAGATGGATTATCAACTATATATCACGATTTACTAAGAAAAGACTCAAATATTCTTATTTATCAGAGTTGCGACCTTATGACCAAATTTACAGATAATAGTCTGAAAAGTTTAAGAAACTTGCAACGGAACACAAAAGATAAACATCAAGGCCACTTGACATGCCCATAGGCAATTGATTGGGGAGCGAAGTCCTAATCTGCGAAGTTGTCGAAGAAACCTCTTTCAAATTCCTCTGTCTGATTTGGCTCTTCTTCAGCAACAGAGCAAATATGGATATAGCTGTGAGTACATAGAGTACTCAGCAAGTCGTTTATAACAAAAATACAATATAGTATGTAAGGCTTACCAAAGGATGGTGGAGTGGTTATTTTGCATAAAGCAATAATTTGAAGTAAATACAATAGATAGATTCAAAACATACTTTAAAAATGATTAATAAGTAAATAATCAAAGAAATTGAAAGTAACCACAAATGAACTGACCATTCACGCCAATGAACCACCAGTGAACTAACTCTTCACTTCCCGACTTAACCCAACCTGATTTTTATGAAAACTCTACCCCTCATGTGAAATCATCAAGTATTGTCCATAACTGGGAACACAACTATTCGAATAGTTTTACGCTCTACAGAGGATGCACAACTTTACCCATAAGATATAATAATCTCATATTGCTACATGATTAACACACTTCCTTTGGTGTGCAGCGGAGAAATCATAACAAGGGCTTCGCAATACTCAATCTCAATCTAGTTCCGTCCACTAAAGTTTCACCTTGGAGTAAGTAAATCTCCTAGTCGATAATTGCCCCCTTTTGTACCAATGTGAATCCATGGCAAAGGCCAAACCATATTCATCTCAAAGATGAAACCGAAATTGAAACATCATAAATTAATCAGTTAGGTCCATCCCATACAAGACATATGGTTGTGCGGTAAGGCTCAAATCAATGGTGTATAACGTTAGGTCCTTAAACATTACCCAGGCGAGAAATCCACATTCCAATGTGGTATTGCACCCCCTTTACTGTACGATCACTACCTATGCTATGGTACACAAATTTTATATTTGTGCCTGACCACAATGATTCAATATATCATTAAGTCAAAATTAATTAGTTTATCACATGTGATGGTAAGTCCAACGTACTACAGTAAGCATGGCTAAGCATAGTAGACATACAACCCATGTGATAACTACTACTGTATTACTAGATAATTACCCATCCTATGTTGATAATGGAATCATGGCATTCAAATTATCAATAGAGTGACTACTCAAATAGGACAATAATTACCAGGTACAAAGGTTTGTCGTAAAATAGCAATGAATGGTAATTTAAAACAAAAATAATAAATAATAGATTTGAAAACTAGGTTCAATATGATCAAAGGACATAACTTGCCTTGTCCTTACTCAGTTACAATTTCTTGATCTTTGGTTCCTACTTCTACTCCTTCGAAGACTTTATCTAACAAGAGAGAAAATGATTGAGACAAAATAAAATTCAAATGAACTCCAAAATCTTCAAAACTAGAACCAAAAGATAAAGCTCAATTTTAGATGAATTTAGGGAAAATAATATGGTCAATCGGAGCTAGGACGGAGAAGAACGGACTCTTGGAAGATTTAAATATAAAGAAATAGGCTAAAAATCAAAAATTCTACTATGCTGTGGACTCGGTGCATGGAATGACTAGTCTATGGTGAACTCGACTCATGGAACAGTGCACGGTGACTGGCTTAGATGACGTGGCAGCTGACTAAGCATTAGGGCTGATGTGGCATCACACATGGCAAGACACGTGGCACTAGGGCTGAGCTGGTGTGGTAACGTGTCTGCTGACGTGGCATAGCCATGTGGCATGGGGGACTGGCTCTGGAGCTGACGTGGCAAACACGTGGACTGACACATGGTGGCCACGTTGGATTAGGGTGACGTGTACGGCTTGCTTACTCAACTTGGTCTACGGGTTCATAGAATAGTGTATTTGACATGTGGGACCCATACATCAATGGCTCGGTGCACAGTAGATTTGGTTGATGGAGAAGGCAGACCGTCAGTCGGGCACGGGTGTGGGGTGACGCGGACGGCATGTGAACCGAGGCGATGCATGGCGCGGTGAACAGAGGGGACTAGCCGACGAGACGATGGTGAAGGATAGGAGAGGAAAGATTGGCTCGGTGGTGGACTCACTGGTGGCGAGGGTGGCTCGATGAGCAGCAGTGGACTGCTGATTGACGGGGATGACGAATTGCAAAAATGGTGACCTCACAGGCGTTAAAGACAAAAGTGGCGGCGCAAATGAACTCCAGTGCTTGAGCTTGATGAGGACGACGGCGAGGCACGGTGAGAGTGAGCGGCTACAGGATGCGGAGATAAAGGGGGCGGCGTGGCTTTTATACACGAATGTCGAGGAATCCAAGGCGGACATGGCAAGCGGTGGCGCTACAATGTCTCGAACGAACAAAGTGGAGTCCCGTCAGGAGATGACGGCCTAACAGGTGGGCCCCACCTATCGGTCGCAGCGGAAGAGCGGAACGACGAAGACACGACACGGGTGAAGGAGCGCGCACGGATGGCCGACATGTGTCACTCATCCAAAGGTCACGCGCCACGCCAGATACAAGACACGTGGCACGAGCGGGCTAAGGCAGGCGGACTGGGTTGGAGTGAAGATGGGTCGGCTATGGTTTTGGCCCAAGGCCTTTATGAAATTTTAAATATGTTTTCTAATTCTAAAAATTGCTAGAAATTCAATTGAGCTCTAGGAAATAGCAAACAACTCCAAAAAAATCTCAAAAAATTTCAGAAAAATCCTTGAGACTCAAGGAACCCAAATAAAATACTTTTAGAAAATATTAAAGTTTATTTTAGTCATAGTAAATCATTTTAGTTCCTAAAATTCATTTTAAGCTTTTTAATTCCTAAAAAATCCAAATGGTTATTTTTATTTTACAAGCTTCAAAAAGGCTCTAAAAATTTGGATGTTACAGTCCGCCACTATAGCCTAACCCTATTAACAAGCCAAACCGGTAATGTTTCAGTGCAAAATCGGTACTGTCCTAGGCCTGCCCCTATCTACCAAAACCCCTTTAAACTTATCACACCCATTTGGACGTCTCAAGCCCAATTAACCGATTTTCAACTTCATTCAGCCAAACCAAGCACCGCTTGAACCCCAATTTGATCAAACCCCTTTCTTTTATGCCTTTTTTCATTATTGTAGTGTATTTTATTCCCATCTTGTATTTTACAAAGTAGGAGCTTATTCATATTTGTTCTTTTGTGCTAGTGTCTAGATTCGACTAGTTGGCTAAACTAAAAGCTGCTGGAACAATTGAGGTGGATGGTGTAGACCTGAATCCTACAGTAAAATAATCAAAGACTATGGATATTCCTTTAATTAGTTGGTTATCAGTACTTTTGTTATTCTTTATTTATGCAATATTATTTATTTAAAAATAAATGTTTAGAATGACATAGTAACTTGTTATGTCCTAACACTAGAAAAGCTCTATTTACTTGATGGCCATATTCACCTTAACAAGGCTTAGTAATAGTAATTACTATAAAACTTACCATGGTGGATTTATAAATACTAAGTGGGTCCACCTTTTTAAATTAATTTTTGAATTACTTTTTCTATTAAAAATAATACAAAGGCTAACTGTTGGGTCCCGCAACAAAATAATTAATTTTCACTTATTTTCTAAAGGAAAAGGGAGTGAGGGACTGACGGTTGGGCCCTTTTACTATGCAAATAGTAAAGCAGGCCCACTTATCAGTGGCTCTAGCTTAACTAACCGGTTTAAAATATTTTAATGAGCTAGGGGGCCCACATGTCAGCCACTCATTAATTTAAACTGGTACAGGGACCCACTAGTGGGCATCTAATTAACAGGGCTTAACAAAGATTATTAACTTACTAATTAATCATGCTTAATAGAAATGATGGTGCTATAGTCCTTCTCGGCCGAAGGGAGGCGAAGCTAGAAATGGGATCCTAGGGCCAGCGCGAACATCCACGTGGGGCGCGTGGGCCAATTCGAAGTCTAGGGTGGCCGACGGTGAGACTAGGTGGTGGCGATGGCTAGAGCACGGCACTGCATTGCTACGGAGTTCTAGAGGTTGATTTCTCCCTAAGGGAGCTTCTACAAGTAGAGGGGTCTCACTGGAAGAGAGGATGGAGCTTGGGGATGGGCAGCGGCTTGTCGACAGTGGACCAAGGATGACGCACCAAAAAGGGAGAGGAGGCTCGGCGTGGCTTGTGGTGACTTGGACCTTCATGTGGTGCTCCACCTGTAGTCAATTGGGCAGAGATGCAACGAAGTTGGAGATGGGCTTGGCGGCGGTGCATGGGCTTTTATAGCCAAGGGGAGGTGCTGAGCGTTGTGGTGCCATGATGGCTTAGTGTACGGTGCGATACAATTGAGGAGGGGAGCTAGTGTGCGGTGCAGAGGGGGAGAGTTAAGGCACGCAGGCAGATGGTGGCAATGGGCAGGCAGGCAGAGATCCCGGGCACGCGGGGTGGCACAGTGCAGGAGCGACGGGGGCGAGTCAACAAAAATAAGATGTTATAGATCCTACCCCGTTAAACAGAATCTTGGCCCCGAGATTCGAACTACTCTAAGAACACAAATGGGTAGCCTATCCTAAGCTGACCCTTGCGCTCCCTGGTAGCTTCTTTATCCGAGTGGTTGCTTCACTGAACTTTGTAAAGATGAATGGTCTGGCTCCTTGTTTGGTTCTCTATGACATCAAATATCTTGATTGGCTGTTCTGGATATGTCAGGCCTTTCTGGAGCTTGATGGCCTCTACCAGTGTTTGTTCTTTAGGTACTTTGAGACATTTCTTGAGTTAAGAAATGTAGAACACGTTGTGGATGTCTGCTAGGCTTGCAGGTAGCTCCAGTTGATAGGTTACTTCTCCACACTTGGCAAAGATTGGGAACGGGAATATATATCGTGGTGCAAGCTTGCCTTTCACTTTAAATCTTTAGGTTCCTCGAAGAGGTGATACCTTAAGGTAAATATGGTCTTAAACTTCAAAAGTTAATCCCTACGATGATTGTCGACATAGCTCTTTTGTCTAGATTGGGCAGCTTGTAGATGATCTCTAATTAGTCAAACCTTCTCTTCTGCCTGCTTAAGGGTATTTGGTCCAAAGATATAACCTTCTCCCACTTCTAACCAATGCAAAGGGGTTTTGCACTTTCTGTCATAGAGTGCTTTGAATGGGGACATCTTCAGACTAGACTGATAATTGTTGTTATAGGAGAATTTCACATAAGGCAAGCACTTCTCCCAATCAATGGTGAACTCTAGGGTACAAGCCCGAAGCATGTCTTTAAGAATTTGGTTCAGTTTCTCGGTTTGTCCATCGGTCTAGTAGTGGTATGCTGTGCTGAAGGCTAGGTGGGTTCCAAAAGCGTTATGTAGACTAGCCTAGAAATTTGAGGTGAACTGGGAACCTTGATCTAAGACTATTCTCTTGGGTACTCCATGCAAACACACGATGCGAGCCATATACAATTCGACCAATATATCTCCCTTATATGTGATCTTCACATGGATGACATGGGTGACTTTGGTCAATCTGTCAACTATGACTCATATGGAGTCATACCTAGACTTAGTTTGTGGCAAGCCAGTAATGAAATCCATTCCAACTTTTCCCACTTCTACTAAGGAATTTGTATGTGTTGAAATAGTCATGCAAGTTTTTGGTGCTCGCTTTGATTCATTGGCACACATCACAACAGGCTATGAACTCGGCAATGTCTCTCTTCATACAAAACCACCAATATAATCCTGACATATCTTGGTGCTTCCTGGGTGCAAGGTATAGGCTGAGCTATATGCTTCTTTATGTATCAAGTCCTTAGCTCCTTTTGGTAGGGAACAAAAACTTTCCCATACCATATGATTCCTTGTTGATCTTTGATCATCTTGGGGGCTTTTTCCTTAGCCATGTGGCGCTTAAACCTTTGAACTCCAGAGTGTCCTTCTTGAGTGGCCTTGATGTGCTCTTCTAAGGTTGGGTGTACTTCCATAGCGGCTAGGGCGCCTTGCTCCACTAACTCAAGGTTGAGTGCTTCCAATTCTTTGTAGAGCTTAGGTTGAAATTTTTGAACCATGATATTGCTGTAGTAGGGCTTACAGCTTAGTGCATCAGCCACTACAGTAACCTTTCCAAGATGATAATAGACGTATAGGTTATAATTCTTGATTAGATCTAACTATCTTCTTTGCTAGAGGTTGATGTCTATATGAGCAAAGATATACTTGAGAGTCTTGTGGTCAACGTAAATATCATAATGGTTTCCAATCAAGTAATGCTGCCAAATGTTTAGAGCATGCACTACTAATGCTAACTCTAGGTCATGGGTTGGATAATTATCTTCATTGGGATAGAGTTGTCTGGACGCATATACCATGACTTTTCCTCCTTGCATGAGCATGCAACCAAGACCTTGGCACAAAGCATCATAGTAGACTTTACAAGGATAGTGGTCAACTTTTTCTTCAACTCTTCAAAACTTTTCTCACAAGCATCTGTCTGCTCATACTTCTTCTCTTTCTTGAGCAGGTCGGTCATTGGTCAGAAAAGCTTAGAAAATCCTTCTATGAAGCATCTGTAGTATCCGTCCAATCCGAAAAAACTACGTACTTTAGTCACTGAGGTGGGTTGCTTCTATTCCAAAACAGCTTCTACTTTGGATGGATCGACTGCTACTCCTCAAACAGATACAATATGTCCAAGAAAACTGATCTCATGGAGCTAAAATTCACACTTGTTGTACTTGGCATACAGTTGGTGTTCTTTAAGTTTCTCTAGGTCCATCGGTAGATGTTCAGCATGTTCTTTAGTGATCTTGTAGTAAATTAAGATGTCATCTATGAATACAACTACAAACTTATCCAAGTATTCCATGAATACCTTATTCATGAGGTTTGTGAAGTAGGTTGTCGTATTTTTCAAGCCAAACAATATGATTGTGAACTCATATAGGCCATACTATGTGGTAAAAGGCATTTTGGGGATATCTTCAGCCCGAATTTTGAGTTGATGGTATTCTAACTTTAAGTCTATTTTGAAGAATACCGAGGCTCCTAAAAGCTAATTGAACAAATTATCAATACGGGGCAAGAGATACTTGTTCTTAATGGTCACCTTATTAAGGGCTCTATAATCCACGCATATTCCAACTGTGCCATCTTTGTTCTTCGCAAAAAGCACTAGCGAACCCTAGCGGGATGAGCTAAGTCTAATGAATCCTTTCTTGTAGATCTTCAATCTATATCTTTAATTCTTCAAGATCATCGATGGCCATCCTATTGGGTCTCTTGGCAATTGGAGTGGTCCCTAGTTTTAAGTTGATCACAAACTCTGTCTCTGTCTAGTGGCATGCCAGGCAATTCTTTTGAAAAAAACTTCTGGCTAATCCTAAACTACAAGCATTTCTTCCAGTGGCATATCTTCAAAGTGATGGATTGCACGGCCCAAAGAGGATGGTCCATACTAACCTTTATTGGTAACCTTGGATACTTGGTGAGTACCACCTTTTTATTGGTACAATCTATCATCCCCTGGTATCTACCCTTTTTCTCCGCAACTAAAGCAATGGAGATGAGCTACTAGGTTGGTTGTAGGAGATTGCCCTGAAGGACGATGGGTGCGAAGTACATTCCCACTGGGACGTGGAGCTAGAGCTGGAGATTTTGGTGGTGGGATTGCAACTTGCCTGAAGGATGGGTTGCCATAGTATATTGGTCTCTGAGGGTAGCTGCCTTACGGTCTTTGGACTGCCATCTTTCACTTGTGGCTAGCCTCTATCATTTCCTCTCATTTTCTAGAATGAAAGCGTTGTTGACCAGGTGGTGGAAGCAAGAAAAGTCTTCGATGATCAACTGTACTCTCATCTTTTTGTGCATGCCCTCTAGGAAGCGATCAATCTTCTCATGTTCATCAACTATGTCTATTCGGGCATAGTGGGCCAGTTGGTTAAACTTGATAAGGTACTCATTGATAGACATATTTCCTTGCTTTAAGGCTCGAAACTCATTCTTTTTCACCCTCATAATGCCAGTGAGTATAAAGTTTGTCCTAAAGGTTGCGTTGAATTCTACCCATGGGATTAAATGATTTTTTGGTTCAGCTTCTTCTTCTTCCTCCTCTTTGACATTCTCCTTTGCTGTTTGCTCTTACCGTCCTTCTATCTGTGCCTCCTGTCCTTGCTCTTGCTATCCCTCAACTACTGGTGCTTCCTCTTCTTCGAACTCTTCCTCAGCTATCGTACTCTCGCTTCCATGATCCGCCAGGTAGTTTTTCCACTAAGCGGTTGTAGATCCCTTGAGCTGGTGAGTGGCAAAATCCACTTTGTCTTCCTATGCATATCATGCAAGTCAGAGTTTCTTCTCTATGTCATGGAGCTAATCTTCTTCTTCCAGCAGTTCATTTGGATATGAAAAGGTCAAGGGTCTGGTCCTTAGGAAATCTGCTAGCTTGGAGTTACGACTGGCTGCTCCTGCCTACTGACTGGAAAGCATTGCTTGAAGGATCTGTGTTTGTTGAGCCTTGACTTGGGCCATGGTTGGATGCACTGCGGAGGGGTGGTAGATTGGGTCCACAGCCATGGCTTCTTCGAGTGGTAGCACCACATCCTTGGGGGCCATCTGATAGAACAACATAGGTTTGGGACTAAAGTATATATATATATATATATATATATATATATATATATATATATATATATATATATATATATATATATATATATATATATATATATATATATATATATATATGTGTGTGTGTGTGTGTGTGTGTGTGTGTGTGTGTGAGGGTTCACTAGCCCTTTAAGAGCATAACAGAAGAACCACCAAAATAAGAGAAACAATAAAATACAATACAAAGCCTAAGATGGTTGTAATCCATTAGTTGTAAGGGTTAAATGTCACATGACTTCTAAGACATAGCACATAGGCTATGCTAAGCCATGACATCAAGATACACACCACAACGTCTACTGGACTAGGTAGAAAATGGGACACGAAAAAGAAAAAGTACTTGTAACCCAAAAGACTACCCTAGCAATCCCTGCTAACTAATCTAAACTAAACCTGACTACTCCATGGGGTGCTGACCACCACATATGGTGTAGTTGCCCAGGGAGCGGGAACAAGAGTGGCTATGACTAAAGCAGGGTGACCGGGAACATGAGCGGGAGCGAGAGTGATTGCTTCCTCAACTGGAGTCTCCAATGTCGATGACGGGTGGTAGATTAGGATGTTGCATGCTCTTGCGTGCAGTGATCTAGATGCAGGATCCTCCAGTGTGGGGTTGAGGTGGAGTAGGGTTAATGGGGGTGACGATGGGGGCAAGGGGAGCTAGAGGGTAGGTGGCAGCTGCCACCCTGACATGCTCAAGCTCAGTGATGGCTGCGATCTTCTCCTGCTCCATGACAGTGAGGGCTATCTCGCATCAGAAGAGCTAGCCACAAAGGGTGTTGGAGTGGTGGTAGCTGAAGTGAGGAGCATATGGAGTTGACCGATCTCCTCCAAGGCACCAATGTAGGTAACTGCCATGGCCTGGGTGAGCTAGACCTAGTGTGTCAGTCGTGGGTCATCTTCTCTAAGCTCATAGATCTCTGGGTAGCGCTTTCCTACCCAAAGTGACGAGTAGAAGCTCATAAATTAACCTCTTATTCTCCCTAACACGGTCCATACACAGTTGTTGAGAGACCAAACTCCAGTTGTATGCGTTGAGGTGAAGGTAACTGTGATAGCATAACTGAGATTATGAACTGTAACCCCTTGAAGATTACACTACACCAAACTACAAGAATACCACCAGAAGCACCCATAGCAGGGGAGATCAAAATTGTTATAGTGCTTTGGAGCAAATTTTCTGATGTAAGAGCTGTCAAAAATTTCTCTCTTAGTCTCTTGAAGACAAAAAAAAAAAAACACCACTTGTCATCAGAATTTGTGCCTCTTAACGTTCCAGCACGAGACATTCTAACTTCTATATTGAGTATTCATAGAAACTGATAGATAAATAGAAGCACTGCCAACTTATAAAGCTGATCAGAATCATTACTTCTAAGATATCTGCCACACAGTGATGAAAATTATTTGTTACAAACTGATAGCGGACATTGGTAAAAAGTAAAATGGGACTTAAAAATGTTTCTTCAGTAGGTCCCCATACCAAAATACTAGCAGCAGCAACAATCTTCATGTCCCTAGGTTGAACTGGTGTTCTTGCTGGGGTTTCCGTCATCTGAAACATTGGGAGTTCCCAACAGTTCTGCTTTGGTCACCTCCTGAAGGGCAACACCAAACTATTCTGTGCCAACCTGTTGGAGCGTTGGAATCTCACATTTAGGAACTAGCGCAGGGTCGGTAAGTAAAAATTCATGAATCGATTTTCTTACCCCACTAGAACCAGCATCAGAGGAGCTGTTAGAAGCTGATTTCTTGTCGACCTTGGCACTAGATGTGCTTCTACTTGGAACTATCGTCTTAGCAACAGCTTGGCTGAAAGCATATATACCCCTAAAAATATTTTGATAATTAATGTCAATGCTTACTAAAGGGACTTGTTAAATAAACCAGGTTTTGTTCAGTAGCTGTTTGCATTTGTTTTTCTTCATCTGCACTGTAGTATTTCATTGTTTTGCCTAGTGAGCCCGACATCTGAAATCTGGGCGCGTCGTTGTTTTCTTTCAGTTGCTCACAGCGTGAGAATTAGTCCACACAGAGTTAGTTCTTTCCCGCCCGTGGCGCGCGGCACGTTGGCACGAAGTAGCTGCAGAACGTGCTGATCGGCACGGGTTTTACGGCCAGTTGGCCACCTTCTTTGTAATTCTCGGTTAGTGGTTAAATAGATCAGAGAAAATCGCAGTTGTTGGTTGCTGCGGCAAAAGCCTTTCTTCTTCCAGAATACACCTCTGTGTTTTGTGAGCAGGGAATCTGAGTTTCACTGACTCCGCTCATTGGGGATTTGGAGGGAGTCGGAACAATTGGTATCAGAGCAACCGCACCTGGGAGTGGACGATCATGCCGCGCCGACGCTCTTCATCCCCACCACGGCGGACTCGGGAGGAGTCCACACCGCCATCGGGGAGCGGTGTCAGAGGTGGCGGAGGAACCGAGCGAGGCCTGGTGATTCACCGGGTGACGAAGGAGATCAACAGCGGCGGCTCCTTCCCGACTTTGACGAAGACGAACTACTATGACTGGGCGGCGCTTATGCGTGTCATGCTGCAGGCAAGGGGCTTGTGGATGGCCGTGAGCGTCGGCACCACCGACTTCGTTGAAGACCGGATGGCATTGGAGGCGATCGCGAAGGCCGTTCCAGTGGAGATGATCGGGATGGTCGCAAGCAAGGCCACCGCCAAGGCTGCGTGGGACTCCATCAGAACAATGCACGTCAGCGTCGAGCGTGTGCGCAAGGCGAAGGCGAATACTCTTCGTCGGGAATTTGATGCTCTCAGGTTCCGCGACGGGGAGACCGTCGATGAATTCGGCATCCGCATCATTGGAATTTCGCATCAGCTTGCAGTTCTGGGAGAGGTTTGCTCGGACGATGAGGTAATCCGAAAGTTCCTCCAGGCGCTTCCACCGAGGTTCGAGCAAATCGCGCTGTAAATCGAGACTTTGCTCGATCTCAGTGAGCTCTCCGTGGAAGAACTCATCGAGCGGCTCAAGGCGGCGGAGGAGCGTCACAACCTCGGCGGCGGCAGGACGTCCCTGGCGAAACTGAACCTCACGGAGGAGGAATTGATCGCGCGGGTAACATCGCGATTGCAATTCTCCAGGGAAGGTTCTCAGGAGCGTGGAAAGGGAACCACATCGAGCTACAAGAAGAGCCACGACCGCGGTCGTGGCAAGGATGGAGGAGGACGAGGCAACTTCAAGCCGAAGAAGACAGGCGGGAGCACCAGCGCCGGCGGAACCACCATCGCCGGCGACCAGTGTCGGTATTGTGGCAAAACGGGTCACTGGGCTCGTGAATGCCGCAAGAAGAAACGGGATGATCAGGCCCATACAGCCCAGACGGAAGAGGACAAGGAGACCGCTTTATTGCTGGCCGAGGCTACAGTGAACGTCACTTTCCCCATTCCGATAGCGGTGTCTGAAGAACCAAAGCCAGTGGCGATTTCTTCGTCAGCTCCGCCCACCACCAACAAATCGGCGACGGATCCCTCGCCACCACCCACAAATCCGGTGCCCTCGGAAGGATCCACATCTTTTCATCTGGAGGAAGATCGTCTCTTCGTCAATCTCGGAGACAAGAAGGAAGGAGACCGGGCTCGATGGATCCTCGTTACGGGCGCCACCAACCACATGACCGGGGAGCGGTCGGCCTTCACCAAGCTCGACACGGCCATCCGGGGCTCTGTCCGTTTCGGAGATGGATCGGTGGCCGGGATCGAGGGCTACGGCACAGTGCTCTTCACGTGCCGGAATGGAGAGCACCGGGCCCTCAATGGTGTCTATCACATCCCAAAACTCACTGCAAACATAGTGAGTCTGGGCCAACTCGACGAAGATGGATACCAGATCTCGATCAGGGATGGTGTGCTGAAGATCTGGGACCCGGACAGGCAGCTGTTGGTGAAGGTTCGACGCTCGGAAAATCGCCTCTATATCCTGATGCTGAACCTTGGGAAACCAGTGTGCTTGGCGGCTCAGGGCATGAACACAACATGGCGCTGGCACGCGAGGTACGGACATCTCAACTTCCGTGGGCTCAGGAGGCTTGCACAAGGGCAGATGGTGCGAGGACTGCCGCAGATTGATCATGTCAATCAAATTTGCGAAAGCTATCTTGCCGGGAAACAGCGGCGTCTGGCATTCCCAAGTGAGGCAAAATACCGAGCAGAACACAAGCTGGAACTCGTACATGGAGACATTTGTGGCCCTGTGACTCCATCAACTCCAAGTGGTAACAAGTTATTCCTTCTCCTTGTGGATGATCTGAGTCGATATATGTGGATTATATTACTTAGTGCCAAGGATCAAGCAAGTGAAGCTATTATGCGGTTTCAAGCTGGAGCTGAAGCACAGGCTGGTCGGAAACTTGGGACACTTCATACCGACCGGGGAGGAGAGTTCACAGCACGAGCATTCAGCATCTACTGTGCTGAGCAAGGAATCCAGAGGCATCTGACGGCTCCATACACACCTCAACAGAACGGTGTGGTCGAGAGGAGAAATCAGACCGTGATGGGGATGGCCAGGAGCATGATGAAAGCAATGTCTCTACCAGGCTGGTTCTGGGGGGAGGCAGTGACAACAGCTGTGTTCATCCTGAACCGAGCTCCCACCCAGAGTGTTGAAGGGAAGACACCGTTTGAAGTCTGGTATGGTCACAAACCCCCTGTACACTTTCTCCGAACTTTCGGTTGTGTGGCACATGTGAAGGCAGTCGGCAGGCATCTTGCCAAACTGGATGACCGGAGCACACCCATGGTGTTTGTGGGCTATGAGCAAGGATCAAAGGCCTATCGATTCTATAATCCGGCCACGAAGCGAGTTTATGTCTCTCGAGATGCAGTGTTCGAGGAAGACCGCCCCTGGGACTGGGGTGCTGACAAGGGAGCCGGGCCAGATGACGACGTCGAGCCTTTCATTGTGGAGTATGTCACGGGGCACAGCAGCACCAAGGCTCCAGAAGTGATAGTACCAGCTTCGCCCACGTCAACGCCGGCAACGCCCGTCAGCGAGACGATGCCCACGTGCGGGTTTGAGTCCCGCACACCACCGGCGTCGACTGAAGCTGGGATCGAATTCACCTCACCACCCTCGGGTGAACTCGACCTGGATGCTAATCATGATGACGCGCCTCTCCGTTTCCGCTCCATCGACAACGTACTTGGTTCTGCGTCACCTCCGGGTCTGGCTGAGCGGGAGTTGGCCGAGGAACTGCTGGTAGCAATTGGGGAAGAGCCAGCAACCGTTGAAGAGGCAAAGCTGATCAAGGAATGGCGCATGGCAATGTTGGAAGAGATGGCCTCTATTGAGGAGAACAAGACATGGTCTTTGGTGGATCTCCCATCTGGACACCGTGCCATCGGCTTGAAGTGGGTCTTCAAGCTTAAACGTGACGAGCGTGGTGATGTAGTGAAGCACAAGGCCAGATTAGTCGCCAAAGGGTATGTGCAGCGACAAGGCATCGACTTTGAAGAAGTATTTGCGCCGGTTGCAAGAATGGAAACAGTGCGCATGGTACTGGCTGTGGCAGCAAATCATGGCTGGACCGTGCACCACATGGACGTCAAGTCCGCTTTTCTCAATGGCGAGTTGGAGGAGGAGGTATACGTTGCCCAACCCCCTGGTTTCACTGCAGCAGGACATGAACACATGGTCCTCAAGCTTCACAAGGCTCTGTACGGGCTAAGGCAGGCTCCGCGGGCGTGGAATGCAAAGCTCGATGCAACTTTGAGTGTGCTTGGTTTTGCCAGGAGTGACTGCGAACACGGCTTGTACACAAGGGGAGCTCACCAATCACGGTTAGTGGTTGGGGTTTATGTTGACGATCTTGTCATCACGGGGGAGTCAGCCAAAGAGATCAGTGCCTTCAAGATGGAGATGAAGACACTCTTTCGGATGAGTGATTTGAGAAATCTGTCTTACTATCTCGGAATTGAGGTAAGGCAAGGGCGACGAGGCATTGAGTTGAGTCAGAGAGCTTATGCTTTGAAGCTGCTTGACAAAGCGGGAATGAGGAACTGCAATGCCTGCTCAACACCAATGGAGACACGGTTGAGACTCTCCAAGCAGAGCACCTCACCAGCAGTTGATTCAACTCTGTACCGCAGTCTAATTGGGAGCCTGAGGTATCTGTTACACACACGCCCGGATCTCTCGTTTGCTGTGGGTTATTTGAGCCGATTCATGGAAGAACCGAAGCAGGAGCACATGTCAACTATGAAGCATCTGCTCCGGTATGTTGCAGGCACAGTTGAGTATGGACTTTCATACTCCAGGAGTGACGACGAGCTCAAGCTAATCGGGTACAGCGACAGTGATATGGCGGGTGATGTGGATGACCGCAAAAGCACATCTGGAATTGTCTTCTTCCTTGGTGGAAATCCAGTGACTTGGCAATCGCAGAAGCAGCGTGTGGTTGCATTATCATCGTGCGAAGCAGAGTATATCGCAGGAGCTGCAGCGGCTTGTCAGGGAGTGTGGCTCCGGCGACTACTTAGTGATATTCTGGGGATTCAGGCGAAACCACCACTGTTGAAGATGGACAACATGTCTGCTATTTCCCTCAGCAAGAATCCTGTGCTGCATGATAGGAGTAAGCACATCGACACAAAATTCCATTACATTAGGGGATGTGTTGAAAGAGGGGAGATCAGTCTGGAATTTGTGAAGTCTGAAGATCAACTGGCAGATGTGCTCACAAAGCCACTTGGAAGATCCAAGTTCCAGGAGCTGCAAGAGCTGATCGGCGTCATCAGGCTCAAATGAACAACACTGGTATTAAGGGGAGATTGTTAAATAAACCAGGTTTTGTTCAGTAGCTGTTTGCATTTGTTTTTCTTCATCTGCACTGTAGTATTTCATTGTTTTGCCTAGTGAGCCCGACATCTGAAATCTGGGCGCATCGTTGTTTTCTTTCAGTTGCTCACAGCGTGAGAATTAGTCCACGCAGAGTTAGTTCTTTCCCGCCCGTGGCGCGCGGCACGTTGGCACGAAGTAGCTGCAGAACGTGCTGATCGGCACGGGTTTTACGGCCAGTTGGCCACCTTCTTTGTAACTCTCGGTTAGTGGTTAAATAGATCAGAGAAAATCGCAGTTGTTGGTTGCTGCGGCAAAAGCCTTTCTTCTTCCAGAATACACCTCTGTGTTTTGTGAGCAGGGAATCTGAGTTTCACTGACTCCGCTCATTGGGGATTTGGAGGGAGTCGGAACAGGACTAACATATTTATCGAGTTAATTGAAAGGTTTACTCCTGGAATTCAAATTGACGACATATAAAGGCACGCTAAGGTTGACAAGAAGTTCAACATGGTTCAAGACGAAGGTATAAGTAGCATAAGATCCTTCTATATTTTGCTAGTCTTTGGAGATTGGTTGGATTACCAGATTTTAGGCTAGATGCCGTACTGTAAAAGGGATCTTGGCTAGTAGCTGAAAGCATTTTCTTGTCTATTTAGATCAATTAAAGATCATGCATGCATTTGAATTAAGATTCTAAAGCCAATAGTGCATTCTTAGGAAAAAGGTATGACCGTTGTTGTGGGGTAGCACTATCGTCCTACGGTATGACCACAAGAAAAATGTGGTAGTACCGCATCCCGGTATGACCAAAACTTAGTTGACGGTACATAATTTCCAGATATGTGCATTTTGATGCACTTTTGCTCCTTGAAAAAACGGTAGTACCACACTCGAGAAATGGTACTACCGCCTGTGAGGGCAGTAGTACCGCACCAATAGTTAACGGCTAGTTTAGAAGTATTAATTGCGTGTAAAATAGCCGTTGAAAAGCAGGTGCAGTAGTACCGGCCGATACATGACGGTACTACTACACTTGCCGATTTTTTGGGTATTTGTCCTCAAACGGTCAAATTTGTGAGGGAGGGGTATAAATAGCCCCTCATCACCTCTTGAACATAATATACGAGACTTCATTTCGTACACTTGAGCTAGTTGTGCACTCTCCACACCTCATTTGCTCCCATTGCATACATTTGAGGAAGTTAAGAGCTATTCAAGTGCATTCATTCATTTAGTTGATCCTTAGCACTTGAATTCCTTCAAGCGAAGTCCGTGATTCCTCTTGGTGTTTGCCGGCACCTAGATGGCTTGGAAGAGGTTTGCGCAGTGATCTCTTCAAGAAGCTGTGAAGAGGCCCGATGCTGATTGTGAATGGTGTGGTGCTCGCCATCTCCAGAATAGAGGAAGAACAACCCTAGTGGATTGAGGTCATTACGCTTAATTCGTGGAGCTGGTCTAATCTGTTTGAACTTATCTCAATGTGGAATAGTGAATTTCGGTAAATCTTCGATACCACAGGAAAACATCGCATGTCTCCATTGTGGTTATTCCTTTGTCTCTACTATTCCGCATTTATATTTCTAGCTATTGAAATTGACATATCTTGTATAGCAAGAAAAGTAATTGTAGAGACTTTGCTTGTGGTATCTTAGTGAAACTAGAATTGTTTAGGTTTTGAATTGTGGTAGAATTCTTGTTTAGCTCTTATTTGTTAAAATTGTCTATTAAAAAGTAAGAATTTTTAGAATCTCCTATTCACCCCCCTCTAGTCGGTTATCCTTAATCCTACAAAATGGTATCAGAGCTCGGTCTCTTCCTGATTTAGACTTAACATTCTAAGAGAGAAAAGGATGGTTAATGAGGGTATTGCTATAGAAAAAATACCTCTATTTTATGGCTCTAATTATGCTTATTGCAAAATTAGAATGTCAATATATTTAAAGACCATGAGCCTGAGTATATGAAGAATAATAAATGAGGGTTGTGTTATGCCTCTTTGATCCACTACACCCCAACGAACTTGAGGAGTGCAATGTGCAAACGATGAATGCTCGTTTTGGAGCTTTGAACGCAGATGAGTTCAATCGAGTGAGCAATTTAGAAACTGCCCATGAGATATAGACTACCCTCTTAGAAATACATGAGGGAACATCCACAGTCAACAAGGCTAAATTGCATAGACTCTGGATCAAGTATGAGGCATTTACAATGTTGCCTTATGAAGACATTAACAAATTGTATTCATGCCTTAACAACATTGTAAATAAGCTCAAAGGTCTAGGCATGTCACTAACCGATGTTGATGTTGTGAGAAAAATGCTTAAAGTACCAAAGAAGTATGAGACATTAATGACTCTTTTCCTCAACTCACCTGAGTTACCAAAAATGACATCAACTCAAACTCTTGGGCAATCTTATAACTAATGAGTTGTTGTTATGGATGTCTATTGGGGTAAAGATTATACTAGATGCACTTGGCAGGCTCTAGGCTCGGGTTCGGCCAGCACTTTTGGGACGCATCAGGAAGCTGATTTGGAGCACTTATTCATCAAGGCTCCCAGCTAATTGCCTTCTTCAGCAGGACCATTCAACATCATCATGCCAAATTGGTGACATATGAGCGCGAACTCATCGTGTTAATCAAAGCTGTACCACGACGAGGATGGGCTGCAATAGAGCACAAGAATAGGATTAAGGAGGCATGGGGATGGTTAAAATGGCCACGGCGAGGTCGGGGACTCATTGGAGGGAGGGGATTCGGCAATCGCGATGGTGGTGGTAGTGAGGTCCCCGGTGATGGCCAAACTCAAAGGGAGATGACTGCAAGGGAGCATGACAATGTGTTTAGAGTGGTGAGGCCATGGTGAAAACAACCATGGCATGGTCTATGGCCCACTGGAGGGATGGAATCAAGCGTAGCAGTGATGGTGACCGGAGTTAAGGACGAAGATGGAATCCTAGCAACTCACTGCACCAAAACCAAATCAATTTCGAGGCTAGATGAAGGGAAACAAAGAGCACAAGGTGATGCTAAAGAAGGGGCTTGGAGCTCACCGGAATAGATGTTGGCCAAGAGAGCGGCGACAGAGCGAGAAGGATCTGTCTGCAGTGGAAAGGCTCTAGACCTTCCTACGCATAGTCATGGGTTCGAGTCCCAGCACCGCACAGTATTTTGGCCTTATTCTTTTGGGCTGCGACTGATAGATTTTGTTTGTATTTTTAAGATGGTGACAGACAGTGGAGACATCGATGTGGATGGTGCATACAGCTTTAAGCAAGGGAAGCTATTTAGAAAATCCACTTCAGGAAGTCATGTCGTTTGTTTCGACTTTCGGAGAAGCCAAAAACCTAAAACAACATGGCCTTTATCTGCTATTCCTCCACGAGAAAAAGGAAAATTTTATTCAATTGTTGTGTTTCATTCACTGAAAGAAAAATAATAAATTCAAATTTTGGTTTGAATATTTTGAACGAAAATTTGCCGAAATATCAACATGTTGTATCGTTGGCCCATGAAATTTTTTCTAAAAGATCCAGTTTTCCCTACCGTGGCCTGAGCACCCAGCGCGAGTGTGTGGCTAACACACCCTGTCGGACCCCAAGTTTACTAACCTGGAACCCTCTGTGAATCACTCCATTATTCACTGGATCAGTAGATAATGCTCACAGATACAATGCTGCATCATTTCATACACGACAAAACCATACATTACAATACCAGAGTTTTAAATAGACCGCGTCGGGCCGAGGTTACAATAGGGCCGTCAGGCCAAATGTCTTACAATACATAAAGAGCGGAAACGAAAGCGTACATAACGTAGGGGCACAACTCGCCACAGGCAAGAGACTGGAACAACTTGGGTACCATCACTATTAACCAAGGACCTGGCTAATAACGGAGGCACCCACCAAAGCTAGCCTGGTCAACCGAACTGGGGCGAGGGGCAAGTCTACCGAGGCCTAATCTAATAACCACCATCTTCATTTCCTTCGGCATCCTGATCCTCATGATAAGCGTAGTGCTCTTGATTATCAGCTTCTGAAGGGGGGGGGGGATTAAGAGCGAGGGTGAGCACCAACAACTGTGCTCCGCGAGCCAACACACAGAATGCATGTAATTATTGATGCAAGGTTTAACAAGGATGGCTCGGGTTCTTTTCTTTGCTCAAAGCGACTTTTGGAATAATAAAAAAAAAGTCCCTATGACCTAGCAATTTTCAGAAACTCAAGTTTAGATAATTTTGACGGTGTACGATAATTTATAACGGGGTAGGTTCCATCCACCGATTTTATGGTTTCATCCACCAATGCTTACTTTTACTTAGAAGGTTACATCCACCTTATTACAACACTAGAGTACATCCCTCCAGGATAAATTACCAAAGTTGGATTACATCCACCTAACAAACCCTTACTCCCAACCTCAAAAGTTTTGAAATAGAACTAACTCGAGGAAGATTCCCATGTCTGCCCTTGACCGTGGGCACGGCTATTCGAATAGTTGTATACTCTGCAGAGATTGTACATCTTTACCCACAAGAGATAATCATCCTGATGGTTCTACATGATTCCTTGGACATGCAGATCGAGAGAGTATCACGAGGCCTTTACAATACTTTGCACTATAGCATATCACTCCTATGGGGTTACTTCCATGCATAGGTTGTGCGGGATGTCCACCATAGGGTAGCGCAGTCGGACTCCACTCTCCACATACGCTATCCTAGGCAATGTCACCTACATCCGGTGTCCCGTTCCTAGTGGGGCTTCCATTACCCACCTACACACGTTCTCCGTGAAATGACTATAGAGTTCAGTAAATTATTCAGCCCAGCCTACAGTATGCAGCTTGTGGTTGTACTGTTGTACACGGAAGGTCCACACAGGATTAAGTCCTTAGTTTGTCCTGGCGGTTCATTCCCCAACCCCCTGTGTTACATCCACACCCACCGTTCTTTCCACCCGCCCAAACAGGTTTAGCATATTTTTAAGGTTTTGAGAAGCATAACACAAATTAACATAATTATTCAGCCACGTACATCCTATGACTGTCCCAAAACTAGTTTCCATGATTAAAGAATGATTATCAGGGCTACTGAGGCCCTGGACTTTACAAGACTAGCATGGCAGTAGTACAACTTATAACTACCTTAATTATAGTTTATACCTAGGGTGACAATGATCATGTGAGTTCAAATGTTACTGGTAGGGTATGTTATCATGAGGTAGATACATGGTTATTAGTTACCTTAAGAGTGACATACGCTTGCATATAAAGTAAAGCTTGCAGATTTTCATAATTTAAATGAACATAGTTTCACATGAAATATAGGCACAAAATGATCAAAGTATTGACTCAGCTGGATCAAAAGTTTAGGGGTCTTGTGCTGCTTCAAGCGGGGGTTCATCCGCGCCTTCGAACTCTACTCGGGAGAAAGAACCGGAAAAGCAACACAAAAGAATGAAAGCAAATAAATACCAAATAAAATGAAACAAAAGTCAAATTAACTCAAAACTGAACCAAAACAGAACCATCAGATAGATCTCAATTTTAGAAAAATTTAGAAATTGGTTTCATTAAATTTGGAGTTATGGTTATGAATTTATGGCTTTTCAAAGTTTTTTTTAAAAAAAGAATCCTGAAAAATGCAGAAAATAAAAGAGGAGAGAGGGCTGCTCCCTGGCAGGTGGGGCCCGAGAAAGATTAATGGCCCGCCCGGTTATTACCGTTTTAAAGCAACTGACAGTTGGACCATCATTGGAGGAGTTAATGGCTAGTTAGGATAGTTATTTAATCAATGCATTGAAGGCCCTTTGCTCTGGCTCATCCCGGCCGCAAGGGAGCCAGCCGGTGGCGAAGATGACCCGGAGGCAAGGCGGCGCCGGTCAAAATGGGTTGCAGAGCTCCGGGCGCTCCTCGGGTAGAGGAGAATCGGCCGGACTTGGCCCGGTGACCGGCGGCGAGCGGGGCGGTGGTCGTGGCAGGGAAAAAGGGGCGCCGGTGGCTCAGGCCATGGGGACTCAATTGCTCGCCGAGAGAGCAACCTCGGGGGTTCTTGAGCCTACCTTGGGCCCGGGCGGCGGTCGGAGTGGGACCGGGTGAGCTGGCGGCGGGAAAGGGCTCGGCGGCAAGGAAGGAGGCGGCGGCGGCTCACTGGGGAGGGAGGCGGGGCCCGGCGACGTGATGTACTTGCTCCCGGGGTCCGAGTGACGCTCCAAGAGCGGGGAATCGGCCCGAGATGCGGCGGCTTGCTGACGGGAACCGACGTCGGGGTTGGGGAAGGTGAGTTTCGCCAGCGGCCTGTAGGGGAAGAGGAGGCAATTAGACAGAGGAGGGGAAAAGGGAGTAAGTGCGAGCTCAGGGAGAGGCTCAGAAAGCCCGGAGGTGGACTGGTGACGCTTGGCGGCGGGGACTTCCGACGGCGCTCCCATGACAGAGGAGGCGGTGGGTGATGGCTTCGAGTGAGCTTCGGTGGGGTATGCGGTGAGGCAATCTAGCTAAGGTTTCTACAGTCGTATGCTCTGATACTAGCTCTGTCGGACCCCAAGTTTACTAACCTGGAACCCTCTGTGAATCACTGCATTATTCCCTGGATCAGTAGATAATGCTCACAGATACAATGCTACATCATTTCATACACGATAAAACCATACATTACAATACCAGAGTTTTAAATAGACCGCGTCGGGCCGAGGTTACAATAGGGCCGTCAGGCCAAAGGTCTTACAATACATAAAGAGCGGAAACGGAAGCGTACATAACGTAGGGGCACAACTCGCCACAGGCAAGAGACTGGAACAACTTGGGTACCATCGCTATTAACCAAGGACCTGGCTAATAACGGAGGCACCAACCAAAGCTAGCCTGGTCAACCGAACTGGGGCGAGGGGCAAGTCTACCGAGGCCTAATCTAATAACCACCATCTTCATTTCCTTCGGCGTCCTGATCCTCATGATAAGCGTAGTGCTCTTGATTATCAGCTTCTGAAGGGGCAGGGATTAAGAGTGAGGGTGAGCACCAACAACTGTGCTCCGCGAGCCAACACACAGAATGCATGTAATTATTGATGCAAGGTTTAACAAGGATGGATCGGGTTCTTTTCTTTGCTCAAAGTGACTTTTGGAATAATAAAAAAAGTCCCTATGACCTAGCAATTTTCATAAACTCAAGTTTAGATAATTTTGAAGGTGTACGATAATTTATAACGGGGTAGGTTCCATCCACCGATTTTATGGTTTCATCCACCAATGCTTACTTTTACTTAGAAGGTTACATCCACCTTATTACAACACTAGAGTACATCCCTCCAGGATAAATTACCAAAGTTAGATTGCATCCACCTAACAAACCCTTACTCCCAACCTCAAAAGTTTTGAAATAGAACTAACTCGAGGAAGATTTCCATGTCTGCCCTTGACCGTGGACACGGCTATCGAATAGTTGTATACTCTGCAGAGACTGTACATCTTTACCCACAAGAGATAATCGTCCCGATGGTTCTACATGATTCCTTGGACATGCAGATCGAGAGAGTATCACGAGGCCTTTACAATACTTTGCACTCTAGCATATCACTCCTATGGGGTTACTTCCATAGGTTGTGCGGGATGCCCACCATAGGGTAGCGCAGTCGGACTCCACTCTCCACATACGCTATCCTAGGCGATGTCACCTACATCCGGTGTCCCGTTCCTAGTGGGGCTTCCATTACCCACCTACACACGTTCTCCGTGAAATGACTAGAGAGTTCAGTAAATTTTTCAAGCCAGCCTACAGTATGCCAGCTTGTGGTTGTACTGTTGTACACGGAAGGTCCACACAAGATTTAAGTCCTTAGTTTGTCCGGGCGGTTCATTCCCCAACCCCTTGTGTTACATCCACACCCACCGTTCTTTCCACCCGCCCAAACAGGTTTAGCAGATTTTTAAGGTTTTGAGAAGCATAACACAAATTAATATAATTATTCAACCACGTACATCCCATGACTGTCCCGAAACTAGTTTCCATGATTAAAGAATGATTATCAGGGCTACTGAGGCCCTGGACTTTACAAGACTAGCATGACAGTAGTACGACTTATAACTACCTTAATTATAGTTTATACCTAGGGCGACAATGATCATGTGAGTTCAAATGTTACTGGTGGGATATGTTATTATGAGGTAGATACATGGTTATTAGTTACCTTAAGAGTGACATACGCTTGCATATAAAGTAAAGCATGCAGATTTTCATAATTTAAATAAATATAGTTTCACATGAAATATAGGCGCAAAATGATCAAAGTATTGACTCGCCTGGATCAAGAGTTTGGGGGTCTTGTGCTGCTTCAAGCGAGGGCTTGTCCGCGCCTTCGAACTCTACTCGGGAGAAAGAACCGGAAAAGCAACACAAAAGAACGAAAGCAAATAAATACCAAATAAAATGAAACAAAACTCAAATTAACTCAAAACTGAACCAAAACAGAACCATCAGATAGATCTCAATTTTAGAAAAATTGAGAAATTGGTTTCATTAAATTTGGAGTTATGGTTATGAAGTTATGGCTTTTCAAAGTTTTTTTTTAAAAAAAGAATCCTGAAAAATGCAGAAAATAAAAGAGGAGAGAGGGCTGCTCCCTGGCAGGTGGGGCCCGAGAAAGATTAATGGCCCGCCCGGTTATGGCCTGCGCCAGCCCCACGCCGTCGGCAATGGCGTGGTTCCACGTCACCCCGACCACAAAGCCGCCGCATGAGAACTCGGTCACCTGGATCATTAGCAACGGCGGGTCTCTCATGACCTGCTCGGCGTAGGTGACGGCAGGGTCTTCCAGTGGGATCGCCGGAGGCGGGTGAAAAAGCATGGCATCCTGCAAGGTGCAGCTCGCCGACGCAGCCACGAATGCCACGCCCTCGCCTGTGCATGGGAGCTCGAGGCCGCGCACTCCGGCGGCAAGGCGGCCGGCGATCAAGGTTCTGGGATTCAAAATGCTAAAAATTTCGGTGGCCACCTAATTGGACGAATTTCGGAAATTTCGGACCAGTTTTCAGCTATGTTGACCAGTCAAACATTTCGTATTTAACCGAATTTTGACCAAATTTTGACAAATTTAGTCCAAAATTTTGAAAAAAACGGGAAATTTGTCCGAATAGTATCCGGTTCAATCTTTCTCGGGCCTGTCCGAAATGGACGAATTTCGATGAAATTCGGACCTTTCGGGACGAATCCCAGATCCCTGCCGGCGATAGGGTAGTAGGGCACCAAGGCCCCGGACAGCGCTCGCCTTATGGTCTCGGCTGCCGGCTGATGGATCGGACGCTCGAAGACGAAGAGGGCTGACAAGGGCAAAGAGGACATAGCACTGTCAATGGAAGTGAGCCTGAGGTTGCCGCCCAGCGTCGCCTCCGATGGGCCGACGAGAATAGGCAAGGATTTGGTTACAGCAATACTCATTGTTTACCCTTGTCTATAAGATTACGCAGGGATGTATATATAGGCAAATCTAACCACGCACGTGGCCTGTTCACTATAACTAGTGGCCGCTGTTAGGGTAGCTCCAATGTGTACCGGAAAGGAGGTTTACAGGAGAGGCCATACGTGTGACGTCTGTTTTTGAGGCAGTTAAGAGATTAATTTACTTCCTTGAAGCTGAGATATTTGGACTAAAGACTAGTTGAAACATATTATTGAGTTGGACGTCAGCATCAATAATTGAAGCTTCTAGCAAACACATGAGCTGGATATGAAGTCATCGGTAAAGAAAGCCAACGTCATTTTGAGTACTTGATGAGCTGGATATGAAGTGACCGATAAAAAAAGTCAACATCATTTTGAATACTTGATGACTTCAAAGAGGGATATGAAGTGACCGGTAAAAAAAGTCTAAGATCATTTTGAATACTTGATGACTTCAAAGAGTCAAATCGGCAAGATAGCTGGCAACGAGTGCTCAAGTTTGCCATGCACTAATAGCTTGCCTTATCAAAGTTGATTGCATAAGTCGGCTATAATGAGTCTGGAGATATCTAGCATAAGTGTTGTGCCTTGTAGGAAGCTGACATTGCCTGAGAGCTGGACAATGGTTAACGTTTACTTGGAAGGCGGTTGTATTAAGTCGGTTTCTTCTAGCTGTGTTACTAATGAGTTGTTAGGCGGTTTATAGCCTATAAATAGGCATGTCTGTTGTTAGACGGATGTAAGCCATAGCTTCAAATGTGTGTTTAAGCCAATGTGTATGCAAGAGAGACCAATGAATACATAGTCTGATACTTTAAGCTAGTTACTACTCCTGTTCCATTCTTTACTTCTTTTGAGTGTTCCAAATCCCTAATAACTGGTATCAGAGCTCCAGGTTCGAGTCGAGTGCAGCGGAGCAGTGCGATCGTGGCATTTGTCGAAGCCGAGGTTATGGCATCGAATTCGGGCATCGGGATGGCGCAATTGGTGGTTCTTGTATTCTTAGGAAAAAATTACGATATGTGGAACATCAAGATGAGGACGTTGGTACTCTCACAAGGATTACGAGATATTGTGGAGAATGGCTACAAAAGGTATGCCATTGAAGATATTCTTACATCGGAGTAGAAGAAAACTCTAGCAGAGAACCAGATGACAGACACCAAGGCCTTGTTTCTGATTCAACAAGGTGTTGTGGAAAGTTTATTTTCGTGGGTTATCAACACCAAGACCTCAAAGGAAGCTTGGGACAAGTTAAAGGAGGAGTTTCAAGGTTCTACAAAAGTTTTAGTTGTAAAGTTACACATGTGCAAAGGTAGTTTCAAAATCTGCAGATGAAGGAGTCCGAGAAGATAAAAGATTACTTCTCAAGGGTCATCGAGGTGGTAAATCAAATGTGCACCTACGGTGAAGAGATTTCTAATCAAAAGATAGTTGAGAAAATTTTAATTAGTTTACCAGAAAAGTTCGAGTATATTGTTACTGTAATTGAGGAGTCGAATGACTTGGCGACTCTTACTATGCAACAATTAATGAGTTCATTAGAATCTCACGAAGAGAGAAAGCTACGAAGGGAAGGAAGCTCAGTTGAAAGCGCATTCCAATCAAAATTAAGCTTCAAATCCTACAATGAATACAACTCAATTGGATTTACGAATCTGAGATATTTCCTTGAAGCTGAGATATTTTGACTAAAGACTAGTTGAAACATATTATTGAGTTGGATGTCAACATTAATAATTGAAGCTTCTAGCAAACACATGACCTGGATATGAAGTGACCGGTAAAGCAAGTCAAGATCATTTTGAATACTTGATGAGCTGGATATGAAGTGACCGGTAAAAAAAAGTCAAGATCATTTTGAATACTTGATGACTTCAAGGAGTCAAATAGCTTGCCATGAGTGCTCAAGCTTGCCATGTACTAATAGCTTGCCTTATCAAGTTGATTGCTTAAGTTGGCTATGATGAGTCTAGAGATATCTAGCATAAGTGTTGTGCCTTGTAGGAAGCTGACATTGCGTGAGAGCTGGACATTAGCTGATGTTTACTTGGATGGTGGTTGTATTAAGTCAGTTTCTTCTAGCTATTTTACTACTAAGTTGTTAGGCGGTTTATAGCTTATAAATAGGCATGTCTATTGTTAGATGGATGTAAGCCATAGCTTCAAATGTGTGTGTAAGCCAATGTGTATGCAAGAGAGACCAATGAATTCATAGTCTGATACTTTAAGTTAGTTACTCCTCCTGTCACATTCTTTACTTCTTTTAAGTGTTCCAAATCTCCAACAGAGGCTACAGCTGATGGCTTTTGTATACGTTTTTGGAGACAGCAGTGAACGATGAAGACGTCGACGAGAACGCTGCACATAGTTCTAAACTCAAAAAGCTATTTGAAGAATCCACTTCAACAAGCCATCCCGTTTGTATCGACTTTCTGAGAATCCAAAAGTCAAAATCTAAAAGCAAAAAACCTCAAAGAAAAAGGCCAATGAATAATGAAGCTAGAGAAGGTCATAAGGTGTTTTCCTTCACAAAAAAATGCTCTAAGGTGTTCACATTAAAAAAATAGATAACTAGAAGCCATGGGAAGGACAACACCCCGCCACCTAACATGATAAAGCTTCTAACTGATTTTCAACCTAGATGCAGAGGACTACCATTGCACAAAATATGAGAGAGAAGAGAAGAATATAAGTAAAGGCAAGATGAACTATAGCTGCACCACGGTTGAAGACCACGGTAAGCACTAGGGGTGTAAATGCAGCAGATAATTCCCTCCGACCAACCAAACGAAGGCACGTGGAGCAAATACAAAATAGGTAAATGGGTATCTAGCGCTATCTATGTCCGCTCCGACTCTGAGTAAAAAAATACGGAATAGAATATAGGATGAGTGATATCCATTCGTATATATACGTTTGTCAAGTGATATAAAAAATATGTTGTAGCTTCACTTATGAACAAGATAACAGAAAGGTAGATTGCCGCATTTAAATAGGCGGAGAATATTAAGTGCTTTTTCTTCGACATCTCGATAATTAATCTCTCTATGTTCGCTCTAATTGCACCATACTGTCCAATATCTTGTGTAGGAGTGCAAAAGAAACGAATAATTTTTGTCCGACAAACCGTTCAGAGGCTTGTAGAATGAATACAAAATAGAGAAATAGGTATACGATACTTATCTGTATTTGACTCCGACTTTGAAAAAAAATGTAAAATGAAATAAGGATGAATGATATCAGTGTCCACTCGAAATGCACTCCTAGTAAGAACCGTATACTAGCAGGAGCATCAGCAAGCGGCTTCGGAATAAAGTGGACAAGATTGCGCCTCTTCCATCGGCAAGGACGTTGGACGCCTCTTCCGATCGGCTCGGCTTCTGGCCATGCGACTTAGGGACGGCTTATGCTTAGATGGGCTCGATCGATCTAGTCCAGCTCATTCGCATGAGCCAGCTGCGCAATCAGCTCGACGTGACTGATCAGATTGCTAAATTCTCCGTCCGTGCGCATTTATGTGACGTTTAGGCCAGCACACTGAGAAGTAATTAATTCTTATTTTTGTGACCTGTTTATCCTATTGATTACCACATACACTGTACTACCGTGAGACAATCGGCGATAATCTATAATCACCAACAAATTGTCCGTCGGTAATTCTACAACCAGTCAAACTGTGCGTCAACGAAACTTTAAGTACAGTCCATCTGGCGGCGTTAGTGCAGATTGGGCGCTGCAGTGTTGAAACAAGTGAGCGGCAGGTCCAGCAGCGAAGGAAAAAAATACATCCAAAAAATTCAACTGACTCATTCTGTTGTGTTTACGTTGTTCGATCTCTTCTTCACTTGTTTAGTTATACCCTTGTCTATAATATAAGGCTATGCAGGGATGTATATATAAGCAAATTACGCCACTTACGTGTCCTGCTCAAGATAACGTACTAGTAGCCGTTCTTAGGGTCTACAGGTGACGTCGTACGAGGATGTATCCGTTGCCTCCCACCCGTATGGTGCCTCCGTGTTTCCCTCTTCAAAAATACGGTCTAAATGGTCATAAAATCCGTCAAATTTCTGGTTCGATAGACCATGATACAAGCAAGCACTTCGTTTTGGAATATATGACGTTTTAGAAAACGTACAGTCAAATATTTTTAACTTTAGCTACTTATATTAAAAACTCTCTAGATTAGTCAAATGAAAATGTATCATTAGATTAGTTACACAAAATATTTCCGTAATATAATAATTTATTTTTAATAAACATATTCATATAAAAAGAAGTTGTCAAAGTTGCATATCGAAAACCGTATCGATATCCAGAACATCATACATTCTTGAACAAAAGGAGTATCATAAAAAATCAATTAAAAATATAAGTTACATTAGAATAAACAAAAAAAAGACAAATTTCAGCGAACGGTAGCTTTACGTTTTTCCATTTTCCCTTTTTTATCGCGTACTTGAGAATTCAGATTGCTTAGTCCTTACACAAACATTAAAAAACAAAGTGGGTGATCATTGGTTAATAAAAACATCCATCCATTGAAACAGATTAAGATTTACTTGTACCTAGGATCAAGAGTTGCAGCAATAAAAATTAAGTTGTTCACCTTCTCAGGATCCCCCCAATATTTATCAAAATTTTCCTTCATCTTAATAGCCATGTGTTTGAAGGTAGTGTCATCACCATCATTACGTTGACTCCAATCAAACAACAAATAATTTACACCAGCAATATCTTTGAAGAAAGTGTTGGAAGTAATATATTGAGTGCCAGAAAATTTTTTGTAAGGTCAAAGAAATGTTTCAGGAAGTCTTTGAAATCTTTCGCATACACCCAATCATCATATGTTGGAACCCCATCCACACCCAACTCAGCCTTATAGGAAGGGTCCTGAAGTTCAAGCCGCTCAAATGCCTTCTCAAAACCCATAGCAGTCTCTAACATAAAATAAGTCAAGTTCCGTCTGGTGCACGTACACATCAAGAGACACAAAACCTTTTTCTTCAACCTTGCTTATTTGCACACACTTTTTAAAGGTATTTATTCTTGAACTTCTCACATATTTGATAGCATTACGAATACGAGAAATAGCAGGAGCCATTGTCTTTAACCCATCTTGAAGCACAAGATTAATAATGTGAGCTACGCATCTCATGTGAAGATAATTACCTTTCGCAAATGTGCCACCACGATTTTTCAAAGCACTCCTCATGTAGCCTATAGCTCCATCATTTGAACTGGCATTATCTAACGTAATAGTGCACACATTCTCAATGCCCCACTCAAGTATGCATTTATCTAGTGCTTTTCCAATATCTTCCCCTTTATGACTGTCTACCAAACAAAAGTTAAGAACTTTTTTTATTAAGTCGCCAATTGCTATCAATGTAATGTGCAGTGAGAACCATGTAGTTTTGAAGCGTTGAAGAAGTCCATGTGTCAGTTGTGAGTCTAATTGTTTGACGAGAATCCTTCAAAAGAATTTTTAGCTTTCTATTCTCATCTTCAAAAAGGCAAAGAATGTATCTATACATTGTTGTCCAAGATGGTGGATTGAACCGAGGACAAGCTTTCGACATAAAGCCCCTAAAACCTTCATGTTCTGAGAAGATAAAAGGTAACTCATCAACTATTATCATGCGACTAAATGATGCCCTAACCTCTTCTGCATTGTATTGCCAAGGTACTATGCAACTACTTTGGCCATCTACACTACATTGAAAGCTTAGTTGAGTTTGACTGTTGATCCTAGCAGGATGCTTCTTACAACATTTTGCGTGAGAGACTAGTGAGGAGGTACCATTTTTTTACGAATCGTAGGCAAGGATCCGAGAACAATACTTGCATTTAGCCTTATTTCAGTCATCTGGTAGTCGTATGTAATGGTTTCGTATCTCTGATCTGAGATTCATTTATTTCTTTCCATCTTGAGCTTCATTGGGACAAACAACTTCACCGCTGCCCACATTCATACCCATACCCACTGACCCAGCAACAACAACATGAATATTTGCAATATCATCTGACTCAGACATGTAATAATCCAAAAATACAAAGATAGATAACCATTAACCAATGCAAGTATGCAACAATATTACAAGTTTACAATAGACTAGGCAACTAGCAATCTAGCATTCTAGCAATTATTATTTGCCAAATGAAACATAGAGAAAGGAATTACTTTGCAAGATCCTATTAACTCCCTAACTCCGATGTTGTAGTAGATATCACTATATCAGTCAATCACCATTCACCAATCTAGCTTCAAGTTTGCATTCATCAAACAAACAAATGAATCAAGATAATGTATAACAAATTTGGTAGATCTAGAGGTTTAGGAATTAAGAGTTAGGACGACTGGAGTACTGGAGCATTTAGATCTAGAGGTGGACTTGACTAGCTACTATCTACTACTCTATTGGAGCATTTAGAATTTTAGATCTAGTGGTGAATGGAGAAGACTTGGTAGTCGGTGGCGCTGTCGGTGGCTCAACACGGTGAGGGCTTGGCATTGGCGTCTTGGGAGAGGGAGCCCCGATGAGTCTTGCGAGTTAGGACTTGGGAGGAGGCCGGCGTCCGGGCCTGGGAGTCGGACTGGAGTCTGGGAGCACCGAGCGGTCGCCGGTCGAGCCTGGAACTGGGGGAGCACCGGCGGTCGGAGCGCCTAGGGTTGAAGATGAGAGGAACAGAGAAAGAAGTGTGCACTACAGATCTGGTGACCTGCGGTGTCGGTGTGCTCCTGTAAGGCGTAATAAGCGTGCGTCAGCTCGGTGGCTTGGTGAGTTGGTGGGTCGAGTTGGGCTGAAGAACAGGCGAAGACGACAAGACGCGAAATGAGAAGTGATGGTAGATTAGGTAGTTACGGTTTTAACTCAGTTTATATCAGAAATACCGAATATATGAGACACCAATTTTCCAGATACCGAACCGAATACCAGTCAAATCAAGTTGACTGGTACGGTTCGGTGAAAAAATGCACAGCCCTACATGCAGGGATGTCTATATAAGCAAATCTCGCCGCTTACGTGGCATGTTAAAGATAACGTACTAGTAGCCATTCCTAGGGTCTACAGGTGACGCCGTACGAGCATGGATCCGGTGCTTCCCACCAGTATGGTGCCTCCGTGCGTCCCTCTTCAAAATACGGTTCCAATGGTCATAAAAATCTGTAACATCTTATTTTGGGCGAGCTCAAGTGTACGAATTAAAATTGGAACTTGAATTCAAACCAAATTCAAATTCCATTTGAATTTCCAAAATCCAAATCTTGGTTGGGCTGAGCCCAACCCACCTCCATCGGTATGGTGCCTCCGTGCTTCCCTCTTCAAAATACGGTCTAAATAGTCATAAAAATCAATCAAATTTCTTGTTAGAAAGACCATGATATAAGCAAGTACTCCCTCTGCTTTGAAATATGTGATGTTTTAGAAAGCATGCAATTAAGCTTTTCTAACTTTGACTACTTAGAGCATCTCCAAGAGATACTCTTTCTCACCCCCTATCTTAAAATATTGGGTATGAAGGCTAAAAATAAGTCTCCAACAGATACTCTAAAACACACCCAATAATTTTGGTATTCTAAAATCGAGGTGGACCACCATCAAATATACAGACGCATACGAGGTCCCCAATCCCAGTTGGCGCGAGTTTTTTCGCCCGGCGGCTTCTCTTCGCGCGCTCGAGAGGACAGGCGCATACGACCGCAATCCCAGTTGGCGCGAGTTTTTTCGCCCGGCGGCTTCTCTTCGCGCGCTCGAGAGGATTGGAGGTCGATCTCCGCCGGCGCCCTCCTCCGTACACATCGACGCCATCGTTCTCCGGCCGCATCGACGCCATCGTTCTTCGTCCTCCTCCGGCCGCATCGACGCCATCGTTCTTCGTTCTCCGGCCGCTGGTCTTGCTTCCTCCGTGGGTCTTGCTTCCTCCGTCGGTATTGCTTCCTCCGCCGGTCTTGCTTCCTCCGTCGATCTCACTCCCTCCTGTGCCATTCGCTGTCCAGGTTGGCAGGATCTGTCCCTGACGTCGCTGCCGCGGTGCTCCGTCCAGATCTGCCCAAGTGCCCCCGCCAACCTTCCGGCTTCACTGGAGCGGCTACAGCAGCATCACCAGTGCTACATCGAGGTTTGCAATACAAAGTGCCGGATTTGTTGTGCTTGTTATTGCTAGTTGAAAACTGATCTATGTTTGCCAGATTGTTTGTAACACTCATCAGGAATAATTCTTGCAAGTTGAAATTGGGAATGCATGTTTATAGTAAAATTTCTGAATGCAAGTTCTGAACTTCATAAATTCTCAGTGCAGTGAAAATGAAGACAAGTTCTGAAATGTATATAGGAAATACAGTAGAAATTCTAAATCAGCTTTACAGTAAAAATCCTCTTGTAATTGCCGTTTGGTTCGACTCGTTCCGCCGTTGAGCAATGCGATTTGGGCTGTTCTGATTTTTGGTTTCTTGAATTCTTTGATTTGTCTAAACTATGATGAGTTAAAATCCGTCCCAAAGATTTGTTGGTATAAGCCCAGATCGCTGCAATCACTCGCAAGGCTAGAGTGTTGGAAGATGAACAGTAAAGTTCAGAGAAAACAATCAGAAGTTCAGAGTTCTTCCGAGACAGCACTTTGGGGCAATTTTCTCTGGTTTTCTGTTAATCGCAAATAGCTAATACTGCCTCTTGCACTGAATTCTGTTGGAATGTGGATCTAATTTCACTTTTTGTTATATTGTTTCAGTTATTATAACTATGGAAGGAGATGGATATTTTACAAACATGTTGTCAAATGGTAGTACTGATTTAGGTTGGGATGGAATTAGCCATGTTGAGGAGCCGCACTCACCAAATATGGATGGAAGCCCTGTTGAGGAGCCCCAATCACCAAATGTGGATAATACTCCCTCCATTAGATCGAACCAAAAAAGAACAAAAAATTTTAGCGTGCCTGAAGATGAGCTATTGGTATCGGCATGGTTGAACATAAGTATGGATCCTGTCCAAGGCACAAATCAAACTCGTTCAGCATATTGGAAGAGAATATATGATTATTTCTACTCCAATAAGGATTTTGCATCAAATCGCAGCCAAAAGTCTCTTATGAATCGTTGGGGAGCTATTCAAGAGAGCGTCAATAAGTTTTGTGGATGCATTAGCCGGATTGAGAGCAGAAGACAGAGTGGCGTGACAATAGAAGACAAGGTTATATCTATTCCTAGACCTTGTATATTTTTTGTTACATCATTATGTAAAGATTTAGACATGAACTAACTGTCAAATGTTTAATTTTACATATGCAGCTAATGCAGGCAAGTGCTTTGTTTAAGTCTGAAGATAGCCATAAGAAGTCATTCCAGTTGATGCATTGCTGGGTTTTATTAAAGTCACAACCAAAATGGATTGAGAAGTACAACCAATTGTCTTCTCAAAAGTCATATAACAAAAAACAGAAGACAACATTTGAATCAAGTCCTGCTGGTTGTACTCTTGATAACGACAACAATGAGCATGCAACTCTAGAGAGTAATGATACACATAGCAGACCAATTGGTAAGAAGAGGGCAAAAGAAGCACTGCGACAAGGAGGACAAGTTGGCTATGTGGAGGCATTAGATCATTTGTAGGCAAAGAAGGAAGATGCTGATGTAGAGAAAGAGCGGAAGAAAGAGGAGAGATACAAAGAAGTATATGCGCTGCAAAGAGAAAGGTTTCAGTTAGAACAAGTGAAGGTGGCTAATGAGGAAAAAAAGTTACAGTTGAAGAGTGAAGAAATCGATTTTAAGAGAACGTTAGAAGAAGAAAGAATTATGAGAATAGACATCAGTGGCATGGAAGACACACAAAAGCAGTTCTACAAGATCCTACAGAGTGATATTATAGCTCGACGCTTGAATAGGTCGAGTTAAATTCTTGCTCAATTTATACATTTAGATATCTGTTGGCAACTATTGCGACATTTGAAATTTGTGATCAGTACATTTTCATATCTACAATGACTGTATTCCAACTTTATTTATGTTGACGTTGTTTGTCAAGTTTATCAATGCTTTCCGTCCTAATAGCGATGATGTGATTAATGGGAAGTGCAGAGGATGACACTAGCATATGGTGCTTTCTATGGCTGCTCTATGCTGCATTTCTGTAACATAAATACAAATGTTGTACTGGCTATTATTTGGTTGCTGTTGGACCGAAATGGCGACAGAGGGGGGGGTGAATGTCGATCTTTAAAAATCGCCCCCAACAAATATCTTCTTCTCCAGTAGCTATGAGAGCTATGAAGGAGAAAATAAGCCCTCACTGGAAATCACAGAGACACTGAAAAACTAGACCCAGAAGGAAGCAATCAAGAAAAGCAAATTCAGCGCAAAACTGGCCTCAAGCGGTAGTACCGCTTGGTCAAGCGGTAGTACCGCTGAGCGGTAGTACCGCTGGTCAGAGCGGTAGTACCTTTGAGCGGTAGTACCGCTCCCCGAGCGGTAGTACCTCTCGAGAAAAACAGCAAACAGGAATTTCAGAAAATTGAGAGATTCGCACCGATTCTTGGATTCTTGGCTTGGGAAACTTTGAGGATAGCTAGGGAACACTCCCAGAAGACTAAGCCAAAAGACAATAACAAGAAATTCACTCCAAGAATCAAGAATTTCAGATTTGGGTAAAAATCTGAATTCTTGCACGACCCGAGCCAAAAATCAAATTTCTCCCAACCGGTTGATCCTTTGGCTATGAAATTTTGAGGATAGCTATAAGATAGCCTCTGGATCCTCCATGCCAAATTTCAAGCCATTCAACGAGGGGAACACTGAGAGCACCAAAACCCTAGAAATGCAAAGCTTGAACAGGGGAGGTCAAAAAGGCAAAACTGAGATTAAAACCTTGTCTCTGGGATTTTAATTGATCAAATGATCTTGAAGCACTATCCCATCATGGAGCAACCCATTTTACACCTCCACAGCAAGCAAGAACTCGAAAATCAAAATCTCAAGAAATCCACCAAAAGAGCATCGAAGGAAGAACAGAGAGCACGGGAATAAAAACTTCAGATTTTCATTTCTTGGATCACAATGAACACAGAGGAGTCCCGATACCCCGACTTGATACAAAAGGAAAGATTACAAGCTCTCAACTCAAACCATCCTCTCCCTCTCTACTCAAGAACACAACTCAAGAACACATGAGGGAGGGAGCACTCAGGAACACATCGATGGAGGACAGAACAACCCTCTGCCTTCTCCACCCACTCTCAACAACTAAAGCCTAAAGCCTAAAGCAACCACTAAAGACTCTTTTGACTCTAGCAAACCCTAATTCCACCTCAAGTGCTCAAGGAGGGCATGCAGCCCCTCCTCTCCTTTTATAGCGCCTGGCTAACGGGCCTCCGCCCCGTTACGCCCGCTACGTCCAACGGAGCCCGCTCCCGCGTGTGCAGCCTTGCGAATTTCCCGATTCGCCCCTTCTGCACCTTCCGGGAAGCTTCCGCGCTCCTTGCCTCGCACGCCTCGCAACCACCTCGAGTCCACGTCGTCTTCGACACATCCCGACCGTTCTGACCTCAGCGCCACCTGCGCCTAGTCCGGTCCACCGTGTCTCGCCACGACTCCAACTCGACGTCCTGCAGTCACACAGACAAGAAACACGTCAAATAGCACCGCTCGACACATGAAAGCGTAAATACTATTACACTTACCACAGATGAAGTCAAAACCCGTCAAAACATTAGAATATGCATCCTAAACCCAAATGACCAGATTTGACCAAAGTCCGACCGAGCCCGATTGCGCCACGCAACGACTCGACTCCGAACCACTCAAACCAAACTCGACTGACCTAAACCTTTGTCAATTACTCATCACTCTCATGGAGCACGACCACATGGTCTCTCAATCTCCCCCTTGATGAGTCTATTGACAAACGCAGAAAAAGCATTAAGAAGAGTTTGATTTTGAAGAATCCAACATGGTCCAAAGAATGAAATGAAGCTAATGACCATGTCGACAGAAGGAACACTAGAGCAACAACTGAAAGAGCAAATTGATCTACAAAGCTCTAAACTGTTCCCAACAGACTTTTTCTTCTCTATTCTCCCCCTTTTGGCAATAAACGCATCAAGATGCAATAGAGAGAATATGACATGTCAATGGATGAATATGGTTGAAGTTTGTTTATTTAAGCATTTAGAGCCATGAGAATTATCCATATTGACCATAATGAGATACACCAAGCCATAACTCTATAAAAAGCTATCTAGATCATGACCTGACATGTATAAGCTAGCTAGAACGCATAGATGACAATCTGAAATATAGTGCATTAAGTGAGAATGCCAAGTCATCAAGAGGTAAAGTCTAACTAGAGATACCCAAGGATGATGCCGGCCATGTCAAGTAAGCTAAGCGGAACCAAGAAGCTAATATTGAGACCAACTAGAGTGCTATGCTCAAGAATGAAACATTGGCGCAAGTACTTGGTTCTTTTTGTAGCTTAAGCAATTTGAGCACATAAGACATTGTCTTTTTAAAGCTCATGGTCGTTTCTAACCCAAATTTTGTTTATGTGCTAGATCTCAAGCCTTATGCGACTACTCCAAGCAAAAAGCTTAAGAAGATAGTCTAGGTCATCCAAAACTCCCCTGAGTTCATGCCTAGTGCAATGGCAAGCCGTCTCATGAGAAAGAATTGGTGAAATCAGTTTTTTCGCACAAAAGAGATTTTTTTTGGTGCTAGATCTCAAGCCTTATGCGACTACTCCAAGCGAGAAGCTTAAGAAGATAGTCTAGGTCATCCAAAACTCCCCCTGAGTTCATGCCTAGTGCAATGGCAAGCCGTCTCATGAGAAAGGATTGATGAAATCAGTTTTTTCGCACAAGAGAGATCTTTTTTTTTAACATATTGTACTACCTCATGCTACATCAAGAGACTAAAATAGCTCAATCTAAGGCTCAATAAAAGATTCAACGCTCAGCTAAGCCTAGTTGACATGGCATGAATCATAAAGAGATAACTCCAGAAAGACTAAACTCAAATGCTAGCATGACAAGTTTTACTTCAAGTTGGGCAATTTTAATTAACTTATCATGGTAAAAGCTAGTCTACACATATGAAGTCATGATCAATCTAGCATATAAGGCACAAATCATGGCAAGGTGTAAAGCATTGTAAACAGTCATAACAGGATAATAATCAAGGCTCAATGTAGTTATATTACAATGCGAAATGCTAAAATGCAGAAAAAATCCAGCTCCCCCTCAACATGACATGCAACTTTTAGTTCAAGTTGAGTTAAGTCACAATTAAGCTCCAGAAGCTCCCAAAAGAACTCTCCCTGAACCAAAGCAATAAATTGAGAAGCTGGCAAATAAAACCAAAACAGGCAGTCCTTAAAGCATAGATAAGATATAGAGACAACTATGGCTCAGACTGACTCTCATCTACCCCATATGACTCCAGGACAATCAGCTAACAGTAAATCACACACTAGAGAGCAAACACGTACCCTGTCTACCCGAGGGTGGCCCAACCCTCGCTAGAACCTACAAGAAGTGAGTGAGCTCGACCTAGTGAGATAAGAAGCAGCTAATCCTGGAAGCACAAGATAAGAGTTAGAAGTCTAAGCATCTCGGCAAGAGAAGCACTCTAACCTATGCTGGAAGGACTAAACCCAAATGCACCCCGAGTGCAATGCAACAGAAATGAGACAGAAGCATAATCAATATAGTAAAGCAGTAAAGCCCAAAACTCCCCCTCACTACAGTCCATAAGGACAAACCACCCCAAGCTCTCCCCGCAGAGCTGAAAACCTCGAACTATCCAATAGCTTGGTGAAGATGTCAGCCAACTGGTGGTCACTCTCCACAAACTGGAGCACTATATCGCCCTTCTCTACATGGTCTCTAAGGAAGTGAAAACGGATATCGATGTGCTTGGTCCGAGAGTGTTGCACTGGGTTCTTAGCAATGTTAATCGCAGAAGTGTTATCACAAAAGAGTGGAACACTGTCGATAACTAACCCAAAGTCCCGCAGGGTCGAAGCCATCCAGAGTACCTGACTGCAGCAGCTGGCTGCAGCAACATACTCGGCCTCTGCGGTGGACTGCGCAACACCGGACTGCTTCCTCGAAGACCAAGAAACGAGAGAAGTGCCAATAAATTGGCAGGTGCCAGAAGTGCTCTTCCTATCTATCCTACAGCCAGCGAAGTCTGCATCCGAGAAAGCTCTCAAGGAAAGACAGGATGAGGAAGAGTACCAGATACCATAGTCAATGGTAGCTCGAAGGTATCGAAAGATGCGCTTCACCGCCTGGCGGTGAGATACGCGAGGAGAGGCCTGAAAACGAGCACACAGACACACAGAGAAGTGTATGTCTGGTCTCGAGGCAGTGAGGTAAAGAAGGGAGCCGATCATACTTCTGAACACTTTCTGATCAACTGGCTCGCCATCCTCATCTGGGTCAAGATAGGCTGTCGAAGCCATCGGAGTTGACACCGGCTTCCCATCACTCATATCGAAGCGCTTCAGGAGGTCATGAGTGTACTTTCCTTGATGAAGAAATGTACCCTCCCGAGTCTGCTTAATTTGGAAGCCAAGGAAGAAGGTCAACTCACCCATCATACTCATTTCAAACTCGGTGCTCATGACATCCGAGAACTGGGAAACCAGAGTATGGGAAGAGCCGCCAAAGATAATGTCATCGACATAGATCTGGACGATCAGAAGGTCAGCGCCAAGCCGGCGGATGAACAAGGTCTTATCAACTTTACCCATTTCAAACTCATGACTCAACAAGTAGGACTTAAGCCTCTCATACCAAGCCCTGGGGGCCTGCTTAAGTCTATACAACGCTTTGGAAAGCTTGAAGATATGGTTTGGGTATTTGGGGTTTTCGAAACCAGGAGGCTGTCGGACGTAGACCTCTTCCTCAATAAGGCCATTGAGAAAGGCACTCTTGACGTCCATCTGGTAAAGCTTGAAACCCTTAGAAGCTGCAAAGGCAAGCATGATTCTAATGGCTTCAAGTCTAGCTACAGGGGCAAAGGTCTCCTCGAAATCTAGACCTTCAACCTGGGAGAACCCCTGAGCAACCAGTCTAGCCTTGTTTCGAATAACCACTCCATCCTCGCTCTGCTTGTTCTTGAACACCCACTTAGTCCCAATAATATTGTGACCTCGCGGGGGCTCGACAAGCGACCAGACCTTGTTCTTCTCGAAATTTTCTAGCTCCTCATGCATGGCATTGACCCAAGACTCATCAGATAAAGCATGAGAGACATCTTTGGGCTCAAAGGAGGCAATGAAAGCAGAATGGAGACAGAATTGAGATAAGCCAGATTTTGAGCGGGTAACACGCTCGAAAAGATCTCCAATGATCTGCTCTGAAGGATGAGCTTTCTGGATATGTCTAGGAGGTCCAGGATGAGATGAAGAAGTGGCCTCTATCTCGTGAGCTGACGAGGTAGGAACAGAGCCACCAGCTCCAGAAGAAGCAGAAGGCATGGGCTGATCACCTCGAGGTGCGGTGGAAGACGGCACCTCAAGGGGTGGATGAGGGACAGGATCAGGTAGACAACCGTCGTCTCCATCATCCTCATCATCCACAAAGATGGTCTCGGACTGCTCTAAAGAACCTGAGATATCGGGCCTAGTCCCCGGACTGGCCTCGTCAAAGGTCGCCTCACAGGTCTCTACCATTTTACTAGACTCGCAGTTCCAGACCCTATAAGCCCGCGAAGAAGGCGAGTAACCTAGAAAGATTCCATCACAAGAACGTGACTCGAACTTGTCTAGGTTCCCGGACTTCAAAACAAAGCACTTGCAACCAAACACACGAAAATGAGAGACGCTAGGCTTTCGCCCATATCTCAGCTCATAAGACGTGCGATGCAAGTGTGCCCGAAGAAAAACTCGATTTGAGACATGGCACGCGGTGGCTATAGCCTCAGCCCAAAACTTCCGCGGTGTAGAGTACTCATCAAGCATCGTCCTGGCCATCTCAACCAAGGTACGGTTCTTTCTCTCCACAACGCCATTTTGCTGAGGGACGTGCGGAGAGGAGAACTGATGCTCTACACCTGTCTCACCACAGAAACTCTCGAAGTAGGAATTCTTGAACTCCGTGCCATTGTCACTGCGGATCGCTCGTAAGGCACCCGGGAGCTCAACAGAAAGCCTACTGAAAAGACCTCGGAAATGCGAAAACGTCTCATCCTTCGAGGCTAAGAAAAACACCCAAGAATACCTCGAGAAGTCATCGACCACAACAAGAACATACCACTTCCCTCCTGCTGACTGCACTCGAGCTGGTCCAACTGTGTCCATATAGAGCAGCTGTCCCGGTGCATCGGTCATAGTAACTGTGACCGGAGGGTGAGAAGCGGCAACCATCTTGCCGTGCCGGCATGGAGAGCAAACAAGGTCTTTGACCATCTTGAGTTTCGGCAGACCACGAATGAGATCGTGGCCGCTAACTCGGGTCAAATGGTCAAATCCAATATGACCAAGTCTCCTATGCCAGAAAGAGAGGTCGCGGGACTCAGAAGCAACTAAACACCTGAGAGGATCACCAGAAGACTCGGAAAAATTAGCACGAAAGATCCTCCCAAAACGAGAAATCCCGCAAACCAGACTACCCGAAGAATCAAGAATTTTGCAATTATTTTTCTTGAAGCTCACCTCGAAACCGTCATCGGTAAGCTGAGAAACGGAAAGCAAATTGTACTGCAGCTTACTAACCAAGGCTACATCTTTCAAAATGAAAGAGTCATTAATGCGCACTGTACCTTTGGCGATGACGCGCCCAGATGAAGCATCTCCGAAGGTGATCGTCTCATCACCTGGAGCACGGGCAAGGGAAGAAAACCAACGGGAGTCTCCGGTCATGTGTCGTGAACACCCGGAGTCTACAAGCCAAACCTTTCCCTTCCCTGCCCGGCGAACCTCGTCCGAGTCGGAGTACAGCTCGCTGTCGCTGAGTTCGCCCTCGAGGGCCATGAAGCACATGCCGGAGAAGTCGTCGCCGCTCTTGGGATCTTGGTCACCCGTCCCGTCGTCATCGCTCCATCCCTCCACCTCGCTGAGGTCGAGGTCGTCGAAGGCGGTGAGGACGCGGTGAAACAGCTTCTTGGCCTTCCCAAAGTCGCGGAACTTCTTCTTTCCCGGCGTCTGAGCTGGAGGCTTCTTGTTGCGGTTCTTGTCGGTGTAGTCGATCTTGCCCGAACCGCCGTAGTCGTTCTTGCCCTTCTCCAGCTTGGGGCAGTTTGCCCGAATGTGGTTGGGGCCACCACACTCGAAGCAAATCACGGGTCCTCCTCTCTTTCTGTCTCTCCTACCCTTGTAGGCATGTGAAAACCTTCGGGCTAGGAGGGCCCGCTGATCATCCGCAAGCTGCTCTAACTGATCATCAGTTATGTCACAGAGAGCAGCAAGGGAGAAACCGCAAGAAGACTCAGAAGAGAGACCAGAAGCTGAACTGGGATCGGTGACCAAAGCCATCGACTGTGACTTCGACCTACGAGAGACAACGTCAATCTCGTGAGTCTTGAGGCGCGATTACAGCGCGTCAAGAGTCAAGGTCGAGAGGTCTGTCGTGTCTTTGATGGTGGTCACTTTCATCTCCCACACTCGCAGATCGAGTGCCGCAAGCATCTGACGAGCGTTGTCCGAGTCGGGGTATGTGAGACCGACCGCTCGGAGGTTGCTCAAGATCTTGTGAAAACGTGCGAAGCACTCATCTAGGGACTCACCAGCAAGCATCTCGAATTTGTTGTATTCGCGCTTGAACTGGTCCTGTCGAACCGTCTTGATCTGGGTGGTGCCCTCATGGTATGCGTCGAGGGTCACCCAGATATCGTAGGCGGATGACAGGTGGGAGATGCGATCGAACTCGCTACGACTCAGGCCCTGGATAATGATGTTCCTTGCCTTAGCGTTTGCCTCAACATCATGCATATTCCCAGCATTGATGTTCTCATCGGCCGGAACAACAAACCGGACCTTGACCTTACGCCAGATAGCGTACCCCTGAGCCTGGATGTATGTCTCCATTCGGCTCTTCCAGAAGGGGTAATCGATGCCATCGAAAACGGGCGGCTTGGTCGAGTACTTGTCCGTCGCCATGGCTCTTGAGACCGGTTAAGATCTATGAATTAGAGCTAACCGGCTCTGATACCAATTGTTGGACCGAAATGGCGACAGAGGGGGGGTGAATGTCGATCTTTAAAAATCGCCCCCAACAAATATCTTCTTCTCCAGTAGCTATGAGAGCTATGAAGGAGAAAATAAGCCCTCACTGGAAATCACAGAGACACTGAAAAACTAGACCCAGAAGGAAGCAATCAAGAAAAGCAAATTCAGCGCAAAACTGGCCTCAAGCGGTAGTACCGCTTGGTCAAGCGGTAGTACCGCTGAGCGGTAGTACCGCTGGTCAGAGCGGTAGTACCTTTGAGCGGTAGTACCGCTCCCCGAGCGGTAGTACCTCTCGAGAAAAACAGCAAACAGGAATTTCAGAAAATTGAGAGATTCGCACCGATTCTTGGATTCTTGGCTTGGGAAACTTTGAGGATAGCTAGGGAACACTCCCAGAAGACTAAGCCAAAAGACAATAACAAGAAATTCACTCCAAGAATCAAGAATTTCAGATTTGGGTAAAAATCTGAATTCTTGCACGACCCGAGCCAAAAATCAAATTTCTCCCAACCGGTTGATCCTTTGGCTATGAAATTTTGAGGATAGCTATAAGATAGCCTCTGGATCCTCCATGCCAAATTTCAAGCCATTCAACGAGGGGAACACTGAGAGCACCAAAACCCTAGAAATGCAAAGCTTGAACAGGGGAGGTCAAAAAGGCAAAACTGAGATTAAAACCTTGTCTCTGGGATTTTAATTGATCAAATGATCTTGAAGCACTATCCCATCATGGAGCAACCCATTTTACACCTCCACAGCAAGCAAGAACTCGAAAATCAAAATCTCAAGAAATCCACCAAAAGAGCATCGAAGGAAGAACAGAGAGCACGGGAATAAAAACTTCAGATTTTCATTTCTTGGATCACAATGAACACAGAGGAGTCCCGATACCCCGACTTGATACAAAAGGAAAGATTACAAGCTCTCAACTCAAACCATCCTCTCCCTCTCTACTCAAGAACACAACTCAAGAACACATGAGGGAGGGAGCACTCAGGAACACATCGATGGAGGACAGAACAACCCTCTGCCTTCTCCACCCACTCTCAACAACTAAAGCCTAAAGCCTAAAGCAACCACTAAAGACTCTTTTGACTCTAGCAAACCCTAATTCCACCTCAAGTGCTCAAGGAGGGCATGCAGCCCCTCCTCTCCTTTTATAGCGCCTGGCTAACGGGCCTCCGCCCCGTTACGCCCGCTACGTCCAACGGAGCCCGCTCCCGCGTGTGCAGCCTTGCGAATTTCCCGATTCGCCCCTTCTGCACCTTCCGGGAAGCTTCCGCGCTCCTTGCCTCGCACGCCTCGCACGCCTCGCAACCACCTCGAGTCCACGTCGTCTTCGACACATCCCGACCGTTCTGACTTCAGCGCCACCTGCGCCTAGTCCGGTCCACCGTGTCTCGCCACGACTCCAACTCGACGTCCTGCAGTCACACAGACAAGAAACACGTCAAATAGCACCGCTCGACACATGAAAGCGTAAATACTATTACACTTACCACAGATGAAGTCAAAACCCGTCAAAACATTAGAATATGCATCCTAAACCCAAATGACCAGATTTGACCAAAGTCCGACCGAGCCCGATTGCGCCACGCAACGACTCGACTCCGAACCACTCAAACCAAACTCGACTGACCTAAACCTTTGTCAATTACTCATCACTCTCATGGAGCACGACCACATGGTCTCTCAGTTGCAACTCCAGTTTGGGAAGGCATCAGTGCCGTTAGGAGGAATCAAATGACTTCAATAGCTGATAGCAGCCATGAACTGAATGCTTTGTCAGATACAGAGATTCCAAGCAGCAGATACTTTCTGATGAAATTTAAGAGATACTTTCTCAATTTTGGCCGTAGCACCATTTTCAATCAGGATTGGTGATAGCATTTTCATAAGTCTGATATCTGAAACAATGATAGACTCAAAACTTCAATAGGACTTTGAAATCTTTTTAGTTGTGCCCTTTCTTTTTCTCTTGAAACTACATTTTCTTTACAGGGAGAATGTCCTTTTCTTTTTCCTTTCAGTTTTGAAACTACATTTAAGATATATTTCCAAGGTTTGAGTGATCTGATCGAAAATAACATATGACAATCATCCCGTCGATTTGAGTGAAGCATCACCCTGTCCGACTGTCCTTTCATTTCATTGTCCTAACCAAAGCTTGCACACTGGTAGGCTGGGGCGGTATTTTACGGAAGGGTGCCAAGTTGCAGAGGATTGTACTATAAATAAAGATCGATTTGTCAACCGATGGATAGCAGAAGGGTCCTTATGACCATTAGCCATTGAGCTGAGTACTGGAGTCATCATTTGAATGCCCAACGTGATTGGCAACATGTGCTTAAAATAGTCGAGTTCCTGATGCAAATGTAGAAAGACCAGAAAAAGAAATAAATGTGTAGTATTTCAAGTATCTCAAGCAATTTTACAAAGTATTAATATTGATCTCCATGGCGCTGCCACAGGTGCTCCACTAGGTCTTGTTGAAGCTGAGAATGATTTTCCTTGTCCCTAATTTTCATATGAGTTTGAATAAACTCATGAATATCAGCAGTATGCTCATGCGAAACTGCCACAGGTTCACCTGCCCAATCGAAGTTCAAATCATTTTCTTCATCTCGCTCATCTTCTACTATCATGTTATGCATGATGACACAAGCACTCATGATATCCCTCAGTGTATCTTCATCCCAAAATCTAGCTGGGCCACGAATAATTGCAAAACGAGCTTGTAAAACTCCAAATGCTCTTTCCACATCCTTCCTAACTGCTTCTTGTGCTTTTGCAAAGTATTTTTTCTTATTGCCTTGTGGCATCTGTATAGTTTTCACAAATGTTGCCCAAGAAGGATATATGCCATCTGCAAGGTAATATCCCATTGTATAGTCATGACCGTTGATTGTGTAATTCACTTTTGGAGCTTCACCGTTAGCTAACTTCGTAAATAATGGAGAACGCTGAAGAACATTGATATCATTATGAGACCTAGGTAAACCAAAAAACGCATGCCAAATCCAGAGATCTTGAGAAGCAACGGCTTCTAAAATTATTGTAGGCTCGTGCACATGGCCGCAATACATACCTTGCCACGCAGCAGGACAATTCTTCCACTTCCAATGCATACAATCTATGGAACCTAGCATACCAGGAAAACCTCTTTGCTCCCCAAGTGAAAGTAATCGAGTAGTATCATTTTCATTGGGAGATCTCAAGTACACCTGCCCAAAAACTTGAACAATAGCTTTGACAAAACGTTTCAGACTCTCTATAGTAGTACTTTCTCCAATACGAACATAGTCATCCATAGCATCTGCTGCTACACCGTAAGCTAGCATACGGAATGCTGCCGTTACCTTCTGCAAACATGATAACCCAATTATACCGGCTGCATTTCTCTTCTGCACAAAATAGTCGTCATGAGCTTGTACAGCATGCATGATGCGTAAAAACAGGGACCTCCCCATTCTAAACCTGCACGGAAAGAATAAATAAGCCATACATTTATGATTTGCAACTTAATTGAGTAGATGATTATTAAATAAATAGATACCTGCACCTAAAGTAAGTAGGGCCATAGATTGGATCGTTGGAGAAGTAATCGTTGAACAATCTCAAATCCCCTGCTTCTCTATTGCGATGCACCACTTTATGTCCCTTGATAGAACCACCATGTTTTTTTGCATTGACAATTTGAGAATGACTGTGCACTATATGTGCTGCAGCAATAATAAATTCATCGTCATCATCCGACGAGGAGGAATCCATGACCATTTCCATGAGGAAGTCATCATCACTCATCTCGACGTACCCCCAGTGCGTGTAGATGCAAACTGTTTGATTCAATGAAAAAAATCCAATTTAGTATGCATAAACGTACAGTTTCAGAATTGTAGTCTAGCATGGGACATGTAATATATACAGACTACTACCAGGATAATATAGTTCAGGTTGCAAGTTTTCAATAATGATTCCAAAGCTTCAAGTTTTCTCTGACTAGCTAGATAATTCACGCGAAAAAATCAATATGAAAGCATCACCTAATGATCTGTTGCAATATTGCCTAGAGAGAGAGATCTCCATGCGCATCACCTAATGTTTGATTCACGTAATGATCTGTTGCACTATTGCCTAAACTATTCACGTAATGATCACGCAACTTGGACGTGACGACGGAGCGGTAGGGAGGAGGCATCGTCTGAAAGCATCACCTGATAATCAACACGCGGTCGCTGCTCTCCCGTAACCGGCGCGCCAAGTGGCTGCCGGCGCCTTCTCCCGCGGGATCCCGGAGGGTGGCCGAGGCGGACGAGAGGATCCACGAGTTCAGTACGTTCGATGCCAACGGGGACGGGCCGATCTCGCGGGCGGAGCTGGCGGCGCTATTCCAGAGCGTGGGCGACCAAGGACGAAGGCGTGACGCGCATGATGGAAGACGCCGAAATAACCGGGCCCACAGTGCCTATGTGGCAATTTTAGAGATCCACGTTTAGAGGAGCTGTTGAAGCAGGGGAAAGATTTAGAGGACAATTTTTTTAGGAAGGCTCCCAATATAACATTTTAGAAGATAAATTATTGAGGCTCTCTTGGAGATGCTCTTATATTAAAAAAACTACCTAGACTGGTCAAATGTAAATGGTACCATTAGATTAGTTATGAAAAAATATTTCCATAATATAATAATTTATATTTTTCAATGAACATACTCATATAAAAGTAGTGGTCAAAATTGCATATTGGAGATTGTGTCCATATTCAGAACGTCATACATTCTTGAATAAAGAGAGTATCTAAAAAATTCAATTGAAAATATAAGTTACATTACAAGAAACAAAAAAAGGCAAATTTCAGCAAACATTAGCTTTTGTTTTTTCATTTTTCCCTTTTTTATTTCCTAATTTCCTATCAGTAGAATTTGTCTTTTTTTTGTTTCTCGATGTGTAGATCAAAGTTGTATGATAGGTTGTGTTTTCTGTCAATGCTACCAATATTTTTTTGGGTTTTTTGTGACCTTTTGCATCGTATTTTAAATAGGGGGGTATGGAAGTACCGTAAGGGTAGGAAGCACCGGATATTCTCTCGAGGAAGCTTATGAAGGTCATGAGGTGTTCACATTTTAAAAATATTAAAGTATAAATGAATTTATCATCTTTTCTTATTTGCTTAGGCTTTTGAGTAAACTAGATGGTATATGCAACTTAATAAAAAATAACTATGGCCTCTTCCTGCAATGTGCATGAAAAATGAGGTCTTCGTGTGAGGTCATACGTGTATGTGGCGTGATTTAGTGTAAATCACTTCAATGCATGATAAAGCTCCCTTCCTTCTAACGCCACTACCATCCATCCACCCGTCTTTCATTCTTTCATATAAAATGGATATATTCTTTTTCGCTTATGGATTCTCTGAACAAATAAACGGGATGGTTTTTTTAACATATTTTTAAAACAGTTTATTGGTATTCGATTCATTCATATAAGCGCTCGCGCTAATACTAAAAGCCATCAGCAGCCAAAAAGAACACATCCAGTATTTCTTAGGGAAGTCTTACACTATTGGAGGTTACGCATGGAAAAATTCCTTTAGTGCCATTTCCTTTAATGTTTGGGATAAACCTCATCTCCAGCTAAATGAAATTTGGGGATGCCTTTGGTGAACGGGGATTGGACATATTACAATCAAACGTTGGAAACTTCCATTACCCGCTCTGATCCAATTAAAGCTCTGTTTTGCGGTACATGTCACTTTTGGCCAAAACTTATTCTTGGTACTTTTCTAATTCTGTAGTATTATTTACCAAAATACCAATATTAGCACTACCGTTTTGTGTGCTTATGGTACTAATAGAGAGTATTTTATTTTGGTACAGTTTTGTTCAAATCATACTTCTTTAGCATGCGTGATTTAATCAGAAGAAGTGCTAGGTCTTTGGAAACGGATGTAATTCTAAATAAACACCACCCTCATTTTTATGTAAGACGACATTACTGACTTTACATGGTGTGCAATATGTGATGTTGCTATTACATTGTATTTCCCTTATATCAGTATAAAATAAAAAGATTATCGAGTAAATTACACGTTGAAATAGGTAAGTTGCACATAGTTTTACTTTAATTTGCACCACGTATTACACCATAGTACTTGCAACTGCACATTCATTTTCAGTCACTGCTGGCATCGAACAATTGTTATTGAAGGCAAGGGTGGGCTGGCTAGATGTATAGTACATAAATTGTTTTGCCATGGAAATCTTGATATAATGCCAGGTATTCTTAGTTTGAGGCGTATACATTAATTTCAGGATTGATCCAGTGGAGATCACTAGTTGCTCAAGAACAAGCTACTCATTGTTTAATGAGGTGAGAAAAAATTAAACTCCAATTGTTTACTTTTCACTAGTAAAACTATTACCAATTGAGACTTCTGTTCAACATTTCTATTACTAAATAAAGAGATAGATTTTCGTGGTGCCATTCAAGAATCAGAGCAATGAACCAAGTCAATCGTTGCTACTTTGTTTGCTGAAAGTATACCTAGTATACTGTCATAGTTTTACCAAGGTCACAACTCTCTTCATATTCTATTGCTGGTGACCTTACCCTCTTGTAAGACCATTGTACTTATTCAGGGTAACTATTTCATAGTAAATAGAATAGTGAGCTTCTTGTCAATGTGAGCATATAATATATTTCATCATACATATGCTTTTTTTTAAAACTTCCTACCTGCAGATTGATGTGTATGTTGAAATGATTGATAGATATATCTTTCGGATGAAATTATATTGTTGTAGGGGTGGCCCCCACCTAAGCCCAGCACATGTATAATGACATAAATAGCCTTACGAAGGGTACTTGAGTGTAAGGATATAATTGTAAAATACTCCCCATGTGAATACATATATGGCTGCCCTGGACATAGGGAAGGGGCAAGTATTGTTCATCTATCATCTCCACTACCATACTCTCACTTTACTGTTTGGTCAGTAGCCACAACAGTTGGTGTCGTTCGTGGGGACGACTGAGCAAGCTCTGAGATCTGAAGAAGGATGGCACCCAAGAAAACTTCATCATCGGCAACACAGAAGAAGAGGAGCATAACGGAGGCGCTCGTCAACGCCAGGGCTTCTGCATCGGCTGCTGGTGCGGATGGCAACGCCGGCGCTGCGACTGCCGACGTCGACGCTAGTGGCACAACGGTCGACCGGGTGGCGGTTGGCACTGGTAGTACCGATCGAGTCACCGGGAGCGGTGACGCTGATGCCCGCACTGGCACGGCCACTGCCCCTGCACCCAGCGTGGGAGCGACAAGTGGCTCCGACGGCCTCGTCACTGACTCTGGAGTCCACCGCATCGGCACACCGAGCAACTCCGAAGCGCAAGCTGTGGTCGCCGCCAACCCGACGGTGCGTGCCGGTGCTCAGGCCGGCGCAACCACGTTGACGGCAAAGAATGCCCTACTGACGACCCTCAGCACGTTGCAGCAAGAGCTGGCAGATCTCCGCGGCGCCGTGCGGGAGATGCATGAGGCTTGGAGCCAGCAAATCCCATCGGCGGCGGCGGAGCCCATGCCAGAGTGGGCGGACAGCCGCGACGCCCCTACATCCAGTCGCGTCCCGCTTCGGCACGTGGATTCGGAGTCCCCCCTCTTCGCAGGCTTATAGCAGTCGGCGTGGCCGGAGGACATCAAGTTTCCCACCACCATTGAGTCGTACAAAGGTGACACGGACCCCCGGGAGTTCGTGCACGTGTACAAAACCGCCATTGAAACTGCTGGTGGGGATGACTCCACTAGGGCGAAGGGGCTACCCCTCGCGTTGCAGGGAGTGGCGCTCTCTTGGTTCTTTACCATAGAGCCAAACTCCATCTATGCGTGGAAGCAGATCCGTGACCGCCTCCATAACAACTTCCAGGGAAATTACGTAGAGCGCGTCGACGCGGATCAACTCTTTGCTATCATGCAAAAACCCTCCCAAAAGCTCCGGAAGTACTTCAAGCGCTTCGTGAAGGTTCGCTGCCAGGTCAAGGACGTCAACGAGACCACTATCATCAACGCGGCGATCCAAGGTCTTCACCTTGGGCCACTGGCCGAATACAACACACGCAAACCGATAAAAACGGTCGCTAAGCTCTTCGATAAAATGGAGGAGTACGTGAGGGCGGAGGAGGATGCACGGCGACGAAAGGGTGATGACTCCGACACCAACCAAGCGGAGGACTCGCCAAAGGACGCCTCCAAGTGCAAACAAGGATCCTCGAAGGATGCCCCTGAGCATAAGCAAGATTCCTCTAAGGACACCAAGCGTAAACAGGACCCTTCGAATGACAAGCCCAAGTGCAACCAGCGTAGATCCCAGAGGGCCCACTACGTCTTCGACATCGAGAGCGGCTTTAAGGACAGCGCCCCCGCCGATCGAGGGCGAGGTCACAGAGGCTAGGGACGCGGGCGCGGCCGAGGCCGGGACGACAGACCCCGCGGGGAAGAAGAACAGCACTACGACATATGGTGCGAGGTGCATGGCCGCGGAGATCACCTCACGTGAACATGCACCGCCATTGCGGCGCTTCGTCAGAGCATTGCCAGGGATAGAGCCCTGGAAGCAGGGCCACCAGTGGTGGCCCACGTGCATTAACCCCAGGAGTGCACCTTGCAGATACAGGCCCAGGAGGGAGCCCAGCGTCGGATCATAAATGTCATCTTCGGGGGCTCTTCACTTGAGTTCTCCTCGGCTCGGTAGCAGAAAGCTTACGCACGTAGGCTACACCACGTAGCAGCACACCCGGCGCAGGCACCGTCGGCCTGGGCCCAGCGCGACATCACCTTTACGCCCGCCGATGCAGAGGGCGTGGACTTCCCTCATCAGGATCCCCTGGTCATCCAGGCCGCCATCGTAGGCTGCGATGTTAAACGTGTCCTGGTCGACAGAGACAGCTCTGCCGACATTTTGTCCGTGGTAGCCTTCAACCAAATGGGGATCCCCAAAGCGCTTAGGCCCCTCGAGAATCCCACTATAGGGTTTCAGGGGTCAGCCGTTGAAGGCCCTAGGCCAGATACGGCTACAAGTCTCCTTCGGCCAGGGCGACAACCTGAGGAGCGAAGAAGGCCAGTGGAGCCTGGCGTATGTGTATTGATTTCCAAGCCCTCAACAAGGCGTGTCCAAAGGATAACTACCCGTTGCCACACATAGATCAACTTGTGGATGCCACGGCAGGGTGCGAGCTCATGAGTTTCCTCGATGCATATTTGGGCTACCACCAGATCCACATGGCCAAGGACGACGAAGACAAGACCAGCTTCATAACGCTGGTGGGAATGTACTGCTTTGTCAGGATGCCCTTCGGCCTGAAGAACACAGGCACCACCTTCACTCACCTAGTTGCGCTCGCGCTGGCCTCCCAGCTCGGAAAGAACGTCGAGGCTTACGTCGATGACGTTGTCGTGAAGACCAGTCAGCTCCCCTCCCACGGTCAAGATCTTCAACAAACCTTCAACAACCTCAAGCAAGCGGGCATCAAGCTCAACCCAGACACGTGCGTCTTTGGCATACAAGCTGACAAGCTCCTGGGTTTTCTAGTGTCCGGGCGCGGCATCCAGGCTAACCCCGACAAGGTCGATGCGATCCTCGCCATGGGGCCGCCCAAGACGACGAGGGAGGTCCAGAGGCTTACTGGGCACATGGCCGCGTTGAGTCGCTTTCTATCCAGGGCGGCTGAATGGGGCCTGCCATTTTTCAAGACCCTTCATGGTTGCGATGGGTTCCACTGGGATGATGACTGTGCGAAGGCTATTGATGACCTCAAGAAGCACCTCGCAAGCCTTCCAACCTTGGTCGCCCCAACACTAGAGGCTCCCCTATTGCTCTACCTCGCTGCCACAGTGACGCCGGTTAGTGCAGTCTTCATCCTCGAGGAAGGCGCCCTTCAGCGACCCATGTACTTCGTCTCTGAGGCCCTTCAGGGTGCCAAGATGTGGTACACTGAACTTGAGAAGATGGCCTACGCATTGGTCATGGCCTCTAGGAAGCTTGGCACTACTTCCTGGCCCACCCTATTATGGTGCCATCTTCGTTTCCTCTGGCAGAGATACTGCACAATAAGGAGTCCACGGGGCGTATTGGCAAGTGGGCGGCTAAACTCGCACCATTCTTCTTGATGTACGCCTCGCGAACGGCAATAAAATCTCATGTCCTTATGGACTTCCTTGCTGAGTGGACTCCGCCGGCTCAGCATCACGTGCAACAACCAGACGACCCGGTGTGGACACTCAACACCGATGGGGCCTATGGTGCTTCAGGCACTGGGTGGGCGCAGTCGTCACTACACTGGAGGGACACCACCTGCTGTATTCTGTGCGTCTCGAGTTCCCGGTGACAAACAACACAGCGGAATACGAGACATTGCTTTTTGGCCTCGCGAAGCCTAAGGGTCCTTCTCCGCACTGACTCGCGTCTAGTTGCGGGCCACGTCGACAAATCCTACCAAGCCAAGGACCCCGTGCTGGCCAAGTATCTGGCAGCGGTGAGGGCGAAGGAGCGCCACTTCTTGGGCGTCACGGTCAAGGCCATCCCTCACGCGGATAATGAACAAGCCTACGTCCTCGCAAAAGTCGCTAGCCAGCAGCTCCCCCTCCCTGAGGGAGTGTTCTACGATGTCTTGCCTACGGCAGCCATCGTGCAAGACAACCACGATGCGGCCCTCATCCATCAAATTGCCCAACAGGTCAACTAGCGGGAGCCTATCTACGGCTTTTTTGCGAGGCATAGCGGAGCCAGACGACCCCCTCGAGCTCCGGTGTTTGCAGCACCGTGCTAGATCCATCTAGGTATTTGACGGTGTCCTCTACAAGAAAGAAATTTGCACCCACTTTTATGATGCCTCTCGCGTGACGAGGGTAAGCACCTCCTCGCGGAGATTCACGCTGGGCTCTACGGCTCGCATATTGCGCCGAGGTGCCTTGTCGGCAAGGCATTTAGACAAGGCTTCTACTGGCCAACCGCCATTTTAGATGCACAAGACCTCGTGCGCCGATGTCATGGTTGCCAGTGGATGGGGCGAGTCATCCGTAGACCTCCGGCGAACTTGCAGCCCATCCCACCGGTGTGGCCACCGGCGTTCTGGGGCATCGACATCGTTGGACCACTCCCGCGCACCCCAGGTGACCTTCTGTTCGTTGTAGTTGCCCTGGGGTACTTCTCTAGATGGCCCGAAGCAGTAGCATTGGCTAAGGTCACCTCCGCAGCCATGCAGCGTTTTCTCTGGCAAAATGTCATCTGCCGCTTTGGAGTCCCGAGGGAGCTTACTATCGACAATGGTTTGCAGTTTGACTCTGCACCGTTCAAGGCCTTCTGCGACCGCATGGGCATCACACTTCGATACGCTTCCGTCGGACATCCGCAATCCAACAGGGCGGTCGAGTGAGCGAACGGGAACATCTCCGCCGGAGTCAAGAAGCGCCTCGTCAGGTTGCCAAAAGGCAAGTGGCCAGACGAACTCCATAGCGTGCTCTGGTCCCTTCGCATGACGGTGACACGTCCGACGGGATTCACACCGTTCAAACTCCTCTTTGGCGACGAGGCAGTCACGCCTGAAGAAATCAAGGCTAGTTCGAGGAGGGTCCTCGTCCAGGCCCCGGCGGAGGAGCGTGAGTTGTCCCTCGACCTTCTTGATGGGGATCGAGTGAGCGCCACCTAGCACGTCGTGAAGTACGCACGCCAAGTAGCGCGTTCGCACGATCGCTCTGTGTACTCACGCGAATTCCAACCGGGAGACCTTGTTCTCAAGTGGGCGCTCCACGCAACGACGTTTGGCAAGCTAGAATCGAAATGGGAGGGCCCTATATCGTCGCGGTGGCTTTGCAGCGCGGAGCGTATCGTCTCGTGACACTGGAAGGGTAGACTCTCCAACATATGTGGAATGCAGACCGGCTGCGGCGATACTATGTATAAGGTCGAAGGTATGCCCCAGGCGCTGCTGGCACCTTACGCTTTGTAATAGCTCGCCCGCGCAAACGGGAGGTCAATAAATCACACCGTTTGCAACCATGGTCTCCATTACGCAAATAAGACACACGGAGGTAGGCCTCTGCATGCACTCTTCGGAGTATACATAAGACGCGCGGAGGCAAAGCTCCGCGTGCACTCTTCAGAGTATAAATAAGACGTGCGGAGGCAAGCCTCCGCGTGCACTATTCGGAGTATAAATAAGACGCATGGAGGACATGCACTCTTCGGAGTATAAATAAGACACGCGGAAGCAAGCATCCGTGTGCACTCTTCGGAGTATAAATAAGATGCACGGAGGCAAGCCTCCGTGTGCACTTTTCAGAGTATAAATAAGACACGTGGAGGGATGCCTCCGCGTGCACTCCATGGAGTATAAAAAATCGTGTGACGGCCTCGAGCCTCCGTGTACTCAGCGGAGTATAAAGCGTTGGGAAATTATCGTCCCAAGCCACTCTACGAAGTACAAAACATAGCGTGATGGCCTCGAGCCTTTGCGTACTCTACGGAGTACTAAAGTGTGGCTCAGATTGAACCATGGTGTATGCCTTTCCTTAATTCTCTTCTCCTGCTCTATAGCATAATTCACAAGGTCCTACATACTACCATCATATTTCAAACGAACAGTAGCAGCGATCTCAGAATACAAACCTCTTTTGAAGTAAGTTCTCTTTGCACATGCCTCTGTGATATTGGCACGATACATAGCATAATCCAGCTAAACATAATAAGATTGGACAGATCGACATCCTTGGCGAATGCTCTTCATATGATGAAGTAACTCTAGCTCATACTCATATGGCACAAACTCATTTCTCATGACCTGCTTCAATTCTTCCCAAGTAGTGACATGTTGCTTCTCAAAATATCGCTACCACTAAGTGCATGCATATTTTTCAAACTCTATGGTGGCTTGTGTAACTTTCTTGGCTTCGTATAGCTTCTAAAACTTGAGGTCACATTTGAGTTGTCCCACCCATTCAAGATACTCTTCCGAATCTGTATTTCTATAGAATGGAAAATACAAGTATCGAGAGTCATACCATGAGGAACGAAATGCTGAATATCCAGGCATTCTTAGTACAAACAACAAGAAAAGCTATATATGTGGATGAGAAAAGTTTTATTTGTGGAATTCACTCAACCTCACCTTCTCTTACCAATCGAAGTACTTATACGTCCTTGATGGAATTGAAGAGCCGCACGCACTTTGGTGACGGCAGACAACACAAGGTGATAGATCAAGCGAATTCAATTGCACAAGCACTGTTATAACAATGGCTTATATGTGGAGTTTGGAGGAAAAATATCAACCTATGCAATCTGAAATTCTTAGTGTTGTTAAGTTAAGTAATAGTCCAAACCAGAATTTTTTGCCTAAGTGCTGATCCAAAAGGTTTAAGTGAAGTGTATGAACGCACACGCAAAGATCAATGTGACTCGATGCAACAAAGGAATTAGCTAAATAGAAGCTATCTAAAATTGAGAATTAAATAGCTCATTTTGCACCGAGTACTAGGAGAGACGCTAGCCAATTGCAATAATATGAATGTAAGGGCACAAGATTGCTCAAAGGAATTAAATACACAAGCTGAAATTATATATTAGAATTAGCTAACCCCAATTAGACCAACACTCACTTTTTTGGCTTTTTGTGTATAGGGAAAAAAATAAATATAACTACGGGTAAATTGATCCTACCGTGTCAACCACGCTCTGATACTAAGATGATGCGGGGGATTGCTCGATCTTCACGGCGTAGGATCGATGGAGATAATTTGGATCCGTGCAACCTAACGAATCGATGGCGCTAACCACTGTTAGAACAGCAACCTGTGACAAAAAAATTCGCCCAACCACATGTTCGTGATCACGTCTGACGTTAATAGAAGAGTCCATGCTGGTTTTTTTTTGTGGAGTCCCTATCAAAACCAGTTCGGCTTCATTAAGTAAAACCCAAATCCTACTCCCATGCAGACTGCTCTTCCATTTTCTCATCCAGCCGAGAAAGCAGCCTGGCCTTCCCTTGCCTCCCATGTGATTCATACAAGTAGCACATGTATGCATGCATTTCCGTGGACTAGAAGTGTGGCTTCATGATTTTGTACATAACTTTTGTGTTTGGAATAGTACTCTCACGTGCATGCATATCTTGGCCTAATGGATGGAATGCCTTGATTAGTGTCTTCCATCAAGTAGTCTCGGTCATGCATGTATGTATTTTCTTTTGTTTTTTTTTCTTTGTCTCGATTCACATACATATGCATGATTTTCTTGCTTGGTTGATTTCTTCTGACTTCGGCATACCAACATCTCCTCATGCAAAACCTGAGACCAATCAAAATACTAGCATTAGGTAGTAGCCAATTCTCATGTAAATTAAAATCAAATTCAACTAGGAGCGAGTTCACCTGTTGATTAATCTTTTATGCTCGTGTTCGTGTAATCGGTCCGATTGGGATATCCTTATTATCTTGTACATTTGAAGTGATAGACGTTGCACTAGTATAGACGAGACCTTCTAAACGCATCTTTACTTTAGGCTTATACGGATCGAGTATGGGCCTGTATATAATTAAATAAAATAGTAGTAGCTCCGTATCTCCATGTATAATCATTAAAGACCCAATTAAATTAGAGTTCACCTGATAATATTTAATACGGCTCAATAATTATTTCCAGTCAAATAATATATTTAACTGAAAATCACTAATCATGTCTGTATCGCATCATTCTCCCCTTCTTCAAGAAAAGCTATCATCGACTTTTGATAGCCTGAAATTGCACTAAACAAAAAATACACCATGTATGCATGGTGTATGTATTTGTCATTTACACTCATTCCATTTAGCACATCATGATTACCTGAAGGCGTAGTTAACAGAAAGAACAACACATATGTATGGTATATGTATGAATCTATTATTGTGTCATTCTTATTGTTTTGCGCAAACCATTTAGTACAACAGTAGCCATAAGATATATATATTGGAATACTGTCATTCACATCATTCTCCCTTCCATGAGAAAAAGTTATCTTCGACTTTGCTAAGTACATGGACAAGTTATTAATGGGTCAAACCAAATTAAGTTGTTCAAATATGGGGAAGAAAATTTTTAGTGTTTTCCATGCTTCAACTACGCTACTCTGATTATTTGTACGTGATTGTATAGCAAAGAATGAACAAGTAGGCTTAAGAAATCTTTCTAAATAGCAAATACTAACATTTGAACTCATTTTATTGTGATCATGACATGGTATAAAAGATTGTTTATGCAAACCAAGCAATTTCACTTCAGCAAGCTCATCACATGTAATGCATATTCGACAAACATAGAACTTGTTATCTACATCATAATCTCTGATCAAATTGAACTTATAGGTGTAGGCATAGATACTAACTAGTGATTTTAAATGTGAAATTTCAGCAACATTCTGAATCACAATAGATAGCTCTTGAGGATCATCGAACATGATATAATACAAAGAATCACTAGGAGATATTCGAGTAAGAACTTCCTTATGAGTAATTAATTCCACATTATGTAAATTGACCCAAAAAATTTCAGAACATGGAATTTTTTATTGAACACATAAGTTCTCACAATTACTCACCTTTACACAATTAAATTCAGCACCAATATGGTTACCTTTGTCATTCTCTTTAGTTGATATAGGTGTTGTAGATATCAAATCATCAGGATGTAACGGCGGGGCAGCAAGTACTTCATCTTCAACTGTGGTTATCTTCTCATCGGTTTTCTCCAGTGGTATCGGTTGTGGAACATTCGACTCCTGTTCTTTAATGTCAACCTACACAATATGAGAAACAACACTAGAAGTAGATATTAATATGTTAGTTTCATAATCAACCTCACTTTGTCTATCATCTACTACTCTCTTTTCTTTTTGTGTATATCTCTCACTCTCAATTTGGATACTCTCAACCTCACATATGGTGGAATCACACAACTCACTCTTTTTATCACTCCCACTCAATTTGGCTATGTGGCCCTTATCCTTACATGGGTTTTGAAGCATCTCATGTTTTATAGATCGTGGGCCAGCAATGGCACAATTACTATCAACCACGATCTCCTCATGTAGCAATGGACAGCACTAAATGGCTCCTTGGCGGAAGGGAAAGTCCCATGCTCGGTCATCTTCTCATGTGATGCACTCTTGAAGGTATGCGAACTAAAGTGTGGACTCAGATTGAACCATGGTGTACGCCTTTCCTTAATTCTCTTCTCCTACTCTATAGCATAATTCATAAGGTCCTGCATACTGCCATCATATTTCAAACGAACAGTAGCAGCAATCTTAGAATTCAAACCTCTTTTGAAATAAGTTCTCTTTGCACATGCCCCTGTGATATTGGCACGATACATAGCATTATCCAGCTCATCATAATAAAATTGGATAGATCGACATCCTTGGCGAATGCTCTTCATATGATGAAGTAACTCTAGTTCATACTCATATTGCACAACACATTTCTCATGACCTGCTTCAATTCTTCCCAAGTAGTGACATATTGCTTCTCAGATTATCGCTTCCACTAAGTGCATGCATAATTTTCAAACTCCATGGTGGCTTGTGTTACTTTCTTGGCTTCAGATAGCTTCTGAAACTTGAGGTCACATTCAAGTTGTCCCACCCATTCAACATACTCCTCCAGATCTGTATTTCCATAGAATGGAAAATACAAGTATCGAGAGTCGTACCACAAGGAAGGAAAGTTGAATATCCTGCCATTGTTAGTACAAACAACAAGAAAAGCTATGTATGTGGATGTGAAAAGTTTTATTTGCGGAATTCACTCAACCTCACCTTCTCTTACCAGCCAAAGTTCTTATACGTCCTTAATGGAATTGAAGAGCCACACGCACTTTGGTGACGGTAGACAACATAAAGTGATAGATCAAGCGAATTCAATTGCACAAAACACTGTATAACAATGGCTTATATGTGGAGCTTGGAGGGAAAATAACAACCTATGCAATCTGAAATTCTTGATGTTGTTAAGTAATAGTCCAAGCTAGAATTTTTTGCCCAAGTGCTGATCCAAAAGGTTTAAGTGAGGTGTATGAACGCACACGCAAAGATCAATGTGACTCGATGCAACAAAGGAATTAGCTAAATAGAAGCAATCTGAAATTGAGAATTAAATAGCTCGTTTTGCACCGATTACTAGGAAAGACACTAGCCAATTGCAATAATGTGAATGTAAGGGCACAAGATTGCTCAAAGGAATTAAATACACAAGCTGAAATTATATATTAGAATTAGCTAACCCCAATTAAACCAACACTCACTTTTTTTGCCGAGGCTTTTTCTTTATGTCGGCTGGCTTTTTTTTACTAGTTGGTTGGCACTAAGGTTTAGCATTTCTTTGCACAAATATTTAAAATTTCAGCAAATATAGATTACTAAGAGCAACTCTTAATGCAATTATCAAAGACTAGTCTTAAAGATGAACGGAAATTTTTCATGGTTACTGTAGCAAGTACTATTCATGGCATTGTAGCAGATTACTGTACACGGTACTATAGCGATGCCGTGACACTGTAGCAATCGGGGATTTTTTATTTCTTTTTTGTAATCAGGCGAAACAAAGGAAATAACACAATGATCAAGCGACGCAAAGGAACACGACGATCAGCACCTAAACAAAATTCTAATGGACGAAAACTTAACAAAACTCATAAAAAAAATAACAGATGCAAAAACTAGGGTTTAGATTTTTTTTGGCTTTTTTGTGTATAGGAAAAAAAATAAATCTAACTACGGGTAAATTGATCCTACCGTATCAACCGCGCTCTGATACCAAGATGATGCGGGGGATTGCCCGATGTTCATGGCATAGGACTGATGGAGATAATTTGGATCTGTGCAACCTGACGAATCGATGGCACCAACCACTGTTAGAATAGCAACCTGTGACAAAAGAATTCGCCTAACCACACACTCGTGATCTCGTCTAACTGACCACCAAGTAGACGTGTCGTTGCTACGGCCAATCACAAGGAAACACAAGAACGATTGGAAAGAACGTCCGATTCCTCTCTAGGTTACAATCATATACTAAACCCTAGGAAGAATAAACGTATTGCTCCCTGAAAAATAATAGATTTATTTTTGTTTCTGTTGTGGTCTCCCTTTTACACAAAGTGTGTACGGAATTATAAAGTCCAGGTTGGCCGACTCGAACTCAACACACAATTGGCTGACTCGAACTCAACACACAAAGTCCCAATGCTACTCACAACTCGTACTCTTAATTAACTCCATACATACCGACTCGATTAGATTCGGCCCAAGAACAGGCGCACACACCAAACCCATTTGACGTTAATAGAAGACTCCATGCTGGTTTTTTTTGTTGGTAGAGTCCCTATCAAAACCAGTTCGGCTTCATTGAGGAAGTAAAACCCAAATCCTACTCCCATGCAGACTGCTCTTCCATTCTCTCATCCAGCCGAGAAAGCAGCGTGGCCTTCCCTTGCCTCCCATGTGATTCATACAAGTAGCACATGTATGCATGCATTTCTTTGGACTAGAAGTGTGGCTTCATGACTTTGTACATAACTTTTGTGTTTGGAATTGTACTCTCACGTGCATGCATGTCTTGGCCTAATGGATGGAATGCCTTGATTAGTGTCTTCCATCAAGTAGTCTCGGTCATGCATGTATGTATTTTCTTTTGTTTTTTTTTGTCTCGATTCACATACATTTGCATGATTTTCTTGCTCGGCTGATTTCTTCTGGCTTCGGCATCCCAACATCTCCTCATGCAAAAACCTAAGACCAATCAAAATACTAGCATTAGGTAGTAGCTAATTCTCATGTAAATTAAAATCAAATTCAACTAGGAGTGAGTTCACCTGTTGATTAATCTTTTTCGCTCGTGTTCGCGTAATCGGTCCGATTGGGATATCGTCATTATCTTGTACACTTGAAGTGATGGACTTTGCACTAGTATCAACGAGACCTTCTAAACGCATCTTTACTTTATGCTTGTATGGATCGAGTATGGCCCTGTATATAATGAAATAAAATAGTAGTAGCTCCGTATCTCCAAGCATAATAATTAAAGACCCAATTAAATTAGAGTTCACCCGATAATATTTAATACGGCTCAATAATTCTTTCCAGTCAAATAATATATTTAACTGAAATAACTAATCATATCTGTATCCGCATCATTCTCCCTTTTTTCAAGAAAAGCCGTCCTCGGCTTTTGATAGCCTAAAATTGCACTAAACAAAAAAAATACACCGTGTATGCATGGTATATATATTTGTCATTTACACTCATTCCATTTAGCACATTATGATTACCTGAAGGCGCAGTAAACAGAAAGAACAACACATATGTATGGTATATGTATGAATCTATTATTTGTCATTCTTATTGTTTTGCACAAACTATTTAGTACAACAGTAGCCATAAGATATAGATATTGGAATATTGTCATTCACATCAGTAGGGGATAGAGCGCTCAAGCGTCTACTTTGGCTAGTTGCCAGCTCCGCTGCCGCCACTTCACATGGTATGGGATGGAACACTCGAGCGTCTACTTCGGCTAGTCGCTAGCTCCATTGCCGCCACTTCGGAGGGTAGGGACGGAGCGCTCGAGCGTCTACTTCGGCTAGTCGCCAGCTCCGCTACCGCCACTTCAAAGGGTTGGAGAGGGAGCGCTCGAGCGTCTACTTCGGCTAGTCACCAGCTCCGCTGCCGCCACTTTCGAGGGTAGGGGACGGAGCGCTCGAGCGTCTACTTCGGCTAGTCGCCAGCTTCGCTGCCGCCACTTCGGAGGGTAGGGGACGGAGCGCCCAAGCGTCTACTTCTGGCGGTACGGGACGGAGCGCTCGAGCGTTAACCTTGCGAGGTTTATACCTAGACGGGCGGGGTCATCGGCCCTTCGTTCCTACCCTAGCCTGGGTTACTCCTCGCCTGGCTCCTCTAGCTTGGCATGCTCTCGCGCCGAAGTTTCCCCCTCTGACCTTTGGGCTCCCCAGAAGTGCAACGAGTCATCTGCCCACCCCCAATGCCGAAGGCGCCGCCGGACCATGAGGTCTGAAATTAGCAGGCGACCCCTGTCAAGCACCTGCCCACAGTAGAATAACACATATCATCAAAATGCCTGAGCAACACTTGAGCAATTCTCATTTCATTGATAAAAGGGACCATGGGGGCGCCATTTTACAAGAGGTAACGGGTATAGGACAACACACACCTACACCCCTACACCCCTAAGACTTCGGCGTCACACCTGTGGGTCGACGCCTTGCTCCGCGCCAGCGGCGCCGCCTTTGTCACATCGCGGGACTTCACCGAGCCACGCACCGAAGCTGCCTTCACCCCATAGTGTCCGTCGTAGTGCCACCTTCACTGCGGCTTCGCTAATGTAATCCTAGATCCTCTGGTCGAAGGCCTGGATGGAGCGGCGAACGGCGTCCACGACGCCTGACATGACACCGGCTCTGGCTGGCATCTCCAGCTGGGGGTTCGCCAGCTCGCCCATGTGGAGGCACCCTCGGTGATGGAGCAGGGCGAAGGCGATTCGGGACGTCACCACGGAGCAGTGGTTCCCGAAGGATCGAGCGGCGTTGAGGGCGAGGCTAGAAGCTTCTCTGATTCGCTGAAGTATCCATGACAGGTCCTCAGGGCCGAAGGTGCGGGGCGGCACGATCACGGACAGGTCTTCGAGGGCACCTTCTAGAGCCTCCATCCGTCCCATGCCGCCACCGAGGCGTCGTCCAAAGCCTGGTCCTTCTCCGCAAGTGATGCGGTCAGTCGGGACTTCTCTCCTTCCAGTGCCGCGATTTGCTGGAGCAAACTGTCGTGCTCTTCGGCAGCCACATGCTTCGCTTCCTCCACAAGCTCCCAGGCCTCTGCGATGGCCTTCATGCCCTCAATTTCGAGGAAGCGGATGCGGTCGTCTTTGCTGGCGTTCACCTCTTCAGCAGTGCGAAGGCGATCGATCCTCCAAGGCCTTGCGCTCCTGAGTGCGAGCCGCCTATAGAGCACGAGCGATGGTCAGAGCCTACAAGACAGTTGTTAGCACAGCTTCAAGCATGAACACAAGTACAAATCGACAGCACCGATACTTACCCGTATCTCCGTAGCTTCTAGCACCCCTCCAGCAGCTCCGAGCCGCACGACGCCAGTGCCCGCCGGTCTAGCCCAGTATCCACGTAGTCGGCGGCCGCTTGTAGAGCTCGCAGCGCCTCCGGCCCAGGGACAAAGTCGAAGGTGCATCGGAGACCTCGCTCCCGCTCCCGTTGGTCGATCCTTGTGCGCGCTCCGGAGATCGTGTCTCGGCTGATGTCGACGACGGGATCAGCAAGCAGATCGGAGAAAGCTTCGCGAAGTCACGGGGGAGAAAGAGTTGCACCTACCTTCGGTTTGGCCCGGTGAAGCCCGTTGGGGTGTTCGCTCCGTCTCCGACTGGACCGCGGGGGTGCCACCTGCGTCCGGGGCGACAGGGTCCTCTTCGGGCCGGATGGCCTCCGTGTCGGAGTCAGACTTCAACATGCCCCCGACCCCGATTGCCATTGCGAATGCCTCCTCCATCTTGGAATGCCTCCTCCTACTTGTTAGTGACGCTTTTGCATGTGTTGTCATGGTCCCTTGCAACACTCTCAACTGGAACACATAGTAAATGCATTGGTATAAACCCTAGTAGCACTTATTTGGACTTCTAATAACGCATATATGCAATATTAAAAGAGTGTTCAAGTTGTACTGTCGGTAGAAATTCAAACCGGTCAAAATATCGAGGTTTAGAGCGAGAAGGATCTGTCCCAGCACTGCATAGCATTTTGGTCCTATTCTTTTGGACTGCGACTGATAGTTTTGTCTGTATTTTTTAAGATGGCGACAGATAGTGGAGACACCGACGTGGACGGTGCACACAGTTTTTTAAAAAAGAAGCCGTGTAGAAAATTTACTTCAGGAAGCCATACCGTTTGTTTTGACTTTCGAGGAAGCCAAAAACCTAAAACAACAAGGCCTTTATCTGCTATTCCTCCACGAGAAAAGGAAATTTTTATTCACTGGTTGTGTTTCTTTCGCAGAAAAAAAAATAAATTCAAATTTTGGTTTGAATATTTTGAACGAAAATTTACCGAAATATCAACATGTTGTATCGTTGGCCCTTGAAATTTTTTCTAAAAGGTACAGTTTTCCCTACAGTGGCTTGAGCACCCAGCGCGTGTGGCTGACACGCCCCAAACGCATCATATATTTTCCGGTATTTAGGCTTGTTCTCATCACAATTAGGCTATTTTCTGCATTAATTATCGTTCATTTATTATTGTATTGTAAAAATAGTATTTGTTGAGCATATTAAAGATAAATATGGAAATCCAAGCACTACTACAGAAAAGAACATCACAGACTATTCAAAAACGTCATGACAGACGGTTTTGTGAACCGTCTGAATTTATGGTTTGCAGCAACTTCTTTTAAAACGCAGCCAGATTCAACCTCAGAACAAAATATGACCAGCTAGGGTCTGATCGCGTGTGGCGTTCATTTTTTTTTGTTTGGGAGTGACTATTGCACAGGTGACTGAAATTTTTTATCTCTTGTTCACCTGAAGTTGCACTTTCAATCACCTAAAGTTGCAGGTGATTTTTTTGGAATGGGGCTGCAACTTCAGTTGATTAATAGTGCACTTTGAATCACCTGAAGTTGCGGGTGTTTTTTTAGGGAGGCTGCAACTTTAGTTGATTGAGAGTACAATTTTAGGTGACTGAGAGATAAAAAAATTTCAGTCGCCTATGCAATAGCAAAACTGTTTTTGTTTCTTCTTTTAGCCGGTTTGCTAGCTAACCAGGGTCACGGAGATTTCGGTTAACCGTTGTAACCAGCCTAGATTTTAATCCTGGCTGTACAAAGAGGTAAAAATGTCAGATTGGGTAATGGAGATAAACTGAAATGGTATACACTATTTGTGATGATGTGGACGAACAATTGGAGATTTCAACTGGATTGAAGTCTGTAATTAAGAAAAGAAAAGTCTCTGAAGCGTTCATTTATTTAGGAATTACATTTCCTTCCACTTCACCCAAGCCTCCCCAATTCTGCTTGGAACGCCTCCACATGCTCCACCTTAACGCAAAACGCCATGGCGATGACGCCAGCTTTCTCCTTCCTCTCGCACATGACGCAAATCGGCTCGACCTTGCGGTCCATGTTGCACATGACCCGTGCGGCAGAGCCACCGCCGAAATCGACGTCGTCGAAGCCGAGGTTCAGCCAGCTCGACAGGTACAGGGTGTCGTACCCGCACAGGCCCTGCAACTGACCGACTCCGCCACCACCTCCCATTTGGCCGCCGCTATTATTTGCAGCTTCGTCCATGAACGTGTATGGCACTCGCCCCTTGGCGTCCTTGACCAGTTTCACGAGGTCTATGATGTCACCATTTGCGACCACGCCGCATGTCGCGAGGGTTGGCTGGAAGGTGAAGCAGTTTCTGAAGTAGCCGTCCTTGGCCCGGGCGTGCTTTGTGGACCAGTAATCCGGACATGGACCAGTTTGAGCTAAGCAGGACCGAGCCATCCAGGCGAATAAGGAGCGGAGTATGCGCGGTAGTTGGTTTCCCGTCATGCAGATCGCTTCAGTTAGTTTGTTTGTTTTAAGTCATTTTTGTAACGTGCGGTTTTGCACGATTTGCTCCCGGGTCAATCGGATCTCGGGTAGTTTGTTTTCGTTTAGTTTTCCAGCTTCGTGTAAAACTGGATATTCTATTCTTTCCTGCATTGAGTAAGACACAGAAAATTGCCCCACAACTCTGTCATCTTGCTGTTCTTCTGGTTTCTCTGAATTTCACTGTAGCACGTCCGAAACGCACAGGCGGTGCAGATCGGGCGTCCTGCTGAGTTTGGCCGGGGTGTTAATCGATCTTGTGGCTTGATATCCAACATCTGGTATCAGAGCAGCAGGAAGAACACCCGGGAATCCTCGGCTCCGCGGAATGGCGATGATTCCGCAAGCATTGGCAAAGGAGAGCGGCGGTGGGTCGTTTCAGGCGCCGATGCTGAACTCCGGTAACTACACGGTCTGGGCAATAAGAATGGAGGCGATCCTCGATGCCCAGGGTGTATGGGAGGCAGTGGAGCCGGCAGAGGGTACACCAGTCAATGTGAAGAAGGACAAGACGGCGCGAGCCTACATCCTGCAGTGCATTCCCGAAGACATCATCCTTCAAGTCGCGAAGAAGAAGACAGCAAAAGATGTCTGGGACAGTATCAAGACAAGATATCTGGGTGCCGATCGAGTGAAGAAGGCACGTCTACAAACATTGAAGAGTGAGTTTGACGCCCTCAGGATGGGAGAGAATGAAACCATAGATGAATTTGCTGGTAAACTCTGTGCTCTTTCCAGTAAATTTACTTCTGTTGGTGAGACAATGGAAGACTCATCTCTTGTCAAGAAGTTACTCGATTCCGTTCCCGACAAATTCTTTACTGTCGTCGCCGGAATCGAGCAATTTTACGACTTAGAGACGATGGCATTTGAAGAGGCAATTGGAAGGTTCAAGGCATATGAAGAGCGAGCACGGTCACGTGGAAACGCCAGCAACAATCACGGGCAGCTCTTACTCACTCAGGCCGAGTGGCAGGCCCGGCACAAAAGTGAAAGTAATGAAACTCCAACAGGCGGCAAGGGGCGCGGATTCAGTGCACCAGAGCGCGGCAAATGGCGCGGGCGAGGGCGCAGCCGTGGGCGTTCTGGTCGCGGGCGCTCAGAAGGTACAGGCAACACTAACTCTGTCGGCAACAGTACCCGTGATAAAAGTCATATTAAGTGTTATAATTGCAAGAATATGGGGCACTATGCTTCTGAGTGTTGGAGCAAAAAGCGGGAAGGAGAAGCTCATCTTACCCGTGCTGCAGAAGAGGAACCAGCCTTGATGCTGGTAATGTCTCAGGAGGGGACGTATTCAGTGCAAGAACAATGTGGAGCAGCACTGCTCAATGAAGAACAAGAGATAAAGAAAGAATGCAGTGGCAGCAAGAAAGAAGAGAGAGCAGATACTTGGTACCTTGACAACGGTGCAAGTAATCATATGACAGGTAGACGGGAGATATTCCAGGATCTGGATGAAACAGTCACCGGGAAAGTGAGTTTTGGAGATGGATCGACGGTACAAATTAAAGGCAAAGGGTCAATTGCATTTATCTGCAAAAATAGAGAACTGAAGCTATTCCAAGGTGTGTACTACATTCCAAATTTGCGAAGCAATATTCTCAGTATTGGTCAGATGACAGAAGATGGAGATGAAGTCCACATTGTCGGTAACAATCTGAAAGTGAGAGAGAAGAGTGGAAGGTTGTTGATGCTGGTGAAGAGAACTCAGAATCGCTTGTACAAGATAGTGCTAGAAACAACTAAAGCCACATGCTTGCTTACAAGTGTGACTGATCCGACTTGGCTATGGCATACAAGACTCGGACACGTCAATTTCAGTGACATGAGTCTTGTGGAGGAGAAGAAAATGGCAGTAGGACTGCCTCAGCTGACCAAGCCGGACAAGGTGTGTGAGATCTGTGTTATGACAAAACAAGTCAGGTTGCCGTTCCCTCACCAGGCGAGTTTCAGGGCACAAAAACCACTAGAGCTACTTCATATGGATATTTGTGGACCAATAACACCAAGTACATTGAGTGGAAAACAATACTTTCTGTTGATAGTTGATGACTGTACCAGGTGGATGTGGGTATACACATTGGCGACGAAAGGAGATGCATTTCAGATTTTCAGAAAGTTCAGAATCTTGTCTGAAAACAAGACCGGCTGTAAAGTGAAGGTACTTCGGTCAGATAGAGGAGGAGAATTTTTGTCAGGAGAGTTCACCTGGTATTGTGAAGATACTGGCATTGAAAGACATCTTACGGCACCCTACACACCCCAGCAAAATGGGGTGGTAGAGCGCCGAAACCGCACTGTCATGGGGATGGCCAGGGCTTTGTTGAAAGGAATGAGTGTGCCAGCTAAATTCTGGGGTGAAGCCGTGAGACACGCAGTATACCTGCTAAATCGTCTTCCAACAAAAGCACTGGATGGACATACCCCATTTGAAGCATTGGAGGGAAGAAAGCCAAATCTTGCACATCTGAGAGTTTTTGGGTGCACGGCATATGTGAAAAACACAACTCCTCATATCAAGAAACTTGAGGACAGGAGCTCGCCCATGGTATATTTGGGTGTCGAGGAGGGATGCAAAGCTCACCGGCTGTATGACCCAAGCCGAGATAAACTCCATGTGAGCAGGGATGTTTTATTCCAAGAGGACTTGAAATGGAATTGGGATGTGGAGGCTGACAGCAATATGAATTCTCCAGAGTTCATTGTCTTGGACGAATTTTATTCAGAGGAGACAAGCCCAGCTGCAGAGAATGAGGTTAATTCAGAAGAGGGAGTCCCAGCTTCCCCGATATCTTCAGAACCGCACTTGACAGGAGAAGTAAGTCCACATACTCAGTCAGTGAGCAGTCAGGCAGCCACCTCACCAATGGGGTCAATGTCACCTGAATCACAAGGTGAGCTAGTGCGGTACAAATCCCTTGCAGATATATATGCAAACACTGAAGAAGTTACCACTCAATATGATGAAGAGGAAATGGCTATGTTAGTGCTGTCAGAAGAACCAACAAGCTTTCAAGAAGCTGCAGTGGAAAACTGTTGGTATGAAGCGATGAAGCAAGAACTTGAGTCCATCGAAAGGAATAGGACATGGACACTAACTGAGCTCCCTCCTGGTATGAAACCCATAGGTCTGAAATGGGTGTTTAAACTAAAAAGGGATGCCGAAGGAAAGATTGTCAAACACAAAGCAAGGCTAGTGGCAAAGGGTTATGTTCAAAGACAAGGGATTGATTTTGAAGAAGTATTCGCACCGGTTGCAAGACTCGATACTGTTCGGGTTATACTAGCACTTGCAGCAAACCAATCTTGGGAGGTACATCATTTAGATGTAAAAACAGCTTTTCTCAATGGAGAGCTAGAGGAAGAAGTATATGTCACTCAACCGGAGGGATTTGAGGTGCAAGGTCAAAGTCATAAGGTGTATAGATTGACAAAAGCTCTTTACGGCTTACGGCAAGCACCACGGGCCTGGAATACCCGATTGGACAGGAGCCTGAAGGCACTGGGTTTCAGCAAATGTGCTCAAGAGCAAGCAGTGTATACCAGGTGTGAAGGTGGAGAAAGAGTGATTGTGGGAGTATATGTTGATGACCTTCTGGTGACAGGTAGTAATCCTGAAGAAGTTCAGAAGTTTAAGAAGCAAATGATGACAGAATTTGAAATGAGTGATTTGGGTCTTCTTTCCTATTACTTGGGAATTGAGGTGGAGCAGCAAAAGGGTCGGATACATCTCAAGCAGTCTGCTTATGCAAGGAAGGTTCTATCTCTATTTGGGATGGAGAACTGTAATGCAACAAGGTACCCGATGGAACCAAAAGCTTTGCTGCACAAAGATCCCGAAGGAGAAGCAGGAGATGCAACTGAATATCGGCGCATTATTGGCTGCCTCAGGTATTTACTGAATACACGACCTGATTTGTCATTTCCTGTGGGATTAGCGAGTAGGTATATGGAGAGGCCTACTGTTATGCATTTCAAAGCAATCAAGCAAATCCTCAGGTATTTGAAAGGGACAATTCACTTTGGACTTGTCTATGAGAGGGGACATCAAACTGCTAGCCTTTGTGGATACTCGGACAGTGATCTTGCAGGTGATTTGGAAGGGAGAAGAAGTACAAGTGGGATGGCATTTTATTTCAATGGGAACTTGATATCCTGGTGTTCCCAAAAGCAGAAAACAGTTGCATTATCTTCCTGCGAGGCCGAGTTTATGGCGGCAACAGCTGCGGCATGTCATGCACTTTGGCTGAGAAGTATGATTGGAGAACTCACTGGGACTGAGCCGAAAACAGTGACGTTGTTTGTTGACAATCGGTCTGCTATTGCTCTTATGAAAAACCCCGTCTTTCATGGTCGCAGTAAACATATTGACACGAGGTTTCACTTTATAAGAGAGTGTGTGGAGAGGGGACAAATCAAGGTTGAGTTTGTTCCAACTGGAGAGCAGCGGGCTGACTCTCTGACGAAAGCCTTGCCGGGAATGAAATTGGCAACTATGCGTCAGCTACTTGGAGTCCGTGACTTGGAGCCATGTCAGGATTAGGGGGGAGTATGTGGACCAGTAATCCGGACATGGACCAGTTTGAGCTAAGCAGGACCGAGCCATCCAGGCGAATAAGGAGCGGAGTATGCGCGGTAGTTGGTTTCCCGTCATGCAGATCGCTTCAGTTAGTTTGTTTGTTTTAAGTCATTTTTGTAACGTGCGGTTTTGCACGATTTGCTCCCGGGTCAATCGGATCTCGGGTAGTTTGTTTTCGTTTAGTTTTCCAGCTTCGTGTAAAACTGGATATTCTATTCTTTCCTGCATTGAGTAAGACACAGAAAATTGCCCCACAACTCTGTCATCTTGCTGTTCTTCTGGTTTCTCTGAATTTCACTGTAGCACGTCCGAAACGCACAGGCGGTGCAGATCGGGCGTCCTGCTGAGTTTGGCCGGGGTGTTAATCGATCTTGTGGCTTGATATCCAACATGCTTCCTCACGTTCGCCGTGAAAGCGAGCGCTGCAGGGGCCTTGGGGTTGGACATGGTCGCGAGGGCACGGCATTGCCATATCGCGGCGGCAGCCACGTGGAACGCGGTGCAAGGAGCGGAAGTCTCGTTCCGATCCTCCTCGCTATGACGGAGCTCCTTTTTTATGCGGTTGATGAAGCTCATGGGCACGGTGATGTAGGAGCACGCAAAGTCATGGGGCTCGGAATTCACTATCGACTGTGCCATGGAGATGATCGACGGAGGGAACTCCGGAAGGGAGTTGTCCGACCTCACTGGCACGACAGAGGGCGACGGCAGCCCACGGGCAAGCTCGCCGACGGCGTGCAAGAACTGCGCCAGCCCCATGCCGTCGGCAATGGCGTGGTTCCACGTCACCCCGACCACGAAGCCGCCGCATGAGAACTCGGTCACCTGGATCATTAGCAACGGCAGGTCTCTCATGACCTGCTCGGCGTAGGTGACGGCAAGATCTTCCAGTGGGATCGCCGGAGGCGGGTGAAAAAGCATGGCATCCTGCAAGGTGCAGCTCGCCGACGCAGCCACGAATGCCACGCCCTCGCCTGTGCACGCGAGCTCGAGGCCGCGCGCTCCGGCGGCAAGGCGGCCGGCGATAGGGTAGTAGGGCACCAGGGCTCCGGACAGCGCTCGCCTTATGGTCTCGGCGGCCGGCTGATGGATCGGACGCTCGAACACGAAGAGGGCTGACAAGGGCAAAGAGGACATAGCACTGTCAATGGAAGTGAGCCTGAGGTTGCCGCCCGGCGTCGCCTCCGATGGGCCGACGAGAATAGGCAAGGATTTGGTTACAGCAATACTCATTTCTGTTGTGTTTGCGTTGTTGGATCTCTTCGTCGCCTGTTTGCCCTTGTCTATAAGATTACGCAGGGATGTATATATAGGCAAATCTCACCACGCACGTGGCCTGTTCACGATAACTAGTGGCTGCTGTTAGGGTAGCTCCAATGTGTACCGGAAAGGAGGTTTACAGGAGAGGCCATACGTGTGACGTCTGTTTTTGAGGCTGTTAAGAGATTAATTTACTTCCTTGAAGCTGATATATTTGGACTAAAGACTAGTTGAAACATATTATTGAGTTGGATGTCAGCATCAATAATTGAAGCTTCTAGCAAACACATGAGCTGGATATGAAGTCATTGGTAAAGAAAGCCAACATCATTTTGAGTACTTGATAACTTGTGCTCAAGCTTGCGAATACTTGATAACTTCAAAGAGTCAAATCGGCAAGATAACTGGGCACAAGTGCTCAAGCTTTCGAATACTTGGTAACTTCAAAGAGTCAAATTGGCAAGATAACTGGCCACGTGTGCTCAAGCTTGCGAATACTTGATAACTTCAAAGAGTCAAATCGGCAAGATATCATCTCTGTCAGGACCCCGGATTTCCGAATCCGGACCCGCTGTGTATTACAGCACTAGTCCCAGATCAAAGCTAGTGCACACAGTCAAACAGTAATGATTACATTACCAACAACGCTTATTACAATAATAGAGAGTAGAGACCGAAAGGTCTATTTATTACAACTGAGGTTTCAAGACCTCACACACTCACAAAACACATCGGAAGCAAAAGATAAATCCAACGAAGACCCATCAATACGCCACAGGCAATTGACTGGGGAAGCGCGACCTAGTACTCCGGGAATCCTTCGTCGAATCCACACGCGAAGTAGTCGTAGTCTCCCTCTTGGGCTTCATAATGCTCTGAGTATTATTTTTGAGTACAACATGTGAATACATAAAGTACTCCGCAAGTCTTGGGAAAGAAATGCAGTAGATGCAAGGCTTAATAAAGGAAGACTATATGGTTCTTTTGCACAAAGCGATGTTTTGTTTTAAATAATAGTAAATATTTTCGAAGGCATTAATTTAACAAAGTAATTGTTTTATCTGAAACTAGTAAACATTTTATTGTGAAGGTTCTATCCACCAACACTACATAATCATCTCTAATCGATGAAGTTTAAAACTACAGGTTCCAACCACCCACACTGGCTCCAACCGCCAGTACCCCTTCCGAGAGTTCCCTCCACTCTCGGGATTTCAAAACTTTGTTTTTAAAATGAAAACCAAAGATCTACTATGTGAATGCATTCCTTGCCCGCCCTTGACCATGGACACGGCTATTCGAATAGTTTAACACTCTGCAGAGAATGTACAACTTTACCCCCAAGAGATAAATTATCCTAATAGTCAACATGCTTCCTTTGGCTTGGGACCCAGATAAAATATCATAAAGCCTTTACATCACTCTAGTCTAGCTAGACACCACCCGCTAAGGTTTCACCGTTGAAGGGTTAAATCCACCCAATCACAAGCCCCCTCTTGCGCCATATGAGTACAGTAAATCCCTGTCCCTCACTGTGAATAACCAGTAAATCCCTCGTACCCACTTTCCACTGGTGACACCTAAACTAGACTATCGTAAGTTAATCAGTTAGGTCGTACCCATATAGACTTGGGGTTGTACGGTAATGCTCAGTCTGGACAATCACAAGAGTCGGTCCTTAATCGACTAGGGCGGAACATACACTTTACAAAATCTTGTGCTAACAGCACCAATCCAACTAACCATCCACCCTGGTCTAAAACAATTTTCACATTTTATTTTATTTTAAAAGAACAGTGGCAACAAAAATCACCACTAATCTCCGGATACAAAGACTAGTTTAATGAAATATAATTTCCCATTTCCAATGTTACAAAAGTTAAATAGCATGACTAAGCATTTTACTACCGTAATAATATTATCAAAGAATTATAATTCTATCATTATTGAGACAAAGGAAATCCTAAGGTTACAAAGGTACATGGCATTCAACTTCAATTGAGGGCATAGCAAGGTTGGATTAACTAATACCTTAAGATAGAAACTAATGCTTTTATGTAATTAGCAATGCAATAAAATTTAAAATAATAAAAAGCATTTTTCAAACATAGGTACAAAATGTTCAAAGGAGACTTGCCTTCTTGTGCACTGTTTGGTCCTTCTTGCTGCGGCTCGACAAATTCTTCGGCGACGTCGGGTTCTACGCGCGAAACGACAAAATAAACAAATAAATAAATACAAATAAAATCACAAAAATATAAAATATGTACTGGAAGAAAGTTTATGATTTTATACGAATTTAGAAATTTGAATCACTAGATTCGGAGTTCGGACGACGGAGAACGAGCGATTGGAAAATTGAATGGATTGGAAATTCTAGAAAATGCAAAACCGAGAGAATATTCTCTGGAATCTTATTTTTGGCTGATTTTTGGATATATTTGAGTGTATGATGTGTGCGGCCCGGCTGTCATTGAGTAGAGATTTTTTTTTAATAATACATGACAAGTGGGTCCCGCTTGTCATTGACTAGAGACAGAAAATGGCCAAGGCTAACCGTAAAAATAATATGCATTGCCCAGGATTCAAACACAGCACCTCCCACATAAATGCTTTAGCTTGCCTCTACTAACCAAGTGAGCATCTGTTCTTTCGTGACAAAGAAGCATCACTAAGGAATAAAAAGCAAAGGAGTGAGCTATTCTTTGATGAAGAAACACCCGAAGCAAACATGGAGGTGGCGGCTATGGAGTATGGAGGCCCTAGTGAGGGAAGAGAGGGGCAGCGCGGGAAGGGGATGCGGCTGGGGTTTGGCTCTTACCGGCGGTGACTCGGGAAATGGCCGGGGAAAGGTGGTGGCGGCGCACGTAGGAGAGAGTGAGCTCGGCGGCGGCGGCGTTTGGCAGTCGGGACGGCGGCTCCGGCGCTCGGGAACTTCGGCCTAGGAGTGGAGGAGGGGCAGTGGGGAGAGGGAATGCCGAAGGGAAGAAAACCGGCGCATGGGAGACGGATTTATAGGTGGAGAAAGAAGAGGAGCGGCCAACGGTTTTAGAGAGGATTAAAGAGAGGAAGTGGCCGGCCGTGGGTGGGGAGTGAAGAGGGGAATTGATTGCGCACTCGCTCGGGGTTTAAAGGGTAAGAAACGGCCGGATTTATGAGCTTTATTTTGGCTCTAATGGAGGAGGAGATAGAGGGCTAGAGGAGGAAGAAGGAGAGGTGGAAGAAACATATGACGGGTGGGGCCCATGCGTCTGTGAGAGAGAGGGGAATGAAGGGGTACGAGCCGTCGGATGGGTGACAAGTGGCAAGTGAAAGAATCAAGGCTATTGGATTTAAGTGAAGGGGTAAGTGGCTATGGATGGCTAGGATTAAATCAAAGAAAGAGATGGGTTCAATCTGAGAGTGACACGTGGCAGCCTGGTATTAAATTGACTTTTATTTTCGGATTGCTTTTATTAAATTGACTTTTTTCTAGAAAATTCATAGAATATTTCTGGAACTACTTTAGACTTAGGAAAAATATTTTTAATTTCAAATTTGCCTTTAATAATTTTATAAAATACTTTTTAACTTTTAAAATTGATTTTTAATTCCAGAAAATTCTCAAAAATTATTTAAAAAATTCAGGGAAGGTTGGGAAAAATAAAATGAACTCTTTTTGGCTTTAATAAAATATTTAAAATACATTTTTTGATTTAGATTTTGAAATAAAATTCAGATAAATCCAAATAAAGTTCAAATAATTAATTTGAAATTAAATTTTTCAGAAAGCGAATTTTTGGGATGTTACAACTGGCCACGAGTGCTCAAGCTTGCTATGTACTAATAGCTTGCCTTATCAATCGCTTTGGCAGCTCATGGTGGATGGGAAATTTACCACATGGACGTGAAAACGACATTCTTGAATGGAGACATCAAAGAGGAGGTATATGTAGCTCAACCACTAGGTTTTTAGAACAAAGCTCAAACTGAGAAAGTATTGAAATTAAATAAAGCATTGTATGGACTCAAACTAGCGCCACGGGCTTGGAATATGAAACTTGACAAAAGTGTCACATTACTTCATTTCAAGCAGACTAGAACCGATCATGTCGTGTATACAAGAGGTGATGAGAATGTGAGGTTGATTGTGGGTGTTTATGTGGACGACTTGATAATCACCGGAACAAATCCGAGGGAGATTGTGAAGTTTATGGAAGAGATGATGAAGCTAATTAAAATGACTGATTTGGGACTCTTGAGTTACTACCTCATCATTGAAGTGAAGCAGACCGAAGAAGGCATCTCACTTTGTCAATCAGCTTATGCCTTGAAGATACTAGAGAAGTGTAGCATGGGAGAGTGCAACCCATGTCAAGTTTTAATGGAGAATCATTGGAAGCTAAGCAAGACAAGTTCCAGCTCTCCAGTTGATGCCACGCAGTGCAGGAGTATAGTAAGGAGCTTGCGGTATCTGGTTCACACTCATCCAGACATTGCATTTGCAGTGGGGTATGTGAGTCGGTTCATGGAGAAGCCAACTCATGAACATTTAATGGCCGTTAAACACATTCTGAGATATATAAAGGGCACTCTGTGTTTCGGTGTGTAGTATAAGAGAGGAGGTGAAGAGAAATTGTAGCTAACTGGCTACAGTGACAGTGATATGGCAGGAAACATTGATGATCGGAAAAGTACAACAGGGGTGATGTATGTGCTGGGAGGAAGCTCGGTTAGTTGGCAATCTCAGAAGCAAAGAGTGGTGGCATTGTCTTCTTACAAAGCAGAGTATATCGCAGCAAGCGTAGCATCTTGCCAGGGAGTTTGGCTTGCTTGATTGTTAGGAGAGTTGTCAAAAATAGAAGCCATGAAGGTTATACTCAAGGTAGACAACAAACCAGCTATATCATTGAGCAAAAATCTGGTTCTTCATGATAGAAGCAAACATATAGATACAAGATATCATTTTATCATAGACTATGTTGAAGAAGGGGGAATCGCTATCGGATACACCAATACATACTAACGAAGCCGTTTGGTCGGGTAAAGTTCTTGGAGATGAGGAGAAAAATCGGTATGATTGAAGTCACTAAACAAGATTAGGGAGAGAATGTTGAAAGTAATCTTGTTTAGAAGTCGTGTACAAATTTTGTTCATGGTCGTATACGAGTTCATGTCACAGTCAAACTCGAGTACGAGTCGGAGTTGTAACCGAGTTGTAATCATAGTTGTAACCGAGTTCAAGTTGTATAAAAGGGTATAGAAGGGTGGAGTCATGTAACCAAAAAAGAGCGAGAAAAAGAAAAAAAAAGGAGAGAAAAAGATGGGAAAAGAAATAAAGAGAAGAGAAGGAAAAACTATCGAGTATCGACTTCATTGTGTGCTCATAGATGTGGTCATAAACATCTTATGACAACGGCAAAATACTCGCAGACGTGGTCGTAAATTGACCACGGCAAGAGAAGATCACAGACGTGATCGTAAAGCATTACGATCACAACCACATAGCAGGAAGGTGTGGTCGAAAGGTGCTACGACCAAGGTCGTGAAGGACTGAACGTGGTCGTAAGGTGCTACGACCACAGCAGTACAAGAGTGAACATGCACGTAGGGTGTTATGAACACGTTGTGAAGAAGTGAACATGGTTGTAAAGGTGTTACGACCACAGTGAACAGTGATCGGTAGAATCACCATGTGGTCGTAGGGAGCTACGACTACAGTGATTAAGCATGGTCGAAGGAAGGTCAGCACAGCGGCGGTGAATGTGGTCGTAACTTTGGCTGAAGTTTACAACTATGTAGTCAAAGCAACAAGGAGTGATCGAAGGGGCTACAAGTGGTCGTAACGGCTATCAATGTGGTCGGAAAGCTAGTAGAGCGGTCGTAGCGAGGCGAGAGGTGGTCATAGCCTCGTGTACGTGGTCGTACGACTACAGAAGGTGATCCTAGCAGTCGTAAAGATCCTGGAGCAGTTGTAAAGATTGCAACAATGAAGCTCATGGGAACGGTGATGTAGGAGCATGCAAAGTCATGGGGCTCGGAACTCACAATCGACTGTGTCATGGAGATGATCGACTGATACGGGGCGGCCTGATCTTTTCGAGGAGAACCATGGATAAATAGCGCTTGAGGACGAATAACGCTCAGCTGTACACCACGCGCCAGTGCACGGACTTGCAGCTCAATGGATATTCGCCAACACGAACCTGGATGATCGCTGCTAGACCACGAGCGGAGATCGCCAAGCCCTCAATTCCCAACGGAAAAGCAAACTTGACCTTAAAAAGCAGAACAAACAATTGATCGCCTAATTCTCTCTCACAAGTCCTCGCATGAATTCTGTTATGAAAGAACAAGCAGTAACTTGTGTTCTATTCTTTTGCATAAACGTGGTCTACCTTACAATGGGGGTCTACCCCTCAATATATAGTCTCAACCTAAGAACTACTCAGCACAAAATTTTCCATGTGGTACTATTCACGCGCGTACTGTAGCAGGGCACTATTCATACCGGGTACTGTAGCACGGTACTATTCATGATGCTTTAGCTCGTACTATTCATGGTACTGTAGCGCGGCCTGATACTGTTCATGCGTGGCACTATTCATGGGCCGATCGCTGTTCATGCTGTGGACTTGTGTTTCCTTTGGATGACGACCACATATCCTTGATCTCCGTCCATCGCTGACTCTTCAAACCTGGGCACAAGTAAAATATTGTTTTTAGGTAGTATGAAATTCTCATTAAAATCAATGACATATTCATTAAGGAGCAAGTTCACCTAATATTGTTGTTTCTTGGCACGTGCTCTTGTTATTGGTCCAGTCGGCAACTCGAGGCGTATGTCATGAGCATTAGCTAGAGGAGGAGAAGGTGTTGTAGGGATGCCCTCATCATCCTCCCCCTCTTGAAAAGGCATCGTCGTCGACGCTAGATCATCAGCCCCAAAGAATGGCAATAAATCAGCAACGTTGAATGTCGAGTTCACGCCATAGTCATCGCTCGGAAACTCGATTTTGTACGCATTATCGTTAATCCGCTCAAGCACTTTGAAAGGTCCATCTCGTCGTGGCAGCAACTTCGATTTGCGTCGATTTGGAAAGCGATCTTTGTGGTAGTGTAACCAAACTAAATCACCTAGCTGAAAAATCATCTTCTTTCTTTTCTCGTTCGCCTTGTCAGCATAGTACTTCGCCTTACGCTCAATTTCTTCTTCCACCTTGATGTGCAATTTCTTCGCATATTCAGCCCTATTTGATGCCTCCATATTTGTTCGTGATTGACTTGGAAGCGGCAACAAATCAAGTGGCGTAGTAGGCTTGAAACCATACACCACCTTAAATGGGCACATCTGTGTAGTAGAGTGGACGGCTCTGTTGTCGGCGAACTCAACATGTGGCAAACAGTCCTCCCACACCTTGATATTTTTCCTGATCATGGTCCTTAGCAGCATCGAAAGTGTGCAGTTCACCACCTCTGTTTGACCATCAGTTTGGGGATGACAAGTTGTGCTGAATAACAACCTTGTCCCTAGCTTCCCCAAAGTGTCTTCCAGAAATAACTCATGAATTTGAGATCGCGATCCGAGACAATGGTCCTGGGTATGCCATACAACCGCACTATCTCCCTGAAAAATAAATCAACAATGTGTGACGCATCGTCGCTCTTGTGGCACGAAATAAAGTGTGCCATCTTTGAAAATTGATCCACAACGACAAAAACAGAATCTCTCCCCCTCTTAGTCTGTCAGACACAACACGCGACGCACCAATCAAGCTTCGACACGTGTCACGATGCCTCGGGAAGCGTGGGTCCAAAAGCCCCTGGGTACATGCGGAGGCGGGCCTCCCCGCGCATCGGCGATGCGTCCGCTGAAGGAGCCCGTCTTTGCCCCACTCTTGACTCACTCCGGCGACTCCGCCAGGCATCCTCGACTCCACAGCTAAATGGCTCCAAGACACCTTCGACAACAGGTCCAGTTCCACATCCTCAATGCGAAGATAGGCCGCACCAGCAAGCAGCGGTTCTGTCCAAGATCATTGAAGGTCACAGGCCGCAGGGACGGAGGGGGCCAAGTGGCTCGGCAACATGGCTTCGGCCCGTGAAGCCCTTCACCATGAGAGGTTCCTATTGTAGGGGTGACCCCCACCTAAACCCAGCAGGCTTGTTAGAAGGTTGTAAGGCCCAAAATGGGATATGTATGATGACATAAATGCCCCTGCGAGGGATACCAGAGCATAAGGGCATAATTGTAAAGCACTCCCCATGTAACTATATATATATATATATACCATCCAGGCCATGGGGGAAACCCTAAGCATTGCTCACCTAACTCTCCACTACCATACCTCTCTCTCTGTTTGGTCTGTAACCACGACAATAACAACTTAGTATTAAAAATTAAATTAATTAATTATTACTACATATATACCACATGCATTGAGGCTTTGCTAGCTTAATTTATATTATAAACACAACAGCTATTTCCCCAACGATCGCTGAAGGTACATAACCAACAATTTTGACAATTTTGGCCTCCCACATGACGGGAACTGATCATGTATGGTCAAGTAGATGCAAACCATCTTCAATAACACTCACCAAAATTTAGATCTAAATTGTAATGCAAAGAAAAATAAATTTCATTACTAACCATATCTAGAACAACCAGGAATGTATGAATCTTCAAAGCTCAATCTCTGCCTCCTCCCACCAAATTAATTGGCCTGAAATTGCCTAGCTTGCCTCCTGAGCGAAAGAGTGCAGCACCGGCTAGATCTGGATCGAAATGAAGACAGATGCGGTTCTGAGCGGCGCAACAAATGTCTAGCGCCATTATCACAGACGGTTTTTTATTTAAAACCGTCTGTGATAATCAGCTTATCATAGACGGTTTTTAATAAAAAACCGTCTGTGATAATTCCAGATTATCACATACGGTTTTAAATAAAAACCGTCTGTGATACTGGAATATCACAGACGGTTCATCGGCAAAAACTGTCTGTGATACTCGTTTTTCTCCGACGCCACCAACACAGACGGTGTCCAAATTAAAACCGTCTGTGTTAGTATCGGTCACAGATGGTTTTGTCAAACTGTCTGTGATTTGGCGTCTAGTATTAGGCTTTCTGTAGTAGTGAACAAGTACGTCCTTGTGAATAAAGACCATGCTTTGTAGCTTATATGATAAGAAAGAGGTAGATGATTCATCGAAGGGAAATCCACAATCATTTCAATGCCAATGAAAAATGATGTAAATCCTCCATGTTAAATTCACAAGTAAAAATGTAACAAGAGCATAAAAATTGTTATTACATCCATATATCGTCTATAATCAACATGTTAACCTACAAAAACTCTTCCTTCGTGGTAACATTTCCTCCTCTTCTCCATATGATTCAGAATCCTGGATGGCATTATCACATCGTGTGCTGACCTGCATGTTTTCATGAGCATTTGTTCCAACAGGAGCATCTGGACCTTCTGCATCCTCGTCAGGCTCACTTTCAGATGCTTGCTGATTCTGCAACAAAGAAAGGAATGATCAGTAAACAAGTTAAAGCTAAACTGATGTCATATAAAACATATGCATCAATGATGTATTTATGTAATGAAACAAACCTCTTGAACTAGACTGACGAAGTTGTAAACTGGAGCAGTAAGCAGCCTGCAAGTTTCTTCTAGTTTTTGAAACTTGAGACCATGTATGGACTGCCGGTAGCCCTTAGGTGCAAACTGGCTTGTAGAACATTGCAGTAAGTTTCAAGATAAGTAAACTGTTGTACTAATTTAGTCATAAGATAAGTAAACTGTTGTAAAACATAGCATACAATTGTTGTACTGAATTTAGTCACAAGATAAGTAAACTAGAAAAACTGAACCAAATTTTCCATGCTGGTAGGTTACCATAAACTTTGGTCATACGCATCATCAATCGGTTCAAGTACAGACGTTTGTGTTTTGCGTGATGCTTACCTAGTCAGGTGCTAGCCATCATCAATCGGTTCATGAAGTACAAAAAAATGATCATCAACAGCAAGCACGAGTGAACCATCTAGCATGCAAACAAGGCTAAGAGCAAGCAGTAACATATCCAACTGATCTAATTTCTTTCGGTGTTCATGAACACCAAGCACAAGAACCATCTGGTGTCAAATAAAAGCACAAACACATGTACAGATTCATTCCAGATCTGGGCACCAAAAAAAATTTACACCAACTATGAATCATTCTAGGTCTACGCACCAAAATGAATCATTCTAGTCAAGCACCGACAGGAGCTCTAGATCAATTAACCAAATGAGAAGTGGTTTTATATTTTTCTCTCTAATAAGAGTAACACCAAACTCAAAACACATGAAGAGGTAAATAACATCTCTCTACCATTCATCGTGCTTTAAAAATTATGTAAATTACAGTTGAGAAAACCACAGAAATACCTTTCTTAATGAAAACAGATATAAGGACAGAGGAGAAGGACCAAAGAGTAGGCGGCAGCCTCTTATCTCCACAGGACCGGCAGCGATTCAGCACGTGGCATGGGGAGACGGGTTGATGGCGAGGGAATCTAGATGAGCGGCGAGGAACTCCGAGTGGCTAGCCTAGGGATCTTGAGTGGCAAGGAGCTCCAGTCATTTTGGTGGAGGCCGGACGTAAGGATGGATCTTGGGAATGGCAACCATGAGAGAGCTTCGGGGTGGCTACTAGAGATGAGGGAGCTAGGGGGTGGCGGCTAGGAACAAGGGAGCTCGAGGGATTCATGAGACAGAGGGTGCAAATGGAGTAGTTCGATGGTATTTGTAGGCAATAACACTTCAATGGGTACTTTGTTTGAGTGTGGTGGCTTCTCACAAGAATCCACCATAAGGTTGCTTCTCCTAGCTAGTTCATTTTTTATTTTGCTCCTCACGAGAAGCAGAATCGGGTCATTTTGGGAAGTTGCCTGTTTGGCATAGCTCTACGAGATCTGAAGGAGATGCTGGAAGCAGGAGGTATACCAAACACCCTCTTAGTGATGAAAATGGATTAGATAGTTTTTGACCTATCCGGACTATTTTCAAATACGGATATTGTCGGCTTGGATATTTGTCAGATAGTATCCGATTGGAAATGAATATGGATTTTTTATCATATACGAATACTGATTCGATAACTCACTATCCGTCAAATATGAATATGGATTCAGATTGTCATGGTATTCAAGGGCCGGATATCAACAACATATATTCTTTATTTCAGTCCAGTCCATTTACATGATACTTTAATAGTCTATTATACATTAACATATGTTAGGACCTAGAATTTGTATTCCAAATCCACATGTGTTAACTGCACTAGTCCCATGATCATTAATTAGCACACATATTCAATAACATTCATATCACATCCATACATGATAATTTTAAACTAGGTAGTGTATATAGGTAGCAACCGAACATAAGCATACACGCTAAAATTTACAACACATGGGCCGACCAGACAAATAGAGCATGCAACATAAACGGTTCAACAGAATCAAAGATAAAAGAGGTATAAAAAAACCAGCAAGTATGATCATGGTAAGACCATAGTAACCATTGTTTTCATCGCCAAAACATACTGCGCAAAAGTAACTACAAGGCGGACCTTCTTTTGCATCCTCTGAATATGTTCAACAAGTAACCGTGAGTACAAAAATGGTACTTCGCAATACTTTGTAGCAAAGTTATATAGTATGTAAGCTAAGACAAAGGTGGCTGTCTATTCTGGTTTAATTTGCACAAAATTAGCTTTTATTTGCGATAACAAATTATAGATTGCAAATAAAAGTTGTAAAAGCATTTGAATTTAATAAGCAATTAATATTAAAGCATAAATAGAATAATTTAGAACAAGAGGCCTTTTGTCACAGAATTTTAAAACAGTGGCAATAACCTTGTCGGACAAGCTATGCATGTATTTCCCATCCATACATTCTCGTAACCATTTTCATAAAAAAGAGGCTTGCTACCACAAAATGATAAACAGCCGCAACCCATTTTCCCAAGGTCAACTATGCATGGAACCATATCCATACATTTCCCAAACCAAGCTACCAAACATAAAACTACTAAGGTGAAGAATTCACCAAGTCATCCATGACCGAGGACATAGTTATTTGAATAGTTTTACACTCTACAGAGGTTGTACATTTTACCCACATAACATAAATATCCCACTACATTATACATGTCATGCAATACCATCAGTACCCGCCTTAAGAGTTCATGACTGTAGGACCCAGATTTTACAATCCGGAATCCTCTGTGATTCCACCGCAGTATTCCCTGGATTAGTAGATAGTGCTCATAGATACAGTACTGGACATCAAAATACATATCATGCGGAAGCATAAATCTAATAGTAGACTTACTCATGGGCCAAGCAAGCCGAAATCAATAAAATACAGCAGCGGAAAGGAAGCACACAGGTGGGACCCTCAGGACGTGCCCACAGGCAACCAACTAGGGGTGCGTGACCTAGTTCTTGACATCTTTATCTTCTTCACCATCTTGTCTGGGTGTATTGCTGAAGCGTAACGATCTGTCTCTTGATTCTGGATTTATTTGAGTGAGTGTGGGTGAGCACAAACCACCATGCTCCGCGAGCCAATACACAGTATGCAAATAGATAACATGCATGGCTTCCACTGTACCACATACCAGCCCCCATACCATCCGCCCAGATATTCTAGCAAGTTAGGGTTTTTGGGAGCATAAAATAATCATGTTAAAATATACCAGTCATTTCCACCATGACTTCCCAAATCAGTTACTCATGATTAAAAGTGATGCTTGGAGCATTTTGGTGCCCCCGAGTACCTAAGCAATACTAAGCAGTAGCATATAATTACAGACTTATTTTCAAAAATTTTAACATTATAATTTTGCTAGGGTGACAAGGCTCAGATATTCAAATGTCTCAAATGAGTGTAGTACTAGCAAGGTCATTAATGGGCATATAACTAGAAGCTATAAATCAACATAACTTTTGCATCTAAAATAACAGCATTCAAGTTGATAATTTAAAACGGGATTTGTTGTGGCTACAGACCAAACAGAGAGAGATGTGGTAGTGGAGAGTTGGGAGTGTGTGATGAGTAATGGCCTTGCCCTTCCCCATGGCCTGTATTCCACATATATATACATGGGGAGTGCTTTTACAATTATACCCTTACATCTGAGTATTCCCTTCAGGGGCACTTATGTCATTACACATGGCCTATTCTAGGCCTTATAACCTTCTAACAGGCCTGCTGGGTTTAGGTGGGGGCCACCCTACAACAGGAGCCTCTCATGGTGAAGGGCTTTACAGGGCCGAAGCCATGTTGCCGAGTCCTTTGGCCCCCTCCGTCCCTGCGGCCTGTGAACTTCTCCGAACTTGCGGAGCTTTGATGTGCAGCAGGGTCTGAGGCCGTAGTCGAAGCCGATGCCTGGATTGCAGCTGAGGTGGACGCGCGAGCGTTCCGTCTCGAGCCGGCGGTAGACGCGCGCGCGCTCCGTCCCCTACTCTTCGAACGGGTGGCAGCGGACCTGGCGCCTAGCCGAAGTAGACGCGCGCGCGCTCCGTCCCCTACCCTTCGAACAGGTGGCAGTGGAGCTGGCGCCTAGCCGAAGTAGACGCGCGCGCGCTCCGTCCCCTACCCTTCGAACGGGTGGCAGCGGAGCTGGCGCCTAGCCGAAGTGAGTCGGGGGCGTTGCGCTGGCATAGGTAGGCGTAGCGGGCCCCTGAGCCGCCGCATATGCATCAAGTGATAGCGGACGCGCTGCAACGCTCCTTCTTCTGGCCGTCCACGTGGCGAAGCGTGCTTGGCGCGGTGTGGGCCTTGAGGCGTCGTGGCCATTTAATGTGACGACGGACTTCCGGCGGTTGGATTTCCGCCGGTTGGACTCCTGCCGATTGGACTTCCGTCGGTTGGCTCCCCTGCTGATGGGGTATATATACGGTGCTGGTGCGGCGTTGGTGCGGCGTTGTTCCTGCATGTCTTTGGATAGAAGCTGCTCCCCTAAAATGGGCCCCTTCTGTGCATCAACATTCCCTAGCGACGCTGAGCGGCTTGAGGGATGTTGATGTACAGACGGAGGTCCATTTTTCTTGGGAGCTTGGTTAGCGTTTGTTATGGGTGACCAATCGCGCTTCCTGCCCTCGTGCTGCGTTTCTACATACGACGGCAAGGTTTGCCCTGTTCTTCTTAACAGACCTACCTTCAGTCGGGGTTCCTGATGGAGCTCGTCCGCATCACTTTGAAAAAATGCTGATGCACTGAAGGTGGCCTGTTAAGGAAAACAAGTCAAACTTTGCGCGACATGACCTTCGCTTTTGCAGTGTGTGGGAGGTGCCAACGGGCGAGTTCGTGTGCGCGGGTCCGTTTCTCGAAGTCAAGGTCCAGGCCGAAGCCGCGGCCAGGTTGGTGTGCCGATCGAGAAGACGGCCTCCTACGCGCGCGTCGCGCTCTCGTACGAAGATGGCAAGGTTTGACCTGTTCTCGTAGACAGATATGCTTGAGCTCATCTGCATCGGCTGATTGTGCCAACTGGGGCTATCATCAGGGAACGTTGATGTACTGAAGCTTATCTGTCTATGAGAACCCGTCAAAACCTGCCGCACATCGGCCGTTGCGCTCCCAAAATATGGAAAGCCCAGACGCCTAAATCCCTGATGGTTTAGGTCATGAGGTTGTCGCGCATGCTTTGATGCCGAAGTGGCCGCCTGCCCTTTCCCCACGGAGGCAGAGGTCATGTCAAGGCTGCCGCCGAGGTTGCTTGGCCCGCGGCGGCTTGCCGCTATACCCCGGCGCAGGGCCGAGGCAGGTGGCAAAGTATCTCAGCTAAAGCGGAGGTTCGCCCGTATTAAGCTGTCGAAGTCGACGCAGCAGAACTGATGCCAAGTCGAAGGAGACGCGCACGCGCTCCGTGCCTAGCCGAAGTAGACGCGCGCGCGCTCCGTCCCCTACCCTTCGAACGGGTGGCAGCGGAGCTGGCGCCTAGCCAAAGTAGACGCGCGCGCGCTCCGTCCCCTACTTTTCGAACGGGTGGCAGCGGAGCTGGAGCCTAGCCGAAGTAGACGCGCGCGCTCCGTCCCCTACCCTTCGAACGGGTGGCAGCGGAGCTGGCGCCTAGCCGAAGTAGACGCGCGCGCGCTCCGTCCCCTACCCTTCGAACGGGTGGCAGCGGAGCTGGCGCCTAGCCGAAGTGAGTCAGGGCGTTGCGCCGGCATAGGTAGGCGTAGCGGGCCCCTGAGCCGCCGCATATGCATCAAGTGATAGCGGACGCGCTGCGACGCTCCTTCTTCTGGCCGTCCACGTGGCGAAGCGTGCTTGGCGCGGTGCGGACCTTGAGGCGTCGTGGCCATTTAATGTGACGACGGACTTCCGGCAGTTGGATTTCCGCCGGTTGGACTCCTGCCGATTGGACTTCCGTCGGTTGGCTCCCCTGCTGATGGGGTATATATACGGTGCTGGTGCGGCGTTGTTCCTGCATGTCTTTGGATAGAAGCTGCTCCCCTAAAATGGGCCCCTTCCGTGCATCAACATTCCCTAGCGACGCTGAGCGGCTTGAGGGATGTTGATGTACAGACGGAGGTCCATTTTTCTTGGGAGCTTGGTTAGCGTCTGTTATGGGTGACCAATCGCGCTTCCTGCCCTCGTGCTGTGTTTCTGCATACGACGGCAAGATTTGCCCTGTTCTTCTTAACAGACCTACCTTCAGTCGGGGTTCCTGATGGAGCCCGTCCACATCACTTTGAAAAAATGCTGATGCACTGAAGGTGGCCTGTTAAGGTAAACAAGTCAAACTTTGCGCGACATGACCTTCGCTTTTGCAGTGTGTGGGAGGTGCCAACGGGCGAGTTCGTGTGCGCGGGTCCGTTTCTCGAAGTCAAGGTCCAGGCTGAAGCCGCGGCCAGGTTGGTGTGGCGATCGAGAAGACGGCCTCCTACGCGCGCGTCGCGCTCTCGTACGAAGATGGCAAGGTTTGACCTGTTCTCGTAGACAGATATGCTTGAGCTCATCTGCATCGGCTGATTGTGCCAACTGGGGCTATCATCAGGGAACGTTGATGTACTGAAGCTTATCTGTCTATGAGAACCCGTCAAAACCTGCCGCACATCGGCCGTTGCGCTCCCAAAATATGGAAAGCCCAGACGCCTGAATCCCTGATGGTTTAGGTCATGAGGTTGTTGCGCGGGCTTTGATGCCGAAGTGGCCGCCTGCCCTTTCCCCACGGAGGCAGAGGTCATGTCGAGGCTGCCGCCGAGGTTGCTTGGCCCGCGGCGGCTTGCTGCTATACCCCGGCGCAGGGCCGAGGCGGGTGGCAAAGTATCTCAGCTAAAGCGGAGGTTCGCCCGTATTAAGCTGTCGAAGTCGACGCAGCAGAACTGGCGCCAAGTCGAAGGAGACGCGAACGCGCTCTGTGCCTAGCCGAAGTAGACGCGCGCGCTCCGTCCCCTACCCTTCGAATGGGTGGCAGCGGAGCTGACGCCTAGCCGAAGTAGACGCGCGCGCGCTCCGTTCCCTACTTTTCGAACGGGTGGCAGCGGAGCTGACGCCTAGCCGAAGTAGACGCGCGCGCGCGCTCCGTCCCCTACCCTTCGAACGGATGGCAGCGGAGCTGGCGCCTAGCCGAAGTAGACGCGCGATCCTTGATGCCGAGGCCGGGACTGGAGCCTGCTATGCTAGAGGCTCAGCGGTGGTCTGAGTTGCAACTTCACACCGCGAACACCGCCACGCGTGCCGTGATTGCGGTCTCACGATGCGGCCATGCGCTATAAAGGTTCCTGGAATCGCGCCGGCCCCCCGGTTTGCCAGAGCTAGGTTGTCGTACCGTGCGACACGCCTCGGCGTGTGCAGGGCACGCGGCGGCTTGTAACTGGTGCGCAGCAGGATGTGAACGGTTGCGTGATCGCAGTTGCTCGCCTCTTCCCTAGGGAAGGTGGACACGGGGCGGGCGATGAGTGGCGCAGCGTCGAAGCTGTTGTGATCCCATGGCCCATTAGTGCTCTTTTAATGGCGGCTGGAGTCGTGTCGACGCTTGGCCTCGCGTGCTCCAGCATCTCATGCGGGGGTTGACACGCGGCGGGGGGCCACTGGAGCGTCGTGCTCTGACGGTTCTTACCGCTGTGGTCGCGCCCCTTCGTCTTCGGTTATGGGGAATTGTGCGGGACGGACCTTTGTACGACTGCGGTCGCGTCCGGTACGCGGACCGTCGCGACGCTTCGGCATCGGGGCGAGGTGGCTTGAAATAGGCCTCGTAACCGCGCCCCCGCAGTCTATGGCCCCTTCTTGCTTGCATCGCCTTCCATACTTCCGTAGTATTCTCGCCGCTATACTCCTTTTGCGAGAAGTGATGGCATCTGGTGGCAAGCGTGGTCAGGTGGCTAGTGCCTGCGGCATTCGCCGGCGATCTTCACCGCTAGAGGTGAAGTACTCGCTCAGCGAACGCGACCCGGCGGCGGCGGACAAGTGGTGGCTGGCGGCGGAGAAGGAAGGCGTGTTCTCCGGCGAGCTGGGCCCCTCGCTCGTGACCAAGAAGACCATTCAAGCGCTGCTGCGTGCGGGAAAGCTGTCCGAGCGCCAGGCGGTACGATTGCCCACCGCCGATGAGACGGAACCGCGCCCCGAGAGGTCAGAGGCGCTCGTATTCGTCGCCTTTTTTGACGCGGGGCTCCGCATCCCGGCGGCGGCGATCGTGGGCGACGTGTTGCGGACCTTCGGGCTGGAGCTGGCGCAACTGACCCCGAACGCCGTGGCCCAGCTCGCGGTGTACAGTTGGGCCTTACGATCGGGAGCGTACTGGCCCAGTGCTTCGTTGTTCGGCTACCTGCATGAGGCACGGTGCCAGCCCAAGGAGCGGAAAGACGGGACGCTGTCGAACTTCGGCAGCGTCACCTTTATTCTTCGGTCAACTTGCAGCAAGCTCTTCCCTGCGAACTCCACTCGCGGGAAGTGGGAGTCTCACTGGACGAAGCGGTGGTTCTACCACCGTGTGGAGAGTGGGAGCGGCCTTGAGTGCACGGGCTGGCCGTTCGCGTTTAAGACCTCGCCCGGCTGGACGCTCGACGATGAGGACAGGCGGAGGGCCCGGCGGCTCGTAGGCATGGCTGCCCGCTTCAACATGCGCGACCTCGCCGAAGAGTACGTGATGTACGGCGTGGCGCCTTGCCGCCGAGAAGCTTCGAGACGACAATGTTTCGCCGTCGATCTGCTCGCTGCCGGCACCCTCCGGTCTTCGTAAGCCTCGACCGTATCTCCCCCTTGTTCACGCGAAACGCGTTACGTGCTAATCTTGTCTCCTGCTTTGCTTTAGGGATTTGCTTGAAGGATGTGGAGCAGGCTGCGCGCGTATCCCTGAGGCCGTATACCAGTAGGGAGCACGAGCAGCGCGCGTCCGCTACCGCCGAGGCGGAGCTGGGGAGAATAAACCGCGTGTGCGAGGCCCTGGGCCTTGCCGTGCTGGACCGTGCTGCTCCGGACGACGGCGCAACGAGGAAGAAGGCGCCATCTCGCAAGAGGGGCCGAGGTGGAGCGTCTGCCGTGCTTGGTGCGGCAGCTACCACTGCTGCTGCTAGCGCTCCCGAGGGCGCGGCAGACGCGGAGTCGGATTCGGCGAAGTATGCCGACTCGGGCTTGGATGGCGCGGACGCCGGGGGCGAAGGGTCTTCGGCGGGTGCGCTGGACGGCGGGCTTGCTACGAGCAGCCGGAGGGGGGAAGTCTCATCACCCGCGGCGGTCGTTGAGACAGAATCCGTGCAAACCGGTGGTGCTGAGGTGGAGCCTTCGGCCGTGGCCGCTGCGATGCTGGAGACGCCCTCCGCTGGGACTCTCGGGGCTGGATCTTCACCGGCAGCAGTGGCCGAAACCAAGGTGCCCTTCGCGGAGGTCGCCATGGCGGGGTCTTCGCCCCCGGGTGCTACAGCCGCGGGGGCCCCTACGGCAGCGGCTGCTGGGGCGGTGTCGCCGCCACTTGCTCCGGCGAAGCGGCCGTGTCTGCGACCGGAGCTTCATCGAACGTCGAGGGGATTCGTTGTGGCGACGGGCATCGGGAGCCTGTGGGACTCTTATGCGTACGCCGACGTCCCCGCGGTGCACGCCCCCTCCGCGCCCCAAGCCACACCATCCGCTGCGCAGGAACGGTCGGCGCCGGCCCCGAACGCGGAGGCTTCTGCTCGCGGCGGGACCACGCCTTCCGCGGGGACTTACGCCACCGCTACTCCGCCTGGTACTAGGGGGGCGGGCCCCCGAAGCCCTCCTTTCACTACCGAAGGTAAGGTGGCTTGGCTTCTCTGGTGTTTTCTTTGCTGTGCCTTGCGGTGCTCACCAGCGTCCCCGTCTGTAGCGTCGCTTATTCTGGAGGAGCCCTTGGCGGAACATGGGGGTCCTCGTGTCGGCAGGGCGACCACCGCGAGCCCGAGCCCAGCGGACTTCGTGCCCCCGCCGGAGACGCTGAGGGCGTGGCGCGGGATTGTGGATGACGCAGCTGCCAGCGTCGGCGAGCAAGTGGTGCAGACTTACGAGGCAGGGCGTCTCGGGGCCAGCACTACGACCTATTTAAAGTCTTGTGGACTGGCGCGTGCGAAGGCGGACCTCCGCACTACGACCTGTTTAAAGTCTCGTGGACTGGCGCGTGCGAAGGCAGACCTCCGCCTCCCTACCCCGAGGTGGGGGCAGCCTCTGGTGTACCCTGTACTCCGCGTGCGCGCCGATGCTGGGGCCAGCCTCTGGCGCGCTACGTCGGTACTTGGTGCTCTCGGAGTTGGTTTCCATAGTACACCCTGCGTACGCCTCCCGCGATGTGCGAAGGCGGGCCTCGACGCGCTGAGGAGGTGCGCGATTGACAACCACACAAGATTCGCGCCGCGTTTGCGTTTTGCCAAGCGCACAGGGACAGCATTCGCATCTTATTTATACTCCGTAGAGTGCGTGGGATCGACGTCCACGTCTTATTTATACTCCGGGGAGTATGCACGCGGACGACGTCCGTGGCATGCGCGGGATTCGCGTCTTGTTTATACTCCGTAGAGTGCGCAGGGAGAACATCCGCGTCTTATTTATACTCCGTAGAGTGCATGCGGAGGCGTCCCCCCACACGTCTTTGTTTATACTCATGCCCGTGTTTTCGACGGAGAGTGCACACGCGAACGTGCGTCTTCGGTTTATACTCATATCCGTACCCCTGGCTACAGAGAGTGCACACGCGAACGTGCGTCTTCGGTTTATACTCATACCCGTACCCCTGGCTACAGAGAGTGCAGACGTGAACGCGCGTCTTCGGTTTATACTCATACCCGTACCCCTGGCTACGGAGAGTGCACACGCGAACGTGCGTCTTCGGTTTATACTCATACCCGTACCCCTGGCTACGGAGAGTGCACACGCGAACGTGCGTCTTTGGTTGATACTGCGGGAGCACGCGCGTAGGCGAAGCCTCCGCGCGTTCTCGCCGCGTATTTTTGCACAACGGTAATATGTTGGCGACAAACAGAACTTTATTACATTCCCGTTTGCGCGGGTAAGCGATTACATATGACAGAGGTACTAACCATTCGTGCTCGGCGCGGCCGGAGCCTCTGGTAGTTGCACTATCGATAGGGCTTGCCGAGTCGCCCCCGGATGACGCCGTGGGTCTCCGCACGGTGGTGCCGATCCTAAGTGTGCCGCTGCTCACCGCGACGGGGACATCTGGTGCCGTGCTCGATGCGCCGGGCCATGTCCTGGTCGCCACGAACGGTAATGATGGCTCGCGGCCCCGGGAGCTTCATGCATAAATAGCCGTGATGCGATATTTCCCCAAAAGAGTTGAGGATTGGACGCCCCAATATGGCATTGTAAGGGTATGGGAGATCGACGACGTCGAACATAGCGTCTTCGACCCTTTCATTGTCGCCCTGGCCGAAGGAGACCTGCAGGCATATTTGGCCGAGCGCCCGTACGGGTTGTCCTCCGAAGCCTTGCAGCGGGACTCTCGATGGGCCGAGGCGGCTTCGAGGGATCCCCATCTGGTCGAAGGCTGCCGCAAACAGAATGTTCGCGGAACTGCCGCCATCAACTAGGGCACGTCCCACGTCGCATCCCGCTATAACGACTCGGACGACCAGGGGGTCGTGGTGAGGAAGCTCCACGCCTTGGGTGTCGGCGGGTGTGAACGTGACTTCGTGCTGTGCCCAGTCCGGCGGTGTCTGCGCTGGGTATGCCGCCACGTGGTGTAGCCTTCGTACGTAGGCCTTCCGCTGCCATGCCGAGGCGAACTCCAGCAAGGAGCCTCCGGAGATGACATTGATAACCCTGCGGTGGGCGGCCTCCGGGGCCTGTAGCTGCAGGAGGCCCCCCTGAGGCTGCTGCACATGGGCCACCACGGGCGGGCGTGCTTCCAGGTTCCTTTCCCTGGTGACGCTCTGGCGAAGCGCCGCGATAGAGGTGCACGTGCGCGTGTCGTGGGTGCCGCGACCGTGGACTTCGCACCACAGCCCATGGTGCTGGTCGTCGTAATCTCCACGGCCTCTATCGTCGCGGCCCCGGCCACGGCCGTGTCCCCGGCCTCGGCGCCCCCGACCGCCCCGACCCGCGGGGGCGCTTTCGTCGGAACCGCCTTCAATGTCGAGGACGTACCGGCCTCGCCGCGACTTCTGCTGGCCACACTTGGGCCTATCGGACGGCTCCTTGTGCGGGGCGTCCTTGCGCTCGGGCGCGTCCTTGGACGACTCCTGCTTTCGTTTTCCCTTCGAAGAACCGTCCTTCGGCGGATCTTCGGCTTTTGCCGAGGCACCGGCCTGGTTGGTGTCGGAGTCGTCGCTTTGCCTTCGCCGTGCGTCCTCTTCTGCCCTGGCGTATTCTTCCATTTTGTCAAAGAGCTTCGTCACTGTCTTGATTGGCTTCCGTGCGTTGTACTCGGCCATCGGGCCCGGGCGAAGGCCCTGTATGGCTGCATTGACAACGGTGGTTTCTTTAACGTCTTTGACTTGACAACGTATCTTCGCGAAGCGTTTGAAGTAGTCCCGGAGCTTCTCCGAAGGTTTCTGCTTCACGGCGAAGAGCTGGTCCGCGTCAACCCGCTCGACATAATTTCCTTGAAAGTTGTTGTGAAGGCGGTCGCGGATTTGCTCCCACGCGTAGATGGAGTTCGGCTCTAAGGTAAAAAACCAGGAGAGCGCCACTCCTTGCAACGCGAGGGGGTGTCCCTTCGCCTTTGTGGTGTCATCTCCGCCCGCGGCCTCGATTGCGGTTTCGTACACGCGCACGAACTCGCAGGGGTCCATGTCGCCTTTGTAGGGCTCGATGACACTGGGAAATTTGAAGTCTTCGGGCCACGCCGCCTGCTGTAGTCCTGCCGAAAGCGGGGACTCTGGATCGACGCGTCGCAGCGGGACGCGGCTGGATGTGGGGGCGTCGCGACCATCCGCCCTTTCCGACGTGGGCTCTGGCGCGACCACCGGCGTGGCCTGCTGGCTCCGAGCCTCTTGTATGTCTCGAACAGCCCCGCGAAGATCCCCTAGCTCCTGCTGGAACACTTTGAGGGCCGCCAGCAGGGCGCTTTCCACTACCTACGCGGGCGGGGCCGCCGGCACGTCCAGCGGACGGGCCGGCACTGGTACGATCGCCTCGCGAGCTCCCGAGCTGTCGGCCGCTCCGTTGTGGCTACCTCCGACCGTCCGGTCCGCGCTACCGACAAGTGTTGCGGCGAGGGCGGCGAGGTTGGTTGTCGCAGCGCCATTGACGGGGTTGGCCATCGCAGCGCCGGTGGCGGGGTCGGTCGTCGCAGCGCCAGTGGCGGGGTCGGTCATCGCAGCGCCAGTGACGGGGCCGGTCGTCGCAGCGCCAGAGGCGGGGTTGGTCGTCGCGGCGCCAGTGGCGGGGTCGGTCGTCGCAGCGCTAGTGACGGGGTTGGTCGTCGCGGCGCCAGTGGCGGGGTCGGTCGTCGCAGCACGAGCGTCGACGTCCTCGACCACCGCGCCTGCGTCGTCACCCGCGCCCGCAACAGCCGATGCCGAAGCCCTGGTACCCATGCGACGCTCCGACCCGGTCGCCTTCTTTCCCTTCGCCGCCGTTGACGAAGCTTTTTTCGGTGCCATCCTTCAGATTTCAGGCTTGCTCCTGTCCTCCCCACGGACGGCGCCAACTGTTGTGGCTACAGACCAAACAGAGCGAGATGTGGTAGTGGAGAGTTGGGAGTGTGTGATGAGTAATGGCCTTGCCCTTCCCCATGGCCTGTATTCCACATATATATACATGGAGAGTGCTTTTACAATTATACCCTTACATCTGAGTATTCCCTTCAGGGGCACTTATGTCATTACACATGGCCTATTCTGGGCCTTATAACCTTCTAACAGGCCTGCTGGGTTTAGGTGGGGGCCACCCCTACAACAGGATTAATTTGCAGAAAATATAGGTTCAATATGATCAAAGTATTGACTCGCCTTGCGCAGTTTACCGTGGTCTTGAGCTCACTCAATGCTTTCTCTTGACCTTCTGGTCTTAATCTTCACTTTGCTCTTGACCAAGCTTGATCCCTTGATTCTTCAAGACTCCAAGTTCTAATTACGCGCTAACAACTGAATCCAAATAAATGCAAATAACTCAAAAATGTCCAAATAAATTCAATTGAACTTGATTATATTTTATTATGACTAAATAGGTGATCTAAGACAAGGTTGATTGGGTGTAGAGTTTTGACGTGGTTAAAGCGGTTGGAGCAAGGGGAAGAATGAAGGAGAGAATTATGCCGAGACAGAGGTCAAGAAGGATTTAGGATATAGGAATATTCATAGGAATATTCCGCTTCAGACTTGAGAATTGCTTGGCATAGCTGATGGTAAAATACGATGACTCGATCTTTTTATTAATAGCTTCTTTTATTATTTTTTTGTATTTATCAAGGAAGTTCCATGAGTCAAGTTAGACCTATGAATCGGTGTAAGAGTATAGTGCATTAGATTTATCATTAGGGTATGTATTCCTCGTAACTTAGGGTTTTAGTTATGATTAATAGTAATCTTTATTAAATTTGAACATTTAACCAAAGTTGTTTTTCTTTATCAATGTCTTTAATTAATAATTAGTCTTTTAGATAATTATTCAAGCCACATTAATTAATCATATATGAACTAATACAAATTTAAATCTTAAATAATCTCATTTACATCCTAGTTAAATTTATTAGCTTCTCGAAATTATTCTCTAATTTTCTTTGATTTTTATTAATTAAAATGGGTTACAAAAAATGGAATAAAATGTGAGGAAAAAGGTGCAGCCGATGGATTCGAACTCAGGACCTCGGCTGCAAGAGTGTTAGGCGCACGCTGGTGACCAACTGGGCGACGGGCGCTTTGTGACTAGAGGTGGTGGACAAATTAGAAGAGGGAACGCATGGGCCGGAGCAAAACAGAGGAAACGGCCGACGCTGCCGAGCGGCGAGGGCTCCAGCGAGGGAAGGCTAGAGGGGTAGGGCAGACCGACAAAATGGGATCCCGGGGAGTCGAGGTATCCAGTGGGGGAGGTAGCGCGGCCTGAGATGGCGTAGGCTGGCTTGGGCGGCGGTTTGAGCGGCTGGCAACAAGGTGGAAAAGGTGATGTGCACTAGCCCGGGAGAGCCATTGCACCGATTTGCCTGATCTCACGGCGTAGGATCAAGAACGGTACTTTGGGGAAAATTTGTAACCCAACGATGAGGAAGCCAACCGTAGCCTGCTATCCGAGACAATCGTTAGTCCACAAACCTAAATATTAACTCACACAGCTACACTCGATGGCGTAGAAGCACAAGCTAGATTGAATTCGCGGGGAATCACAAGAACTCGATAAACAAGAACACTCTCATTGTTCTTAATAAAATCAATCTCCAAAAGAAAAGTCATCCCTACGGATAGGAGTAGAGGGGTATATATACTAAGAACAACCCTCCTAGCTGGGTATGAATATAAGTCACCACGTTGGAAGGTGGAAGGCCAACTGGTTGAAGCATTCAAGGAGTCTTCTCAAATTCTCGCGCGTCTGCTCAACTTCTGCGCAGTCTTTAGTAAAACAGCAATAACTCTCTCCTCGGAAGTCCAAAAGACGAACCGTTTGTTGGAGGTGAAAATAGACTTGATTATCTTTCAATCCATATAGGATATGCACAGTAAAACGTGACAGGTTGGTGCGCAAGCCTTCAGAAATTCTTCAGTTTTTGGAAAGCATTTATCAGCATGTGCAGCTGTTACTAAAATGACCATAACTTTATTTACACAACTCCAAATGATGCACAGTTTGAAACATTGGAAAATAGACTGGACAAGCCATCCATTGGTCTGGTGTATGTTGGTTGGAAACATTATAATTCATGCAGATAATGATTGCAAAACTCGTTAGTTTTCTGGATCTCCCTGTTCCTCTCCAATGCACCTGAGTTCAATCAAAGAAGAAGAGGTGGGGGGCACGACCAAGTCACAAGAATCTAAAATGTAGCTTAGGTTAGCATTCATCTGATCATTTATTTGCTTAGCACGTCTTCTCGTGATTGGTCCTTAATATTGTTGGTCCTTGAGATGATCATCTTCAGTGTGGTTATTGAAGGTTGGGATGTCCTCATCATCCTCCCCCTCTTGAAAAGGAGTTATCCTCGACTCGTTTGGTCCATAGTATGGAGAGAGGTCAGAGACATTGAAGGTCTCACTAACACCATACTTACTGGGGAGATCAATCTTGTAGGCATTGTCATTGATCTTTTTAACCACTTTGAAAGGACCATCACCGTGGGGCTGTAACTTGCACTTGCGTAACTCTGGAAAACGTTCTTTTCTCAAGTGCACCCAAACAAGCTCTCCCAGTTCAAACACTAGCTTCTTTCTTCCTTTATTTGCTCATTGCACATACTTTCTTGTCATCTCCTCTATATTCGACTTCGCTTTCTCATGAATCTTCTTAATGAAATCAGCACGTTTACTAGCATCCATATTAGCTCGTTCCTGCAATGGCAATGGCAAAAGATCGATTGGAGCAATAGGTTTAAATCCATAAACAATCTCAAATGGACATAATTTTATAGTAGAATGTACCGCCCTGTTATAAGCAAATTCCACATGCGGAATGCACTCTTCCCACATCTTCAACTTATGCTTAACAACCGTTCGCAACATCATAGAAAGTGTACGGTTCACAACCTTAGTTTGTCCATCAGTTTGAGGATGACAGGTAGCATAGAATAGCAGCTTAGTACCAAGCTTTCCCCACAACATCTTCCAAAAGTATCTCAAAAACTTTGTATCACGGTCTGAGACAATTGTGTTTGGAACACCATGTAGACGCACGATTTCCCTGAAAAACAAATCGGCAACATGTGAAGCATCGTTGCTCTTATGACATGGAATAAAATGAGCCATTTTACTAAAACGATCAACCACCACAAATACCGAATCCCTCCCCCTCTTAGTCTGTGCCAATCCTAACACAAAATCCATAGAGATATCCTTCCACGGAACACTAGGAATAGGTAAAGGCGTGTATAAACCATGGGGATTAAGACGACACTTAGCTTTATGGCATGTAATGCATTTCAACACGTAGCGTTCCACATCTCGCCTCATCTTTGGCAAAAAAAATGATCAGCCAGCACACTCTCGGTCTTTTTAGCACCAAAGTGACCCATAAGACCACCTACATGAGCTTCCTGCAATAAAAGTAATCAAACAGAGCAATCTGGAATGCACAATTTGTTAGCTCTAAATAGGAAACCATCATGCAAATGATACTTATCCCAACCTTTTCCATTACCACACTTGGAGTAGGGTTCAGCAAAGAACATGTCAATAGCATACAATTCTTTGACACTCTCTAGACCCAAAATTTTAACATCTAGTTGGGAAAGTAACATATGTCGTCTAGACAATGCATCTGCTACTTCATTATCCTTCCCCTTCTTATATTTAATAATGTATGGAAATGATTCTATGAACTCACTCCAACGTGCGTGTCTACGGTTTAGTTTTAACTGAACTTTAAGATGTTTCAGTGATTCATGGTCAAAATGTATAACAAATTCTTTAGGCCATAAATAATGCTGCCAAGTTTCCAACACACGCACTAACGCATACAATTCCTTGTCATATACTGAATAATTAAGCATTGGACCACTTAACTTCTCACTGAAATAAGCAATTGGCCTACTTTGTAGCATAAGCACCAAACCAATCCCTACACCACTAGCATCACATTCAACCTCAAACATCTTACCAAAATCCGGAAGCGCTAGGAGTGGTGCAGATGTAAGCTTATCTTTCAACTCCTGGAATGCTTTGTCTTGTGCTGCCCCCCAATTGAAAAGAACCTCCTTCTTTGTCAATTCATTAATTGGGGCAGCAATAGTGCTAAAATCTTTCACGAACCGGCGGTAGAAACTCGCTAATCCTAGAAAGCTCCTCGGTTGGCTTATATTGTATGGAGGCGGCCAGTCATGAATAGCCTTAATTTTTTCCTCATCGACCTCCACGCCTTTACCTGAAACAACAAAGCCAAGAAACACAACCTTATCTATGCAAAAGGTGCACTTTTTAAGGTTAGCATATAGACTTTCTTCTCTCAAAACAGCAAGCACGCACCTTATATGTTCAATATGTTCAATGAAAGTTTTGCTGTAAATAAGAATATCATCAAAGTATACAACAACAAACTTTCCGATGAATGATCTAAGCACATGATTCATTAATCTCATGAAAGTACTAGGTGCATTTGTTAATCCAAAGGGCATGACTAACCATTCATATAAACCAAATTTAGTCTTAAATGCAGTTTTCCATTCATCGCCCTCTTTCATTCTTATTTGATGGTACCCACTTCGAAGATCGATCTTAGTAAATATTGTAGAGCAACTAAGTTCATCTAGCATGTCATCAAGTCTAGGTATCGGATGTCTATACCTAACAGTGATATTATTTATCGCTCTACAATCAACGCACATTCTCCAAGTATCATCTTTCTTCGGAACCAAAATAACCGGAACAACACAAGGAGATAGATTTTCCTGTATGTAATCTTTGTCAAGAAGCTCTTGAACTTGATGCTGAATTTCTCTAGTCTCCTCTGGATTTGTGCGGTATGGCACCCGGTTTGGCAATGGAGCTCCTGGTACAAAATCAATTTGATGCTCAATCCCGCGCTTAGGTGGCAGCCCGGGTGGTACCTCATCGGGAAACACGTCCTCTTATGCTTGCAACAGATCAAGACAAATACTAGGCAAAGTAGAGGATAAGTCGTCAGTCGATAAAAAGGCTTCTTTGTATAGGAGTACAAAGAACATAGTATTAGGTTCACTCAATTCTTTTAAGTCCATTTTCCTAGCCATCATTACTAATCCCTGTTTTCCCGTTGGCTTGGTCATATTTGGCTTTGGAGCTTTTGGCTGTGGATGCACTCCCTTACTATTATTGTGGCTCGCACTAGAATGTTTCTCACTCTTTCGCTTATTCTAAACCTTTCTCTTTTGCTCATCTACGAATACCTCCTCCGGTGTTATGGGTAGCCATGTAAACTTCTCTCCTTTATGGATAAAAACGAGACGATTTGCATGACCGCTGATTTGCACATCACGATCAAATAACCAAGGATGTCCCAATAGCAGGTGACATGCATACATGCATGGGCACCACATCGCACTCCACCACATCATGATATGTGCCAATTGAAATAGGGATTCTTACCATGCATGTCACTCTCATTGATTCGCAATCGTTCAGCCACTGCATATGATAAGGATGTAGATGGCACTTTGTTTGCAATCCTAACTTCTCAACCATATCCGTACTAGCAATATTATTGCAGCTGCCACTATCAATAATAACTCGACATACCTTCGCATTCACCAAACAGCGTGTATGAAACAAGTTATGCCGCTGCCCCTTATCTTCCTCAACAACCTGGGCACTCAAAGAATGGCATACGACCAAGGCTTCTCCTCCCACATGGTTATGGCTCAACAAAGTGCTAGCCACATCATCCTCATGATCATCTTCAGCTGCAAGATTATGGTTAGCATTAATATCACCCTCAGGGTCACTCTCAGACTCCCACTCACCCTATTCATTTACTAGCAGCACCCTCCGGCTAGGACACTCCGAAGATTTGTGTCCTCTTCCTTTGCACTTAAAACACTGAATATCATGACTGCACGAAGAAGATGATGATGCCGGTGCAGAAGAAATCCCCGCCGATGCAGCAGGATGCCTATCACTAGGGCGAGATGTTGTGGGTCGACCATTTGTGGTGGTCGACGGCAGCCCAGAAGTCACATCTCCTCCTGCAGCCCCCTGTGAGCGGCTCTTGGATTGCTGCTGTCCATAGCTCCAACTCGGTACAGCAGGGCGGCTCGAAAAAGAACGGAATTGTTCGCGGCGCTGATTTCGCTTCTCCACTCGCATGGCTTGGTGTACTAGTTCCTGCATTGTGTTATAGGGATACAACTCTACATCATCAGCAATATCTTCATTCAAACCACGCAAAAACCTTGCCATCTTAGCTTCATCACTTTCTTGAAATCTTGCACGAATCAGCAATACTTCCATCTCTTTGAAATAATTATCAACGGTGCGGGAACTTTGACTAAGGTGCTGCAATCTGTTATGGAGATCTCTTTGGTAATGTTGAGGAATAAATCGACGTCGCATGGCACGTTTCATCCCTTCCCATGTGCTGATGTGGTCATTACCCGCTGCATATAGTGCCTCCTGTAACTGATTCCACCACGTCAGTGCATAACCAGAAAATTCTACAGAAGCTAATTTTACCCTCTTTGCATCAGAGAAATCATGGATACGGAAAATCTGATCGCACTTATCCTCCCAATCAACATATGCATCCGGATTCTCCTATCCGGTAAAAGAAGGCACATTTATCTTAACTTTCGCCATGCTGTCCGGATCATCTCGGTAACGATAGTGTCCACCACATCGAGGGAATGGTGGCTGCTCCAATGGATCAAGAGCATCACGCGCTTCATCACCATCATCGTAGTAGTCTCCAATGTCATGCCCACGGGGACCAAGGCCACGACCGCGCTTGTGGAGGTATCCCCATGTTGTGATGAGTAATTGACGGTTGTGTTAGAGAGTTTGAGTCTGTTTTGGGTATTCTAGGGTTGAGTACCTTTCATTAATGCTAATGTTGATTATGCTGTTTCGTGCAGTGCTATGTGACGGTTTGCTTGTCTGTGTGACTGCAGGACTTCGGAGCTAGGTCATGGTGAGGCGAGGAGGACCGGGACTAGGCACAGGAGGTGTTGAGGTCCAGACGGTCGGTGAAGCCGAAGATGATCGAGGCTGCTGAGGTGGTTACGAGTCGGGAGATGAGGAACCGGACCTGGAGATACCGGTGATGGACACGACGGGCAATGACGAGCGGACCGGGACTAGGCTCAGGGACGAGTCGGAGGTCTAGACGGTTGGATGTCAGTTGCGATCGTGTACGACGGAATAGACCAGGACTAGACTCAGGTGGAGTTGGAGGTCTTGGTCGGAGTCAGGTGGACACGACGAGCAGCGGCGAGAGGACCGGGACTAGGCTCAGGGAGGAGCTGAGGTCCAAACGGTCAGGATGTCGGGTGCGATCGTGTACAGCGGAGCGGACCGGGACTACACTTAGGGAGGAGTCGAGGTCCAGACGGTCAAGGTACTGGTTGCAGGAAGCTTCCGGGAAGGCGCTTGAGGGCAATTTGGGGAATTGACTCAAGTTTTGGATGGAGTGGCTGGTTCCCTGCATTTCTTCTGTTTCTGAATTTCTAGGGTTTCATGTCAGGGGATGATGGAATCTTTTATTTCCCTTCAAAAGATGGCTTGAGATTTATGTTTTCAAGTCTTGAGATCATTGCTTAGCTAATTTCAAAGTTTCATGGAGAGAAGATTCAAAATTAGCAAGCAATTTTGAAATTTGACTCACTCTCTGTAGGTTTTTCAGATTTCAGTTCATTTTCAGCTTATAGCTCTTCTAGATGCATTCTCTGGGATTATGAGGTTAGATTGTTATTTAGTTTGAAGTCTTGATCCCTTGTCCTAAGTAGAACAGCAGCTTCTCATCAAATTTCTTTGGAATCTGCTTCTTCAGTTTTTGCTGTGCAAAGAGATTTAGTCGAACTGCTCGCTGCCTGTCCTACTCCCGGCGGCCGGTCTGACCGGAAAATACATGGCGGTCAGACCGCCCGGCCTGTGGCGGTCAGACCGGTGTGGCCCAAGCGGTCTGACCGGCCCTGCAAAGGCGGTTTGACCGGTTCCCTAAGGGCAGTCTGACCGGCCACATATGGGCAGTCTGACCGGCCCTGGCACTTGTCTCTAGCCTATTCTCTGCAGCAGCTTCATTTAATTGTTTTGCTTGCCGATCTTTCTTTGGTTTCCATTGAGCCTTTCTTCTTGTTCTTCATAGCTTCCATAGCTATTGGAGATAATCTTGTGGATACTTGGGGGCAAATTTTTGAAGGCACCATTCACCCCCCCTTTGTTGCCATTTCCAATCCTACAATTGGTATCAGAGCCGGTTAGCTCTTCTTGATAGATCTTAACCGGTCTGTGAGCCATGGCAACGGACAAGTATTCCACCGAGCCCCCGATCTTCGATGGAATCGACTATCCCTTCTGGAAGAGTCGGATGGAGTCTTACATACAAGCTCAGGGCTATGCGATATGGCGCAAAGTCAAAACTCGCTTTCTTGTTCCTGCCGATGAGAACATCAATGTGGCGAACATGCCCGATGTTGAGGCGAATGCAAAGGCAAGGAACATCATTATCCAAGGGTTGAGCCAAAATGAGTTTGATCGCATTTCTCATCTTACGTCGGCCTATGATATTTGGGTGACCCTCGATGCTTACCATGAGGAATCCACCCAAATTAAAACGTTACGACAGGACAAGTACAAGCAAGATTACAACGAGTTTGAAATGCTCGCTAGAGAGTCCCCTGATGAGTGTTTTGCGAGGTTCCACAAGATCTTGAGCAACCTCCGAGCGGTCAGTCTCACATACCCCGACTTGGACAACGCTCGACAGATGCTTACGGCCTTGGATTTGCGAGTTTGGGAGATGAAGGTGACCACCATCAAGGACACCACTGATCTTTTGACATTGACTCTTAATGTGCTGTACTCACGCCTCAAGACTCATGAGATTGACATTGTCTCTCGCAAGTCGAAGTCTCAGTCGATGGCCTTGGTCACTGATCCCAATTCGACTTCTGAGTTTCCTTCTGATGGTATTTCTAGTTTTTCTCTTACTGCTATTTGTGATATGAGTGATGACCTACTTGAATAGCTTCCAGAAAACCAGCTAGCCCTCTTAATTAGAAAATTCTCCCATGCATACAAGAGGGTTAGGGAGAGAAAGAGAGGAGGACATGTGATTTGCTTTGAGTGTGGTGGCCCCAACCACATTCGAGCAAACTGCCCCAAGCTGGAGGGCAAGAACGACTACGGCGGTTCGAGCAAGAACATCTACACCGACAAGAACCTCAACAAGAAGCCTCCAAGTAAAGAGAAGAAGTTCCGCAACATTGGCAAAGCCAAGAAGCTCTTCCATCGCGTCCTCACCACCTTCGACGACCTCGACCTCAACGAGGTGGAGGGGTGGAGTGACGACGATGGGAAGTACGATCAAGATCCCAAGGATGGCGAAGACTTCAGCAGCATATGCTTCATGGCCCTTGAGGGCGACATTAGCAACAATGAGCTCTACTCTGACTCCGACGAGGTATACCCCTCCTATGACCAGCTTAATGATGCTTTTCTTAAGCTATAAAAATTTTATGTTAGATCTAGAGCTAGGTGTAGCGAGTTGGAGAAGGAAGTAGATAGATTATCACGGGAGCTTACTTCACTTATATATGCTCCCTCCCGTGACGACTGTGATGTATGCTCTTCTTTGCTTGGTGACATGGAGAAGTTAAGGACCTTACATGATAGTGTGACCTTTGAGCTTGATATGATTAAGGTGGAGAATATTAGTCTTCTTGCTGAACTAGAGATAAGTAGGGTAGCTGCTCTTTCATCTACTATTGTTGAGACTACTTCTATGTGAGGATATGGACAATGCATTTAGATGTCTTTATACCATGCTTCTCGATCTTCCTGAGACTTGTGAAAGCTGTTTACAAGCTTCTTTACTTGTGAAAATGAATCTAAAAAGGGCAGATCATAAAATTGCTAAATTACAAGTTTCTTTACTTGAGCCTATTGTTTCTTGTACCAACTGTCCTAGATTAACCTTTGAGCTTGAGTCTGTGTCTAAGCAATTTCAAAAAATGGTTGATCATAATAAGAGAATGGCTCATTATGCTTCTAAGGACCCTATTAGCTCACCATGCAATAACTATGAAAAACTAAAATCTGACTTGAGTGCATTGGATGAAAAATGTGTGAAGCTAACTAAGAACCTTCTAGAGTAGTCACCATCTGCTTGTAATGTGTGTGCTGTTCAGAAGAAGTCTGAGGGTATGGTAGAGACGCTTAGCAACGTGAACCAAATGGCTAGCAGTAAGACTATCCCTTCTGAGGCGGCTGTGCGTGCACATGCCTTCCGTTCTTCTGCTGTTGGTTCTTCTTCTACTCACTTACCTTCTGCTGTCTCTTCTTCCCCCTGCTCTTCTTGCACCTCTCTCTTTCGGAAGTGTCAGTATCTTATGAACACTCTTGAGAGATTTGTAGGAGGCAAGAAGAAGCTAAATCTTATTCTAGACCAATCCATAGAGATAAACTCCCAATCCATAGAGGGAACTATGTTATTTAGTATTGTGGGGAGCTCACCAGGAAAGCCATGCCAAGCCACGCCGAAGATGTACAAGACAATCACCAAGGATATGGTGACGGACGGTGCCATGGCTGCTCTAACAAGCTGGTGTTGAGCAGGTGATGGAGCCACAACTATCTTGGAGTGCTGAGCAGAGATTGGATTAGACTACAAGACTTGCGATGCCCAGAGCCTCTACATCGGCAACGAGCTTAAGCTAGGCCTCCGCCTCATCCACTACATACAACCTGATCTAGTGGGAACTTGATCCAGATCAGCATAGAGGAGCCCCAAGAAGCCATAGACCATCACCAACTAGACCACCACTGGAGAGGGGGGAGACTACCTAATCTATGTACAAGGGCAAACAAGGGGTGAGTCCCCCTCTCCGGCACAGACAGCTCATCGGAATTGGAGAAGGGGGGTCAAGTGGAGAAGAAGTGGATCTATGTAGAAAGGGAGGGAGAAGCGAAGGAGCTAAGAGAACGAGGTAGGGCATGTTCACTTCTCTGACTTTTGATCTTGTGTTGCATAGTTTGTTAGTTACGGGATCAAGGGGTCATCACGTGTGGGTAATTGTCTCCTGCATGCATGGACAACGTGCTGTGTAGGTCAGTAGGTGGCATGAAGGCGACCCACCATGTATGTGGAGGTCCACAAGCAGACGGGTCTGTTATTCCTACTGGGATCATGGTTGTAGACCAGGGTATCATGTTGACGAGTCTTGCGAAGCATGCCAGTCTCAGTGAGATCGGATACCAACGACGGAACACTAAGTCGTCTATGATGGTCGAGACCAGTGGCCGGTCTTAGTAGACTAGGTGTCGGTCTCCATCTTGGTCACTTTGTATATTACCTTTAAAGTATTGCTCATTTTGACTTATTTTTTACTGTTTGGCACTGTAGCTGATTTATTTTACACTGTAGTCATTGGTGGCTTATTTGGCGTAATTAAATTTAAAAAATAAAAATTATTAGCCCAACATAGACAATGCAAACGAATAAGGAAAAAAGACAAATAAAAGTCCAAATAAAAGCCAAAAAGCTAGAAAAGGATGAAATTAAGGAACATTAAACTAGAAGCTAAAAATCAGAAGTTGAAGTCAAAAGTTAGAAGCTAATAGGGAGTAATATTATTAAAGTATTTTTGACAACATACTAGTAGCCGTTCCTAGGGGAATCAAAGCTAGTTTTGGCACTGTTTCACATCATATTTATAAAAATAGCAGTATGCAAGATGTATTGACAAAAATGTCATTTTTGCCACCCCCGCCTCCCTCACGTGCTGCACCGCCATCTCGCGGTCACCATGGTCACCATCGACGCCGTTGCCGCTGCCACGGCGGCCCGGCGGCGTGTACACACCTTCACTTGACATGGCTCTGATACCAAATGTTAGAAATTTGGTGCTGCAACTCATGCTCTGAATTCCCTCCACTACTAACTGAACTCACTCAATAGCGAACTGAAGGAAAAAAAATACAAACAACAGAGAATGACAGGAGGGAAATGAATGAACCAGAGCGCAGCATCCTCAGATCACAGGAGGCCCTCTTTTATACTCTCACTAGTTACTAAAATTAGAGGTTACATGCAAGAAAACGTCAACAGGAAAATCGGATCTTTCCAGAGGACTGCATGCGACTAAAATAGCAAATGCATGAAACAATCTCTCTCCTACATGCAAGGAATAACTAGTATTAAGGGGGCGTTTGGGACTGCTCCACTCCATGTTTTTCAGCTCCGCTCCACATTTTTTAGCCAAACAGGTTCAGCTCCACGCACTCTGTTCGAGGAGAAAAAGGTGGAGTTGTGAGAGCACCTAAAGGGGTGCTCCACAAACTCTAGGTTTTTTGTGGAGCTGCTCCACGGTAGAGTTTTTGGAGCAGAGTTTGTGGAGCAGTCCCAAACACCCCCTAAATGCCCCCATGAAGCACTACCATTCTGCATAACTAACTAGTGCACGATCCAACAAAATAGGTCCTTGACCAATGCATGCGTCCATGCAAAGCTAAACCATCTCCTGCTGCAGAACGTGCACCACGACCTGGCCACGAACTCATCCTTTGGCTAATCCAAACAAACATGCGTGCTCCCAACTCCTGGCTGGCGATCCGCTCACTACACACTCCAGATCCCGCCACTACGCCATGCAGCTCGCACTAAACCAGTTTGGACTAAACCTATTACATGCATTGTTGACACACTGCTAACTAATGCAAAACAAGATTAAACTAACAATCACCCCCAATCTTGTTGCCATTATTTTTATCACTTCCTCAGGCTTCAAAGTAGCGTTGGCTCGTCGTCGGCGTCCGCCATAACGAGATGCGCCTCATTCTCCTTCTTTGACTCATGGCATTTCTTCTCCCAAGAATAGTGCCCGTAGTTCTGGCAATTGTAGCACCGAACCTTTGCCTTATCAAATGTGCCCTTGTTCTTACTATTTTTCTTCATGCATGCCTTCCACTTCGCCTCTGTGAGCAGTAGGCAGCCACTTTCACGCCCACTTTCACCACCGTTGCCATCAAGCTCGTACCGCTCTTCCACTGACTTGAGTCTTCCGGTGAGCTCCTCAACGGACAATGTCTTCAGATCGATCAGTTGCTCGATTGATATAGCCACCTGTGTGTATTTGGAGGGAACAACACGAAGAAATTTTTTTACCACCTTTTCTTCTTCTAGCGTTTCCCCAAGAGTACGGATGTTGTTGACGAGGCCCGTCAGTCGCATGGCGAAATTGTCAATGGACTCACCGTCACTCATGCGGATCATCTCGAACTCCTTGCGTAGAGTTTGCGCCTTTGCCTCGCGCACGCGCTCGACACCCATGCGCATCATGCGCATGGTCTCCCACGCCAGCTTGGCAGAGTCTTTCGCCGCCAGCGTTGCCAACATCTCCGGTGGCACCGCTTGGAGGATGGCTGACAACGCCATCCTGTCAAGCCGGTACCCCGCATTGCCGGGTTCGATGGCCTCCCAAACTCCTTGAGCCTGCAAATTGACTCTCATCAAGAGAGCCCATTCGGTGTAGTTTGTCCGCGTGAGGATGGGATAGCACACCGCCACCCCTGCCTCCCTCACGTGCTGCACCGCCATCTCGCGGCCACCATGGTCACCATTGACGCCGTTGGCGTTGCCGTTGCCGCTGCCACGGCGGCCCGGCGGCGTGTACACACCTTCACTTGACATGGCTCTGATACCAAATGTTAGAAATTTGGTGCTGCAACTCACGCTCTGAATTCCCTCCACTACTAACTGAACTCACTCAATAGCGAACTGAAGGAAAAAAATACAAACAACAGAGAATGATAGGAGGGAAATGAATGAACCAGAGCGCAGCATCCTCAGATCACAGGAGGCCCTCTTTTATACTCTCACTAGTTACTAAAATTAGAGGTTACATGCAAGAAAATGTCAACAGGAAAATCGGATCTTTCCAGAGGACTGCATGCGACTAAAATAGCAAATGCATGAAACAATCTCTCTCCTACATGCAAGGAATAACTAGTATTAAATGCCCCCATGCAGCACTACCATTCTGCATAACTAAGGCCCCGTTTGGCACAGCTCCATCACCAGCTCCTTGGAGTTGTTTGGAGCTGTTTTGTGCCAAACGGGGTAAAGCAAAATAGCTCCACCCAAGGAGTTCCTTAAAACCTGCAGAGACAAAAGTAGCTCCACCCAAGGAGCTGAAAAAAGTAGCTTCACCCGGCTCCACTTGTGAAGTCAAAAAAACAGCTCCACTTGTGAAGTGGAGTCGTGCCAAACGGGGCCTAACTAGTGCACGATCCAACAAAATAGGTCCTTGACCAATGCATGCGTCCATGCAAAGCTAAACCATCTCCTGCTGCAGAACGTGCACCACGACCTGGCCACGAACTCATCCTTTGGCTAATCCAAACAAACATGTGTGCTCCCAACTCCTGGCTGGCGATCCGCTCACTACACACTCCAGATCCTGCCACTACGCTATGCAGCTCGCACTAAACCAGTTTGGACTAAGCCTATTACATGCATTGTTGACACATTGCTAACTAATGCAAAACAAGATTAAACTAACAGTCGTGAGGGTTGGCTGGATGGTGAAGCAGTTTCTGAAGCTGTCCTTGGCCCGGGCGTGCTTCCTCACGTTCGCCGCGAAAAGGAGCGCTGCAGGGGCCTTGGGGTTGGACATGGTCGCGCGGGCACAGCATTGCCATATCGCGTCGGCGGCCACGTCGAACGCGGTGCATGGAGCGGAAGTCTAGTTCTGATCCGCCTCGCTATGACGGAGCTCGTTTTTTATCCGGTTGATGAAGCTCATGGGGATGGTGATGTAGGAGCACGCAAAGTCATGGGGCTCGGAACTCACTATCGACTGTGCCATGGAGATGATCGACGGAGGGAGCTCCGGAAGAGAGTTCTCCGACCTCATTGGCACGACTAAGGGCGACGGCAGCCCACGGGCAAGCTCGCCGACGGTGTGCAAGAACTGCGCCAGCCCCACGCCATCGAAAATGGCGTGGTTCAACGTCACCCCGACCACGAAGCCGCCGCATGAGAACTCGGTCACCTGGATCATTAGCAACGGCGGGTGTCTCATGACCTGCTCGGCGTAGGTGACGGCAAGGTCTTCCAGTGGGATCGCCGGAGGCGGGTGAAAAAGCATGGCATCCTGCAAGGTGCAGCTCGCCGACGCAGCTACGAATGCCACACCCTCGCCTGTGCACGCGAGCTCGAGGCCGCGCGCTCCGGCGGCAAGGCGGCCGGCGATAGGGTAGTCGCCTTATGGTCTCGGCGGCCGGCTGATGGATCGGACGCTCGAAGACGAAGAGGGCTGACACGGGCAAAGAGGACAGAGCACTGTCAATGTAAGTGAGCCTGAGGTTGCCGCCCGGCGTCGCCTCCGATGGGCCGACGAGAATAGGCTGATAGGCAAGGATTTGGTTACAGCAATACTCATTTCTGTTGTGTTTGCGTTGTTGGATTTCTTCTTCGCCTGTTTACCCTTGTCTATAAGATTATGCAGGGATGTATATATAGGCAAATCTCACCACGCACGTCGCCTGTTCACCAGTGGCGGCTGTTAGGGTAGCTCCAATGTGTACCGAAAAGGAGGTTTACAGGTGAGGCCATACGTGTGACGTCTGTTTTTGAGGCTGTTAAGAGATTAATTTACTTCCTTGAAGCTGAGATATTTTTACTAAAGACAAGTTGAAACATATTATTGAGTTGGATGTCAGCATCAATAATTGAAGCTTTTAGCAAACACATAAGCTGGATATGAAGTCACGGGTAAAGAAAGCCAACATCATTTTGAGTACTTGATAACTTCAAAGAGTCAAATCGGCAAGATAACTGGCCACGAGTGCTCAAGCTTGCGAATACTTGATAACTTGAAAGAGTCAAATCAGCAAGATAACTGGCCACGAGTGCTCAAGCTTGCTATGTACTAATAGCTTGCCTTATCAAGTTGATTGCTTAAGTCCGGCTGTGATGAGTCGAGATATCTAGCATAAATGATGTGCCTTTTAGGAAGCTGACATTGTGTGAGAGCTGGACATTAGCTAACGTTTACTTGGAAGGCAGTTGTATTAAGTCGGTTTCTTCCAGTTGTGTTACTACTGAGTTGTTAGGCGGTTTATAGCCTATAAATAGGAATGTCTATTGTTAGATGAATGTAAGCCATAGCTTCAAATGTGTGTGTAAGCCAATGTATATGCAAGATAGACCAATGAATACATAGTCTGATACTTTAAGCTAGTTACTCCTCCTATTCCATTCTTTACTTCTTTTGAGTGTTCTAAATCCCCGACAACTGGTATCAGAGGTCCAGGTTCAAGTCGGGCGTAGCGGAGCAGTGCGTTCGTGGTATTTGTCGGAGCCGAGGTTATGGCTTCGAATTCGGGCGTCATGATGGCGCAATCGATGGTTCCTGTATTCTCAGGAGAGAATTACGATATGTGGAACATCAAGATGAGGACACTGCTACTCTCACAAGGATTATGGGATATAGTGGAGAACGGCTACAAAAGGTATGCCACTGAAGATATTCTTACACCGGAGCAGAGGAATAATCTAGCAGAGAACCAAATGATAGACACCAAGGCCTTGTTTCTGATTCAACAAGGTGTTGCGGAAAGTTAATTTTGCGGATTATCGGTGCCATAACCTCAAAGGAAGCTTGGAACAAGTTAAAGGAGGAGTTTCAAGGTTCCGTAAAAGTTTTAGTTGTAAAGTTATAAACTTTCTGAAGGCAGTTTCAAAATCTACAAATGAAGGAGTCCGAGAAGATAAAAGATTACTTCTCGAGGGTCATCAAGGTGGTAAATCAAATGCGCTCCTATGGTGAAGAGATTTCTAATCAAAAGACGGTTGAGAAAATTTTGATCAGTTTACCAAAAAAGTTTGAGTATATTGTTGTTGCAATTAAGGACTTGAAGGACATGGTGACTCTTACTATGCAACAACTAATGAGTTCGTTGAAATCTCATGAAGAGAGAATGCTACAAAGGGAAGGAAGCTCAATTGAAAACGCATTCCAGTCAAAGTTAAGTTTCAAATCAAATCCTACAATTGGAGAAATAGTAGGAATTATCAAAGAAGCGGTGCTCTGCGGCAAGATATGCACGAGCAGTCGATCCAAGATAAACGAGAAGAAGGTATGGCTAGTTCTAATTTCTGGTGTGATATTTGCAAAAAAAAATCCAACCACACTACAGATAGGTGCTAGAAGAAGATGACTTGCAATTAATGCAAGAGAAAAGGTCACATTGCCAGATTTTGTAGATCCCGAGATGACAGTCATGTAAATTTCTCAAAAAAGGAGGATGCAGAAGAGTGTGTTTATTCTTGCTAGACTATGCAAGAAGAACAAGAAGATACCTGGATTGTGAACAGTGGTTGCACAAACTATATGTCTTCCAATTGAAGTATATTTCGAGACGAAGATGCACATCAGCTGCGAAGCATGCCTGTCTCAGTGAGATCAGATACCGGCGACGGAACACTAAGTGGTCTATGATGGTGGCCAGTCTTAGTAGACTAGGTGTCGGCCTCCATCTTGGTCACTTTGTATATTACCTTTAAAGTATTGCTCATTTTGACATATTTTTCACTATTTGTCATTGTAGCTGATTTATTTTATACTATAGTCGCTGGTGGTTTATTTGGCGTAATTAAATTTAAAAAATAAAAAATATTAGCCCATCACAGATAATGCAAACGAATAAGGAAAAAAGCAAAAAAAAAAGTCCAAATAGAAGCAAAAAGCTAGAAAATGATAAATTAAGGAATATTAAACTAGAAGCTAAAAATCAGAAGCTGAAGCTGAAAGTCAAAAGCTAATAAGGAGTAATATTATTAAAGTATTTTTGACAACGTACTAGTAGCCGTTCCTAGGGTCTACAGGGGGAGTATGGAAGTACCGTAAGGGTAGGAAGCACCGAATATTCTCTCGAGGAAGCTTACCAAGGTTATAAGGTGTTCACATTTTTAAAAATATTAAAATATAAGTAAATTGACTATCTTTTCTCATCAGCTTAAGCTTTTGAATAAACTATATGATATATGCAACTCAATAAAAAAACAACTATGGCCTCTTCCTGCGATGTGCACGAAAAATGAGGTCTTCGTGTGAGATCATACGTGTGATGTGACGTGATTTAGTGTAAATCACTTCAATGCATAATAAAGCTCCGTTCCCTCTCACGCTACTGCCATCCATTCACCCGTCCATCAACCGGTCTTTCATTCTTTTCTATAAAATGGATATATTCTTTTTAACTTATTGCTTCCCTCGAATAAATAAACAGGACAGTTTCTTCATCATCCTTTTTAGCGGTTTATCAATGTTCGATTCGTTCATATAAACGCTCACTCCAACACTATAAACTATCAGTCATAGCCGAAAAGAACGCATCTAATATTTCTTAGGAAAGTCTCACACTATTGAAGGTTACGCTTGGAAAAATTCCTTTAGTGCCATTAGCTTTAATGTTTGGGATAAACCTCATCTCCAGCTAAATGAAATTTGGAGGTGCCTTTGGTGAACGGGGATTGGACATATTACAATCACATGATGGAAATTTCCATTACCCGCTCTGACCCAATTAAACCTTTCATTACTCCCTCTGTTTTGCGGTACATGTCACTTTTGGCCAAAACTTATACTTGGTACTTTCCTAATTCTATAGTATTATTTACCAAAATACCAATATTAGCACTACCGTTTTGTGTGCTTATGGTATTAATAGAGAGTATTTTATTTTGGTACAGTTTTGTTCAAATCATACTTATTTAGTATGCATGATTTAATCAGAAGTATTGCTAGGTTTTTGGAAACGGATATAATTCTAAATAAACATCACCCTCATTTTTATTTAAGACGACATTACTGACTTTACATGGTGTGCAATATGTGATTTTGCTATTACATTGTATTTCCCTTATATCAGTATAAAATAAAAAGATTATCGAGTAAATTAGACTTTGGACTAGGTAAGTTGCACATAGTTTTACTGTAATTTGCACCAGGTAATACACCATAGTACTTGCAACTGCACATTCATTTTCAGTCACTGCTGGCATCGAACAATTGTTATAGAAAGGCAAGGGTAGGCTGGTTAGATGTAAGGTATATAAATTGTTTTGCCATGGAGATCTTGATATAATGCCAGGTAATTCTTGGTATGAGGCGTATACATTAATTTCAGGATTGATCCAGTGGAGATCACTAGTTGCTCAAGAACAAACTACTCATTGTTTAATGAGTTGAGAAAATTTTAAACTCCAATTGTTTACTTTTCATTGGTAAAACTATTACCAATTGAGACTTATATTCAACATTTCTATTACTAAATAAAGAGATAGATTTCCATGGTGCCATTCAAGAATCAAAGCAATCAACCAGGTCAATCATTGCTACTTTGTTTGCTGAAAGTATACCTAGTATGCTGTCATAGTTTTACCAAGTTCACAACTCTCTTCATATTCTATTGTTGGCGACCTTATCCTCTTGTAAGACCATTGTACTTATGCATGTTTGTTCAGCTTCATGGATTTTGAGGCTAACTATTCCGTAGTAAATAGAGTAGTGAGCTTTCTGTCAATGTGAGCATATAATATATTTTGTCATACATATGCTTTCTTAAACTTCCTACCTATAGATTGGTGTGTATGTTGAAATATTTGACAGATATATCTTTTGGATGAAATTATATCTTGTTATTCTATAAATGTACCATTTTTAATCTTAAAAATGCTACTATATACCTTCTAGATTTTTTTCTAAGTCATTGAGTATTTTTCTGAATAACTCCGTACATATAAATTCATTGAGGCATATTTTAGAGCTGTGATGTGGACTTTTCCGCTCTATGTTGTTATAAGCTGCTAACTTGAAGGACTTTCTTATGTTATTTTTACAGGATAGCCGGTTTCTCTAGAAGACCTGCAAGCCAGCCAATTTAGTACATATTTAGATATGGACTGAAATTTTTTATTTCAGATTGAGAAGATAAATGGAATTTGATGGTCTGGACAACTCTGTAGCATGAAGAATGGAGAATAATGCAAAATGAATGAATTCCAAGAAAAAATTAGACATCTACTAGATTTTAGTTCTATTTCTGAAGATACAATGTTATCAACTAGATTCAACATTTTCCTTGTAATGGAAATTTTCTTCATAATATAAATGTTTATTATCTTCAGTGAAATTTTTGCACTATCAGAGCATGTTTTGAGTTAATTTTGTAATTTTAGAGTGTGATATGGTTCTGTTGTATTGATAAAACTACAGGGATAAACCCTTCCAGATCCTAAAAATTGCAATGCTTATTTATATTTTTTGCAACGCACAAATGCCAAAATTTCACGATTTGGCACTGACAATACCAATACATAAAAGCATTGTCATAGCTTAAATATATGTGTTGCAACCCTGCAATGCTTGTTCCTACTTGTTACTGACGCTTTTGCATGTGTTGTCACAGACCCTTGCAACACCCTCAACTGCAACACATATATAGTAAATGCATTGGTATAAATCCTAGTAGTGCTTATTTGGACTTCTAATGACGTATATATGCATTGTTAAATGGGTGTTCATGTTGTACTACCGGTAGAAATTCAAACCGGTCAAAAAATCATTCAAATTTGAATTTTAAATTTTCTGTTGAGGTATAGTAGTCATAACCAGGTTTAGAGCGAGAAGGATCTGTCTGCGGTGGAAAGGCTCTAGACATTCCTACGCGTGGTCATGGGTTCGAGTCCCAGCACCGCACAATATTTTGGCATTATTCTTTTGGGCTGCGAGTGATAGATTTTGTCTGTATTTTTAAGATGGCGACAGACAATGGAGACACCGATGTGGATGGTGCATACAGTTTTAAGCAAGGGTTAAAAAATCTACTTCGGGAAGCCATGCCATTTGTTTCGACTTTCCGAGAAGCCAAAAACCTAAAACAACAGGGCCTTTATTTGCTATTCCTCCACAAGAAAAAGGAAAAATTTATTCACTGGTTGTGTTTTGTTGTAGGGGTGGCCACCACCTAAGCCCAGCAGGCCTGTTAGAAGGTTACAGGGTCCAAAGTAGGACATTTGTAATGGTGTAAATACCCCTGACAGGGATGTACTGATGAAAGGGCATAATTGTAAAAGCATACCCCATATAAATATATATATCAAGGAAAGGCTATGGGAGGGGGGACGATCATTCTCTCCCAACTCTCCACTACCACATCTCTCTCTATTTGGTCTGTAACCACAACAGTTGGCGCCGTCCGTGGGGAGGACAGGAGCAAGCCTGAAATCTGAAGAAGGATGGCACCGAAAAAGACCTCGTCGACGGCGGCGAAGGGAAGGAAGGCGGCTGGGTCGGAGCGTCGCGTGGGTACCAGGGCTTCGGCATCGGCTGTCGCAGGCACGGGTGACGACGCGGGCGCAATGGTAGCGAACTTCAACGCTCGCGCTGCGACGACCGACCCCGACACCGCCGCAACGACAACCGACCCCGACACTGCCGCGACGACCAACCCTGACACTGCCGTGACGACAGCCAACCCCGCCACCGCCGCGACGACAACCAACCCCGCCACCGCCGCGACGACAACCAACCCCGCCACCGCCGCGACAACAGCCAACCCCGCCACCACCGCGACGACAGCAACCCCGCCATTGGAGGTAGCCACGACGGAGCAATCGACAGCTCGCGAGGCGATCGTCCCCGTACCGACCCGTCCGCTGGGCGCGCCGGCGGCCCGGCCGCACCTGCGGTGGAAAGCGCCCTGCTGGCGGCCCTCAACGCGTTCCAGCGGGAGCTAGGGGATCTTCGCGGGGCTGTTCGAGACATGCAAGAGGCTCGGAGCCAGCAGGCCGCGCCAGTGGTGGTGCCAGAGCCCACGCCGGAAAGGGCAGACAGCCGCGACACCCCCACATCCACCCGTGTGCCGCTGCAGCGCGTCGATCCAGAGTCCCTGCTCTCGGCAGGACTATAGCAGATGGCGTGGCCCGAAGACTTCAAATTCCCCAGTGTCATCGAGTCATACAAAGGCGACACGGACCCCCGTGAGTTCGTGCGCGTGTACGAAACCGCAATCGAGGCCGCGGGTGGAGACGACACCACAAAGGCGAAGGGACTCCCCTCGCGTTGCAAGGAGTGGCGCTTTCTTGGTTTTTTACCATAGAGCCAAACTCCATCTACGTGTGGGAGCAGATCCGCGACCGCCTTCACAACAACTTTCAAGGGAACTATGTTGAGCAGGTTGATGCGGACCAGCTCTTCGCCGTGAAGCAGAAACCTTCGGAGAAGCTCCGGGACTACTTTAAACGCTTCGCGAAGATACGCTGCCAAGTCAAAGACGTTAACGAAATCACCGTTGTCAATGCAGCCATACAGGGCCTTCGCACGGGCCCAATGGCCGAGTACAACGCGCGGAAGCCAATCAAGACGGTGACGAAGCTCTTTGACAAAATGGAGGAATCGCCAGGGCGGAAGAGGACGCACGGCGAAGACAAGGTGATGACTCCGACACCAACCAGGCCGGTGGCTCGACGAAAATCGAAGACTCGCCGAAGGACGGCTCTTCGAAGGGAAAGCGCAAGCAGGAGTCGTCGAAAGACGCGCCCGAGCACAAGGACGCCCAGCACAAGGAACCGTCCGATAGGCCTAAGCGCGGCCAGCAGAAGTCGCGGTGAGGTCGGTATTTCTTCGATATCGAGGGCGTCTCCGAAGAAAGCGCCTCCGCTAATCGTGGCGGTCGGGGGCGCCGAGGCCGAGGACGCGGCCGGGGCCGCGATGATAGAGGCCGTGGGAGCTACGACGACCAGCACCATGGGCAGTGGTGCGAAGTCCACGGTCGGGGCACCCACGACACGCGTGCTTGCGTCTCCATCGCGGCGCTCCGCCAAAGCGTCGCCAGGGATAGGAACTTGGAGGCGCGCCCGCCTGTGGTGGCCCACGTCCAGCACCCATACGAAGCCCCCATGCAGATCCAGGCGCAAGGGGCGCAGCCCCATGACGGCCCTCTGCGGATTCAGGCTCACGTACAGCAGCCGCGGGAGGGCCTCCTGCAGCTGCAGGCTCCGGAGGCAGCCCACCACAGGGTTATCAATGTTATATCCAGAGGCTCCTCGTTGGAGTTCACCGCAGCACGGCAGCAGAAGGCCTACGCGCGAAGGCTACACCACGTAGCGGCATACCCAGCACAGGCACCGCCGGATTGGGCACAGCACGAAGTAACGTTCACACCCGACGACGCTCAAGGCGTGGAGTTTCCTCACCAGGACCCCTTGGTCGTCCGGGTCGTTATTGCGGGATGCGACGTGGGGCGTGCCCTAGTCGACGGCGGTAGCTCCGCGAACATTCTGTTCACGGCAGCCTTTGATCAGATGGGAATCCCCCGAAGCTGCCTGGGCCCCTCAGGAATCCCGTTGCAAGGTTTCGGGGCACAGCCCCTACGGGCGCTTGGCCAGATATGCCTCAAAGTCTCGTTTGGCCAAGATGACAATGTAAGGGCCGAGGATGCCACCTTCGATGTCGTCGACATCTTGCACCCCTATAATGCCATACTAAGGCACCCCATCCTCAACTCCTTTGGAGCGGTGCCACATCACGGCTATTTATGCTGAAGCTCCCGAGGCCGCAGACCATCATCACCGTCCGTGGTAACCAGGACATAGCCCGACGTATCGAGCTCGGCACCAGAGGTCCGAACCGCGAAGCCCAACGGCACGCCTAGGAGCGGCACCGCGGCGCGGGGACCCACGACGACATCCGGGGGCGCCTCAGCAAACCCCACAGAGAGTCCAACCACTAGAGGCTCCGGCCGTACTAGTGACAAATGGTTAGTACCTCCGCCTTTTGTAACTGCTCACCCGCGCAAACAGGAATATAATAAAGTTCACCGTTTGTCGCCCACCACCTATCATTGTGCACCAATACGCGGCGAAGGGCGCGCAGAGGCTCCGCCTACGCGTGCGCTCCGGGGGTTCAGACTCTCCGTCAAAGACACGGGCATGAGTATAAACAAAGACGTGTGGGGGGACGCCTCCGCACGCACTCTACGGAGTATAAATAAGACGCGGATGTTGTCCCTGCGCACTCTACAGAGTATAAACAAGACGCGAATTCCGCGCATGCCATGGACATCGTCCTTGCGCATACTCCTCGGAGTATAAATAATACGTAGATGCCGATCCCACGCACTCTACGGAGTATAAATAAGACGCGGATGTTGTCCCTGTGCACTCTACGGAGTATAAACAAGACGCGAATTCCGCGCATGCCATGGACATCGTCCTTGCGCATACTCCTCGGAGTATAAATAAGACGTGGATGCCGATCCCACGCACTCTACGGAGTATAAATAAGACGCGGATGTTGTCCCTGCGCACTCTACGGAGTATAAACAAGACGCGAATTCCGCGCATGCCATGGACATCGTCCTTGCGCATACTCCTCGGAGTATAAATAAGACGTGGATGCCGATCCCATGCACTCTACGGAGTATAAGTAAGACGCGGATGCTGTCCCTGCGCGCTCGGCAAAACACAAACACGGCGCGAATCTTGCGTGGCTATCAATCGCGCACCCCCCTCAGAGCGTCGAGGCCCGTCTTCGCGCATCACGCGAGATGTACGCAAGGCGCGCTCCGGAGACCCAATTCCAAAAGCTTCAAGAGATAGCGACGTAGCGCGCCAGAGGCTGGCCCCAGTGAGGGCACGTACGTGGAGAACAAGCTACACCAGAGGCTACCCCCACCTTGCAGAGTGGGGGAACGGAGCGCACGCGCACCTTTGCCTCCGCACGCGCCAGTCTACGGACTCTAAAAAAGGTCGCAGCATCGAGGTCCGCCTCCGCACGCGCCAATCTACGGACTCTAAACAAGGTCGCAGCGTCGAGGTCCGCCTCCGCACGCGCCAGTCTACGGACTCTAAAAAAGGTGCAGCGTCGAGGTCTGCCTCCGCACGCGCCAGTCTACAGACTTAAGGTGCAGCGTCGAGGTCCGCCTCCGCACGCGCCAGTCTACGGACTGTAAACAAGTCGTAGCGTCGAGGTTCGCCTCCGCACGCGCCAGTCTACGGACTGTAAACAAGTCGTAGCGTCGAGGTTCGCCTCCGCACGCGCCAGTCTACGGACTGTAAACAAGTCGTAGCGTCGAGGTGCGCCTCCGCACGCGCCAGTCTACGGACTGTAAACAAGTTGCAGAGTCGAGGTCCGCCTCCGCACGCGCCAGTCTACGGACTTTAAACAAGTCATAGCGTCGAGGTTCGCCTCCGCACGCGCCAGTCTACGGACTGTAAACAAGTCGGAGCGTCGAGGTTTGCCTCCGCACGCGCCAGTCTACGGACTGTAAACAAGTCACAGCGTCGAGGTCCGCCTCCGCACGCGCCAGTCTACGGACTTTAAACAGGTCGTAGCGTCGAGGTTCGCCTCCGCACGCGCTACTCTGCGGAGTTATCAACGCGTGAACCCCGCGCGCGCGCAGACACCCCCGGTTATTCTCCAAAGTCTAACGCAGCCCGTAGCGGCAAGGCTCGCTCTCGCGTACGCCCCACTAAAGGTCGAGCAAGGTACATCGGGAAGCCATCAGGGAGACCTGCTTACACGCATCCTCCGAAGAACAAGGCCTCAGGAGCGATAGCGCACCTACTTCGACCAAGCGTCAGCTCCGCGCCCACCTGTTCGTTGGGTAAGAGGCGAGCGCTCGCACGGCTACTCCACCAACGGCGCACTTTGAATGTGGGGATCTTGCCCCCGCATAACATAACCGTGTGAAGCACAGCATGCAACGCATATCCTAATTGCCAGCAAGTCTATATATCAGAAAATTTTTACAAGTACAAACGCCCGCCAGCATCTCTGCCGCTCCAAGCCGCTATTCGGCAGGCTCGTCCTTAGCACGCGCTAGTGCCGGGGCTTCGCCAGAGGAGGACCGGCCCACCCAAAAGTTCAGCGACTCCTCGGCCCTTCGCCAGCGCCGAAGGTGCCGTCGGGTCGCAAGGTCGGACGCAAGCAGTCGGCCCCAGCAAGGAAACTGCCCGGGACACAGGTAATATTGTTAGAATTTGTAAAGTAATCACGCACTTCATTCACAGAAAAGGGGGGACATTACAATGCACTCCCATGCCTGGCCACCTCGGCGTCCCACCTGTGAATTCCCGGCGCCTTCGGAGGCCTCAGCGCCACCCTCGTCGCGCCGCGGGACCTCGTCCAGAAACTGGCCGAGGCTCCCCTCCCCATAAAGGGACTTCCGGAGCTCGACCCGTGCGGCGGCCTCCCCAACGTAATCCCAGATCCACTCGTGGAAGTACTTGATGGCGCGATGAACGGCGCGGACGGCACCGGACATTACTCCGGCCCCGCCAGGCATCTCCAGCTGGGGGTCCTCCAGCCCGGCGACGTGCGTGCAACCGCGGTGCCGTAGGAGCGCGCACACCATGCATGACGCTACGTAAGCACAGTGGTTGCTGAAGGTCGTTGCGGCGCCACGCGCAATGTCGGCGGCATCTCCGATCCAGCGAAGGGTCCGAGACAGCTCCTCCGGGCCGAAGGCGCGGTCCGGCACTTTAGTCACAAGCCCTTGGAGATGGCTTTCCAACGCTTGCATCGCATCCCAGGCAATTACCGAAGCTTCGCCAAGCGTCCGGTCACGCTCTGCTAGAGTTAAGGCAAGTTCGCCTTTTTCCTTCTCCAGCGAGGCGACCTGTTGCAAAAGGCCATCCCGCTCTGCCGCAAACCCCTGCCGCGCCGCCTCCGCGGCCGACTCCCGCGCCGACGCGGCAAGTCCCTCGGCATGTGCCTTCACCTCAGCGCATTCCGCCTCCAGCTGGAGGATGCGGGCATCTTGGGCAGAGCGGGCCCCCGCGGCCTCGCGTAGCTCCTCCTCGGCAACCCACAGCCTATCCTCAAGCGCCCTTTGTGCACGAACATAGCCCGCTTGCAAGGCCTGCCCCAGCACAAGTGTCTGCATGACAAAAAAGGCTTAGCAAGTGCAGCACGGCCAGTGCTTGCTGGCCGACACTGGTGGCCGCGTCATCCACGATCCCACGCCACGCCCTCAGCGTCTCCGACGGAGGCACGAAGTCCGCTGGGCTCGGGCGCACGGTGTTCGCGCCACCGGCACCAGGACCTCCATGTTCCGGCAAGGGCTCCTCCGGCGGAATAAGCGACGCTGCAGGTGGGGATGCAGGTGAGAACACAAGGCACAACAAAGAATATACCATGGTAAGCTCAGCCACCTTACCCTCAGTAGCAAACGGGGGGCTTCGGGGGACCGCCCCTAGTCCCGGACGGGGTAGCAGTGGCACAAGCCCCCGCGGGGGGCGTGGTCCCGCAAGGAACAGGAGCCTCCGTGTTCGAGGCCGGCGCTGACCATTCCTACGCGGCGCAGGGCGTGGCCTGAGGGGCAGGGGTGGCGCGCGCTACAGGGACTTCGGCATGTGCGTCCGAGTCCCACAAGCTCCTGATGCCCGTCACCACGGTGAACCCCCTCGATGTCCGGTGGAGCCCCGGCCGCAGACACGGCCGCTCAGCCGGAACGGGTGGCGACGGCCCCGCCCCAGCAGCCGCTGCGGGAGAGGCCCCCGTGGCTACAGCACCCGTGGGCGAAGACCCCACCATGGCAACCTCTGCGGAGGGCACCTCGGTCTCGGCCGCCGTCATCGGCGAAGGCCCAGCTCTGTCCACCTCAGCGTCGCCAGTCGGCACGGATTCTGTCCCGACGACCGCCGCGGGCGACGAGACTTCCCCTCTCCGGCTGCCCGCGGCGAGCCCGCCGTCCAGGGCACCCCCCGAAGACCCTTCGCCCCCGGCGTCCGCGCCCTCCAAGCCCGAGTCGGCGTACCTCGCCGAATCCGACTCCGCGCCATCGGGGGCAGTAGCAGCAGCGGTGGCAGCAGCTATACCAAGGACAGCAGACGCCCCGCCTCGAGCCCTCTTGTGAGACGGCGCCTTCGCCCTCGTTGCGCCGTCGTCTTGGTGCTGTGAAGTCGGATGGGCGCGGTCCGGCACGGCAAGGCCCAAGGCCTCGCACACGCAGTTTATCCGCCCCAGCCCCGCCTCAGCAGTTGCAAACGCGCGCTGCTCATGCTCCCTACCGGTATACAGCCCGAGGAATATGCGCGCGGCCCGCTCCGCGTCCTCCAAGCAGATCCCTAAAGCAAAGCAGGAAACAAGGTTAGCGCGTAACGCACTCCGTGCGAACAAGAGGGGAGATGCGGTCGAGACTTACAAGGACCGGAGGGTGCCGGCAGTACGCAGATCGACGGCAGAACATTGTCGTCTCGACGTTTCTCAACGGCGAGGCGCCAGTCACGGGCAAGCGGAGCCACGCCATACATCACGTACTCTTCTGCGAGGTCGCGCATGTTGAAGCGGGCAGCCACGCCTACGAGTCGTCGGGCCCTCCGCCTATCTTCGGCGTCGAGCGTCCGGCCGGGCGAGGCCTTGAACGTGATCGGCCGGCCCGTACACTCGAGGCCGCTCCCGCTCGCCACACGGTGGTAGAACCACCGTTTCATCCAGTGAGACTCCCACTTCCCGCGATTGGAATTCGCAGGGAAGAGCTTGCCGCAGGATGACCGAAGAATGAAGGTGACGCTGCCGAAGTTTGACAACGTCCCGTCCCTCCGCTCCTTGGGCTGGAACCGTGCCTCGTGTAGGTAAGCAAACATCGAAGCACTGGGCCAGCACGCTCCCGAGCGCAAGGCCCAACTATACACAGCAAGCGGGCCACCGCGTTCAGAGTCAGCTGTGCTAGCTCCAGCCCGAAGGTCCGCAGCACGTCGCCCACGATCGTCGCCGCCGGGATGCGGAGGCCTGCATCAAAGTAGGCGACAAACACGAGCGCCTCCGACTCCTCGGGGCGCAGTTCCGTCTCATCAGCGGCAGGCAGCCGTACCGCCTGGGCGCTCGGACAACTTCCCCTCACGTAGCAGCGTCTGGATTGTCTTCTCAGTCACGATTGAGGGGCCCAAATCGCCGAAAAATGAGCCCTCCTTCTCCGCCGCCAGCCACCACTTGTCTGCCGCTGCCGGATCGCGCTCGTTGAGCGAGTACTTCACCTCTAATGGTGATGACCGCTGGCGAATGCCGCAGTCACCAGCAGCTTGGCCACGCTTGTCGCCGGACGCCATCGCTTCTCACGGAAGGAAGAAGACAACGGTGAGAGTACCACGGGAGTATAGAAGGCGATGCAAGCGAGGGGAAGGGCGTAGAAGTGTGGGGGCGCTGTCACCGGGGGTATTTCAAGCCCCCTCGCCCCGATGGCTCCAGCCGAAGCGTCATGACGGTTCGCATGCCCGACGCAACCGCAGTCATGCGGAAGCCCGTCCCGCACGCCTCCCCATAACCAAAACTGAAGCGTCATGGCGGTACGCATCACACGCGTCCACAGAAGCGCGAAGGACCGTCAGCACACGACGCCCAGTGGCCTCCCACCGCGTGGCAAACCCTGCACGGAATGACTGTGGGGTATACGGCCCGATACATGTCTCTACGACGAAGCCTCCGCCCCAGCAGCAAAGCCCCGGCTCCACATGCATCTTCAGCCGGCGGGGTCCCGCGCGGACAAGCCCTTGTTTTTTACAAGAGAACCCCGGTCTTTGGCCCGACCTTCGCCCGTAGAAAGGTAGCCGGCGATGCTCGAGCCAGAACCGCGCCAGGAAAAGACGGAAGATGGCCCCTTCTCGCAAAGGCCAACTGGCGGGTCACAGGCCCTGCCGAGGGGTCGAAGCCCGCTGCAGGAGTATGTGTAGGAGTGAAGGATAGCGCGATTAGCTTCTCCGCCTGTCAACCTCAAAACCAGCAAAGACCCAACCACCTGGGCATATTGGCAGCTCGGGGGCACCGGCGTTGCCGTACAAGCATAGCGGGATAGCCGGCAGCAACAGGGGGCGGCGGACTATGGCTAGACACGTACGGCGTGCCATTCCTCGCCCGCCCCGTGTCCCTCTTTCCTAGCGAAAAGGCGAGCAGCAGTGGTCACGCAACCGCTGACATCCCACGGCGTTTCAATCACCAACCGCCGCGTGCCCCACACACGGCAAGGCGGACCGCACAGCAGGACAGCCTAACTCTGACAAGCCAGGGGCCGGCGCGATTCCAGGCACCATTAAAAGTACATAACCGGACCGTGAGGGTGCAATCACCGCGAGCGCAGCGGTATCCGCGGCGCGAAGTTTCAACTCCGACCACACCGTTGAGCCTCTACAGCAACAGGCTTCAGTCCAGGCTTCGGCTTCGGCGCGCGCGTCTACCTCGAATAGGCGCCAGCTCCGCTGCCACCCGTTCGAAGGGTAAGGGACGAAGCGCGCGCGTCTACTTCGGCTAGGCGCCAGCTCCGCTGCCACCCGTTCGAAGGGTAAGGGACGGAGCACGCGCACGTCTACCTCGACTAGGCGCCAGCTCCGCTGCCACCCGTTCGAAGGGTAGGGACGGAGCGCTCGCGCGTCTACCTTGACTAGACGCCAGCTCCGCTGCCACCCGTTCGAAGGGTAAGGGACGGAGCGCGCGCGTCTACCTCGACTAGGCGCCAGCTCCGCTGCCACCCGTTCGAAGGGTAAGGGACGGAGCGCTCGTGCGTCTACCTCGACTAGGCGCCAGCTCCACTGCCACCCGTTCGAAGGGTAAGGGACGGAGCGCTCGCCCGTCTACCTCGACTAGGCGCCAGCTCCGCTGCCACCCGTTCGAAGGGTAAGGGACGGAGCGCGCGCGCGTCTACCTCGACTAGGCGCCAGCTCCGCTACCACCCATTCGAAGGGTAAGGGACGGAGCGCTTGCGCGTCTACCTCGACTAGGCGCCAGCTCTGCTGCCACCCGTTCGAAGGGTAAGGGACGGAGCGCTCGCGCGTCTACCTTGACTAGGTGCCAGCTCCGCTGCCACCCGTTCGAAGGGTAAGGCGGACACCTCGGCTTCAGAGTCCACGCAGCAACCTCACAGCCCAAGCCAATGGGGATCCAGCCGACTGGGTCCCCCGTAATTCGAGAACGCGAGGGCTGGTTTACGGCAAGCGCAGACATGTTCTCGTAAACAGATCTGCTCCAGTACATCAACATATGCCCATTGGCACAACCAGAGGATGCGGATGAAGTCAAGCATATCTGTCTACGAGAACAGGTCAGACCTTGCCATTCGCATACGGAAGCAGAAGCAGGAGTGGGGTGCGCCGGAAACTGGGGAAGAACAAAGCAAAGCACCAGCACGCAGGTGGCCATCGACAGCGTTTGCATGCCCGCGCTGACACCTTATAAAGCCCCCTCGACTCCCTCACAAGCAAAAGCCCGACCGGCGGAAGCGCAGCGGTTCGGTTACCTACGATCAAGGAGTGCAACCGATGACAGCTGCGCTAGGCGGCGGAAGGTGGACAGGTAGCGCATGACGTGCCAATACGTGCCCTCCACGCGTCTCGCTCCCCTAGGGAAGGGGCGAACAGCCGCGGTCACGCAACCGCTGACATCCCACGACGCTCCAATCACGGCTTGCCGCGTGCCCCCACTTAAGGCAAAGCAGACTGCACGGCGGCAGTAGCCTGCCCCTGGCAAACCAGAGACCGGCGCGACTCGGGTGTCATTAAAGCGCACTACCGGACCACGCAGCCACTTGTCCGCGTCGACGCTACACCATGCGGAGCACTTCGCAAAACTCAATCATCTGGGGCCAGGCGCGCAAGCCCCGTCTACCTCAACTACCACTCCAGGCTTCGGCTTCGGCCTCAGATCCCGGGCCCCGCCGCAAACTAAGGCTCCGCAAGTCAGGAGGAGTTCATAGGCCGCAGGGACGGAGGGGGCCAAAGGACTCGGCAACACCCAATCGTTAGGCGACTTTCTCTCTTGCAGACCCAGAAATCGAACTAATTAGCGCAACGGCTTCTCAATCTGAACCTTTCCTGGCGAAAGGACTCCTTTATTAGTGCGAGTTTCAAGCCCTTCACCATGAGAGGCTCCTGTTGTAGGGGTGGCCCCCACCTAAGCCCAACAGGCCTGTTAGAAGGTTACAGGGTCCAAAGTAGGACATTTGTAATGGCGTAAATACCCCTGACAGGGATGTACTGATGAAAGGGCATAATTGTAAAAGCATACCCCATATGAATATATATATATATATATATATATATATATATATATATATATATATATATATATATATATATATATATATATATATATATATATATATATATATATATATATATATATATATCAAGGAAAGGCTATGGGAGGGGGGACGATCATTCTCTCCCAACTCTCCACTACCATATCTCTCTCTGTTTGGTCTGTAACCACAACATGTTTCTTTCACTGAAAGAAAAAATAAATTCAAATTTTGGTTTGAATATTTCAAACGAAAATTTACCGAAATATCAACATATTGTATTGTTGTCCCTTGAAAAGTTTTCTAAGAGCATTGTTAAACATCATCTGGATGTTTTCTTCCTAACTATCATTCATATTTGTGACCATTGGATTAGAGATCCAATGGCCATGAATCCCCCCCCCCCCAAAATCTCCCCTCCAAAAAAAAGGAGCCAGATCCAACGGTCCCAAATCTGGATAATTGTTAAGAAGAAAACATCCGGGTGATATCTAGACACACCCATTTTCTAAAAGATACAGTTTTCCCTACCGTGGCCTGAGCACCTAGCGCGAGTGTGTGGCTGACACTCCCCAAACGCATCATATATTTTCTGGTATTTAGGCTTGTTCTCATCACAATTATGCTATTTTTTGTATTAATTATCGTTCATTTATTATTGTATTGCAAAAATAGTATTTGTTGATCATATTGTAAGATAAAGATGGAAATCCAAGATTTAAGGCTTCTAGCATGTAGAAGATATGATGGTTTGGAGCAACTTCCTCTTTTAAAACGCAGCCAGATTCAACCTCAGAACAAAATATGACCAGCTAGGGTATGATCGCGCTCGGCATTTTTTTTTTCTTTGGCCAGTTTGCTAGCTAACCAGGGTCACCGAGATTCAGATTAACTGCTGTAACCAGCCTAGATTTTAATCCCGGCTATACAAAGAGTTAAAAATATCAGATTGGGTAATGGAGATAAACTGAAATGGTATACACTATTTGTGATGATGTGGACGAACAATTGGAGTGTTAACTTTGTTCCAGGAGAAAACGCACACATCGCAAATAAACTGATAGAACACAGGAGAATTTCTGAATTTCTCTATTCTCTTATTTTCTCCCCCTTATTAAACTGGTTACAAGTCTTATCAATATATAGGCTAATACTCTTCTGCTAGTATACGTATTCGGACTTCAAGTTGGGCACAACTTCAACTGAGTTACACATAGAGACGGACTCTACTACGTCTTAGAGTCGAAGTCAAGATTATTTCTAACAATCTCCCTCTTAATCTTCATTTGACATACTCTAGTTTTAGTCTCAATGCATTATGAACTACTGTAACATCCCAAAATTTGGATGTTCAAAAATATGGAATTTTTAAAACTTTTCTTGCATTTTGCTGGCATTCAAATTTCTTCTGAATATTTATTTGAAATCTTTTAAGTTTTGTGACGGGCAAATAAATATATTGAGAAATAATATCCAAGTAAAAGCAATAATGATGTTAATAAAAGAAATGAAAAATTCGAGGATCTACACACAAATTAAAATTCAAATATTAGATGATGGAAATAAAAATTTGAAATTCAATTTAACTAGGTAAATAAAAGCAATACCTAAAGGAATATTACAAACTCGCATCTAAATACTTGAACTGAGAATTCAAATTTTGAATATCATGCAAAACTAAAAATCAATAAATTCTAATGTAAATTAAAATTTAAATAAAAATCCAAATTTAAAATTTTTGCTTGAGCCTTTCATTTTCTCTTTTTCCTCTTTCCCTTTTCCCTCTTACATGTGGGCCCCCACCTTTTTCCTCTCTCTTCGTCCTCCCTCCCGTATCCTTTCACTGCCGCTAGGCCCCCCTCCTTTCCCTTTCTTTTTCTCCCTTCTCCCGTTCTTTTTCTTCTCCCCATCTGCTCTCTGTCTACGCTCCCGACAGCTGGCCCCACTTGCCCCTATTCATTCGTCACTGCCGCGCCTGCTCCCAAGCCGAAGCTTCGTCAACCGGCCCCACCTTCCCTGGTCTGGTGTCAACCAACCCTGTGCCCCGCACGTCCTTGGTGCCAACAGCCTACGTTGCATCGCCATATCTTTGAGCGCATCGCCTCTGTTGCTTCCCTGCCTGGCCACCGGCATCTCGGCGCTCGCGCCCATGTCACCGCCCAACGCACGACACCCCGTTAGCTACAGCACCCGCTTGGTCACCATGTCGCCATCACCATCACCTCACCGCACGTCAAGCTACGCGGCCCTGCGCATCCTTCACTGGCACCATGCCGTCAACTGCATCGAGCACTGCTCCTAGGTCGCCAGCTACAGCATCCACACAGGGCCTCCCCTTGTGGGTATAAGTAGCCCTAAGATGCAGCTTGCCCCAGACCATTTCCCCTCTTCTTCCCTCTTTCCTTCCCAAAGCTATGCTCTGGCCGCTGCCCTCTCTCCGTCGCTCCGGCCGTTCCAGTGGGTTTCATCCACAAGCTAGTGCGTCACGATGTGCTTCCCCTCTCCATTTCTATGTTCCCCCAAACAATTTGGTGGTCACACCACCAGAACCCACCACACCGGCCATTTTCCCCAAATCTGGCCAGCACCACCACCATCGACGCCACTCCCACCTCAGCGAGTCTCCCCTCGATTTCTTGGGATTGAAGCATGACGACGTCATCCTATATCTTCCGCAATCACCGCTCAGCCCTCGCCCTCGCCCTTGGCCGTCGGCGCCATGAGCATGCCCGCACCGCCACAGGCCATTGTCGCCGGACCCCTCTGGCGCGTCTTCCCCACCGTGGATAGCATGGTATGTATCCACCTACCCATATCCCGCTCATGCTCGCCTTATTTTCTTCCTCCACCCCTCCGGCCACCGCCACCCTCACAGCTCCCTATGCCGGCCGCTCCTAGCGCTGCCGATCCCTCATAGCGCCATCCCGGGCTGTGCTACCGCCTGCACTAGCTTCCCCTCCTCCCTATCTTTCCATTTTGCCACTCTCTACCCCTTTCCCAGCTGTCGCCCGCCGCTGGCGAGGCCACCCACCGAGCGCCGCCCCTACTCCCCTGCTTTCTCCCCATTCGGCCGGATGCTCTCTGCTTCTTATGTTGTGTCATGTTCGCGTGTTGTTTCCTATATGCCTCACTCTCCCAATGGCATGTGGGCCTAGAACAAGAGTGTATAGCAAGAGTAACTGGTATAACCAAGATTCCCATGGTGACTAGCTCAAACGTGAGGTTTTAAGTTAAAAATGTTAGAAAAATATTTTTTTCTCTAGATATTTCCAAAATGCCAGGAATAACCCATTTGTAAAGTGATGACAAATTAATTACGGAGGTTAATTTGAAAAGAATGCCACAAATGTTCCACTAGCAATACACAGATTACTAGTGATTAAACGATGATTCAATTAGAATCAAGATAAAAATCAACTTAGGGGTTTAGGTTAAATCTTTAAGCAAAATGACAATATAAGAAATTTAATCTTGAACTATTTGCAGGGCAACAAAGGGGTAGCATGTTAATCATTATATAAAGGGTGAAGTGTGTCGGTTTAAGCCATATAAAAATAATTAGGTTATTGCTATGGCCGAAAAATCATAAGGACCCCTAGTTCAAATAATACTTAAACAATCCAGGTACATCTATTAAAATATAATCGGATACCACAAAAATCCATGGGTCATTAGTAATTAAAATAATTTTGCTAATATATATAATCTAAAGTCTAGTGATACCAGGCATAGCTAGGAGTGGTATTTTATCTGAGTTGTATTTAAACCCTAGAATAGTTCAATTGTCACCCTAGAATAGCTCAATGGTCACGGGTCAATGAGAAATAGAAATCAGCTAGTGTTAACCATTTAAATAATAGTGACTAAATAAATAGTCCCATATGATAATAGATTGGGGTGTTAATCATTTAAGTAATACATGGATTAATTGACAGTTAAAACTCACATAAAATATCACATTATGAAATGCCACAAACACATACTCTGAAATTAATTCGATAAGTTAAATTGATGTACACCACAAGCGAAACTCATAACCTAATTCTTAAAAGATAACACTCGGCATATAATACTCAACACCTCCAAAAAAACTCTTACACCTGTTTATAGCTCTAACCAGACTCATGGAACTTTTTTAATAAATATAAAAATAATAAAAGAAGTTATTAATAAAAAGATCGAGTCATGATATGCTGCCATCAGCTATACCTAGCCATCTCCAAGTTCTAAGCGGAAATATTCTCATGAATATTCCTTTATCATGAACCTTCCTTAACATCCATCCCGGTGAATTTCCCTCGGTCATTCATCACTTCGCTCCAACCCTATTTGACTCCGTAAATACTCCGTGCCCAATCAACATAACCTCAAATCACCCATTTAATCGTAATAAAAATTAATCAAGTTCAAGTGGATTTATTTGGACCTTTTGTGTTATTTGCCTTTATTTGGATTCAGTTGATTGGTGCGTAATTAGAAATTGGAGTCCTAAAGATTCTATGGATCAAGCGAGACCAAGATCGAGGTGAAGATAAAGACTAGAAGCTCAAGACCATTGACTGAGAAAGCTTTGAGTGAGCTCAAGACCATGGTAAACCATGCCAGGTGAGTCAATACTTTGATCATGTTGAACCCCACCTTTTTCTGCAAATTATTTCTATTTTAAATTATCAAATTGCATGCTGTGATTTCATGTGCAAATATATGTTTGATTTTATGATTCTAGTTATATACCCATTAATGAACGTGCTAGTATTACACTCTTTTGGAACATTTGAGTATTTAAGCCTTGTCACCCTAGCAAAATTATAATGGTAAAACTTTCGAAAATAAGTCTATAATTATATGCCATGCTTAGAACTGCTTAGATACTCGGGGGCACCAAAATGCCCAAGCATCACTTTTAATCATGAGAATTTATTTAGGAAGTCATGGTAGAAATAACTGGAATATTTTGATATGATTATTTTATGCTCCCAAAAACCCCAACTTGCTTAAATATCTGGGCGGATGGTACAGGGGCTGGTGCAGTGGTGCATGAGAGTGTGATTAGTGTTAGAACTGTTCAGGTAACCCTAAGGACTAAATCTTTTCATAACCTCCTGTGTAAGACAAGTACAACCACAAGTCTATAAGGTATAATTTGGCTTAGTAGACTTAGTGGACCCTAAAAGTCTCTCATCGGTGGGGGGGGGTGAGGTAGTGCATGTGACTATCAGTGTGACGACTTGAATGGGACACTCATTGAGGGTGAAGTTTACCGCAGCGAGCTAGTCGGTGTGGGTAGTCCAGCTACTAGTTGCTAAGGGTAGAACATCCCGCACAACTTATAGGACCCACTGCAAGTGGGAGAAGTCCATGTGGGTGAGATGATGGAAGGGGCGAGGTATTTTTGAATAGTTACTGTGATAGTCTACTTAACCACATGACTAAGGAATCGGTGGAGCAACGAGCGGATCGTCTCTTGTGGGTAAAGTGTACAAACTCTGCAAAGTAAAAACTATTCAAATAGCCGTGCCCACGATCAAGGGCGGATATGGGAACTTAACTAGATATAGTTCTATTTCAAAAATTTTATGGGTGGAATTGGAAAAGTGGTGTGCAGTGAAAATCCCTGACTTGTGTTGCCCTGGGGTCACCCCAGTGATAATGTAAGCAATTATAATGCTAAAAGGTTAGCATATAGTGCAGAAACCATGTAACGATGGATGGAATCTGGATCGCTATTATTATTGCATTTTTTCATTCATTGATAAAATCTGTTTTACTTAAAACTGCTAGGTCTTAGGAAATTTCTATGTATCGTATTCTAAAAGCAATTTATGGCAAATAAAATAACCTAAGCCTTCCCTTGATAAGCGATGCATGTTATCTATTTGCATCCTGTGTATTGGCTCGCGAAGCACGGTGGTTTGTGCTCACCCTCGCTCACTCAATTAATCTAGAATCAGGAGTCAGATTGCTATGCTTCAGTAATACACCTGGCCATGATGGTAAATAAGATGAAGATATCAAGAACTAGGTTGCGTACCCCAGTTGGCTGCCTGTGGGCACGTTCTGAGGGTCCCACCTGTGTGCTTCATTTCCGCTGCTGCATTTTATTGATTTCGGCCTAATCAGCCTATGAGTAAGTCTACTATTATATTTACGCTTCCGTATGATATGTATTTTGATGTTCTGTACTGTATCTATAGTACTATCTACTGATCCAGGGAATAGTGCGGTAGAATCATAGAGGATTCTGGGTTGAAAAATCTGGGTCCGACAACTATCAGCCACACCTCCACATGAAGCATTCTACATACAAGCTACATATAGGAACTCAACTTAACTGGCACAGGTTCATCCGGATGCAAAGATTCTAAAACATTGAGATAGTCGGTCTCAGCTACGACTTACTAAATACATATTTGATACAAAACGTCGACACATCTGCTCAACGTTCCGATTTCTTTTCACCTTACTTAAGTTTGGATTTGGACGGCGACACATCTTCTCAACGTCCCTGACTTAACTCATCATCAGAGCAGTGTTGATTCATCATCACTGAGCGCTTCAGCAAGAAATGCTTTCTTCATCCTCGGTTTGTGGCATTCTGAAGCAATGTGCCCATAATTGTTACAATTATAACACCTCACTTTTGCCTTATCAAACTTCTGATTATGACGGCCTTGGCCACCACTACTGGAAGTGTTCTTGCCTTCACGCTTTGATGATCGGATCTCCCAATCAGCGTAGGTCAACAAGACCTATCCATTGCCATTATTACTATTCTCACAGATGTGTTCCTCATACGCCTTAAGACAACCAATAACCTCCTCCATGGTCATTGTCTTTAGGTCTCCAAATTGCTCTATGATCGAGGCAATCGGGAGAAATTATGAGGGAACAGCACGAAGGAATTTCTTCGCTATGTACAACACTTCACCTTCTCGTCAAGGGCCCGAATTTTGTGGGCGACGATCATCAACCAGACGGCAAAGTCATTGATCGACTCCGTTTCTTTCATTTGCAGCACCTCGAACTCAGTCTTGAGAGTTTGTATCTTCGCTTCCTTCACACGATCGGCACCAAGATGCATCGTCTTCAACGCCTCCTATGCGGCTTTGGCCGTCTCCTTTTCGGCCAGTAGGAAGAGCGTCTCCTCTGGGATGCCCTGATAGATGGCCGCCAATGCCATCTGATCCTTGCGCACATCGACGTTACCATTCTCAATCATGTCCTACACTCCTTGAGCCTTCATGTACACCTTCATCTTGATTGCCCAGACTGCATAATTGCTCGTCGTGAGCATCGAATAATGCAGCGAGACAGTAGAACTCTCCTTCACCATCATACTGGATGATGTTTCGTCACTGGTAACACTACTTTCCAGAGAACGCGACATGATCTTGAGCACGAATCAAGAACTCGAGCTACTTTGAAGCGGCTCTTGGACCAAGGGAACAGAGAAAAAACAACTATGTTGTTTTTCCTTTTTATCTTGGTGACTTTTCTTGCTGTTTTAGATCTGCTCTCTGTTGCTGTGATTTTTGCTTGCTATTTCTCACCTCATGTTGTGCACTTTTATTGCTGGAGCGAGGAACCGAGTCGGAGAAAGAATTGGCTCTCTATCCTTTTTTTCTAGTCTGCACTGACCTCACTATTGTTATTCTCTCTTGGCACAGGAATTGTGCTTCACCTCGGGAGCACTGCTGCCTATCTCGTGCGCTAATCGAGACTTGAAAGGAATCCTGGAGCTGCTGCTTGACTTTCTCAGGACCGAGAAAACAGAAGGACGTGTCGCGCGCGTCTTTTTCCCAGGAGAGCTGCGCGAAGATGAGCGACATGCGCCTCAGGAGTGCCGCGTGAAATGAGCATGAAACGGAATCGCCGAGACAATTTTTTCAGCAACTCGGTTCTCGCCTAGACTTTGATACCACTTGTTAACTTTGTTCCAAGAGAAAACACACATATCACAAATAAACTAAGAGAACACAGGAGAATTTCTGAATTTCTCTATTCTCGTATTTGCTCCCCTTATTAAACTGGTTACAAATCTTCTCAATATATAGACTAATACTCTTCTACTAGCATACATATTCGGACTTCAAGTTTAGCACAACTTCAAATTGAGTTACAGACGGAGACGGACTCTAGTACGCCTTGGACTCAAAGTCAACATTATTTCTAATATGGAGATTTCAACTGGATTGAAGTCTGTAATTAAGAAAAGAAAAGTCTCTGAAGCGTTCATTTATTTAGGAATTGCATTTCCTTCCGCTTCACCCAAGCCTCCCCAATTCTGCTTGGAACGCCTCCACATGCTTCTCCTTAACGCAGAACGCCATGGCGATGACGCCAGCTTTCTCCTTCCTCTCGCACAAGAAGCAAGCCGGCACGACCTTGCGCTCCATGTTGCACATGACCCGTGCGGCAGAGCCACCGCCGAAATCGACGTCGTCGAAGCCGAGGTTCAGCCAGCTCGACAGGTACAGGGTGTCGTACCCGCACAGGCCCCGCAACTGACCGACTCCTCCACCTCCTCCCATTTGGCCGCCGCTATTATTTGCAGCTTCGTCCGTGAACGTGTATGGCACTCGCCCCTTGGCGTCCTTGACCAGTTTCACGAGGTCTATGATGTCACCGTTTGCGACCACGCCGCATGTCGCGAGGGTTGGCTGGAAGGTGAAGCAGTTTCTGAAGTAGCCGTCCTTGGCCCGGGCGTGCTTCCTCACGTTCGCCGTGAAAGCGAGCGCTGCAGGGGCCTTGGGGTTGGACATGGTCGCGCGGGCACGGCATTGCCATATCGCGGCGGCGGCCACGTCGAACGCGGTGCATGGAGCGGAAGTCTCGTTCTGATCCCCCTCGCTATGACGGAGCTCGTTTTTTATCCGGTTGATGAAGCTCATGGGGACGGTGACGTAGGAGCACGCATAGTCATGGGGCTCGGAACTCAATATCGACTGTGCCATGGAGATGATCGACGGAGGGAGCTCCGGAAGGGAGTTTTCCGACCTCACTGGCACGACAGAGGGCGACGGCAGCCCACGGGCAAGTTCGCCGACGGCGTGCAAGAACTGCGCTAGCCCCACGCCGTCGGCAATGGTGTGGTTCCACGTCACCCCGACCACGAAGCCGCCGCATGAGAACTCGGTCACCTGGATCATTAGCAACGGCGGGTCTCTCATGACCTGCTCGGCGTAGGTGACGGCAAGGTCTTCCAGTGGGATCGCCGGAGGCGGGTGAAAAAGCATGGAATCCTGCAAGGTGCAGCTCGCCGACGCAGCCACGAATGCCACGCCCTCGCCTGTGCACGCGAGCTCGAGGCCGCGCGCTCCGGCGGCAAGGCGGCCGGCGATAGGGTAGTAGGGCACCAGGGCTCCGGACAGCGCTCGCCTTATGGTCTCGGCGGCCGGCTGATGGATCGGACGCTCGAAGACGAAGAGGGCTGACAAGGGCAAAGAGGACAGAACACTGTCAAAGGAAGTGAGCCTGAGGTTGCCGCCCGGCGTCGCCTCCGATGGGCGGACAAGAATAGGCAAGGATTTGGTTACAGCAATACTCATTTCGGTTGTGTGTGCATTGTTGGATCTCTTCTTCGCCTGTTTACCCTTGTCTATAAGATTATACAGGGATGTACATATAGGCAAATCTCACCACGCACGTGGCCTGTTCACGATAACTAGTGGCCACTGTTAGGATAGCTCCAATGTGGAACGGAGCTTCCCTATCCCCTTGTCCCTACCCCTCCCTATTCCCTCAATCTAAACCACTCACATCTTATCCAATGGCTAGTTTTTTTTTATATTTTCATCATTAGCCCATCCATAATAAATAATAAAAAATTACAGAAAAAAATAAAATTTATTTTTTAGTATAATTTTTTTACAGAAAAAAATAAAATTATAATTTCTGTAAAAAATTATAATCAAAAATATTTACAGGTGAGGCCATACGTGTGACGTTTGTTTTTGAGGCTGTTAAGAGATTAATTTATTTCCTTGAAGTTGAGATATTTTGTGAAACAAAACCGAAAAATTGAAAATGCTCAAAAGCTGAATTTGGATTGGATTTTCATTTTTGATTTGCTCTCCTAATTCCTCAACCTATTCTCCACCAATCTCAGCATCTATCTGCCTCTAATCCCAGCCATCACCACTGGATTGGGGAGAGCAAATGGCGGTACTGTTCATGACCAAAAACTCCACCGCCATGCCGATTTTGCCACCACTCACACCTTTTGCGTGACCGACCGCCCCTGCACCCTTCCCGCTGGCTCCGCTCGCTGGTCGGCCACCGTATCCCGCCCCATGCCCCGTGGCAGGCCACGCCAGCCCATCCCACTGCCGCCGTGTCCCTCCTTTGCCGCCGCCCGTCGCCATGATCGCGCCACCGCACCCCCTGCGCCACATGATCATGCCACCGCTATCGAGTGGACAAAGCTCCTCTGCAGCTTTTCCCCCACCGCCCTGGCACCCCTGCACCGACCAAAGAGCGTGGCAACGCCGCCGGCCCCCACGCGCTATCGCCGCCCTGGGAAATATCCAGGCCGAACCGCCTTAGCCATGCTATATATGCGGCCGAGCTCTCCCTACCCTAGGCCATCAACCCCGCCACCCACCCGACGCCCCAACACCTCCATTGCCGCCCCCATTGCCGGTAATTGCAAGAAATCCCCAATTCGGAGCCTTAGCACGATTCCACTCCTCCGAGCCACCATTTCCCAATTGCAATCGCTAGTAGCTTCCTCAAACTCCCCGAAGCACGCTCGGACCCTTACCCTAGCCTCCCGAAGCTCTGTCTTCCCCGGCGCCGAGAGCCGCCCCGCCACCCGACCACCTCGCCGTGGCCATCCTAACTCCGGCCACCACTGCCCAAACCGAGCCTCCCACAAACTTGCCTAATCCCTGTGGATGCTCAATCACCTGCCCTTCTACCCGATTAAGCCCTAATCACTCCACAATGCTCAAAAATCCCGCAAGCCAAAAACAGCCCGCCGCCGGCGAATGCCACCTCCACCGGGCCGGCCACCACCAAAAATGGAGTCCCCACGCCGCACTGAGTCCGCCCATGTCCTCAACCGCCGTGGCCGTTCACTCTAGCGCCGCCGGCAGCTACCGCCTCCCTGCTCTGTGTAACATCCCACATTTTTGAGGCTTCAAAAATATGAACTTTTTAAAACTTTTCTTGCATTTTGCTGGCATTCAAATTTGTTCTAAATATTTAATTGAAGATCACTTGAGTTTTGTGTCATGCAAGCAAACAGATTGAGAAACAAACACTAGTGATATCATAAAAGGAAAAGTTCAAATAATAGAGAACAAAAATTTAAAATAATCTGAAAAGATGATCCATAAGAGACAGGGAGAGAATTGAGTTTAAACATAGAAATTCATCTTTGAAGACAATGCACATGAGAATATTGGCAATAAATAAATAGAGGTCAAAGGATATTAAAGGGAGAGGTTCAATAAATAAATAAATAAATAAATAAAATAGGCATAATCAAAATATATATGTAGCTAATTTTAAGGATGGGTATTCATAAGAAAAACACATAAAATCAAGAGGAAGACATATGTGATCACATGCAGATATATATGTAGATATATAATTAAACATTTGTATAAATAGATATACATATATGTTAATGCACAATCGGGAACTTTCTTAAAGTGTAAAAATACACAAGGATTAGTGTGGCAGCAAAAAGGTAAATAAATAGGGGCAAAACATTGCAAGTAAATGAATAAAAGTAGTGGAAGAAATAGGTAATGGAATTGACAATACAAATAAATAAATAACCGCATAATAAAAAAAAGAGAGGGGAGAGGATTTTCGGCCAGGCCGGCCCAGCCCCACCAGCCCATCTGGCCAGACCGCCCAACCGGCGCCCCGCCCCCGGCCGCACGTTTCTTTCCCCCCTTTCCTCCCGGGCCACCGTCACAACCCGCCCGATCCCGGCGCATGCATCGGACCGGAGGTCGCCGACGCAGCTCTAAGCGCACGTCACCGGGCCCCACCGCCATCTCGTCCCCGCGTCACCACCGAGTCAAGGTTGTGGTTGGCTGACCTACCCGCGCTCGTCACCCTTGCGGAGCCGTCACGTCTGGCCGTCCTGCCCGCGTCCGTCGCCCCTGGAGCCGGTCAAAGCTACGCCGTTGCGTCATCAACAGTGGCCGCCGTGCTATGGGTCTGCGCGCGTCCACGCCGTGCCCCACGCGGAGCCCTGCAAGAGAGACGCCCCGGACAACCACTCCCAACTGCCGCGCATGGCCGCCATGGCCCCTCCTCGGCGCCCGCGCAAATCTCCGGCTATAAAGTCCGCCCGAAGCCCCCAATCTCCTCCCCGCAATCCTCTTTCTCTTCTCCAGCGCCCGATTGGCCTCTTATCCCCTCCTCCTCCGCCGGCAACCATTCTTCCCCAACTCCGGTCTATTGGGCGCGCCGTCGATTCTCCGAAAATAAATTCAATTCCCTTGACCCGGAGTATCCTCGGAGTGTGACAAAGCCACCCGCACCCTCCTCCGAGCTCCGGGGAGCTTGTACACCGCCGGCGTCGAGCTCCTCCTTAAGCCACCGCCGTCGCACGCCGCCGGCATACTTCCGGCCTCCCACGACCCCGGACGACCACTCCTGCGGACTCCACACGGTGGGGAGATCCCATTTTGCCCGACGCCCGCGCCGCACCGGCCCCTCCTCACCGACAAGCCCGCCGCCCGAGCGCCGCCGGAATTCCCCTGTTTCGGCCCCCTCTGAAGCGAGCGGTTAACAGCTATTTCTGCCCCTCACCTAGCAGGTAACAACCGAAGCTCGGCTGGATAGTGCGGCGCGCGTCCGCTTTGCCGACCCGCGTTCGATTCCCGCCCCCCCCCCCCCCCTCCCCGCGCGGTATTAGGAGTAAAAATTTTTGGCTCGTTTTGCAAAAAACAGTGAACCAAAAAGCCACACAGAGGAAACAACTTGGTCCATAGAAGTGCTAACAACTGATCAGATTATAAATGAGCCTACCAACATTTAATCCTAAAGTAATTAATTGTTGTATGCTAGCAGTTAAGGCATTTTAAACCTTATGTTAGCAATCATTAAACACAAAACAAAGACAATGTAAGAGGGGGTTTAAGGGCATCTCCAATGGTTATAGCTAGCAACTAACTATAAGACTTCCACATCATCTATATAGTACACACTAAAGCTAGCATTCTAAAGAACTATCTATAAGGATAGCTATTTGATGCTTACATGCACACACAGAATTTATTGAGGCTGCCTCGTTTAGCGTTATAGACTAGTGCTTAAGGAAGAGCTGGCTCGATTTTTTTTGCATACTCTCTTTCCTCCACATAGGATATATGCTGATGTGTACATGCATATAGATAGCTGACTCAGACCATTGGAGATGCTCTAATAGTGTTGCAAAGGCACATGCTCTCATGAAATAATAAGTAGGTCAGTGAAGTAGAGATTAACAAAGTGCAAAGTTACACCAAAAACTATTGCCTTTAATCCTAGGCTATGAACCTCAAATATGAATGGGTATATATTGTATATATATATACATAGACATGTATATATATGTATATATGTGTAAATATAATGAGTAACCCTTTTTAACTCTTTATCAATTAAGAAGGTTTGGTAGGGATATAAATAGGGTGAATGCTCATCAAATAAAAGTTTACTAAACCATAAATCATGGATTATGCCTATTAGAACATGATCGATGTAGAAATTAACCATTAGTCAAGTAAGCCATAAAATATTGCCTTTAACCTTAGCAACTAGAATAAGCCTTTTTCTACCAAATAATGTGAATGCTAAGCCAACAACCATAGGCTATGATACTCAATTGTAATAAGAGATTATATTGCATAAAAATGACTATGGTTAAATCTTAAATAATTGTAGTGGGGTTTATTCTAGCACCAAAGCAAATGAAACAAATCTCTAAATTTGTCTAAATTCCCTGCTTAAATAAATTATGGGATCGACCATTTAAACTAATAAAATTGACTCGCTCTCAATCAAAAACCACATGAAATAATAATGGTACCGTTAGTTAAATTTTAGCATTAGATTTGATAAATAATAATGATGTGCGTGAAATAACCAGATATGGCCCATACAATTGAATCCTAATTCAAGATTGAAAAAGGCATAGTAAAACCGAGGATACATAAAATAACACCCCATAAAGTGCTATACACCTAGACCCTAAAATTAATTTGGTAAGCCAAAATGACCCGAATATTAGCGCTCGACAAAAACAAAGCTCAGCTAAAACTTGTACACCGAATCATAGGTCTAACCTAGCTCATGGAACTTCCTTGATAAATGTAAATAAATTAAAAGAAAGGTGTCAAGTAAAAGATCGAACCTCGCCTTTCTCCAATCGGCTATGTTTGGCCACTTCTTTTCCAAAGCCAATAATTCCTGTAGATACTTCCTCACTTTTGATCTCTTATTATCCCAAAATTTTCCCTCACGGTAAAGCTATTCAAATAACTCGAACTCTTGCTCAAATCCAGCTACCACTGTGTTGGCAACACATTAAACCGAATCATCCTTCTATTCTCAAATCGTAATAAGTGTATAAATTAAATTAAACTGGGCATTTAAAGTATTTGGATTTATTTGGATCTCTTGAGTTATTTGCTTTTATTTGGATTCAGTCGCTTATCGCATAGTTAGAAACTGGAGCCCTGAAGAATCAATGGATCGAGTGTGATCAAGAGCAAGGTGCAGATAAGGACCAGAAGCTCAAAACCATCGTAGGAGAAAGCTTTGAGTGAACTCAAGACTGCGGTAAACCGCGCCAGGCGAATCAATACTTTGATCATGTTGATCCTACATTTTCTGCAAATTAATTTGTTTTAAATTAGCAAACTGCATGCTGTTATTTTATATGCAAATACATGTTAATTTAAGATTCTAGTTATATGCTGATTGTTTACCTTGAATAATATTACCCTTCCTTTGGAATATTTGAATGTGTGAACCTTGTTGCCCTAGCAAAATTATAATAGTAACACTTCGAAAATAAGTCCCTAATTATATGCCATGCTTAGTGTTGCTTAGATACTCATGGTTGCGAAAAACTCTCAAGCATCGCTTTTAATCATGAGAAAATTTGGTTGGGCAGTCATGGTGGTAATGACTGGTATATGTTGCATATGATTATTTTATATTCCCAAAAATCTCAAATTGCTTAATTATCTGGGCGGATGGTTCGAGGGTGTGTGTATGTGGTGCAGTGGAAGCACAAAGTGGGTAGTGGTAGAACCGCCCAGATACCACTAAGGACTGAATCTTGTCATGACCTCCTGTGTAAAACAGTACAACCACAAGTCTGTAAATTACAACTTTGCTAAGTAAATTTATCGAAACCCCCGGACTCATCTCACTGGTAGTGGATGGAAGTGGATACGCAAAAGGGCAATGGGAGGGCTAAAGGGACACCGAGTTGGAGGGTGAAGTAACCAGCCGTACTAGCGTTGCTGGAAGTGGAGCCTGTGTCTTCGCTAGTAGACGTGGTTACATCCCGTGCATAGATGGGACCCACCGCAAGTGGGCAGGTTCCCATAAGGTGAGATGACAAAAGGGGCTAGATACTTTGAAAAGTCACTGTGATGGTCTACTCAACCACGTGGCTAAGGAATCATATGGGGCAGCGAGCAGACTGTCTCTTGTGGTGAAAATGTACAAACTCTGTAGAGTCAAAACTATTCGAACAGTCGTGCCCACGGTCAAGGGCGGACATGGGAACTTAACCAGATATAGTTATATTTCAAAAATAACTTTGTGGGTGGAATTGAAAAGTGGAGGGCAGTGAAAAGCCCTGATTTGAATTGTCCTAGGTGTCGTCCCAGTGGTAAGTTAAGCGACTATAACGCTGAAAGATGCTATATGGTGCAGATGCCATGTAACGGTGGATGGAATCTGGATTGCTATTATTATTGCATTCCCTACACATTATGTTTTTGTTCAAAACTGCTAGGTCTCAGGGAATTTTTATGTATCATATTTCAAAAATAAAATGTTTTCCCTTCTTACACAATAAAATATAGGAAGGACTAAATAGAGTTATGAATAATGGAGATAGATGTTTGCGGTAAACACATAAAGATATTGGTGGATTCATGTCGATCATAATTAGAAAACGGTGGTGTAAATTCTGGTAGAAATAAATTGGTAGAGTCTAAATAAGTATATAGGCTAGATAGATGATTTAATTGATTTATGGAGAATTAGGTAGTGTGATAGTAATTGCTGGGTTACAACACAGATAGATGATATAAAGTCTTGGGATATGTTGGTAATGTTGGGATTAATAGAACTGATTGGTTATTAGAGGAGTCAATTGAATTTTTGGGAATTTGGAGATATGTCACTCGCTGTTTGGAGTTTTAGACAGCAATCCATATAGAAAGTATATGATCGGTGGATTAATTAAATGATATGATCGGTGGATTAATTAAATGATGTCAGTCGCTGTTTGGAGTTTTAGACAGCAATCAATATAGAAAGTATATGATCGGTGGATTAAGTAAATGATGACACTCGCTGTTTGGAGTCTTAGACAGCAATCAGTAAGGGAAGTGTGTCTTTGGTGGATTAAGTCAATTATGGCAATCGTCGTGTGGAGTTTTAGGTAGTAACAATAATACTATGATTAAACAATAACAATGCTACTAAAAGTGATTTTTGACAAATAAAATAACCCGAGCCTCTCCTTTGTTAAGCCATGCATACTATTTATTTGCATTCTGTGTATTGGCTCGCGGAGCACGGGGTTGGAGTGCTCACACTCGCTTTTGCGACAAAATTCAGAATCAGGAGTCAAATCACCTCGCCTCAGCAACAAGATTGGGCAAGCTAGCAGAGAAGATAAAGATGTCAAGGGCTAGGTCGCGATCCTCCAGTTGGCTGCCTGTGGGCATGTCCTGAAGCTCCCATCTGTGTGCTCGTTCTTCCGCTGCTGCAATTTATTGATTTCGGCCTAATCGGCCCATGAGTAAGTCTACTATTATATTTACGCTTCCGCATGATATGTACTTTGATATTCAAAACTGTAATCTGTGAGCACTATCTACTGATCTAGGGAATAGTGCGGTAATCACAGAGGATTCTGGATTGTAAAATCTGGGGTCCGACACTCTGTTCGGCGCGCGTGCGACCGGCCGAATGGAGAAGATGAACAGTGCCTGGCACTGTTCATCCGACCCGGCCGATCGGACTCGGCTGAGCCGAACCGTTTCGCCCGCACCGGACACATCGGACCGAGCCAATCGGTCTCGGTTGAGCCCAACCCTGTCGCCCGCACCGGATCCAACCGACCCGAGCCACTTCCGATTCGGCTGAGCCAGACCGCTTAACCGAAACCGACCGAACCCGAGGAATAGTACCCGACCGAGCCCGATGAACAGTAACCGGCCCGAACCCAAAAATACAAGTTTATACTCCCCGGATTCGTTTTGAGCCCGCCAACCCAAATATCAGGCCCATTTCTCCATATAGCCCTCCTATAAGCCCCAAATCTCAATTTATTTAAATTTTATCGGATTTTGTTTCTTTATTTTACTTCTTTGTTCCTAGCTCAGTCCTTCGGGCGTGGAACTAATTAATTAATTTCTGTGTTAGCTCACGACATTGAAGACCACCCAGAGCAGGAAGGAGAAGGTCAAACTCAAGTTCAAGAAATCAAAGAAACCGAAGAACGCCAAAAATCGTAGGCCCGCAAGGCAAGTCACATGTTTTTTATCATATCGAATCCCATGAAATTTACATTATTTACTTAATGTATTTTCATTATTGATAGTTGTGAAATGATAGTTACTTAAAATAAATGTTTAGAATGACATGTTAATTAGATAAATCCTATCACCGATAAAAGCCCTGTTTACTTTGATGGCCATTCACCTTGACAGCCTTAGTGATTATTAATGTACGGTATAAATATTCATAAATCACCTCGTTCAACACTTTGTACTATTAAGTGATTTTGGCCGTGGGCCGGTAGATTTGGAAAACCCGGACTAGGGTAGGGTGGTATGAGATACCGTGCCCTAGGCTGGTGATACCAGTGTATAGTAGGGTAAAAAGGGTGTGGACATCCGTGTGGCGGACTTCGTCCACCGCTTTACCCTAGGGTGGAGGCTTGGTTGTGGATTGGTGGCAGTACAGGAAGGTACTGAATATGGGTTGTGAATAGATGATGCCTCAGACAAAAATATAAGGACTAGACCCTTATGCTGAGTAAAGAACATAGTACCCGCCCAACCACAAGCGTTGATTTTGTCAAACCTGGTTTAGTAACTGCTCAAGTTCAATTGAACCTCTGCAACTGGCGGGGGGAGACCGAGGGTGAGTTCGTATGGGAGGTGGTTAACCATACAACAGTAGGACTGCTATGAGTCGGAGGAGATCCGTGGGGTCATCCGAGCTTATGGAGGCCTAGGACCTACTGGGTGGAGGCTATATAAAGAATTGAGCAGTGAACAACCTTGTTTTCTTAAAGCCAGACGTGGAGTTAAGAAATCTTGTGGGTAAAGCAGGGCAACTCTGCAGAGTGAAATAAATGGTATTCGAGTACGCCGTGCTTCCGGTTAATGAAGCTGTGTTTATTGGGTGATTCCAACAACGAGGCATAAGTAGCGTTTCTGATGTTGTTAATCTGAGTAATGATGAAACTTTGTCTGATAACAGAACCCCCCTGATCTTAAGGAGCAAGTGTTTTAAATTTTATTTGTTTGCAAATAAAATTGCATCTACCTCTTAATAAAACACTATACTCCCTTCCCTTGAGAATCCTGGCATATAGTTATATATTATTTTTCACATGTGATTTGTTGAGTACGGGGTTGGAGTACTCAAACTTGCAAAATTTCCCCCACAGATACTAGAAGAAAAAAAGATGCTACAAGTGTTCGTGTTAGGGTTACGACTGCACTCGAGCGTTCCTGTGGAGTTTTCTTCGGCTCTTCTGTATGTAAGTTTAAGTTCGGGCTTGGGCGCCCATATTGTTGTTAAAATTTGACCAATAGGTCTTATTTCAATTAAATTAACCTTTTCAAATTGTTCGTGAGCAGGCATGATACTCCTTCTATCCGTAACTGAACTCCTGGGCTGTTACGGAAGGTAACGACATTCCCGTTTCTAAAAACGGGGATGTTACATTTTGACTAAAAACTAGTTGAAACATATTATTGGGTTGGCTGTCGACATTCATAATTAAAGCTTCTAGCAAACACATGAGTTGGATATGAAGTAATCGGTAAAGAAAGCCAACATCATTTTAAATACTTGATAACTTCAAAGAGTCCAATCGGCAAGATAGCTGGCCGGAGTGCTCAAGCTTGCCATGTACTAATAGCTTGCCTTATCAAGTTGATTGCTTCCCCGATCGTTTTGGCTTCGGCTTCTAGCTTCTGGCTTATTTTTTACTATTCCTAAATTTCGTCTTTTTCTAATTTTTTTGGATTTTTTGAGCTTTTTTACCGGTTCTTTTTTTCCCATATTCGTTTACATTACACGTGATGGGCTAACCCGTTTTTCTATTTTTAAAATTTTTTTAATTTAATTGTGCCAAATAAGCCACCTTCAGCTAAATTGTAATTTCAGCCAGTTACAGTGAAATAAGCCATAAGTCAAGTTGTGATGAGTTTGGAGATATCTAGCATAAGTGTTGTGCCTTGTAGGAAGCTGACATTGCGTGAGAGCTGGACAACAGCTAACGTTTACTTGGAAGGCGGTTGTATTAGGTCGGTTTCTTCTAGCTGTGTTACTACTGAGTTGTTAGGCGGTTTATAGCCTATAAATAGGCATACCTATTATTAGATGGATGTAAGGTATAGCTTCAAATGTGTGTGTAAGCCAATGTGTATGCAAGAGAGACCAATGAATACATAGTCTGATACTTTAAGCTAGTTACTCCTCCTGTTCCATTCTTTACTTCTTTTGAGTGTTCCAAATCCCTAACAACTGGTATCAGAGCCCCATCTTCGAGTCGGGCGTAGCAGAGCAGTGCATTCGAGCATTTGTTGGAGCTGAGGTTATGGCTTCAAATTCGGGTGTCGGGATGGCGCAATCAATGGTTCCTGTATTCTAAATAAAGAATTACGATATGTAGAACATCAAGATAAGGATGCTGCTACTCTCACAAAGATTATGGGATATTGTGGAGAACAGCTACAAAACGTATGCCGCAGAAGATATTCTTACACCGGAGCAGAAGAAAACTCTGACAGAAAACTAGATGATAGATGCCAAGGCATTGTTTCACATTAAAAAAATAGATATGGGAAGGACAACACCCAACCACCTAACATGATAAAGCTTTTAATTGATTTTCAACCTAAATGCAGAGAACTACCATTGCACAAAATTTGAGAGAGATGAGAAGAATATAAGTAAAGGCAACATGAACCATAGCTACACCACGTTTGAAGAATCACGGTAAGCACTAGGGGTGCAAATGGAGCGGGTAATTTCCCTCCGACCGACAGACCGAAGGCACGCGGAGCAAATACAGAATAGGTAACTGGGTATCTAGCACTATCTATGTCCGCTCCGACTCTGAGTAAAAAAATACGGAATAGGATACAGGATGAGTGATATCCGTTCGTATATATATATATGTATGTCAAGTGATATAAGGAAATCTGTTGTAGCTTCACTTATGAACAAGATAATAGATGGGTGGATTGCTGCATCTAAATAGACGGAGAATATTAAGTACTCTTTCTTCGACATCTCGATAATTAATCTCTCTATGTTCGCTCTAATTGCACCCTAATCTCCAATATCTTGTGTAGGGGTACAAAAGTAGTGGATAATTTTTGTCCGACAAACCGTCCAAAAGCTTGTGGAATGTATACGGAATAGAGAAATAAGTATCCGGTATTATCCGTGTTTAACTCTGATTTTAAAAAAATATAAAATAAAATAAGGATGAATGATATCCGTGTCCACTCGAAATGCACTCCTAGTAAGAACCGTATACTAGCAGGACCATCAGCAATAGGCTTCGGAATAAATTGGTCAAGGATGCGCCTCTTCCATCGACAAGGACGTTGGACGGCAGGCAGAGCGATCTTGAGCTTTCACATGTGGATCGCGCCGATCGGCTCGGCTTCTGGCCATGCGACTTAGGGACGGCTCCTGCTAAGATGGGCTCGATCGATGTGGTCCAGCTCATTCACATGAGCCAGCTGCTCGATCCGCTCGACCTGACTGATCAGATTGCTAAATACGGAAAAAAATTTCATGCAGCGATGGACCAAATCGTATCTGCTGCATACGCACCGCGAGCCTGCGACGCGTGGCCTCCCAATACATCGGACGCTGCTCGAGGCTCCTCCCGCAAGGATGCCGAGAATCGGCTCCTCCCGTACCTGGCTCGAGCCGTGCGAGAAGTTGAACCGGCGCGCGGCAGCCGCGCGCACATCTCCACGTCTCCTCCGGCCCGGCGCCCTTGCAGCAGCCGCGCGCACATCTCCACGTCTCCTCCGGCCCCGCGCCGCACTCCAAGTCCGCCATTGCCCGGAGAGAGGGAGGGAGGAAGAGCCGCCGAGGGCGAGGGATCGATAGACGCGGCGAGGGGCGGTGTGGGGGGTGGAGAGATGAGAGCAGGATCGGAGAGGCCGGTGCTGCGAGTAGGCATCTAAACTTTTGAGTGAAACATTTGAGCAGATGCAAGAGCAGCGACAACAGCTTCAGCAGCTTACATTCCCTGGACAGATGGTCAGGAAATTCTCCGAAATCAGCGGCAAAGGAAAGCACTTCTTCAGACAATTATGAACTGATGTCTTGTTCTCCACATTCACTGGAAAAAATTATATGTGACTAAAGTAGTTTACCAAATGGCCAAACATGTTTAATAACTTAATAAACAAAGAGTACCCCATGTTTATTCATGTTCGGTGCCTTGAGTTGGATGACACTAGTTCTCCCTTTAATATGTACTATGAATCTATGACAGAAAAATTATCTATTTGGAAAGTAAGTGCAGAATTGTATAATCCATCCTCTGATTATAAGTGCTCGAGCAAGAACAAACTATTATATAGCAGTTCACCTTAGGTACATAGGACTCTACTTCCTCTTAAAAAATGTTGGAAGCAATCATTTCATGATGACACCATGTATATGCTGATTGTGTGGATCAACATCAACAGAAAGATTATACCGTAAAACTAGAACTGGCAAGCCAGCCATGCCATTTCTTCAGAGTTTTTGTATATGAATCAGTACAAGCTTGACTCATAGCCCAGTCTTCAGAGTAGTACAAGCATTGCTAGATAAAAAAAAGAAACAATTCAGTAGTAACATTCCTGAATATGTTACAGAGCAACACATCAATGTTACTTATTTTCATGATTTGGCACTCCACCAAATTGTAATTTCCTAGCAGTCGATTGAGTTGTGGCAGCTTGATCAACTCCAAGTATGAGACTTGTATATCCTCCTTGAATATAAGGACCGTCAATTGTAGAAGAATTTCCATACATATGAAAGTTTGGCATTGTGCTATTAGCATATCCGCCTTGGATCAAATGAGTATCCATGGCTGCAGGTTGCTCAATGGCAGCAGCATGAAGTCCCTGTGTCATAGAATGTGGAATTGTAAAAAAATGCATTGAAGTAGGTTAAGAAAAAAAGGAATGAAATAATGAGTAATGGAATCTTACCATCAATTGATTTGGATCAGCATCATCTCTATTTTCTGCAACATCATTTGAATCTTCCCCTGTGAGCACACGGATATAAAAATGAAAAAACACACACCAACAACCATGATAGAAACAACTAAGAATGGATACAATCATTACCTTTTCTCTTAGCACTTTTCTTCTTCTTTCCTGTGTTCTTTTCTAATACGTTTTGGAATCGTTTATTCTTTGCACCTTTTACAACCCGGGGAACTCTGAATGATATTGTACCTTTCAATGTGTCTGTATCACAGTTAGTCGAAACTAAAGGAACCTCATCTAATTTTTCTTGCGCCTTGCTTAGAGAATTATCCGCTTCCGAATCCAAATTATCTATAGCTTTCTCCAAATCTTGAAGAAGTTCTTTTGACACTGAACACTTCAGTGCAAGGGATGTCGCCTTTCGCGAGATACGTGCAGCATATGTTTTCAAATTTTCCTTTTCAGATCCTTGTTTCTCAACATAAAATCCTCTTTTTGCATATTTTGTCCATCTGTTTAGTATATATTGCGACGGCAAAATGAAAACATCATTCACATTGAATACTTTGAAGGCATGCTTGCACAATATACCTACAAGATAATGGTACTGTTTTTCAGCATTTTTTTATTGCAAAGTATATAGTAATTTTTTATTGCATTTTTTTATTGCACAATATACCTACAAGACATCAGTTCATAATTGTCTGAAGAAGTGCTTTCCTTTGCCGCTGATTTCGGAGAATTTCCTGACCATCTGTCCAGGGAATGTAAGCTGCTGAAGCTGTTGTCGCTGCTCTTGCATCTGCTCAAATGTTTCACTCAAAAGTTTAGATGCCTACTCGCAGCACCGGCCTCTCCGATCCTGCTCTCATCTCTCCACCCCCACGCCGCCCCTCGCCGCGTCTATCGATCCCTCGCCCTCGGCGGCTCTTCCTCCCTCTCTCTCTCCGGGCAATGGCGGACTTGGAGTGCGGCGCGGGGCCGGAGGAGACGTGGAGATGTGCGCGCGGCTGCCGCGCGCCGGTTCAACTTCTCGCACGGCTCGAGCCAGGTACGGGAGGAGCCGATTCTCGGCGTCCTTGCGGGAGGAGCCTCGAGCAGCGTCCGATGTATTGGGAGGCCACGCGTCGCAGGCTCGCGGTGCGTATACAGCAGATACGATTTGGTCCATCGCTGCATGAAATTTTTTCCCTAAATACTCCGTCCGTGCGCATTTATGTGACGTTTTAGGCCAGCACACTGAGAAGTAATTAATTCTTATTTTTCTGACCTGTTTATCCTATTGATTACCATGTACACTGTACTATGATCCAGTATTACCGTGAGACAATCGGCGATAATCTATAATCACCAACAAATTGTCCGTCGGTAGTTCTACAGGTGTTGGGCTGTTTATCAGTCGGTAACCAGCCAAACTGTGCGTCAACGAAGCTTTAAGTACTGTCCATCTGGCGGCGTTAGTGTAGGGCGGGAGGGAAAATTTTAGGCACAAATTGGGCGCTGCAGTGTTGAAACCAGTGAGCGGCTGGTCCAGCAGCGAAGGAAAAAAATACATCCAAAAAATTCAACTGACTCATTCTGTTGTGTTTACGTTGTTCGATCTCTTCTTTACTTGTTTATTTATACCCTTGTCTATAATATAAGACTATGCAGGGATGTATATATAAGCAAATCTCGCCACTTACGTGGCCTGCTCAAGATAACGTACTAGTAGCCGTTCTTAGGGTCTACAGGTGACGTCGTACGAGGATGTATCCGGTGCTTCCCACCCGTATGGTGCCTCCGCGCTTCCCTCTTCAAAAATACGGTCTAAATGGATATAAAATCCGTCAAATTTCTGGTTAGATAGACCATGATGCAAGCAAGCACTTCAATCGTTTTGAAATATATGACGTTTAAGAAAACGTACAGTCAAATATTTTTAACTTTAGCTACTTATATTAAAAACTGTCTAGATTGGTCAAATGAAAATGTATCATTAGATGATAAATTTGTAGCTTTACGTTTTCCATTTTCCCTTTTTTATTTCCTAATTTCCATTGTGTAGGATTTACCTTTTTTTATTTCTCCATGTGTAGATCAAATTTAGATTAGATTTTTTTGTTGTATGATAGGTTGTTTCTCCGTCAATGCTACCAATATTTTTAAATTTTGTGACCTTTTGCATCATATTTTAAATAGGGGAGTATGGAAACACTATCAGGGTGGGAAGCGCCGAATATTCTCTCGAGGAAGCTTACGAAGGTTATAAGATGTTCACATTTTAAAAATACTAGTAAGGTGTCCGTACGTTGCAACGGAGTATTAAATGAGGGTGGTATATATTAACAAATTTGACCCAAAAACTGCTTTATAAACATTTTGTTTATCTACCCACATGCATGTCCACATTTAGTAGCGTATAGTGTTTCCTGTGTAACATTAGTACAAATAAAATACATAAGACATCTAAGATGCAAGAACATCTTTGTAAATGATATTCTTGGTAAATGTGCCAACAGAATTGAAGCTTAGATCCATTCCCAATGTAGCAAATATTCTGGGATTGCTCCTAGCGGTTGCTCATGAAAAGGCAACATATAGTTATCCATAGGAGAAAATTGAATTAGGGAGGAGGATGCCTACATTCGGTATTGTTTGGCCTTGAGCCTTATTGATGGTCATTGCAAACTCAATCTGATAGGAAATTGCTTCCTCTTGAACCTAAACGGGAACATTTCATCATCAGACGGGCACAGCGGTATCCGAGGCACAAAACCCTCTTCCCAGCATGTTGTCCCAACAGAATTTTGGCATCTATGGTATTCCTTTGGAATACCCGAGCTACCTACCTTGTCATGTTACACAACCTGTTAGATGGATCTAGGTTCCTTAGCAAAATTATAGGGCAATTGACCATCAACTTGAGCTATGAAGATAGCGGCAAATAAAGCTAGCAAGTCTTCAACCAAAGAAAGAGCGAACTTATGACCCATCCTAAATTATAGAAACAATGATAAATAAGGTTTCACTGACATCACGCAATCTATTGCAGGGAAGCATGCGCAGGACAGCTTTGCAAATCACTTTCATTTGGGTCTTTTTCATCTGCTCCTTGAGCCTTCTTTCCATCAGATGGCTGATATACCTATTGGAAAAATGCACATAACAAAAGAAAATTAAGAACGATACTGAATAAAGTACTCAACTGTATTTTCTAGAAATTTACTAACCCTGCGTAAGTAGTAGATTTTATCAGTCATTTTTCTTCCTATAACACTAATATCTTTTGCAGTAAGTACGATGCACATGTCTCCATTTTCCATGTGGTGCATCGGTGAGCTTGTCCTTGCCTTGAAGCACAACAGCTATTTGGGATCAAGGTTGTTAGTATCGTGACATGTATCATAGTATCATACGATCCTACCAGAAGTGGATGATACAAACCGCAATATAGATTGGAATCAAGTAGTATCGCAATGGGATCGCAATACGGTTTTATTAGTTCGAGAAATATGGTAGTTTATAGAATACGGTGTGGTATCGGTAAATACCATCTTATTTCAGTACGGTATCAGTAAATACCAATTTTACTAAAGTTTGCTGAATTGCTAAACATTAATCTCCATTCCAGACTGGCACACATCAAAAATTCAAAAGCTCATCATCAGAAAGACAAAAGCAGACAAAACAAATGAAAAATCTAATGCCACATTACCACAGCTAGTCAGGTCAACTACGTGCATGCAAAAAAGCTAGACTCAGTCTGTCACTTATGAAGTCACGAATATTCAAGCGCAAGGTTAGAAAAATTATGCAAAATAGCAACAATGCTCAATTTATAACCGTAATACCGCATAAACCAGCAAGGCAGTAGGCAGCAGAGTGCAGACCAAACTCAGTCTCCAAACTCCAGCAGACCAGCAGGCAGAAGAGCTGTAGAGTTTAGACCAAACTCACTAACTCACTCTCCAAACTCCAGCAGGCAGCAGAGTGCAGACCAAACTCACTAACTCAGTCTCCAAACTCCAGCAGGTAGTAGAGTACATCTTCTTGAATTCTTCAAAAAGATCTACGAATGCCCTAATTACCTTATCCTAGATCTGCGCACCTTTAATATGCCCATAAGTTGAGGTAATCGTGTACTTGAGAAATCAGATTGCTTAGTCCTTGCACAAACATTAAAAAACAAAAAGGGTGATCATTGGTTAATAAAAACATCCATCCATTGATACAGATTAAGATTTACTTGTACCTAAGATCAAGAGTTGCAGCAATAAAAATTAAGTTGTTCATCTTCTCAGGATCCCCCCAATATTTATCAAAATTTTCCTTCATCTTAATAGCCATGTATTTGAAGGTAGTGTCATCCCCATCATTACGTTGACTCCAATCAAACAACAAATAATTTACACCAGCAATATCTTCGAAGAAAGTGTTGGAAGCAATATACTGAGTGCTAGAAACTTTTTTGTAAGGTCAAAGAAATGTTTCAGGAAGTCTTTGAAATCTTTTGCATACACCCAATCATCATATGTTGGAACCCCATCCACACCTAACTCAGCCTTATAGGAAGGGTCCTGAAGTTCAAGCCGCTCAAATACCTTCTCAAAACCCACAACAGTCTCTAACATAAAATAAGTCAAGTTCCATCTAGCGCACACATCAAGAGACACCAAATATTTTTCTTCAACCTTGCTTATTTGCACACACTTTTTAAAGGTATTTATTCTTGAACTTCTCACATATTTGATAGCATTACGAATACAGGAAATAGCAGGAGCCATTGTATTTAACCCATCTTGAAGCACAAGATTAATAATGTGAGCTACGCATCTCATGTGAAGATAATTACCTTTCGCAAATATGCCACCACGATTTTTCAAAGCACTCCTCATGTAGCCTATAGCTCCATCATTTGGACTGGTATTATCTACCGTAATGGTACACACATTCTCAATGCCCCACTCAAGTAAGCATTTATCTAGTGCTTTTCCAATATCTTCCCCTTTATGACTTTCTACCAAACAAAAGTTAAGAATTTTTTTATTAAGTCGCCAATTGCTATCATTGTAATGTGCAGTGAGAACCTTGTAGTTTTGAAGGGTTGAAGAAGTCCATGTGTCAGTTGTGAGGCTAATTGTTTGACGAGAATCCTTCAAAAGAATTTTTAGCTTTCTTTTCTCATCTTCAAAAAGGCGAAGAATGTATCTATATATTGTTGTCCTAGATGGTGGATTGAACTGACGACAAGCTTTCGACATAAAGTCCCTAAAACCTTCATGTTCTGAGAAGATAAAAGGTAACTCATCAACTATTATCATACGACTAAATGGTGCCCTAACCTCTTCTGCATTGTATTGCCAAGGTACTATGCAATTACTTTGTCCATCTACACTACATTGGAAGCTTAGTTGAGTTTGACTGTTGATCCTAGCAAGATGCTTCTTATAACATTTTGCATGAGAGACTAGTGAGGAGGTACCTTTTTTGCGAATCACAGGCAAGGATCCGAGAACAATACTTGCATTTAGCCTTATTTCAGTCATCTGGTAGTCGTGTGTAATGGTTCCATATCTCTGATGTGAGATTCATTTGTTTCTTTCCATCTTGAGCTTCATTGGGACCAACAACTTCACCGCTACCCACATTCATACCCATACCCACTGACCCAGCAACAGCAACATGAATATTTGCAATATCATCTGACTCAGACATCTAATAATCCAAAAATACAAAGATAGATAACCATTAATCAATGCAATAACCATTAACCAATGCAAGTATGCAACAATATTACAAGTTTACAATAGACTAGGCAACTAGCAATCTAGCATTCTAGCAATTATTATTTGCCAAACGAAACATAGAGAAAGGAATTACTTTGCATGATCCTATTTAGAATTTTAGATCCAGTGGTGAATGGAGAAGACTAGGTAGTCGGTGGCGCTGTCGGTGGCTCAACGTGGTGAGGGCTTGGCATCGACGTCTTGGGAGAGGGAGCCCTGACGAGTCTTGGGAGTTAGGACTTGGGAGGAGGCTGGCGTCTGGGCCTGCGAGGCTGGGACTCGGACTGGAGTCTGGGAGCACCGAGCGGCCGCTGACCGAGCCTGGAACTGGGGGAGCATCGACGGTCGGAGCGCCTAGGGTTGAAGATGAGAGGAACAGAGAAAGAAGTGTGTGCTATAGATCTGGCGACTTGCGGTGTCGGTGTGCTCCTATAAGGCGTAATAAACATGCGTCAGTTCGGTGGCTTGGTGAGTTGGTGGGCCGAGTTGGGCTGAAGAATAGGCGAAGACGGCAATACGCGAAATGAGAAGTGACGGTAGATTAGGTAGTTACGGTTTTAACTTGGTTTATATCATAAATACCGAATAGATGAGATACCAATTTTTCAGATATCGAAACGAATACCGGGCAAACCAAGTTGACCGGTACAGTTCGGTGAAAAAATGAACAGCCCTACATGCAAGGATGTCTATATAAGCAAATCTCACCGCTTACGTGGCATGTTCAAGATAACATACTAGTAGCCATTCCTAGGGTCTACAGGTGACGTCGTACGAGCATGGATCCGGTGCTTCCCACCAGTATGGTGCCTCCGTGCTTCCCTCTTCAAAATACGGTTCCAATGGTCATAAAAATCTGTAACATCTTATTTTGGGAGAGCTCAAGTGTACGAATTAAAATTGGAACTTGAATTCAAACCAAATTCAAATTCCATTTGAATTTCCAAAATCCAAATCTTGGTTCGGCTGAGCCCAACCCGGCCACCTCCATTGGTATGGTGCCTCCGTGCTTCCCTCTTCAAAATACGGTCTAAATAGTCATAAAAAATCAATCAAATTTCTTGTTAGAAAGACCATGATATAAACAAGTACTCCCTCCGTTTTGAAATATATGATGTTTTAGAAAGCATGCAATTAAGCTTTTCTAACTTTGACTACTTATATTAAAAAAAATACCTAGACTGGTCAAATGTAAATGGTATCATTAGATTAGTTATGAAAAATATTTCCATAATATAATAATTTTATATTTTTCAATGAACATACTCATATAAAAGTAGTGGTCAAAATTGCATATTGGAGACTGTGTCCATATTCAGAACATCATACATTCTTGAACAGAGAGAGTATCTAAAAAATTCAATTGAAAATATAAGTTACATTACAAGAAACAAAAAAGACAAATTTCAGGAAACAGTAGCTTTTGTTTTTTCATTTTCCCTTTTTTATTTCCTAATTTCCTATCAGTAGAATTTGTCTTTTTTTATTTCTCGATGTGTAGATCAAAGTTGTATGATAGGTTGTGTTTTCTGTCAATGCTACCAATATTTTTTTGGGTTTTTTTTGACCTTTTGCATCGTATTTTAAATGGGGGGGGGGGGTATGGAAGTACTGTACGAAGCACCGGATATTCTCTCGCGGAAGCTTATGAAGGTTATGAGGTGTTCACATTTTAAAAATATTAAAGTATAAATGAATTTATCATCTTTTCTTATTAGCTTAGGCTTTTGAGTAAACTAGATGGTATATGCAACTTAATAAAAAAATAACTATGGCCTCTTCCTGCAATGTGCATGAAAAATGAGGTCTTAATGTGAGGTCATACGTGTGATGTGGCGTGATTTAGTGTAAATCACTTCAATGCATGATAAAGCTCCCTTCCCTCTAACGCCACTACCATCCATCCACCCGTCTTTCATTCTTTCATATAAAATGGATATATTCTTTTTCGCTTATGGATTCTCTGAACAAATAAATAGGAAGGTGTTTTTTAACATATTTTTAAAACAGTTTATTGGTATTCGATTCATTCATATAAGCGCTAGCACTAACATCAAAAGCCATCAGCCGTAGTCAAAAAGAACACATCCAATAGTTGTTAGGGAAGTCTTACATTATTGGAGGTTACGCATGGAAAAATTCCTTTAGTGCCATTTCCTTTAATGTTTGGGATAAACCTCATCTCCAGCTAAATGAAATTTGGGGATGCCTTTGGTGAACGGGGATTGGACATATATTACAATCAAACGCTGGAAACTTCCATTACCCGCTCTGATCCAATTAAACCTCTGTTTTGCGGTACATGTCACTTTTGGCCAAAACTTATACTTGGCACTTTTCTAATTCCATAGTATTATTTACCAAAATACCGATATTAGCACTACCTTTTTGTGTGCATATGGTACTAATAGAGAGTATTTTATTTTGGTACAGTTTTGTTCAAATCATACTTCTTTAGTATGCGTGATTTAATCAGAAGTGCTGGTGACCTTACCCTCTTGTAAGACCATTGTACTTATTCAGGGTAACTATTTCATAGTAAATAGAATAGTGAGCTTCTTGTCAATGTGAGCATATAATATATTTCATCATACATATGCTTTTTTTTAAACTTCCTACCTGCAGATTGATGTGTATGTTGAAATGATTGACAGATATATCTTTCGGATGAAATTATATTGTTGTAGGGGTGGCCCCCACCTAAGCCCAGCATATGTATAATGACGTAAATAGCCTTACGAAGGGTACTTGAGTGTAAGGATATAATTGTAAAATACTCCCCATGTGAATATATATATGGCTGCCCTGGACATAGGGAAGGGGCAAGCATTGTTCATCTATCATCTCCACTACCATACTCTCACTTTACTGTTTGGTCAGTAGCCACAACAGTTGGTGTCGTTCGTGGGGACGACTGAGCAAGCTCTGAGATCCGAAGAAGGATGGCACCCAAGAAAACTTCATCATCGGCAACACAGAAGAAGAGGAGCATAACGGAGGCGCTCGTCAACGCCAGGGCTTCTGCATCGGCTACTGGTGCGGATGGCAACGCCGGCGCTGCGACTGCCGACGTCGACGCTAGTGGCACAACGGTCGACCCCACCGTTGGGGCGGCGGTCGGCACTGGTAGTACCGATCGGGTCACCGGGGGCGGTAACACCGATGCCCGCACTGGCACGGCCACTGCCCCTGCACCCAGCGTGGGAACGACAAGTGGCTCCGATGGCCTCGTCACTGACTCTGGAGTCCACCGCATCGGCACGCCGAGCAACTCCGAAGCGCAAGCTGTGGTCGCCGCCAACCCGACGGTGCGTGCCGGCGCTCAGGCCGGCGCAACCACGTTGACGGCAAAGAATGCCCTACTGACGACCCTCAGCACGTTGCAGCAAGAGCAGGCAGATCTCCGCGGCGCCATGCGGGAGATGCAAGAGGCTTGGAGCCAGCAAATCCCACCGGCGGCGGCGGAGCCCATGCCAGAGTGGGCGGATAGCCACGACGCCCCTACATCCAGTCGCGTCCCGCTTCGGCACGTGGATTCGGAGTCCCCCCTCTTCGCAGGCTTATAGCAGTCGGCGTGGCCGGAGGACATCAAGTTTCCCACCACCATTGAGTCGTACAAAGGTGACACGGACCCCCGGGAGTTCGTGCACGTGTACGAAACCGCCATTGAAACTGTTGGTGGGGATGACTCCACTAGGGCGAAGGGGCTACCCCTCGCGTTGCAGGGAGTGGCGCTCTCTTGGTTCTTTACCATAGAGCCAAACTCCATCTATGCGTGGGAGCAGATCCGTGACAGCCTCCATAACAACTTCCAGGGAAATTACGTAGAGCGCGTCGATGCGGATCAACTCTTTGCTATCATGCAAAAACCCTCCGAAAAGCTCCGGAAGTACTTCAAGCGCTTCGTGAAGGTTCGCTGCCAGGTCAAGGACATCAACGAGACCACTATCATCAACGCGGCGATCCAAGGTCTTCACCTTGGGCCACTGGCCGAATATAACACACGCAAACCGATAAAAATGGTCGCTAAGATTTTCGATAAAATGGAGGAGTACGTGAGGGCGGAGGAGGATGCACGGCGACGAAAGGGTGATGACTCCGACACCAACCAAGCGGAGGACTCGCCAAAGGACGCCTCCAAGCGCAAACAAGGATCCTCGAAGGACGCCCCTGAGCATAAGCAAGATTCCTCTAAGGACACCAAGCATAAACAGGACCCTTCGAATGACAAGCCCAAGTGCAACCAGCGTAGATCCCAGAGGGCCCACTACGTCTTCGACATCGAGAGTGGCTCTGAGGAAAGCGCCCCCGCCAGTCGAGGCGAGGTCACAGAGGCTGGGGATGCGGGCGCGGCCGAGGCCGGGACGACAGACCCCGCGGGGAAGAAGAACAGCACTACGGCATATGGTGCGAGGTGCATGGCCGCGGAGATCACCTCACGTGAACATGCACCGCCATTGCGGCGCTTCGTCAGAGCATTGCCAGGGATATAGCCCTGGAAGCAGGGCCACCGGTGGTGGCCCACGTGCATTAACCCCAGGAGGGCCCCTTGCAGATACAGGCCCCGGAGGGAGCCCAGTGTCGGATCATAAATGTCATCTTCGGGGGCTCTTCGCTGGAGTTCTCCTCGGCGCGGTAGCAGAAAGCTTACGCACGTAGGCTACACCACGTAGCAGCACACCCGGCGCAGGCACCGCCGGCCTGGGCCCAGCGTGACATCACCGTTACGCCCGCCGATGCAGAGGGCGTGGACTTCCCTCATCAGGATCCCCTGGTCATCCAGGCCGCCATCGTAGGCTGCGATGTTAAACGTGTCCTGGTCGACAGAGACAGCTCTGCCGATATTTTGTTCGTGGTAGCCTTCGACCAAATGGGGATCCCCAAAGCGCTTAGGCCCCTCGAGAATCCCACTACAGGGTTTCAGGGGTCAGCCGTTGAAGGCCCTAGGCCAGATACGGCTGCAAGTCTCCTTCGGCCAGGGCGACAACCTGAGGAGCGAAGAAGGCCAGTGGAGCCTGGCGTATGTGTATTGATTTTTAAGCCCTCAACAAGGCGTGTCCGAAGGATAACTACCCGTTGCCACGCATAGATCAACTTGTGGATGCCACGGCAGGGTGCGAGCTCATGAGTTTCCTCGATGCATATTTGGGCTACCACCAGATCCACATGGCCAAGGACGACGAAGACAAGACCAGCTTCATAACGCTGGTGGGAACGTACTGCTTTGTCAGGATGCCTTTCGGCCTGAAGAACACAGGCACCACCTTCACTCACCTAGTCGCGCTCGCGCTGGCCTCCCAGCTCAGAAAGAACGTTGAGGCTTACGTCGATGACGTTGTCGTGAAGACCAGTCAGCTCCCCTCCCACGGTCAAGATCTTCAACAAACCTTCAACAACCTCAAGCAAGCGGGCATCAAGCTCAACCCAGACACGTGCGTCTTTGGCATACAAGCTGACAAGCTCCTGGGTTTTCTAGTGTCCGGGCGCGGCATCCAGGCTAACCCCAACAAGGTCGATGCGATCCTCGCCATGGAGCCGCCCAAGACGACGAGGGAGGTCCAGAGGCTTACTGGGCACATGGCCGCGTTGAGTCGCTTTCTATCCAGGGCGGCTGAATGGGGCCTGCCATTTTTCAAGACCCTTCGTGGTTGCGATGGGTTCCACTGGGATGATGACTGTGCGAAGGCTTTTGATGACCTCAAGAAGCACCTCACAAGCCTTCCTACCTTGGTCGCCCCAGCACTAGAGGCTCCCCTATTGCTCTACCTCGCTGCCACAGTGACGACGGTTAGTGCAGTCTTCATCCTCGAGGAAGGCGCCCTTCAGCGACCCATGTACTTCGTCTCTGAGGCCCTTTAGGGTGCCAAGATGTGGTACACTGAACTTGAGAAGATGGCCTACGCATTGGTCATGGCCTCTAGGAAGCTTGGCACTACTTCCTGGCCCACCCTATTATGGTGCCATCTTCGTTTCCTCTGGCAGAGATACTGCACAATAAGGAGTTCACGGGGCATATTGGCAAGTGGGCGGCTAAACTCGCACCATTCTTCTTGACGTACGCCTCGCGAACGGCAAGAAAATCTCATGTCCTTGTGGACTTCCTTGCTGAGTAGACTCCGCCGGCTCAGCATCACGTGCAACAACCAGAGGACCCGGTGTGGACACTCAACACCGACGGGGCCTATGGCGCTTCGGGCACTGGGTGGGCGCAGTCGTCACTACACCGGAGGGACACCACCTGCTGTATTCTGTGCGTCTCGAGTTCCCAGCGACAAACAACACAGCGGAATACGAGGCATTGCTTTTTGGCCTCACGAAGCTTAAGTCCCTTGGCACACGAAGGGTCCTTCTCCGCACTGACTCGCGTCTAGTCGCGGGCCACGTCGACAAATCCTACCAAGCCAAGGACCCCGTGCTGGCCAAGTATCTGGCAGCGGTGAGGGCGAAGGAGCGCCACTTCTTGGGCGTCATGGTCAAGGCCATCCCTCACGCGGATAATGAACAAGCCTACGTCCTCGCAAAAGTCGCTAGCCAGCAGCTCCCCCTCCCTGAGGGAGTGTTCTACGAGGTCTTGCCTACGGCAGCCATCGCGCAAGACAACCGCGATGCGGCCCTCATCCATCAAATTGCCCAACAGGTCAACTGGCGGGAGCCTATCTATGGCTTTTTTGCGAGGCATAGCGGAGCCAAACGACCCCCTCGAGCTCCGGTGTTTGTAGCACCATGCCAGATCCATCTAGGTATTTGACGGTGTCCTCTACAAGAAAGAAATTTGCACCCCACTTTTACGATGCCTCTCGCGTGATGAGGGTAAGCACCTCCTCGCGGAGATTCACGCTGGGCTCTGCGGCTCGCATATTGCACCGAGGTGCCTTGTTGGCAAGGCATTTAGACAAGGCTTCTACTGGCCAACCGCCATTTTAGATGCACAAGACCTCGTGCGCCGATGTCATGGTTGCCAGTGGATGGGGCGAGTCATCCGCAGACCTCCGGCGAACTTGCAGCCCATCCCACCGGTGTGGCCACTGGCGTGCTGGGGCATCGACATCGTTGGACCACTCCCGCGCACCCCAGGTGACCTTCTGTTCGTTGTAGTTTCCCTGGGGTACTTCTCTAGATGGCCCGAAGCAGTAGCATTGGCTAAGGTCACCTCCGCAGCCATGCAGCGTTTTCTCTGGCAAAATGTCATCTGCCGCTTTGGAGTCCCGAGGGAGCTTACTGTCGACAATGGTTTGCAGTTCGACTCTGCACCGTTCAAGGCCTTCTGCGATCGCATGGGCATCACACTTCGATACGCTTCCATCGGACATCCGCAATCCAACAGGGCGGTTGAGTGGGCGAACGGGAACATCTCCGCCGGAGTCAAGAAGCGCCTCGTCAGGTTGCCAAAAGGCAAGTGGCCAGACGAACTCCATAGCGTGCTCTAGTCCCTTCGCACGACGGTGACACGTCCGACGGGATTCACACCGTTCAAACTCCTCTTTGGCGACGAGGCAGTCACGCCTGAAGAAATCAAGGCTAGTTCGAGGAGGGTCCTCGTCCAGGCCCCGGCGGAGGAGCGCGAGTTGTCCCTCGACCTTCTTGATGGGGATCGAGTGAGCGCCACCTAGCACATCGTGAAGTACGCACGCCAAGTAGCGCGTTCGCACGATCGCTCTGTGTACTCACGCGAATTCCAACCGTGAGACCTTGTTCTCAAGCAGGCGCTCCACGCAGCGACGTTTGGCAAGCTAGAATCGAAATGGGAGGGCCCTATATCGTCGCGGTGGCTTTGCAGCGCTTAGCGTATCGTCTCGTGACACTGGAAGGGTAGACTCTCCGACATATGTGGAATGCAGACCGGCTACGGCGATACTATGTATAAGGTCGAAGGTATGCCCCAGGCGCTGCTGGCACCTTACGCTTTGTAATAGCTCGCCCGCGCAAACGGGAGGTCAATAAATCACACCGTTTGCAACCATGGTCTCCATTACGCGAATAAGACACACGGACGTAGGCCTCCGCGTGCACTCTTCGGAGTATACATAAGACGCGCGGAGGCAAAGCTCCGCGTGCACTCTTCAGAGTATAAATAAGACGTGCGGAGGCAAGCCTCCGCGTGCACTATTCGGAGTATAAATAAGACGCATGGAGGCAAGCCTCCACATGCACTCTTCGGAGTATAAATAAGACATGCGAAAGCAAGCGTCCGTGTGCACTCTTCGGAGTATAAATAAGATGCACGGAGGCAAGCCTCCGCGTGCACTTTTCGGAGTATAAATAAGACGCGTGGAGGGACGCCTCCGCGTGCACTCCATGGAGTATAAAAAATCGTGTGACGGCCTCGAGCCTCCGTGTACTCAGCGGAGTATAAAGCGTTGGGAAATTATCGTCCCGAGCCACTCTACGGAGTACAAAACATAGCGTGATGGCCTCGAGCCTTCGCGTACTCTGCGGAGTACTAAAGTGTTGCTCAGATTGAACCATGGTGTATGCCTTTCCTTAATTCTCTTCTCCTGCTCTATAGCACAATTCACAAGGTCCTACATACTACCATCATATTTCAAACGAACAGTAGCAGCGATCTCAGAATACAAACCTCTTTTGAAGTAAGTTCTCTTTGCACATGCCTCTGTGATATTGGCACGATACATAGCATAATCCAGCTCAACATAATAAGATTGGACAGATCGACATCCTTGGCGAATGCTCTTCATATGATGAAGTAACTCTAGCTCATACTCATATGGCACAAACTTATTTCTCATGACCTGCTTCAATTCTTCCCAAGTAGTGACATATTGCTTCTCAGAATATCGCTACCACTAAGTGCATGCATATTTTTCAAACTCTATGGTGGCTTGTGTAACTTTCTTGGCTTCGTATAGCTTCTGAAACTTGAGGTCACATTTGAGTTGTCCCACCCATTCAAGATACTCTTCCGAATCTGTATTTCTATAGAATGGAAAATACAAGTATCGAGAGTCATACCATGAGGAACGAAATGCTGAATATCCAGGCATTCTTAGTACAAACAACAAGAAAAGCTATATATGTGGATGAGAAAAGTTTTATTTGTGGAATTCACTCAACCTCACCTTCTCTTACCAATCGAAGTACTTATACGTCCTTGATGGAATTGAAGAGCTGCACGCACTTTGGTGACGGCAGACAACACAAGGTGATAGATCAAGCGAATTCAATTGCACAAGCACTGTTATAACAATGGCTTATATGTGGAGTTTGGAGGAAAAATATCAACCTATGCAATCTGAAATTCTTAGTGTTGTTAAGTTAAGTAATAGTCCAAACCAGAATTTTTTGCGTGCTAATCCAAAAGGTTTAAGTGAAGTGTATGAACGCACACGCAAAGATCAATGTGACTCGATGCAATAAATGAATTAGCTAAATAGAAGCTATCTAAAATTGAGAATTAAATAGCTCGTTTTGCACCGAGTACTAGGAGAGACGCTAGCCAATTGCAATAATATGAATGTAAGGGCACAAGATTGCTCAAAGGAATTAAATACACAAGCTGAAATTATATATTAGAACTAGCTAACCACAATTAAACCAACACTCACTTTTTTTGCTGAGGCTTTTTCTTTATGTCGGCTGCCTTTTTTTTACTTGTTGGATGGCACTAAGATTTAGCGTTTCTTTGCACAAATATTTAAAATTTCAGCAAATATAGATTAATACCAAGAGCACCCTTAATGCAATTATCAAAGACTAGTCTTAAGGATGAACAGAAAATTTTCATGGTACTGTAGCAAGTACTATTCATGGCACTGTAACAGATTACTGTACATGTACATGGTACTGTAGTGAATCCCTATAAAGTTGACGCGGCACTGTAGCAATCGGGAAATTTTTCTACTTTTTTGTATTCAGGCGAAACAAAGGAAATAACACAATGATCAAGCGACGCAAAGGAACACGACGATCGGCACCTAAACAATATTCTAATGGATGAAAGCTTAACAAAACACACAAAAAAAATAACAGATGCAAAAACTAGGGATTAGATTTTTTTTTTGGCTTTTTGTGTATAGGGAAAAAATAAATCTAACTACGGGTAAATTGATCCTACCGTGTCAACCGCGCTCTGATACCAAGATGATGCGGGGGATTGCCCGATCTTCACGGCATAGGATCGATGGAGATAATTTGGATCCGTGCAACCTAACGAATCGATGGCGCTAACCACTGTTAGAACAGCAACCTGTGACAAAACAATTCGCCCAACCACACGTTCGTGATCCCGTCTGACGTTAATAGAAGAGTCCATGCTGGTTTTTTTTTGTGGAGTCCCTATCAAAACCAGTTCGGCTTCATTGAGGAAGTAAAACCCAAATCCTACTCCCATGCAGACTGCTCTTCCATTTTCTCATCCAGCCGAGAAAGCAGCCTGGCCTTCCCTTGCCTCCCATGTGATTCATACAAGTAGCACATGTATGCATGCATTTCCTTGGACTAGAAGTGTGGCTTCATGACTTTGTACATAACTTTTGTGTTTGGAATAGTACTCTCACGTGCATGCATGTCTTGGCCTAATGGATGGAATACCTTGATTAGTGTCTTCCTTCAAGTAGTCTCGGTCATGCATGTATGTATTTTCTTGTTTTTTTTTCTTTGTCTCGATTCACATACATATGCATGATTTTCTTGCTTGGTTGATTTCTTCTGGCTTCGGCATACCAACATCTCCTCATGCAAAAACCTGAGACCAATCAAAATACTAGCATTAGGTAGTAGCCAATTCTCATGTAAATTAAAATCAAATTCAACTAGGAGCGAGTTCACCTGTTGATTAATCTTTTAAGCTCGTGTTCGTGTAATTGGTTCGATTGGGATATCCTTATTATCTTGTACACTTGAAGTGATGGACGTTGCACTAGTATAGACGAGACCTTCTAAACGCATCTTTACTTTAGGCTTATACGGATCGAGTATGGGCCTGTATATAATTAAATAAAATAGTAGTAGCTCCGCATCTCCATGTATAATCATTAAAGACCCAATTAAATTAGAGTTCACCTGATAATATTTAATACGGCTCAATAATTATTTCCAGTCAAATAATATATTTAACTGAAAATCACTAATCATGTCTGTATCCGCATCATTCTCCCCTTCTTCAAGAAAAGCTATCATCGGCTTTTGATAGCCTGAAATTGCACTAAACAAAAAATACACCATGTATGCATGGTGTATGTATTTGTCATTTACACTCATTCCATTTAGCACATCATGATTACCTGAAGGCGTTGTTAACAGAAAGAACAACACATATGTATGGTATATGTATGAATCTATTATTGTGTCATTCTTATTGTTTTGCACAAACCATTTAGTACAACAGTAGCCATAAGATATAGGTATTGGAATACTGTCATTCACATCATTCTCCCTTCCATGAGAAAAAGTTATCTTCGACTTTGCTAAGTACATGGACAAGTTATTAATGGGTCAAACCAAATTAAGTTGTTCAAATATGGGGAAGAAAAATTTTAGTGTTTTCCATGCTTCAACTACGCTACTCTGATTATTTGTACGTGATTGTATAGCAAAGAATGAACAAGTAGGCTTAAGAAATCTTTCTAAATAGCAAATACTAACATTTGAACTCATTTTATTGTGATCATGACATGGTATAAAAGATTGTTTATGCAAACCAAGCAATTTCAATTCAGCAAGCTCATCACATGTAATGCATATTCGACAAACATAGAACTTGTTATCTACACCATAATCTCTGATGAAATTGAACTTATAGGTGTAGGCATAGGTACTAACTAGTGATTTTAAATGTGAAATTTCAGCAACATTCTGAATCACAATAGATAGCTCTTGAGGATCATCGAACATGATATAATACAAAGAATCACTAGGAGATATTCGAGTAAGAACTTCCTTATGAGTAATTAATTCCACATTATGTAAATTGACCCAAGAAATTTCAGAACATGGAATTTTTTATTGAACACATAAGTTCTCACAATTACTCACCTTTACACAATTAAATTCAGCACCAATATGGTTACCTTTGTCATTCTCTTTAGTTGATATAGGTGTTGTAGATATCAAATCATCAGGATGTAACGGCGGGGCAGCAAGTACTTCATCTTCAACTATGGTTATCTTCTCATCGGTTTTCTCCAGTGGTATCGGTTGTGGAACATTCGACTCCTGTTCTTTAATGTCAACCTGCACAATATGAGAAACAACACTAGAAGTAGATATTAATATGTTAGTTTCATAATCAACCTCACTTTGTCTATCATCTACTACTCTCTTTTCTTTTTGTGTATATCTCTCACTCTCAATTTGGATGCTCTCAACCTCACATATGGTGGAATCACACAACTCACTCTTTTTATCACTCCCACTCAATTTGGCTATGTGGCCCTTATCCTTACATGGGTTTTGAAGCACCTCATGTTTTATAGACCGTGGGCCAGCAATGGCACAATTACCATCAACCACGATCTCCTCATGTAGCAATGGACAGCACTAAATGGCTCCTTGGCCGAAGGGAAAGTCCCATGCCCGGTCATCTTCTCATGTGATGCACTCTTGAAGGTATGCGAACTAAAGTGTGGACTCAGATTGAACCATGGTGTACGCCTTTCCTTAATTCTCTTCTCCTACTCTATAGCATAATTCATAAGGTCCTGCATACTGCCATCATATTTCAAACGAACAGTAGCAGCAATCTTAGAATTCAAACCTCTTTTGAAATAAGTTCTCTTTGCACATGCCCCTGTGATATTGGCACGATACATAGCATAATCCAGCTCATCATAATAAAATTGGACAGATCGACATCCTTGGCGAATGCTCTTCATATGATGAAGTAACTCTAGTTCGTACTCATATTGCACAACACATTTCTCATGACCTGCTTCAATTCTTCCCAAGTAGTGACATATTGCTTCTCAGAATATCGCTTCCACTAAGTGCATGCATAATTTTCAAACTCCATGGTGGCTTGTGTTACTTTCTTGGCTTCAGATAGCTTCTGAAACTTGAGGTCACATTCGAGTTGTCCCACCCATTCAACATACTCCTCCAGATCTGTATTTCCATAGAATGGAAAATACAAGTATCGAGAGTCGTACCACAAGGAAAGTTGAATATCCTGCCATTGTTAGTACAAACAACAAGAAAAGCTATGTATGTGGATGTGAAAAGTTTTATTTGTGGAATTCACTCAACCTCACCTTCTCTTACCAGCCGAAGTTCTTATACGTCCTTAATGGAATTGAAGAGCTACACGCACTTTGGTGACGGTAGACAACATAAAGTGATAGATTAAGCGAATTCAATTGCACAAACACTGTATAACAATGGCTTATATGTGGAGCTTGGAGGGAAAATAACAATCTATGCAATCTGAAATTCTTGATGTTGTTAAGTAATAGTCCAAGCTAAAATTTTTTGCCCAAGTGCTGATCCAAAAGGTTTAAGTGAGGTGTATGAACGCACACTCAAAGATCAATGTGACTCGATGCAACAAAGGAATTAGCTAAATAGAAGCAATCTGAAATTGAGAATCAAATAGCTCGTTTTGCACCGAGTACTAGGAAAGACACTAGCCAAATGCAATAATTTGAATGTAAGGGCACAAGATTGCTCAAAGGAATTAAATACACAAGCTGAAATTATATATTAGAATTAGCTAACCCCAATTAAACCAACACTCACTTTTTTTGCTGAGGCTTTTTCTTTATGTCGGCTGCCTTTTTTTTACTAGTTGGTTGGCACTAAGGTTTAGCATTTCCTTGCACAAATATTTAAAATTTCAGCAAATATAGATTACTAAGAGCAGCTCTTAATGCAATTATCAAAGACTAGTCTTAAAGATGAACGGAAATTTTTTCATGGTTACTGTAGCAAGTACTATTCATGGCATTGTAGCAGATTACTGTACACGGTACTATAGCGATGCCGTGACACTGTAGCAATCGGGGATTTTTTATTTCTTTTTTGTAATCAGGCGAAACAAAGGAAATAACACAATGATCAAGCGACGCAAAGGAACACGACGATCAGCACCTAAACAAAATTCTAATGGACGAAAACTTAACAAAACTCGTAAAAAAATAACAAATGCAAAAACTAGGGTTTAGATTTTTTTTGTCTTTTTTGTGTATAGGAAAAAAAATAAATCTAACTACGGGTAAATTGATCCTACCGTATCAACCGCGCTCTAATACCAAGATGATGCGGGGGATTGCCCGATGTTCACGGCATAGGACCGATGGAGATAATTTGGATCTGTACAACTTGACGAATTGATGGCGCCAACCACTATTAGAATAGCAACCTGTGACAAAAGAATTCGCCTAACCACACACTCGTGATCCCGTCTAACTGACCACCAAGTAGACGGGTCGTCGCTACGGCCAATCACAAGGAAACACAAGAACGATTGGAAAGAACGTCCGATTCCTCTCTAGGTTGCAATCATACACTAAACCCTAGGAAGAATAAACGTATTGCTCCCTGAAAAATAATAGATTTTTTTTGTTTCTGTTGTGGTCTCCCTTTTACACAAAGTGTGTACGGAATTATAAAGTCCAGGTTGGCCGACTCGAACTCAACACACAATTGGCTGACTCGAACTCAACACACAAAGTCCCAATGCTACTCACAACTCGTACTCTTAATTAACTCCATACATACCGACTCGATTAGATTCGGCCCAAGAACAGGCGCACACACCAAACCCATTTGATGTTAATAGAAGACTCCATGCTGGTTTTTTTTTTTGGTAGAGTCCCTATCAAAACCAGTTCGGCTTCATTGAGGAAGTAAAACCCAAATCCTACTCCCATGCAGACTGCTCTTCCATTCTCTCATCCAGCCGAGAAAGCAGCGTGGCCTTCCCTTGCCTCCCATGTGATTCATACAAGTAGCACATGTATGCATGCATTTCTTTGGACTAGAAGTGTGGCTTCATGACTTTGTACATAACTTTTGTGTTTGGAATAGTACTCTCACGTGCATGCATGTCTTGGCCTAATGGATGGAATGCCTTGATTAGCGTCTTCCATCAAGTAGTCTCGGTCATGCATGTATGTATTTTCTTTAGTTTTTTTTTCTTTGTCTCGATTCACATACATATGCATGATTTTCTTGCTCGGCTGATTTCTTCTGACTTCGGCATCCCAACATCTCCTCATGCAAAAACCTGAGACCAATCAAAATACTAGCATTAGGTAGTAGCTAATTCTCATGTAAATTAAAATCAAATTCAACTAGGAGTGAGTTCACCTATTGATTAATCTTTTTAGCTCGTGTTCGCGTAATCGGTCCGATTGGGATATCCTCATTATCTTGTACACTTGAAGTGATGGACTTTGCACTAGTATCAACGAGACCTTCTAAACGCATCTTTACTTTAGGCTTGTATGGATCGAGTATGGGCCTGTATATAATGAAATAAAATAGTAGTAGCTCCGTATCTCCAAGTATAATAATTAAAGACCCAATTAAATTAGAGTTCACCTGATAATATTTAATACGGCTCAATAATTCTTCAGTCAAATAATATATTTAACTGAAAATCACTAATCATATCTGTATCCGCATCATTCTCCCCTTTTTCAAGAAAAACCGTCCTCGGCTTTTGATAGCCTGAAATTGCACTAAACAAAAAAAATACACCGTGTATGCATGGTATATATATTTGTCATTTACACTCATTCCATTTAGCACATTATGATTACCTGAAGGCGCAGTAAACAGAAAGAACAACACATATGTATGGTATATGTATGAATCTATTATTTGTCATTCTTATTGTTTTGCACAAACTGTTTAGTACAACAGTAGCCATAAGATATAGATATTGGAATATTGTCATTCACATCAGTAGGGGATAGAGCGCTCAAGCGTCTACTTTGGCTAGTTGCCAGCTCCGCTGCCGCCACTTCACATGGTATGGGATGGAACACTCGAGCGTCTACTTCGGCTAGTCGCTAGCTCCATTGCCACCACTTCGGAGGGTAGGGGACGGAGCGCTCGAGCGTCTACTTCGGCTAGTCGCCAGCTCTGCTACCGCCACTTCGGAGGGTAGGAGAGGGAGCGCTTGAGCGTCTACTTCGGCTAGTCACCAGCTCCGCTGCCGCCACATTCGAGGGTAGGGGACGGAGCGCTCGAGCGTCTACTTCGGCTACTCGCCAGCTTCGCTGCCGCCACTTCGGAGGGTAGGAGACGGAGCGCCCAAGCGTCTACTTCTGACGGTCCGGGACGGAGCGCTCGAGCGTTAACCTCGCGAGGTTTATACCTAGACGGGCGGGGTCATCGGCCCTTCGTTCCTACCCTAGCTTGTGTGTGTCACCTACTGTACGCTGAGGGCAAGGCCAGCGAAGATAGCTTCATGCCCGAAGTCCTACGCATTTGCCGAAGACAAGTGCGATCGCAAGAACAACAAGGACACGTATTTACTTCAACCAAGGTCTTTATTGCATTTATGAAATTAATGCTTACAGGGACGTTCGATTATTGCATTTGCGTGGGGTAGCATTTACAAATGACTTAGAGCAGTCAGGGTTACTCCTCGCCTGGCTCCTCTAGCTTGGCATGCTCTCGCGCCGAAGTCTCCCCCTCTGACCTTCGGGCTCCCCAGAAGTGCAACGAGTCATCTACCCACCCCCAATGCCGAAGGCGCCGCCGAACCATGAGGTCTGAAATTAGCAGGCGGCCCCTGTCAAGCACCTGCCCACAGTAGAATAACACATATCATCAAAATGCCTGAGCAACACTTGAGCAATTCTCATTTCATTGATAAAAGGGACCATGGGGGCGCCATTTTACAAGAGGTAACGGGTATAGGACAACACACACCTACACCCGTACACCCCTAAGACTTCGGCGTCACACCTGTGGGTCGACGCCTTGCTCCGCGCCAGCGGCGCCGCCTTTGTCACATCGCGGGACTTCACCGAGCCATGCACCGAAGTTGCCTTCACCCCGTAGTGTCCGTCGTAGTGCCACCTTCACTGCGGCTTCGCTAATGTAATCCTAGATCCTCTGGTGGAAGGCCCGGATGGAGTGGCGAACGGCGTTCACGGCGCCTGACATGACACCGGCTTTGGCTGGCATCTCCAGCTGGGGGTTCGCCAGCTCGCCCATGTGGAGGCACCCTCGGTGATGGAGCAGGGCGAAGGCGATCCAGGACGTCACCACGGAGCAGTGGTTCCCGAAGGATCGAGCGGCGTTGAGGGCGAGGCCAGAAGCTTCTCTGATTCGCTGAAGTATCCGCGACAGGTCCTCAGGGCCGAAGGTGCGGGGCAGCACGATCACGGACAGGTCTTCGAGGGCGCCTTCTAGAGCCTCCATTCGTCCCATGCCGCCACCGAGGCGTCGTCCAAAGCCTGGTCCTTCTCCGCAAGTGATGCGGTCAGTCGGGACTTCTCTCCTTCCAGTGCCGCGATTTGCTGGAGCAAACTATCGTGCTCTTCGGCGGCCACACGCTTCGCTTCCTCTACAAGCTCCCAGGCCTCTGCGATGGACTTCGTGCCCTCGATTTCGAGGAAGCGGATGCGGTCGTCTTTGCTGGCATTCACCTCTTCAGCAGTGCGAAGGCGATCCTCCAAGGCCTTGCGCTCTTGAGTGCGGGCCGCCTATAGAGCACGAGCGATGGTCAGAGCCTACAAGACAGTTGTTAGCACAGCTTCAAGCATGAACACAAGTACAAATCGACAGCACCGATACTTACCCGTATCTCCGTAGCTTCCAGCACCCCTCCAGCAGCTCCGAGCCGCACAACGCCAGTGCCCGCCGGTCTAGCCCAGTATCCACGTAGTCGGCGGCCGCTTGTAGAGCTCGCAGCCCCTCCGGCCCGGGGACAAAGTCGAAGATGCTCAAGCGCCAAATCTCTGAGCCGGCGACTTGCATGGCAGTGGGGGCGACGTAACATCTGGAGCGGGTGCATCAGAGACCTCGCGCCCGCTCCCGTTGGTCGATCCTTGTGCGCGCTCCGGAGATCGTGTCTCGGCTGATGTCGACGACGGGATCAGCAAGCAGATCGGAGAAAGCTTCGTGAAGTCATGGGGGAGAAAGAGTTGCACCTACCTTCGGTTTGGCCCGGTGAAGCCCGTTGGGGTGTTCGCTCCGTCTCCGACTGGACCGCGGGGGTGCCACCTGCGTCCGGGGCGACAGGGTCCTCTTCGGGCCGGATGGCCTCCGTGTCGGAGTCAGACTCCGACATGCCCCCGACCCCGATTGCCATTGCGAATGCCTCCTCCATCTTGGAATGCCTCCTCCTACTTGTTAGTGACGCTTTTGCATGTGTTGTCATGGTCCCTTGCAACACTCTCAACTGGAACACATAGTAAATGCATTGGTATAAACCCTAGTAGCACTTATTTGGACTTCTAATAACGCATATATGCAATATTAAAAGAGTGTTCAAGTTGTACTGTCGGTAGAAATTCAAACGGTCAAAATATCGAGGTTTAGAGCGAGAAGGATCTGTCTGCGGTGGAAGGCTCTAGACATTCCTATACGTGATCATGGGTTCGAGTCCCAGCACTGCATAGCATTTTGGTCCTATTCTTTTGGACTACGACTGATAGTTTTGTCTGTATTTTTTAAGATGGCGACAGATAGTGAAGACACCGACGTGGACGGTGCACACAGTTTTTAAAAAAAGAAGCCGTGTAGAAAATTTACTTCAGGAAGCCATGCCGTTTGTTTTGACTTTCGAGGAAGCCAAAAACCTAAAACAACAAGGCCTTTATCTGCTATTCCTCCACGAGAAAAGGAAATTTTTATTCACTGGTTGTGTTTCTTCCGCAGAAAAAAAATAAATTCAAATTTTGGTTTGAATATTTTGAACGAAAATTTACCGAAATATCAAAATGTTGTATCGTTGGCCCTTGAAATTTTTTCTAAAAGGTACAGTTTTCCCTACAGTGGCCTGAGCACCGAGCGCGTGTGGCTGACACGCCCCAAACGCATCATATATTTTCCGGTATTTAGGCTTGTTCTCATCACAATTAGGCTATTTTCTGCATTAATTATCGTTCATTCATTATTGTATTGTCAAAATAGTATTTGTTGAGCATATTAAAGATAAATGTGGAAATCCAAGCACTACTACAGAAAAAGACATCACAGACGGTTCAAAAACGTCATGACAGACGGTTTTGTGAACCGTCTGAATTTATGGTTTGCAGCAACTTCCTTTAAAACGCAGCCGGATTCAACCTCAGAACAAAATATGACCAGCTAGGGTCTGATCGCGTGCGGCGTTCATTTTTTTTTGTTTGGGAGTGACTATTGCACATGTGACTGAAATTTTTTATCTCTTGTTCACCTGAAGTTGCACTTTCAATCACCTAAAGTTGCACTTTCAATCACCGAAAGTTGCAGGTGATTTTTTTTGGAATGGGGCTGCAACTTCAGTTGATTAAGAGTGCACTTTGAATCACCTGAAGTTGCGGGTATTTTTTTATGGAGGCTGCAACTTTAGTTGATTGAGAGTACAATTTTAGGTGACTGAGAGATAAAAAAATTCCAGCCGCCTATGCAATAGCAAAACTGTTTTTGTTTCTTCTTTTAGCCGGTTTGCTAGCTAACCAGGGTCACGGAGATTTCGGTTAACCGTTGTAACCAGTCTAGATTTTAATCCTGGCTGTACAAAGAGGTAAAAATGTCAGATTGGGTAATGGAGATAAACTGAAATGGTATACACTATTTGTGATGATGTGGACGAACAATTGGAGATTTCAACTGGATTGAAGTCTGTAATTAAGAAAAGAAAAGTCTCTGAAGCGTTCATTTATTTAGGAATTACATTTCCTTCCACTTCACCCAAGCCTCCCCAATTCTGCTTGGAACGCCTCGACATGCTCCACCTTAACGCAAAACGCCATGGCGATGACGCCAGCTTTCTCCTTCCTCTCGCACATGACGCAAATCGGCTCGACCTTGCGGTCCATGTTGCACATGACCCGTGCGGCAGAGCCACCGCCGAAATCGACGTCGTCGAAGCCGAGGTTCAGCCAGCTCGACAGGTACAGGGTGTCGTACCCGCACAGGCCCTGCAACTGACCGACTCCGCCACCTCCTCCCATTTGGCCGCCGCTATTATTTGCAGCATCGTCCATGAACGTGTATGGCACTCGCCCCTTGGCGTCCTTGACCAGTTTCACGAGGTCTATGATGTCACCATTTGCGACCACGCCGCATGTCGCGAGGGTTGGCTGGAAGGTGAAGCAGTTTCTGAAGTAGCCGTCCTTGGCCCGGGCGTGCTTCCTCACGTTCGCCGTGAAAGCGAGCGCTGCAGGGGCCTTGGGGTTGGACATGGTCGCGAGGGCACGGCATTGCCATATCGCGGCGGCAGCCACGTCGAACGCGGTGCAAGGAGCGGAAGTCTCGTTCCGATCCTCCTCGCTATGACGGAGCTCCTTTTTTATGCGGTTGATGAAGCTCATGGGCACGGTGATGTAGGAGCACGCAAAGTCATGGGGCTCGGAATTCACTATCGACTGTGCCATGGAGATGATCGACGGAGGGAGCTCCGGAAGGGAGTTGTCCGACCTCACTGGCACGACAGAGGGCGACGGCAGCCCACGGGCAAGCTCGCCGACGGCGTGCAAGAACTGCGCCAGCCCCATGCCGTCGGCAATGGCGTGGTTCCACGTCACCCCGACCACGAAGCCGCCGCATGAGAACTCGGTCACCTGGATCATTAGCAACGGCGGGTCTCTCATGACCTGCTCGGCGTAGGTGACGGCAAGATCTTCCAGTGGGATCGCCGGAGGCGGGTGAAAAAGCATGGCATCCTGCAAGGTGCAGCTCGCCGACGCAGCCACGAATGCCACGCCCTCGCCTGTGCACGCGAGCTCGAGGCCGCGCGCTCCGGCGGCAAGGCGGCCGGCGATAGGGTAGTAGGGCACCAGGGCTCCGGACAGCGCTCGCCTTATGGTCTCGGCGGCCGGCTGATGGATCGGACGCTCGAACACGAAGAGGGCTGACAAGGGCAAAGAGGACATAGCACTGTCAATGGAAGTGAGCCTGAGGTTGCCGCCCGGCGTCGCCTCCGATGGGCCGACGAGAATAGGCAAGGATTTGGTTACAGCAATACTCATTTCTGTTGTGTTTGCGTTGTTGGATCTCTTCGTCGCCTGTTTACCCTTGTCTATAAGATTACGCAGGGATGTATATATAGGCAAATCTCACCACGCACGTCGCCTGTTCACGATAACTAGTGGCCGCTGTTAGGGTAGCTCCAATGTGTACCGGAAAGGAGGTTTACAGGAGAGGCCATACGTGTGACGTCTGTTTTTGAGGCTGTTAAGAGATTAATTTACTTCCTTGAAGCTGAGATATTTGGACTAAAGACTAGTTGAAACATATTATTGAGTTGGATGTCAGCATCAATATTAATTGAAGCTTCTAGCAAACACATAAGCTGGATATGAAGTCATTGGTAAAGAAAGCCAACGTCATTTTGAGTACTTGATAACTTGTGCTCAAGCTTACGAATACTTGATAACTTCAAAGAGTCAAATCGGCAAGATAACTGGCCACAAGTGCTCAAGCTTTCGAATACTTGGTAACTTCAAAGAGTCAAATTGGCAAGATAACTGGCCACGTCTGCTCAAGCTTGCGAATACTTGATAACTTCAAAGAGTCAAATCGGCAAGATACCATCTCTGTCAGGACCCCGGATTTCCGAATCCGGACCCTCTGTGTATTACAGCACTAGTCCCAGATCAAAGCTAGTGCACACAGCCAAACAGTGATGATTACATTACCAATAACGCTTATTACAATAATAGAGAGTACAGACCGAAAGGTCTCTTTATTACAACTGAGGTTTCAAGACCTCACACACTCACCAAACACATCAGAAGCAAAAGATAAATCCAACGAAGACCCATCAATACGCCACAGGCAATTGACTGGGGAAGCGCGACCTAGTACTCCGGGAATCCTTCGTCGAATCCACACGCGAAGTAGTCGTAGTCTCCCTCTTGGGCTTCATACTGCTCTGAGTATTATTTTTGAGTGCAGCATGTGAATACATAAAGTACTCCACAAGTCTTGGGAAAGAAATGTAGTAGATGCAATGCTTAACAAAGGAAGACTATATGGTTCTTTTGCACAAAGCGATGTTTTGTTTTAAATAATAGTAAATATTTTCGAAGGCATTAATTTAACAAAGTAATTGTTTTAACTGAAACTAGTAAACATTTTATTGTGAAGGTTCTATCCACCAACACTACATAATCATCTCTAATCGATGAAGTTTAAAACTACATGTTCCAAGCACCCACACTGGCTCCAACCGCCAGTACCCCCTTCCGAGAGTTCCCTCCACTCTCGGGATTTCAAAACTTTGTTTTTAAAATGAAAACCAAAGATCTACTATGTGAATGCATTCCTTGCCCGCCCTTGACCATGGGCACGGCTATTCGAATAGTTTAACACTCTGCAGAGGATGTACAACTTTACCCCCAAGAGATAAATTATCCTAATAGTCAACATGCTTCCTTTGGCTTGGGACCTAGATAAAATATCATAAAGCCTTTACCTCACTCTAGTCTAGCTAGACACCACCCGCTAAGGTTTCACCGTTGAAGGGTTAAATCCACCCAATTACAAGCCCCCTCTTGCGCCATATGAGTACAGTAAATCCCTGTCCCTCACTGTGAATAACCAGTAAATCCCTGGTACCCACTTTCCACTGGTGACACCTAAACTAGACTATCGTAAGTTAATCAGCTAGGTCGTACCCATATAGACTTGGGGTTGTACAGTAATGCTCAGTCTGGACAATCACAAGAGTCGGTCCTTAATCGACTAGGGCGGAACATACACTTTACAAAATCTTGTGCTAACAGCACCAATCCAACTAACCATCCACCCTGGTCTAAAACAATTTTCACATTTTATTTTATTTTAAAAGAACAATGGCAACAAAAATCACCACTAATCTCCGGATACAAAGACTAGTTTAATGAAATATAATTTCCCATTTCCAAGGTTACAAAAGTTAAATAGCATGACTAAGCATTTTACTACCGTAATAATATTATCAAAGAATTATAATTCTCTCATTATTGAGACAAAGGAAATCCTAAGGTTACAAAGGTACATGGCATTCAACTTCAATTGAGGGCATAGCAAGGTTGGATTAACTAATACCTTAAGATAGAAACTAATGCTTTTATGTAATTAGCAATGCAATTAAATTTAAAATAATAAAAAGCATTTCTCAGATATAGGTACAAAATGTTCAAAGGAGACTTGCCTTCTTGTGCACTGTTTGGTCCTTCTTGCTGCGGCTCGACAAATTCTTCGGCGACGTCGGGTTCTACGCGCGAAACGACAAAACAAATAAATAAATAAATACAAATAAAATCACAAAAATATAAAATATGTACTGGAAGAAATTTTATGATTTTATACGAATTTAGAAATTTGAATCACTGGATTCAGAGTTCGGACGACGGAGAACGAGCGATTGGAAGATTGAATGGATTGGAAATTCTAGAAAATGCAAAACCGAGAGAATATTCTCTGGAATCTTATTTTTGGCTGATTTTTGGATATATTTGAGTGTATGATGTGTGCGGCCCGGCTGTCATTGAGTAGAGATTTTTTTTAATAATACATGACAAGTGGGTCCCGCTTGTCATTGACTAGAGACAGAAAATGGCCAAGGCTAACCGTAAAAATAATATGCATTGCCCAGGATTCGAACACAGCACCTCCCACATAAATGCTTTAGCTTGCCTCTACTAACCAAGTGAGCATCTGTTCTTTCGTGACAAAGAAGCATCACTAAGGAATAAAAAGCAAAGGAGTGAGCTATTCTTTGATGAAGAAACACCCGAAGCAAACATGGAGGTGGCGGCTATGGAGTATGGAGGCCCTAGCGAGGGAAGAGAGGGGCGGCGTGGGAAGGGGATCCGGCTGGGGTTTGGCTCTTACCGGCGGTGACTCGGGAGATGGCCGGGGAAAGGTGGTGGCGGCGCACGTAGGAGGGAGAGAGCTCGGCGGCGGCGTTTGGCAGTCGGGACGGCGGCTCCGGCGCTCGGGAACTTCGGCCTAGGAGTGGAGGAGGGGCGGTGGGGAGAGGGAATGCCGAAGGGAAGAAAACCGGCGCATGGGAGACGGATTTATAGGTGGAGAAAGCAGAGGAGCGGCCAGCGGTTTTAGAGAGGATTAAAGAGAGGAAGTGGCCGGCCGTGGGTGGGGAGTGAAGAGGGGAATTGATTGCGCACTCGCTCGGGGTTTAAAGGGTAAGAAACGGCCGGATTTATGAGCTTTATTTTGGCTCTAATGGAGGAGGAGAGAGAGGGCTAGAGGAGGAAGAAGGAGAGGTGGAATAAACATATGACGGGTGGGGCCCATGCGTCTGTGAGAGAGAGGGGAATGAAGGGGTACGGGCCGTCGGATGGGTGACAAGTGGCAAGTGAAAGAATCAAGGCTATTGGATTTAAGTGAAGGGGTAAGTGGCTATGGATGGCTAGGATTAAATCAAAGAAAGAGATGGGTTCAATCTGAGAGTGACACGTGGCAGCCTGGTATTAAATTGACTTTTATTTTCGGATTGCTTTTTTCAGAAAATACTAGATACATTATAAATACTTAGAAAATATTAATTAATGTCTAAAAATTCTAGAAAATTCATAGAATATTTCTGGAACTACTTTAGACTTTGGAAAAATATTTTTAATTTCAAATTTGCCTTTAATAATGTTATAAAATACTTTTTAACTTTTAAAATTGATTTTTAATTCCAGAACATTCTCAAAAATTATTTAAAAAATTCAGGGAAGGTTGGGAAAAATAAAATGAACTCTTTTTGGCTTTAATAAAATATTTAAAATACATTTTTTGATTTAGATTTTGAAATAAAATTCAGATAAATCCAAATAAAGTTCAAATAATTAATTTGAAATTAAATTTTTTTCAGAAAGCGAATTTTTGGGATGTTACAACTGGCCACGAGTGCTCAAGCTTGCTATGTACTAATAGCTTGCCTTATCAATCGCTTTGGCAGCTCATGGTGGATGCGAAATTTACCACATGGACGTGAAAACGACATTCTTGAATGGAGACATCAAAGAGGAGGTATATGTAGCTCAACCACTAGGTTTTTAGAACAAAGCTCAAACTGAGAAAGTATTGAAATTAAATAAAGCATTGTATGGACTCAAACTAGCGCCACGGGCTTGGAATATGAAACTTGACAAAAGTGTCACATCACTTCGTTTCAAGCAGAGTAGAACCGATCATGCCGTGTATACAAGAGGTGATGAGAATGTGAGGTTGATTGTGGGTGTTTATGTGGACGACTTGATAATCACCGGAACAAATCCGAGGGAGATTGTGAAGTTTAAGGAAGAGATGATGAAGCTATTTAAAATGACTGATTTGGGACTCTTGAGTTACTAACTCATCATTGAAGTGAAGCAGACCGAAGAAGGCATCTCACTTTGTCAATCAGCTTATGCCTTGAAGATACTAGAGAAGTGTAGCATGGGAGAGTGCAACCCATGTCAAGTTTTAATGGAGAATCATTGGAAGCTAAGCAAGACAAGTTCTAGCTCTCCAGTTGATGCCACGCAGTGCAGGAGTATAGTAAGGAGCTTGCGGTATCTGGTTCACACTCATCCAGACATTGCATTTGCAGTGGGGTATGTGAGTCGGTTCATGGAGAAGCCAACTCATGAATATTTAATGGCCGTTAAACACATTCTGAGATATATAAAGGGCACTCTGTGTTTCGGTGTGTAGTATAAGAGAGGAGGTGAAGAGAAATTGTAGCTGACTGGCTATAGTGACAGTGATATGGCAGGAAACGTTGATGATCGGAAAAGCACAACAGGGGTGATGTATGTGCTGGGAGGAAGCTCGGTTAGTTGGCAATCTCAGAAGCAAAGAGTGGTGGCATTGTCTTCTTACAAAGCAGAGTATATCGCAGCAAGCGCATCATCTTGCCAGGGAGTTTGACTTGCTCGATTGTTAGGAGAGTTGTCGAAAATAGAAGCCATGAAGGTTATACTTAAGGTAGACAACAAACCAGCTATATCATTAAGCAAAAATCTGGTTCTTCATGATAGAAGCAAACATATAGATACAAGATATCATTTTATCAGAGACTATGTTGAAGAAGGGGGAATCGCTATCGGATACACCAATACAGAAGAGCAGAAGGCCGACATACTAACGAAGTCGTTTGGTCGGGTAAAGTTCTTGGAGATGAGGAGAAAAATCGGTATGATTGAAGTCACTAAACAAGATTAGGGAGAGAATGTTGAAAGTAATCTTGTTTGGAAGTCGTGTACAAATTTTGTTCATGGTCGTATACGAGTTCATGTCACAGTCAAACTCGAGTACGAGTCGGAGTTGTAACTGAGTTGTAATCATAGTTGTAACCGAGTTCAAGTTGTATAAATGGGTATAGAAGGGTGGAGTCATGTAACCAAAAAAGAGCGAGAAAAAGAAAAGAAAAAAGGAGAGAAAAAGATGGGAAAAGAAATAAAGAGAAGAGAAGGAAAAACTATCGAGTATCGACTTCATTGTGTGCTCATAGATGTGGTCATAAACATCTTATGACAACGGCAAAATACTCGCAGACGTGGTCGTAAATTGACCACTGCAAGAGAAGATTGCAGACGTGATCGTAAAGCATTACGATCACAACCACATAGCAGGAAGGCGTGGTCGAAAGGTGCTATGACCAAGGTCGTGAAGGACTGAACGTGGTCGTAAGGTGTTACGACTACAGCAGTACAAGTGTGAACGTGCACGTAGGGTGTTATGAACACGTTGTGAAGAAGTGAACATGGTCGTAAAGGTGTTACGACCACAGTGAACAGTGATCAGTAGAATCACCGTGTGGTCGTAGGGAGCTACGACTACAGTGATTGAGCATGGTCGAAGGAAGGTCAGCACAGCGGCGGTGAACGTGGTCGTAACTTTGGCTGAAGTTTACAACTATGTAGTCAAAGCAACAAGGAGTGATTGAAGGGGCTACAACGTGGTCGTAACGGCTATCAATGTGGTCGGAAATCCAGTAGAGCGGTCGTAGCGAGGCGAGAGGTGGTCATAGCCTCGTGTACGTGGTCGTACGACTACAGAAGGTGATCCTAGCAGTCGTAAAGATCCTAAAGCAGTTGTAAAGATTGCAACAATGAAGCTCATGGGAACGGTGATGTAGGAGCATGCAAAGTCATGGGGCTCGGAACTCACAATCGACTGTGTCATGGAGATGATCGACTGATACGGGGTGGCCTGATCTTCTCAAGTAGAATCGTGGATAAATAGCGCTTGAGGACGAATAACGCTCAGCTGTACACCACGCACCAGTGCACGGACTTGCAGCTCAATGGATATTCGCCAACACGCACCTGGATGATCGCTGCTAGACCACGAGCAGAGATCGCCAAGCCCTCAATTCCCAACGGAAAAGCAAACTTGACGTTAAAAAGCAGAACAAACAATTGATCGCCTAATTCTCTCTCACAAGTCCTCGCATGAACTCTGTTATGAAAGAACAAGCAGTAACTTGTATTCTATTCTTTTGCATAAACGTGGTCTACCTTACAATGGAGGTCTACCCCTCAATATATAGTCTCAACCTAAGAACTACTCAGCACAAAATTTTCCATGTGGTACTATTCACGCGCATACTGTAGCAGGGCACTATTCATACCGGGTACTGTAGCACGGGACTATTCATGATGTTGTAGCTCATACTATTCATGGTACTGTAGCGCAGCCTGATACTGTTCATGCGTGGCACTATTCATGGGCCGATCACTGTTCATGCTGTGGACTTGCGCTTCCTTTGGATGACGACCGCATATCCTTAATCTCCGTCCATCGCTGACTCTTCAAACCTGAGCACAAGTAAAACATTGTTTTTAGGTAGTATGAAATTCTCATTAAATTCAATGACATATTCATTAAGGAGCAAGTTCACCTAATATTGTAGTTTCTTGGCACGTGCTCTTGTTATTGGTCTAGTCGGCAACTCGAGGCGTATGTCATGAGCATTAGCTAGAGGAGAAGAAGGTGTTGTAGGGATGCCCTCATCATCCTCCTCCTCTTGAAAAGGCATCGTCGTCGACGCTAGATCATCAGCCCCAAAGAATGACAATAAATCAGCAACGTTGAATGTCGAGTTCATGCCATAGTCATCGCTCGGAAGCTCGATTTTGTACGCATTATCGTTAATCCGCTCAAGCACTTTGAAAGGTCCATCTCGTCGTGGCAGCAACTCCGATTTGCGTCGATCCGGAAAGCGATCTTTGTGGTAGTGTAACCAAACTAAATCACCTAGCTGAAAAATCATCTTCTTTCTTTTCTCGTTCGCCTTGTCAGCATAGTACTTCGCCTTATGCTCAATTTCTTCTTCCACCTTGATGTGCAATTTCTTCACGTATTCAGCCCTCTTTGATGCCTCCATATTTGTTCGTGATTGACTTGGAAGCGGCAACAAATCAAGTGGCGTAGTAGGCTTGAAACCATACACCACCTTAAATGGGCACATCTGTGTAGTAGAGTGGACGGCTCTGTTGTCGGCGAACTCAACATGTGGCAAACAGTCCTCCCACACCTTGATATTTTTCCTGATCATGGTCCTTAGCAGCATGGAAAGTGTGCAGTTCACCACCTCTGTTTGACCATCAGTTTAGGGATGACAAGTTGTGCTGAATAACAACCTTGTCCCTAGCTTCCCCAAAGTGTCTTCCAGAAATAACTCATGAATTTGAGATCGTGATCCGAGACAATGGTCCTGGGTATGCCATACAACCGCACTATCTCCCTGAAAAATAAATCAACAACGTGCGATGCATCGTCGCTCTTGTGGCACGAAATAAAGTGTGCCATCTTTGAAAATTGATCCACAACGACAAAAACAGAATCTCTCCCCCTCTTAGTTTGTCAGACACAACACGCGACGCACCAATCAAGCTTCGACATGTGTCACGATGCCTCGGGAAGCGCGGGTCCAAAAGCCCCTGGGTACGTGCGGAGGCGGGCCTCCCCGCGCATCGGCGATGCGTCCGCTGAAGGAGCCCGTCTTTGCCCCACTCTTGACTCTCTCCGGCGACTCCGCCAGGCATCCTCGACTCCACAGCTAAATGGCTCCAAGACACCTTCGACAACAGGTCCAGTTCCACATCCTCAATGCGAAGATAGGCCGCACCCGCAAGCAGCGGTTCTGTCCAAGATCATTGAAGGTCACAGCCCGCAGGGACGGAGGGGGCCAAGTGGCTCGGCAACATGGCTTCAGCCCGTGAAGCCCTTCACCATGAGAGGTTCCTATTGTAGGGGTGGCCCCCACCTAAACCCAGCAGGCTTGTTAGAAGGTTGTAAGGCCCAAAATGGGATATGTATGATGACATAAATGCCCCTGCGAGAGATACTAGAGCATAAGGGAATAATTGTAAAGCACTGCTCATGTAACTATATATATATATATATATATACCATCCATGCCATGGGGGAAACCCTAAGTATTGCTCACCTAACTCTCCACTACCATACCTCTCTCTCTGTTTGGTCTGTAACCACAACAATAACAACTTAGTATTAAAAATTAAATTAATTAATTATTACTACATATATACCACATGTATTGAGGCTTTGCTAGCTTAATTCATATTATAAACACAACAGCTATTTCCCCAACGATCGCTGAAGGTACATAACCAACAATTTTGACAATTTTGGCCTCCCACATGACGGGAATTGATCATGTATGGTCAAGTAGATGCAAACCATCTTCAATAACACTCACCAAAATTTAGATCTAAATTGTAATGCAAAGAAAAATAAATTTCATTACTAACCATATCTAGAGCAACCAGGAATGTATGAATCTTCAAAGCTCAATCTCTGCCTCCTCCCACCAAATTAATTGGCCTGAAATTGCCTAGCTTGCCTCCTGAGCGAAAGAGTGCAGCACCGGCTAGATCTGGATCGAAATGAAGACAGATGCGGTTCTGAGCGGCGCAACAAATGTCTAGCGCCATTATCACAGACGGTTTTTTATTTAAAACTGTCTGTGATAATCAGCTTATCATAGACCGTCTGTGATAATTCCAGATTATCACATACGGTTTTAAATAAAAACCGTCTGTGATACTGGAATATCACAGACGGTTCATGGGTAAAAACTGCCTGTGATACTCGTTTTCTCCGACGCCATCAACACAGACGGTGTCCAAATTAAAACCGTCTGTGTTAGTATCGGTCACAGACGGTTTTGTCAAACTGTCTGTGATTTGGCGTCTAGTATTAGGCTTTCTGTAGTAGTGAACAAGTACGTCCTTGTGAATAAAGACCATGCTTTGTAGCTTATATGATAAGAAAGAGGTAGATGATTCATTGAAGGGAAATCCACAATCATTTCAATGCCAATGAAAAATGATGTAAATCCTCCATGTTAAATTCACAAGTAAAAATGTAACAAGAGCATAAAAATTGTTATTACATCCATATATCGTCTATAATCAACATGTTAACCTACAAAAACTCTTCCTTCGTGGTAACATTTCCTCTTCTCCATATGATTCAGAATCCTGGATGGCATTATCACATCGTGTGCTGACCTGCATGTTTTCATGAGCATTTGTTCCAACAGGAGCATCTGGACCTTCTGCATCCTCGTCAGGCTCACTTTCAGATGCTTGCTGATTCTGCAACAAAGAAAGGAATGATCAGTAAACAAGTTAAAGCTAAACTGATGTCATATAAAACATATGCATCAATAATGTATTTATGTAATGAAACAAACCTCTTGAACTAGACTGACGAAGTTGTAAACTGGAGCAGTAAGCAGCCTGCAAGTTTCTTCTAGTTTTTGAAACTTGAGACCATGTATGGACTGCCGGTAGCCCTTAGGTGCAAACTGGCTTGTAGAACATTGCAGTAAGTTTCAAGATAAGTAAACTGTTGTACTAATTTAGTCATAAGATAAGTAAACTGTTGTAAAACATATCATACAATTGTTGTACTGAACTTAGTCACAAGATAAGTAAACTGGAAAAACTGAACCAAATTTTTCATGCTGGTAGGTTACCATAAACTTTGGTCATACGCACCATCAATCGGTTCAAGTACAGACGTATGTGTGTGCGTGATGCTTACCTAGTCAGGTGCTAGCCATCATCAATCGGTTCATGAAGTACAAAAAAATGATCATCAACAGCAAGCACGAGTGAACCATCTAGCAGCATGCAAACAAGGCTAAGAGCAAGCAGTAACATATCTAACTGATCTAATTTCTTTCGGTGTTCATGAACAGCAAGCACAAGAACCATTTGGTGGCAAATAAAAGCACAAACACATGTACAGATTCATTCCAGATCTGGGCACCAGAAAAAATTTACACCAACTATGAATCATTCCAGATGTACGCACCAAAATGAATCATTCCAGCCAAGCACCGACGGGAGCTCTAGAGTCTAGATCAATTAACCAATGAGAAGTGGTTTTACATTTTTCTCTCTAATAAGAGTAACACCAAACTCAAAGCACATAAAGAGATAAATAACATTTATCTACTATTCATTGTGCTTTAAAAATTATGCAAATCACGGTTGAGAAAATCACAGAAGCACCTTTCTTAACGAAAACAAATATAAGGACAGAGGAGAAGAACCAAGAGCAGGCAGCAGCCTCTTATCTCCACAGGACCGGCAGCGATTCAGCACGTGGCACGGGGAGGACTACAGCGGCGCTTGACTAGGAGACTGGCGACAAGGGGGCAGCACGGGGAGATGGGCCGATGGCGAGGGAATCTAGGTGAGCGGTGAGGAACTCCGGGCGGCTAGCCTGGGGATAATAAGTGGCAAGGAGCTTCGGTCATTTTGGTGGAGGCCGGAGGTGAGGACAGATCCTGGGAATAGCGATGATGAGAGAGCTTAGGGTGGCAGCTAGGGACGAGAGAGCTAGGGTGTGGCGGCTAGGAACGAGGGAGCCCGAGGGATTCACGAGACAGAGGGTGCAAATGGGGTAGTTCGATAGTATTTGTAGGTAATAACCTCAAACTTTAATGGGTACTTTGGTTGAGTGTGGTGGCTTCTCACAAGAATCCACCATAATGTTGCTTTTCTTTGCTAGTTCATTTTTGACATTGCTCCTTCCAAGGAGCAGAATCGGGTCATTTTGGAAAGTTGACTATTTGGCATAGCTCTACGAGATCCGAAGGAGATGCTGGGAGCAGGAGGTATACCAAACACCCACTTAATGATGAAAATGGATTAGATAGTTTTTGACCTATCTGGACTATTTTTGAATACGGATATTGTCGGCTTGGATATTTGTCAGATAGTATCGGATTGGAAATGAATATGAATTTTTTATCGGATACGAATACTGATTCAGTAGCTCACTATCCGTCAAATATGAATATAGATTCAGATTATCATGGTATTCAAGGGCCAGATATCCATAGCATATATTCTTTATTTCAGTCCAGCCCATTTACTTGGTACTTTAATAGCATATTATGCATTAACATATGTCAGGACCCAAAATTTGCATTCCAAATCCACATGTTTTTAATGCACTAGTCCCATGATCATTAACTAATACACATAATCAACAATATTCACATCACATCCATAAACGATAATTTTAAACAAGGTAGTGTATAAATGTAGCAACCGAACATAAGCATACTTGCTGAAGTTTGCAACACATGGGCCAACCAGACAAGCATGCACATAAACGGTTTAGCAGAAACAAAGATAAAAGAGGTATAAAAAACCAGCGAGTATGATCAGGGTAAGACCCTAGTAACCATTGTCTTCATCGCCAAAACATGCTGTGCAAATGTAACCACAAGATGGACCTTCTTCTGCATCCTCTGAATATGTTCAACAAGTAACCGTGAGTACAAAAATAGTACTCCGCAATACATTGTAGCAAAGTTATATAGTATGTAAGCTAAGACAAAGGTAGCTGTCTATTGTAGTTTAATTTGCACAAAATTAGCTTTTATTTGTGATAACGAATTATAGATTGCAAACAAAAGTTGTAAAAGCATTTGAATTTGATAAGAAATTAATATTAAAGCATAAATAGAACAATTTAGAACAAGAGGCTTTCTGTCCTGGAATTTTAAAACAGTGGCAATAACCTTGCCGAACAAGCTATGCATGTTTTTCCCATCCATACATTCTCATAACCATTTTCACATAAAAGAGGCTTGCTACCCCAAAATGATAAACAATGGCAACCCATTTTCCCGAGATCAACTATGCACGGAACCATATCCATGCATTGCCAAAACCAAGTTACCAAACATAAAACTATTAAGGTGAAGGATTCAACAAGTCATCCATGACTGAGGACACAGTTATACGAATAGTTTTACACTCTGCAGAGGTTCTACATTTTACCCACATAACATAAATATCCCACTATATTATACATGTCATGCAATACCATCGGTACCCAATTTGAGAGTTCACGACGAAGCTTTTACATTACCCGTTCTAACAACCACCATACTATGATATTGGGCTATTTTGTAAATTACCTCATTTTATGTAAAGAAAAAGAAAATTGCCCATAAGGCCCACATGTAAGAGAGGGGAGGAGATTATAGGAGGCATCCTGATTAGGAATGGCAACGGGGCCCCATTCCCCGTTCCCCGTCGGGGAATTCCCCTATTAGGGGACGGGGATGGGGGGATTTTGCTCCCCACGGGGAGGGATTTGGGGGGATCTCCCCCCCGTCGGGTGAAGCGGGGGCGGGGGCATTCCCCTATTCCCCGTCCCCGTTCCCCGTTCGGGGCCCCGATTAGAGTATGACATGTGGGCCCATGTATGTAAGTATATAAGGTTTTGAAAAATGCACAGCCCAAACCCTAGAAACATTTCCCCAATTCCCGCAGCCCACACTGACCACAGGCGGCGGCGCTAACCCTAGAAACATATCCTCGCGTTCCTCGCGTCCTCGCCTGTCGCCTCCGGCACTCCGGCAGTCCGGGCCAGCCACCCAGGCGGCGGCCGCCGGCGAACATCTCCGCACCCCAGGCCCCAGCCCCTCGAACCCAGGCGGCGGCGGCGCGGAAGCCCCAGGCGGCGGCGGCGCGGAGGCTACAGGCGGCGGCAGCACAGAGGTCCAGGCGGCGGCGCGGAGGCTATAGGCGGCGGCGGCGTGGAGGCTACACGCGCGGAGGCTACAGGCGCGGAGGCTACAGCGGCGGCGGCACAGAGGCCTTCCTTCCCGAGTGGCCGAGGTCCCGAACGACGAGGTACTCCCGACTTCCCGACTCCCGAGTGGCCGAGTGCCCGAGTTCATCCCAGATTTGCAATGGCATCTCATGTTGTTTGTATCCCAGATCTCCAAATCTCCAGATCTAGTTGATTTTTTTGGCATATTGACAAGAGTGGATATTCACTCCGACTGGCGATCTAGTTTGTGTATAAACTATTTTCTGCATATTTTTAGTGGCTGTAAGCTTGTAGCTGCAAATAAGCTGGGCATGGTATATACTAAAATTAGTTAGACTAATACTGAATGCAGTTGTTTGTTTAGCTGAAACCTCTCTTCAATATGCACACAAACCCTTCAGTCACCATCATTTCATCCCTCTAACTGTCTCTAAATCTGAATACAATGTCGTCATCAATATACTAAATTCTAGTTTGGATCAAATTTTGTAATTGATACACTATATAATGTAATGTGAGTGACCACTGCGACATTGGAGAAGAATCTAGGGAAAATCAATACTAGGAATAAGTGCAAGCATCCTGATGAAAGGGAGTAGTGTGGTTAGTGATTTGGGTTCTTGCTTCCACTCAGGAAAAGCATCTACAGGATAGTCATGCTGCCATTTTCGGGCCACTTAAGTTCACTCAAATGCATGAGTGACTCTTCAGATGATGCAAAACAAAAAAAGATGTAGTCCTTCCATTTTTTATTACTATCTATTTGACTAATAATACAATCAAAATATGTATCCTTCGCAAGATTTGTGTCCCATTGTATTTGATACAGGGCAAATGTATGAAATAACAACAATTCTTGCTACTGAAAATGTGGACCTGTTCATGTTGTTTGTAGATAATTGATTTAGTGTTTTTTATATGTTGAACATCCCAGATTTGCAATGTCATCTCCTAATAATGGAAGTAGTAGCCAAGAACTAGCAGCCTTAGCTGTAACTAGCTCCGAGCAGCAGTCTGCCTCGCAGCAACAGTCTGTTAATGACTCTGCAGATCCAATAGAAGTGGATGATGAAGAGGTGAATGAAGAGGAAGAGGAAGATGAAGATGGTAATGTTGGATCGAAGAGGAAGCTAACTTCTCCTGTTTGGAATGAGTTTAAGAGAGTTAAGGTGTGTGGTAGAGTCAAAGCAAAATGTAATCATTGTGCCAAAAAACTTGGAGGAGATACCAAGAATGGTACCAAGCATCTTCATGATCATTTGAGGATTTGTCCATACCGCAAGAGCAAGATTTTGGCAGCACAACAAAAGACTTATTCCCAATCTTCTTTGAGATTTAGTTCACAAGATTGTGGGAAAGTTTCAGTTGGGAGCTACACTTTTGATCAAGATGTTGCTAGAAAGGAGCTTGCTGCCATGTTGGTGCTACACGAGTACCCTCTAAGTATGGTTGATCATGCAGGTTTCCGTAGGTTTGTTAGTTCACTTCAGCCCCTTTTCAAAATGGTCACAAGGAATACTATTAGGTATGAAAACTGAAAGCCTCATGAGCACTTACATGTTATTATGTGATATATTGCCTTTTGCCTAATTGTGTGTTTTGAATTATTAGGAATGACATTGTGAAACAATTTGAGGAAGAAAAGAAGAAGGCCATTAGGTACATGGCAGGGATTAAATCTAGAATTGCTATAACTACTGACATGTGGACTTCGGATAACCAAAAGAAAGGATATATGGTAGTCACAGCTCATTTCATAGATGAATTATGGAGGCTTAGAAGCATTGTTATGAGGTAGATTTGTAGACTTTTATGTGCATTTCTTTTTTACATAGTAATAGAAATTTATGTGCATTTCTTTTTGCTAGGTTCATCTATGTGCCAGCTCCGCATACTTCTGAGGTTATTGCTGACCAATTAAATGAATCTTTGGTTGAATGGAATCTTGATGAGAAGGTGTCAACTGTCACAGTGGACAATTGTACTACAAACGACAAGGTACCATAACTATGTTTTATGGTTATATACATGTTGCCAACTACGTTTTATGGTTATATACATGCTGCCAACTATGTTTTATTGTTATTTAAAACAGGCAATAGATTTGCTAGTGAAGAAAATAAGGCCATCTAAGTTTATGTTGAATGGTACCATGGTACACATGCGTTGCTGTGCACATATTCTGAATTTAATTGTTAAGGATGGTTTGGATATAATAAAGAAAGCGATTGAAAAGATTCGTGATAGCGTTGCTTATTGGATAGCCACACCAAAAAGGATAGAGAAATTTGAGGAAATTGCTAAATATGTGAAAGTGATAGTAGACAAAAAGTTGTGCCTTGACTGCAAAACAAGGTGGAACTCAACTTATGTCATGCTTAATGTTGCAATTCCCTACAAGGCTGTTTTTGATCGCGCAATTCGAGTTGATAAACAATTTGATTGTGCTCCTAGTGAGGACCAGTGGGAATTTGCTGCCATGGTTGTTGAGAGGTTGGGTTTATTTTATGAAATCACTGAAATGTTTTCTGGAAAGGATTATGTCACTGCAAATATTTACTTTCCTAAGCTTTGTGAAATTAAAATGAAAATGAGACAGTGGTCAACTTGTGGCAATCCAACCATACAAGCTATGTCAGTTGCCATGAATGTGAAGTTTGACAAGTATTGGACTGACATTCAAGGTCTTATGGGCATTGCTATACTTCTAGACCCTAGATTTAAAACTGAAATGTTGCTAGTTTGCTATGAGATGCTAATGGGTGTTACGGGTGAGGAGTGTGAGAAACGTGTTCGAGATGTCACTACCAACTTGTGCAACTTGATGAATGAGTACCATGTAGAAACTGAAGAGGATAATACAGAGTCCTCTTCAAAAGCTCCTTCTATTCAAGCTCCAGAGGTTATGTCCATTTTCAATGCCCGTGTTGCTAAGAAAAGGCCATCTTCTTTAAGAGTTAAATCTGAGTTGGATCGTTATTTGGAGGACGATTATGTCATATCAAAGGAAAGATTTAGTGTGCTAGATTGGTGGAAGGTGGCAGGGACACGGTATCCAACTTTGAGGATGATTGCACGGGATGTGTTTGCTATTCCAGTTAGTACCGTTGCTTTAGAATCTGCATTTAGCACAAGTGGAAGAGTTCTTAGTGAACATCGCAGTCGGCTTACTCCTCAAATGTTGGAAGCATTAATGTGCTCACAAGATTGGCTTAGAAATAAATTTAAAGGTAAATTCTCTTGTTTCTATCTTTAAGTTGGAATCAATCAATTGGCTGATTTCTATCATGTTTTGATCTTTTGTAGCTGAAGAGAAAGCGGATATTGCTAGTTTCTGGACTTGTCTCCAAGACATTCAAGAAGGGATGCAGGTTAAGTGCTCACTACAAATAATTTCAACTTCAGCCTACTCTTATTTTTGCTGGCTTTATAGCTTTTTTTTGTTACCCTTGATAGGACCTTGCACTGTGAGGTGGAGTGTGGTGACTTGGAGTCTTGGAGATGCTGAAGGAACCAAGTTGTCTCAGCTACTACTACTTGTGTTGTGTTTAGGACCATTTGTTGTGAACTTGGCTGTCTTGGCATGTATCTGTACCTTGAGAGTTAATTTGTGCTTCTTGAACTTGTAATCTATGGCATGTTATTGAACTTGTAATTTGTTATCATGATGTGGACATGTAGTTGATGTTATGCACATTTCCTAGCTTGTTGCAGACAAGAAAATCCCGCATGCTCCACTGTAACAAGGTATGGTTAGATCCTGCTTGTTATTCTGCCTCCTTGTTATTCACATATGTATACCTTGAGATTCTTGGAAGACTGCTTCTTCTGCCTCGCAAGAAGAACTGTTGTGTTATTCTGCTTGTTATTATTATCCTGCATGGCATAATTATTTAGTAGGCCATGGGTTATTTGTTGTAGTATTATTATCCCTCCATAATAGGATATTATTCTGCTTGTTACTTTTAGTTGATAAAGTTGATAAAGGGTATACATTTGTGAACTGAATGAACTGTTGTGAACTGAATGAACTGAATGATCCTCGCAAGGTTTGCATCTTACTGGAAGGAGAAATCCTGATCCTGCTGTGTGATTTCTGTCTGTTTTGCCTCGGGGAATTTTACTCCATCGGGGACCCGGATCCCCGCCGGGGCCGGGGACGGGGAAATTGTGTCCCCGCGACCGGGGACGGGGAGCGGGGAAAAATTCCCTGGCGGGGGGTGGGGGCGGGGAGCCACTCCCCGCCGGGGAATGGCCCCGTTGCCATTCCTAATCCTGATCGGCTCTTTTGGATCCAGATCTAGTGATTTCTTCATCTCCCCTCTCCTTCCTCTTCTTCGAGCGAAAGCCTCGGCATTTTTAGTGTGGATGCCACCAAATCCTGATTAGTTGGTTTGGCTTCCTCGGACTTAAATCGGAGATGGGAGTTGAGGGTTTGGTGCTAAGGAGAAGAGATAGTCACATAGATCAAAATCTCTTGTGGCATTCGGTCTTAGGGAATTGGGGAAGAGATCAGCGGTGGCTGCTCTTGCGCAATCACCGAGCTGTGGTACTCTTGCTCTTTGCTCGAAGATCCCGTTCTCTGGACCATGTTCTTGCACACGGTGAGTCTCTAGTTCCTCAGCTCGGCTTTGGCCGGGTGGAGTGCGATGGGATTTCATCTTCTTGTTGGCTTTGTACGGCATCGTCTTGTACCTCGGTTTCATGAATCGGTGAGTGTTGATTTGTGGAGTAGGGCTTTGTATCTCTAATTGCCTCTCCGGTGGCATCCTGGTATTCACTGGTGACATCCTGGTATTCACCGGTGATTGGTTTTCTAGGACATCGTCCTCAACGAGCCTAACCCTTTTTGGTTGTCACGGTGGCTTGGTGTGCCGCTGCTCTATGAGCTTGTTCTCTACTTCTTTTAATTTCTATTGTGCAAATGTTAGCCATGCTAGATTGATATCTCTGTTCAGCATCTCTTAAATTTGTGGTAATTTCTAGCACTGAGAGGACTTTGCATGATAGATTGTGGGCTTTTGTGAATGCTTGATGAGGATAACTTATCGAATTGAGATCATTGTGACTAATGAGAAAGTATTCTGCTAGTATTGATTTATCACTACTTGTTTCTTACTTTGGCTAAGGATAGATCACTTCTGCTTTGGACTGAATACTGTTAGATTCAGTTCTTGTTACCATAGCACATACCTGTTGAATGTTTATGCTATTGCTGTAGCACTATTATTGATTTAGCAATAGTTTATCTTTATTCTGTCATGTGCTGTAGCACTATTGTTGATTTAGCAATATTTTATCTTCATTCTGTCATGTGTTGTAGCACTATTGTTGATTTAGCAATAGTTTATCTTCATTCTGTCATGTGCTTAAAATCTGGAAATTGGTTCTGTTGCTTCACTGAGGTAATTTAGAGTATCAAACTAGCAGAATACAGAGGAGTTAGTCTATTTGATATATTATCTATTGACAAGGGTGACAAGGCCAGGTTTTAAACTTGAGCAACTCATCTAAGAGCAATACTTTAATTGCTAATCTGTGCATTATGCAGATTTCAAATGCTCACTGTTCTGTACTATTTGGTATACTGCAATATCTTAATGTTCTGAATGTTTTATCTGCTTCGAGAGATAATACATATATATTCATGTCTTTTTCATATTGCTGTTCTTTTGCTTTATTGTTTTTTATTACAATTGGAATTAAAATGGAAATGTTGCTAAAACTGCTTTATTTCCAACTGTCCAAAAACCAATATTTGTTGAAATGGCTTCATCTTCTAATTTCGTTAAACCGGAAGGCTTTATACTATATTTTGTCAGACATATGCTTTTTTAATCTTCCTACCTGCAGATTGGTGTGTATGTTGAAATATTTGGTAGATATATCTTTCGGATGAAATTATATCTTGTTATTCTATAAATCTACCATTTTTAGTCTTAAAGATGCTACTATATACCTTCTAGATTTTTTCTAAGTCGCTGAGTATTTTTCTGAATAACTCGGTACATATAAATTCATTGAGGCATATTTTAGAGCTGTGATGTGGACTTTTCCACTCTATGTTGTTTTCTAAGCTGCTAACTTGAAGGACTTTCTTATGTTATTTTTACAGGATAGCCGGTTTCTCTAGAAGACCTGCAAGCTAGCCAATTTAGTACATATTTAGATATGGACTGCAATTTTTTTTATTTCAGATTGAGAAGATAAATGCAATTTGACGGTCTGGAAACTCTGTAGCATGAAGAATGGAGAATAATGCAAAATGAATGCATTCCAAGAAAAAATTAGACATCTAATAGATTTTAGTTTTATTTCTGAAGATACAATGTTATCAACTAGATTCAACATTTTCCTTGTAATGGAAATTTTCTTCATAATATAAATGTTATTATCTTCAGTGAAATTTTTGCACTACAGAGCAAGTTTTGAGTGAATTTTGTAATTTTAGAGTGTGATATGGTTCTGTTGTATTGATAAAACTACAGGGATAAACCCTTCCAGATCCTAAAAATTGCAATGCTTATATATATTTTTTGCAACGCGCAAATGCCAAAATTTCACGATTTGGCACTGACAATACCAATGCATAAAAGCATTGTCATAGCTTAAATATATGTGTTGCAACCTTGCAATGCTTGTTCCTATTTGTTACTGACGCTTTTGGATGTGTTGTCATAGACCCTTGCAACACCCTCAACTGCAACACATATAGTAAATGCATTGGTATAAATCCTAGTAGTGCTTATTTGGACTTCTAATGACGTATATATGCATTGTTAAATCGGTGTTCATGTTGTACTACCGGTAGAAATTCAAACCGGTCAAAATATCGTTCAAATTTGAATTTTAAATTTTTCTGTTGAGGTATAGTAGTCATAACTAGGTTTAGAGCGAGAAGGATCTGTCTACGGTGGAAAGCCTCTAGACCTTCCTACGTGTGGTCATGGGTTCGAGTCCCAGCACCACACAATATTTCGGCTTTATTCTTTTGGGCTGCGACTGATAGATTTTGTCTGCATTTTTAAGATGGCGACAGACAGTGGAGACACCGATGTTGATGGTGCGTACAGTTTTAAGTAAGGGAAGCCGTTTAAAAATCCACTTTAGGAAGCCATGCTGTTTGTTTCGACTTTCGGAGAAGCCAAAAACCTAAAACAACAGGGCCTTTATCTGCTATTCCACCACGGGAAAATGAAAATTTTATTCACTGGTTGTGTTTATTTCACTGAGAAAAAAATAAATTCGAATTTTGGTTTGAATATTTCGAATGAAAATTTACCGAAATAGCAACATGTTTTATCGTTGCCCCTAAAACATCCAGGTGATACATAGACACACCCATTTTCTAAAAGATACAGTTTTCCCTACCGTGGCCTGAGCACTCAGCACGAGTGTGTGGCTGACACGCCCTAAACGCGTCATATATTTTCCGGTATTTAGGCCTATTCTCATCACAATTATGCTATTTTCTGCATTAATTATCATTCATTTATTATTGTATTGCAAAAATAGTATTTGTTGAGCATATTGTAAGATAAAGATGGAAATCCATGATTTAAGGCTTCTAGCATGTAGAAGATATGATGGTTTGGAGCAACTTCCTCTTTTAAAACGCAGCCAGATTCATCCTCAGAACAAAATAACCAGCTAGGGTATGATCGCGCTCGGCGTTCTTTTTTTTTTCTCTCTCTTTGGCCGGTTTGCTAGCTAACCAGGGTCACCGAGATTCCGGTTAACCGTTGTAACCAGCCTAGATTTTAATCCCGGCTGTACAAAGAGCTAAAAATGTCAGATTGGGTAATGGAGATAAACTGAAATGGTATACACTATTTGTGATGATGTGGACGAACAATTGGAGATTTCAACTGGATTGAAGTCTGTAATTAAGAAAAGAAAAGTCTCTGAAACGTTCATTTATTTAGGAATTACATTTCCTTCCACTTCACCCAAGCCTCCCCAATTCTGCTTGGAACGCCTCCACATGCTCCTCCTTAACGCAAAACGCCATGGCGATGACGCCAGATTTCTCCTTCCTCTCGCACATGACGCAAATCGGCTCGACCTTACGCCCCATGTTGCACTTGCACATGACCCGTGCGGCAAAAATCGACGTCGTCGAAGCCGAGGTTCAGCCAGCTCGACAGGTACAGGGTGTCGTACCCGCACAGGCCCTGCAACAGACCGACTCCGCCACCTCCTCCCATTTGGCCGCTGCTACTATTTGCAGCTTCGTCCATGAACGTGTATGGCACTCGCCCCTTGGCGTCCTTGACCAGTTTCACGAGGTCTATGATGTCACCGTTTGCGAGCACGCCGCATGTCGCGAGGGTTGGTTGGATGGTGAAGCAGTTTCTGAAGTAGCCGTCCTTGGCCCGGGCGTGCTTCCTCACGTTCGCCACGAAAGCGAGCGCTGCAGGGGCCTTGGGGTTGGACATGGTCGCGCGGGCACGGCATTGCCATATCGCGGCGGCGGCCACGTCGAACGCACTGCATGGAGCGGAAGTCTCGTTCTGATCCCCCTCGCTATGACGGAGCTCGTTTTTTATCCGGTTGATGAAGCTCATGGGGACGGTGATGTAGGAGCACGCAAAGTCATGGGGCTCGGAACTCACTATCAACTCGTGCTCGGCGTTTACTTTTTTGTTTTTCTTTGGCCGGTTTGCTAGCTAACCAGGGTCACCGAGATTCCAGTTAACCGTTGTAACCAGCCTAGATTTTAACCCCGGGTGTACAGAGCTAAAAATGTCAGATTGGGTAATGGAGATAAACTGAAATGGTATACACTATTTGTGATGATGTGGATGAACAATTGGAGTGTTAACTTTATTCCAGGAGAAAACACACACATCGCAAATAAACTGAGAGAACGTAGAAGAATTTCTGAATTTCTCTATTCTTTTATATACTTCCCTTATTAAACTGGTTAAGTCTTCTCAATATATAGGCTAATACTCTCTTACTAGCATACGTATTCGGACTTCAAGTTGGGCACAACGTCAACTTGAGTTACACACGGAGACGGACTCTACTACGTCTTGAACTCGAAGTCAAGATTATTTCTAATATTCTCCCTCTTAATCTTGACTTGACATACTCTAGTTTTAGCCTCAATGCACATGAAGCATTCTACATGCAAGCTACATATAGGAACTTAACTGGCACAGGTTCATCCGAATGCAAATATTCTAAAACATTGAGGTAGTTGGTCTCAACTATGACTTACTAAACTCATACTTGATTCAGAACGTCGACACATCTGTTCAATGCTTCGCTTTCTTTTCACCTTACTTGAGTTTGGATGCTGACACATCTTCTCAATTAATCATCAGAGCAGTGTTAATTCATCATCACTGAGCGCTTCAACAAGAAATGCTTTCTTCATCCTCAGCTTGTGTGTAGAGACCCGAATATGCAGATCTGGACTCTCCTGTGTATTCTGCACCAGTCTAGGATCACGCTAGTGCACACAGCATAAACAAAGATGAAATATCGGCCATATCACAATTTACTAGGAAAAAACTCAAATATTATTAATAATTATCAGAGTACGACTTTATGGCCAAGCTTACAATTAATAGCCTGAAAGGCTTAAAGAAACTAGCAGCGGAAAACCAGAAATAAAGCGTAGTAGCCATTTGACTTGCCCACAGGCAGTCGACTGGAGAGCGAAGTCCTAATCCGCGAAGTCGTTGAAGTATCCTCCTTCTAGTAGCTCCTGCTGATCTGGTCCTTCTTCCTCAACTGAGCAAATATGGATGAAGCCGTGAGTACATAGAGTACTCAGCAAGTCGTTTGTAACAAAGAAAGCAATATAGTATGCAGTGCTTACCAACGGATGGCTGAAAGGTTAATTTTGCATAAAGCAATAGTTTAAAGTAAATACAATAAATAGATTGAAAAGCGAACTCTAGAAATGATAATAAATAAGTAATCAAAGGAATTGAGACAACCCCAAGTAAACTGGCCATTCACTCTAATGAATCACCCACGGACCAAGATTCACATAATGAACCACCAGTGAACTACACATTCACTTCCCAACTCAACCCAACCTGGTTTTTTATGAAGACTCTACCCCTCGTGTGAAATCACCGAGCATTGTCCATGACCGAGGACACGACTATTCGAATAGTTTTACACTCTGTAGAGGTTGTACAACTTTACCTACAAGACATGATATTCTCATATTGCCACACGATTGACACACTTCCTTTGGTGTGCGGCGGAGAAATCATGACAAGGCCTTTACAATGTTCAATTTCAACGCAGTTCCGCCTAGCTAAGGTTTCGCCGTCGAGTAGGGTAAATCCCCCTAGTCGATAATTGCCCCCTCTTGCGCCTCATGGAAATCAGCGACCATGTTCATACCAATGACGGAACCAAAATTGAAACATCACAAATTAATCAGCAGGTCCATCCCATACTGGACATGTGGTTGCACGGTAAGGCTCAGATCAATGGCGCACAAAGTTAAGTCCTTAGATTTACCCAGGCAAAGCATCCATATCCCATGTGCAACCTGCACCCCCTTTACTGCACGATCATTTGCCCGAGTGAAAACCAATTTTGTATAACCAACACCAACGACACTGCCCATGTCATGGTACTCAAATTTTATCACTGTGGTTACCACCACGTTCCAATATATCATTAAGTCAAAATTAATTAATAAATCACATGTGATGATAACCCAACGTACTAGTAATAAGCATGGCTAAGCAAATTAAACGTACAACCCATGTGACAACTAATATTAAATCACTAAATAATTTCCCATCCTATGGTGATAATAGAATCATGGCAACCAAATTATCAAGGAGGGATTAATCAATTTAGACAATAACTACAAATACAAAGGTTTATAATAAAATAGCGATGCATGATAATTCAAAACAAAATAATACATAATAGATTTGAAAACTGGATTCAACATGATCAAAGGACATGACTTGCCTTGGCCTTGCTCAGTTGACGGCTCTTGCTCTTCAAATCCTGCTTCAGCTCCTTCGAATGTGCGATCTAACGAGAGAGAAAACGAGACGAAACATAAAACAAATTCAAATAAAACTCAAATGAACTCCAAAAACTTCAAACAAGAAGCAAAAGATAGAGCTCAATTTTAGATGAATTTAGGAAAAATAATCGGGTCAATCGGAGTTCGGACGAAGGGGAACGAGCGATCTAAAGTTTGCCGGGCGAGAAAATGCCGGAAAATAGCAAAAGTTACTGTTCACCTGAGAATTTTTGGAAAGGAGGCTAGCGCTGGAGAGAGGAGGTATGGGAGATGAATCTAACTAGCAAAATGGGTTGCTAGGGACCTATGGCACAAGTAGGAAGTGACGGCACACCAAACGGAGAATGGTGATGGCACAGGCGGCTATAACGGCATGAGTAGGAGAGAGGAATAAAACTCGGGCATAGAACATGAAGAAGTAGGGTGAGCACGGGCTAGAACGCGCCTTGGCAAAGCTAGAAAAATTGTCAGCTTGGCTGAAAACCTATCGGAGATGGCGCAATCGATGTTTGAACGACGTCGGGAAAGAAAAAGGAAAAACATGATATCTTGGTGCTCGGTGAACGAAATCTAAAACCACTTGGAGGGTAGCTACCGGGGATGGTTTGGCACGATGTGACGCAAACAGATTGGAGAAAACACCACCGGATAGATGGGGACACGAGATGCCATTGGCGGCCATGGTGAGGTGTCGGAGGCGAAAATTTGTGGAGCCTTTTTGGGGAAAAGGAAGTAATCACGGCATAGAACGCGGTGAGGCAAGTCTAAGAAAAATTACGGCACGGGCTAAAGCTTACCGGAGGTGACGAATCGACGTCGGGAAGCGCTCTTGACCTAGATTGAGGAAAACTCGATTTCGGGAGATTGGCTACACCAAAACCAAATTAATTTGGCGAGAAGGTAGATGGCACATGAGGGCACAATGTGACGAGCAAATTCAGGACCGAAGGGCCTTGATACCGATGGCGTTCTGGGCTTTGAGGGGACTTGGCATGGCTTGGTACAGGTTTAGACGGGTTAAGGGGTCGTATTTATAGGCTTGAAAGAGATAGAAACTAACTCCAATTCGCGAATTTTGGTTTAGAGTCCGTTTTAGAAAATAGGGGATAAAATTCAAACGGATGAATGAAACGCAAAGAGGCTAGTTGGGATGGATTCCTTGCATGATTTGGCACAACTTTCCTTTTGGGAAGACATTGAGATAATGTCTGGATTGAGAGTTGCCATGGGAGAAAAGAGAGAGAAGAGTTCGTGTCTCTCTCCGTCAGTTGATCGATGGTTTGGAAGATGAACAGTGTATTGGCAATGATCGTCAACCGAACGGCAAAGTCATTGATCGACTTCATTTCCTTCATACGCAGCACCTCAAACTCGGCCTTGAGAGCTTGTACCTTTACTTTCCTCACACAATTGGCGCCAAGATGCATCGTCTTCAACGCCTCCCACGCGGCTTTGGCCATCTCCTTTTCGGCCAGTAAGAAGAGCGTCTCTTCTGGGATGCCCTGATAGATGGTCGCCAATACCATCTGATCCTTGTGCACATCGACATTGCCGTTCTCGATCACGTCCCACACTCCTTGAGCCTTCATGTACACCTTTATCTTGATTGCCCAAGCTACATAATTGCTCGTCGTGAGCATCGCATAATGCAGCAAGACAGCGGAACTCTTCTTCGCCATCATACTGGATGATGTTTCGTCACAGGTGATACTACTTCCTGGAGAATGTGACATGATCTTGACCACGGATCAAGAACTCGGGCTATTTTAAAGCGACTCTTGGACCAAGGGAACGGAGGAAAAAACTACGCTATTTTCCTTTTTCTCTTGGTGACTTTTCTTGCTGTCTTAGATCCGCTCTCTGTTGCTGTTTCTCCACTCGCGCTGCGCACTTTTGTTGCTGGATCGAGGAACCGAGTTGGGGACACCTCACGGCTTAGACTCCATCTCGGACACAAAAGAAACACGAACGCTTTGGTGGACTGTCACCACAGATATGTTACTCACGCGCACAGAGCGAGGTGTCTTGACTGCCTGCTGCTGCTGTGCGCCCACGCCATGCGTGACACGATCCTCTCGTGAGCACATTCTCTTATTTACTCTTTTCTCCCCTAACACAAGGAAAAAGAATTGGCTCTCTGTCCTTTTTCCGGGTCTGCACTGATCTCGCTGTTGTTGTTTCTCTCTTGGCACAGGAATTGTGCTTCGCCTTAGGAGAATCGCTGCCTGTTTCGTGCGCTGATCGAGACCCGAAAGGAAGCTTGGTGTTGCTGCTTGACTTTCGCTGGACCGAGAAAACAGAAGGACTTGCCGCACGTCTTTTGCCGGGAGAGCTGCGCAAAGACGAGCGACGTGCGCCTCAGGAGCGCCGCTTGAGACGAGCACGAAACGAAATTGCCAAGATGATTTTTTTCAGCGACTCGATTCTCGTCTAGGTTCCGATACCACTAGTTAACTTTGTTCCAGAAGAAAACACACACAACGCAAATAAACTGAGAGAACACAGGAGAGTTTCTGAATTTCTCTTTTCTTTTATTTGCTCCCCCTTATTAAACTAGTTACAAGTCTTCTCAATATATAGGCTAATACTCTACTACTAGCATACGTATTTAGATTTTAAGTTGGACATAATTTTAACTTAAGTTATACATAGAGAAGGACTCTACTATATCTTAGACTCGAAGTCAAGATTATTTCTAACATAGAGATTTCAACTGGATTGAAGTCTGTAATTAAGAAACGAAAAGTCTCTGAAGCGTTCATTTATTTAGGGCTTGCATTTCCTTCCACTTCACCCAAGCCTCCCCAATTCTGCTTGGAACGCCTCGACATGCTCCTCCTTAACGCAGAACGCCATGGCGATGACGCCAGCTTTCTCCTTCCTCTCGCACATGACGCAAGTCGGCACGACCTTGCGCTCGATGTTGCACATGACCCGTGCGGCAGAGCCACCGCCGAAATCGACGTCGTCGAAGCCGAGGTTCAGCCAGCTCGACAGGTACAGAGTGTCGTACCCGCACAGGCCCTGCAACTGACCGACTCCGCCACCTCCTCCCATTTGGCCGCCGCTATTATTTGCAGCTTCGTCCATGAACGTGTATGGCACTCGCCCCTTGGCGTCCTTGACCAGTTTCACGAGGTCTGTGATGTCACCGTTTGCGACCACGCCGCACGTCGCGAGGGTTGGCTGGATGGTGGAGCAGTTTCTGAAGTAGCCGTCCTTGGCCCGGGCGTGCTTCCTCACGTTCGCCGCGAAAAGGAGCGCTGCAGGGGCCTTGGGGTTGGACATGGTCGCGCGGGCACGGCATTGCCATATCGCGGCGGCGGCCACGTCGAACGCGGTGTATGGAGCGGAAGTCTCGTTCTGATCCCCCTCGCTATGACGGAGCTCGTTTTTTATCCGGTTGATGAAGCTCATGGGGACGGTGATGTAGGAGCACGCAAAGTCATAGGGCTCGGAACTCACTATCGACTGTACCATGGAGATGACCGACGGAGGGAGCTCCGGAAGGGAGTTTTCCGACCTCATTGGCACGACAGAGGGCGACGGCAGCCCACGGGCAAGCTCGCCGACGGCGTGCAAGAACTGCGCCAGCCCCACGCCGTCGAAAATGGCGTGGTTCAAAGTCACCCCGACCACGAAGCCGCCGCATGAGAACTCGGTCACCTGCATCATTAGCAACGGCGAGTCTCTCATGGCCTGCTCGGCGTAGGTGACGGCAAGGTCTTCCAGTGGGATCGCCGGAGGCGGGTGAAAAAGCATGGCATCCTGCAAGGTGCAGCTCGCCGACGCAGCCACGAATGCCACGCCCTCGCCTGTGCACGCGAGCTCGAGGCCGCGCGCTCCGGCGGCAAGGCGGCCGGCGATAGGGTAGTAGGGCACCAGGGCTCCAGACAGCGCTCGCCTTATGGTCTCGGCGGCCGGCTGATGGATCGGACGCTCGAAGACGAAGAGGGCTGACACGGGCAAAGAGGACAGAGCACTGTCAATGGAAGTGAGCCTGAGGTTGCCGCCCGGCGTCGCCTCCGATGGGCCGACGAGAATAGGCAAGGATTTGGTTACAGCAATACTCATTTCGGTTGTGTTTGCGTTGTTGGATCTCTTCTTCGCCTGTTTACCCTTTGTCTATAAGATTATGCAGGGATGTATATATAGGCAAATCTCACCACGCACGTGGCCTGTTCACGATAACTAGTGGCTGCTGTTAGGGTTGCTGTTACAGGTGAGGCCATTCGTGTGACGTCTGTTTTTGAGGCTGTTAGAGATTAATTTATTTCCTTGAAGCTGAGATATTTTTGACTAAAAACTAGTTGAAACATAGGGAGTGACTATTGTACAGGCGACTGAAGTTATTTTATCTCACAATCACCTGAAGTTGCACGTGATTTTTAAGGGGGAGCTGTAACTTCAGGTGATTTGTAGGTGATTTTTTGGAGGGGGAGCTTCAACTTCAGTTGATTGAGAGTGCAATTTCAGGTGACTAAGAGATAAAAAATTTCAGTCGCCTGTGCAATAACAAAACTGTGAAACATATTATTGAGTTGGATGTTGGCATTAATAATTGAAGCTTCTAGTAAACACATGAGCTGAATATGAAGTAACGGGTAAAGAAAGCCAAGATCATTTAGAATACTTGATAACTTCAAAGAGTGAAATCGGCAAGATAGCTGGCCACAAGTGCTCAAGCTTGCCATGTACTAATAGCTTGCCTTACCAAGTTGATTGCTTAAGTTGGCTATGATGAGCCTGGAGATATCTAGCATAAGTGTTGTGCCTTGTAGGAAGCTGACATTGCATGAGAGCTGGACATTAGCTAATGTTTACTTGGAAGGTGGTTGTATTAAGTCGGATTCTTCTAGTTGTGTTACTACTGAGTTGTTAGATCACTACTACAAAAGAGGCTATGCTAGACGGCTACATCACAGACGGTTCATATGGAGCCGTCTGTACTTAAACTATCACAGACGGTTTATAGTAGCAACCATCTGTGATATTTTTACAAACGGTTATTAACACGAACTGTCTATGATAATTGAGATATCACAGACGGTTCGTGTTAATAACCGTCTGTGAACTTTCACAGACGGTTCTTATCATGAACTGCCTGTGATAAGTGAGGCATCACAGACTTCTGTGAAAGTTGCGCACATCACAGACGGTTCATATAAAAAACCATCTCTGATATTCTGGACATGACAGATGGTTCTTATAACAAACCGTCTGTGATATTGCAGATATCACAGACGGTTCGTATTAATAACCGTCTGTGAATTATCATAGACGGTTATTAATACGAACCATCTGTGATATATTGGTATCACAGACTGTTTGTGGTTGAAACCGTCTGTGATAATCTATGCTATTAAATACCGGGTGTACATGGTCGATCTCGATACAGATCTGTCTTCATTGCGCTACATCAGTGGAGTGAGGTGGCCGGCTTTAGGGAGTTCGGTGAAAACTTATCGCCGTCTTCTTAGTGATCAGAGGTTAGTACTCAATTGCTTTTAATAACTTATATGCATGCTTTTGTAATTGAAAGAGATGATAGATAGGTTTTTGTTTAGATCTACCTAGCTAGGTTTAGAAAGATAATGTTAGTTTGCTCAATTTCATAATGGGTAAGTACTCGTAGTTCATTTCAATATATTCTTGCTTAGCATTATTATGTCATGAATACGTGGCTAGCTAGTTACCTACGTAATATATATATATATATATATATATATATATATATATATATATATATATATATATATATATATATATATATATATATATATATATATATATATATATATATATATATATATATATATATATATATATATATATATATATATATATGTCATGTGTAAGTATAGCTAGTCTGATTTGCTATATAGTAGCGCTAATAATCATTTTGACACTTATTTGTTACATGTGTAGCGTAGATGGACCGAAGCTGAATGTACATTGAGAACCGTGAGTGAAGAGTACATTAATGGCGTGTCTGCTTTTAGAAGAGAGGCTAGGCTGGATATGTTGAAGAAGGGGATCAAATATATGTACTGTCCATGCATTAATTGTGATAATCTAAAGATATTTAGCAACTCAGTGCAGATCAAAGCTTACTTGATTCAAAGGGGTTTCAGAAAGGGGTACAAATGTTGGACCAGTCACGGTGATGAGAAGAGTACACAAAAAGGTAGTTATGACATCGTCGAGGGAGACAACGATATGCCGATTGTGGACTGTGCTTTCGATCATGAGGATAGGTCGCAGGATGACAATCTGGATCAGATGCTACGTATGCAGAAGGGAACTATAATGAGAGATAGTTTGGTAAATTCGAGGCCTTGATAGAGGACTCGGAGAAACCTTTGTTCTCAGGCTGCAAGCTGCAATACACAAGGTTGTCATCAGTTCTAGAACTACTAAAATTGAAGGCAAGCAATTGTTGGTCTGACAAGAGTTTCATGGCATTGTTAGGTCTCCTAGCGGACATGCTTCCAAACGGAAATATGTTGCCGAGAACCACCTACAAAGCTAAAAGATTCATTACCCATTGGGAATGGAAGTAGAAAGAATGCATGCATGTCTGAATGATTGTATCCTGTACCGTAAAGAGTATGCTAGCTTACATGTTTGTCTGGTATGCAAAGCATCCCGATACAAGCGTAAAAATGACTCCAATGATGGGAAGGGCATCGAGGTGAAGCAAGGACCTCCTGCTAAGGTGTTGTGGTATGTTCTTGTAATTCCCAGTTTGAAGCGTTTATTAGCAAACCGCAAGGATGCAAAATTGATGCGTTGGTACTAGGAGCAGCGTAAGAACGACGCGTTGCTGATTCTGCCTAGTGGAGGAACATCAATATGATGTTTGTAGATTTTGGTGTGGAATTGAGGAATATAAGGTTTGGGTTGAGTACAGATGGAATGAATCCTTTTGGTAACATGAGCAGCCAACATAGCACCTGGCCCGTGACTCTATGCATGTACAACCTTCCTCCTTGGTTGTAATGAAGCAGAAGTATATTTTAATGTCACTACTTATCGAAGGGCTAAAGCAACCTGGGAATGATATTGATATGTACCTAGCACCATTGGTGGAAGATCTTGCAATACTGTGAAACGAAGGGGTACATGTATGGGATGCGAACAAACGAGAGAACTTCGCTCTACACGCCATGTTGTTCTACACCATTAATGATTTTTCTGCCATTGGTAACCTGTTAGGGTTGAGAACAAAAGGAGCCAAAGCCTGTCCTCACTGCTTAGATTATACCGAGAGTGTGTGGTTGAACAACTCACGCAAAACTATGTACATGCGTCACCGTAAGTTCCTTCCAAAGTATCACCCATACCGCAAGATGAAGAAACAATTTGATAGAAAAAGTGGATGACTCGGTACCAAGGCCTTTTAGCAGGAAAGAAGTGTATGATATGGTCAAGGATATCGACGTTGTGCTTGGAAAAGGACGTAAATTGAGCACCTATCGGAAGAACATGTGGAAGAAGAGGTCAATATTTTAGGACTTGCCTTATTGGGAGCACTTAGAAGTTCGCAATTACATCGATGTCATGCACGTAGAGAAGAATGTATGTGATAGTTTGATTGGTCTCTTACTGAACATTCCTGATAAAACAAAGGATGGTGTCAATGTAAGGCATGACTTGGTCGCTATGAACATCAAGACCGAGTTAGCACCGATAGAAACCGATAAAGGCTGGACGTACCTTCCCCCAGCTTGCTACACTCTGTCTATGTCCGAGAGAACTCAACTGTGCCAGTCTTTACATGGTGTAAAAGTTTCGTCTGGTCACTCAACCACATGAAGAAACTTGTTTCCATGGAATATTTGAAATTAGTTGGCATAAAGTCTCATGACTGTCATGTGCTAATGACACAAATGCTACCTGTTGCAATTAGAAGTATTTTGCCGAACAAGGTTCGAGTGACAATCATAAGGCTATGATATTTCTTTAACGCAATTTCTTAGAAGGTCATTGATCCCGATGGACTAGATGCTCTGCAGATCGAAGTGGTGACAACTCTATGTAATCTAGAGATGTATTTCCCTCCATCATTTTTTGATATCATGGTCCATCTCATTGTCCACCTTGTGAAAGAGATAAAGATATACAGCCTTGTTTTTTCTACGTCATATGTACCCATTCGAGAGGTACATGGAAATTCTCAAGTCCTATGTACGCAATCGATCTCGACTGGAGGGTAGCATCATCGAAGGTTAGACAACAAAAGAGGTCATTGAATTCTGCGTCGGCTACATGGCTCAAGTTGAGTCGATAGGTGTACCTCTATCTCGTCACGAGGGGAGGCTAGAGGGTATCGAGACTATCAGAAGCAAAGCAATAACTCCGGATCAAAATATGTATGCTCAAGCCCATTTCACAGTTTTACAACACATGACTGAAGTGACCCCATATATTGAAGAGCACAAGGACATGCTCGCCAAGAGAATGCAGGCTAGTTAGAAGTTTGGATCACGAGACAACATAACCGTCAGTTCAATGAATGGTTGAAGGTGCGATTGACTAGGAGGTTGTCAAGTGAAACACTACATTGGTTGGCAAAAGGGCCAAAATTTACAATTGTGACATGGCAAGGATACGACATTAATAGCTACACATTTTATACAACAGATCAGGATAGAAAGAGCCCAGTGCAGAACCCAGGTGTATACATACATGCCTATGATGCACACTCAGTACCGCTGGCCCAAGCTCGTACTACAAGCTTGTAGAGGAGAATTGGGAGCTTGACTACGTAATTTTCAAGATTCCTCTATTTCGGTGCCGTTAGGTCCAACTCCCACAGGGTGTAAAGGTCAACAAGTACGGCGTCACTACTGTGGACCTCGAATGTGTAGGATATGAAGACAAACTATTCGTACTCGCAAGGCAAGTTGTTCAAGTATTTTATGTAACCGACCCGCAAATAAGAAGCGCCCTGTAGATCTTCAGGGAAAAAGAAGGATTGCCAGAGTTGAGAATGTTGTGATGAGGAAGAGTACAATCAATTTGATGAGTTGCCTCCATTCGGAGACGGCATCAGGCTCGAGGAAGAACAAGGCGATGAAGCAAGCTATATGCATATCGATCATGGTGAAGGGCTTTATTTAAAAGAAAATAGCCAAGTGTAATAAATGATCCCACAAAGCCAGCACCTATTTGGAAATTGTTGCAATGTAATCATAATTAGGAAACTCGACATGTAATTATGGAACTATATTCCATTGTAATTGTAAATGACTCAGGAACTAAGAAATAGTTATATTTATGATTATGCTTGCGTTTTCATAATGTTGCATGGCCAGCATGATTTCTAGATGTAGCGAACTATCACATGCGGTTTATTGGAAGAAACCGTCTGTGATGATACATCACAGATGGTTCTATAAAAAAATTATCTATGATATGTCAAATATCACAGACAGTTCTATATAAAAGAACTGTCTGTGATATAACTATCACAGACAGTTCCATAAAAGAACCGTCTGTGATGGTTTCTCTATAAATATTCACAATATATAGGTTTTGCTCACAGAGTCCTCACTCACTCTCTCCGTATCCACCGCAACTGCTAGGTTTTGCAAGATCTGACTGCTCACTTGCGTGCGACGCCGCCACTCCCTCCTAACGCCGGCCACCTCTCCCTCGCGACATAGACCTTCAAAGGGCATGAAGCAAGTGACACACTCCAGTATCAAGTTTAATGAACTTGATACACTGGTGTGTGTCACTTACTTTATAGAACTTTGTTTAGACCCATAGCTCACTGCAGTTAGTTTTTTCTTAGAAGAGAGATGGCGTCCACACAGTCATCGTCGCCATCATCTGGGTCTCATGCTCCCAAGATTTTGATAACTAAGCATGGCCGAGGAGTATCGAAAAGGCCAGAGGGCCGAATGACCATCATGGTGGTCTCTCCAGATGGAGTCCCTCTGCAACCAAAAAAAGCAGCGGCATCATTTTGGACTACCTGCAGGATAATTAGAAGGTAATGGGTCCCCATCGATTTGGCAAAGGATTAGAAAGATTAGCTATGGGAGGAAATTACAAATTCGTTCGATATCCCAGCAGAAGTACAGGGATCGTACAATGGCAGGTTCTCCTCACAATGGGAAAAGCATGGAAGAATTTTAAGAGCACTCTTGTCACGTAGTATGTGGCCAAGAATCTCACGCCCTTCATGTGGTATCCTTTCGTGTTGCCGGCCTTGGGAAACAAGGAGCACGCAGGTCACACACGAGGCTTAGGGGTTTACATATCTTGGAGGCACGTATTTCCAAATAACTCCAAGACATATAAGAGTAGGAAGAGATCCAAGGCCTACCGCAACGAACAAATAAAATAAGAGCTTCGTGCTCAACTTGAGGAACAACTATTTGCCTCACTTCAAGAACAGACTGTCTCACTTAGAGGAGAGATAGATTCATTCAGGGAAGAACTAAGACAAGTCCACCACCAATCGCAACTCACCCCTATTACTGCGGCACCCAGTCCCCCTCAACATCGCGGTAACTGCACGTCCACACCAATTACTGAACATAGCGACGTCCACTTACCTATCAATGACATGCAGGTAATGTACCTATTTAGAATGCTGCATAGATCTCTCTGGTGGACGCCTTAGCTCATCTTGTATCGTTATGTAGTGTAACAGGCCAGGTTTTTCCTAAAATTAAAAAAAAATTAAAATTAAATGAATTTAAATTAAAATAAGTATTTTTGTGCCTAAGTTTTAATTTTGGTTTTGCCCTGAATTTCTGTCTTTGAAAAAGCTGAATTTAAAAAGTATTTTCAGAAAAACCTAAAAAATAATATTAAATAAAATGATATCTTGATTTTATATAAAATCTTACGTCAAATTAATTATTTGGTGTTATTTGGATTTTCTGAGTTCTCTAGAGTTTTAAAATCTATCTTGAAAATAAAAAGTATTTTAAGTATGAAAAATAAATACCAACATTAGTTGGAAATATTTTTATTAAGTCCAAACTGTGTCCAGGAAATTCTATGAATTTTTCTGGAATTTTTGGAGTTAATTTAATATTTTTCTAAGGCTTAACGTATTTTCTGGGCTTTTCTAAAAACCAAAATCAATTTCTAAAAATAAAAAATCCCCTCCCTCCCCTTCGGCCGCCACGTGGACGGCCGGGATCAACCCACATGCCCCGCCCGATCCCGTCTTCCCCCTCCACCCGGCTGCCACGCGTGCGGCCCAGATCCGCCTTCTTCCCCCACGTTGGCCCATCCCACCGCCCGCCTTGGCCCCCTCTCGGTCGTTCGATCTCGCCCGTGCGTCCCCATCCCTGCCGTCCGCACCCCGCTCCCTCTCTCTCCTATCTACCCTGCGGACCCCACCCGGCAGCCGCCGCGCCTCCTCTCCCGCTAACCGCACGGGCCCACCGGTCAGTTTCTTCTTCCCCGCCGCCGCTTCTTCCCCGGCCGCAACCGCCGCCCACAACCTCCGGCGCCACTCCTCCCGGCCTCTCTCGCTCCCACTCCCGCAAGACCCGCGTGCCCACTCCCCTGCCCTCCGCGCGCCGGCCCACCTCCCCACTGACATGCGTCATTTTTACATATATTTTCCTGTCATTTTACCCTCTTATTTTTCATATTTTGGGACCATTTATCATCATTTACACGTTTTTCCATATTTAATTGCTCGAAATGGACCATTTTACATTTTTATATATTTTTCTGCAGGCCGGCGTGATCGAGGCGCATAAACGACAAATTTGGCATTTTTGGGCTGCTCTGTACAGTTGTACGTGTCGTCACGGATGCGTAGGATCTATCCGCGAAGAAATCGGAGCTCTGGAGGACTAAAACAAAAGAAATCAATTGGGGAAAAGACTTAGTTGCAAACCCTAGAAACTGAGAGGACTAAACCAGAAAATGGCAAAACCCCCCATTCGGCCGCATAACTCCAGCCGCCGCCATTGAAACGCCTGAGCCGGCCATTTCCTATCCCCTACCTCTCTTTTCTCTCTCCTCCCCCTTCCTCTTCTCCGGCGCCGGCGAGGGTCGGCCAGCTCGCCGGCGGCCAACCACCTTCTCCCCGCTCCGCGCAGCCACCCGCCACAGCTTCTCCGCTACGCTTTCAGCGCCGTCCCCATCTCGCCAGCTCACCGGCGCACCACCAGCTCCCCTCCGTGCCTCCTCTCGCCGCCGCACCTTCTCTCGCCGCTTATCTCCCCCGCGCCTCCACACCTCTCCACCGGGCCAACTTCTTTGCCCCCTCTCTCCGCCTCCACCACCGCTCTGCGCCGCCACCAGCTCCTCCCCTTGCTCGTCCTCTCCGGCCGCCCCTCTACTTCTTCTCCGCCGCGCCTCCATCTTCCCTCTGCTCTCCTCCGGCTTACCACCTTCTCTCCGTACCTTCTCCACAGCACCATCTCTCTCCGCCGCCGCCTGTCCTCAGCTTCACCTCAACTCCCTCCGGCGGCTCTCCCATCTGCGCCAATGCTCCCTTCACCGGCAGCCGCCTTCATCAGCGTCGCCACCCCGACTTCTTCCTCTTCACCGCCGGCGTCTCCACCGACACCTCCGGCGACATCAACCCCGTCCTCCTCGGCTCACTTCACCGACGGCCTCATCCTCTGCTCTGCTTCCTCTGCTGCTTCAACTCTCCTCGGTTCACTCCATTCCCCCATCTCATTTACTGTTCTCATTTTTGCCTGTTGATTTGTGATATGTGTTTGTGAGATGTGAACTCAGATGTATGCACTGTGCTATGTGAATGTTATCAGTGGATATGTTCATGAGACCTGTTAATTTGACTTATGTTATTGTGATAACTGTGCAATTTGTGTTATGTTAGTAGTTTGGTCAGTATGTGTGCTTCCTGTGTATCGATGTCCTGTGCTTGTCTTGTTGTTAGCGTAGTATATGTGTATGCTTGAGAGTCTCGTCGAATTAGCTAGCCGGCGACCGTTCCCCTCCTTGTGCTGTCTCAACCTTCCCTTTGCTGTCTCGACTCTCTCCTTTTTTCTCTCCGCGGTCTGTCAATAGTTAAGTCGTGCGCTCGTTTGTCGTAGTTGTTTGTTTTGTGTTGTCGTGTCCCGTTGTCGTCTAGTTAGCCGTCGACCGTTTTCTCCCTCATTCTCTCTCGACTCCCTCCTTCCTTCTAGACTCCCCAGTGCTTCTCGACTCCCTCTTTCTTTCTCGCGGTCGATCGTTAGTTAGGTCGTCGGTCGGTCGTTCTTGTAGTCATTATCGTTTGTGTGTCGTTCATTTAGTATTTTCGTCGTGTTGTTCGTTCGGTCGTACGACATCCATTCGTACGGTCGTTTATCCTGTCGTCCTTTGTTTGTTTAGTTCATTTGTCGTTTCGTCTGTGCGAGTTAGAGTTCACTCGGTAGTTTAGTTTTCCCCCAGTTTCGATTGACCAAGCTTTAGCTTAGCATTGGTAGCCTCAGTCTAGTCCCTGTGGAGAACACGACACTCGCCGCTATTTCAGTGGCAACCCGTGCACTTGCGGGTGTGCTATCTTTGCACGATCAAGAACCCACTCCCTCTGATTCGCCGCAACCGCCGCCGCCCACCACCCACCTCCGGTGACAAATCTGCGCCACCCCCGTCGCCCTCTGCCCCTATAAATACCCTCACCGGGTCCGCCCCAGCTCGCCCCACCTCCCACCGCCCTCAACGCCTCTCCCAAGCTTCCCCTCGCCCTCGGCACCGTGCGCCCTTGCCGCCGCCGCTGCCCCATTCCTCCGGTGAAGAATTCCAGCCGCTCCGATCATCCTCGCGCCTCGCCGACACCGCCTTCGGCTTCCTCGCCTCACCGCCGTGACCGTGCGCCTCTTCCCTGGCCCCGAACGCCACCGAGCCGCCGTCGTGCCGTAGCCCCGAACTGCGCCGCCACCTCTGCTCGCCGCCGGCCGTCTCCGACTTCAACGATTCGGGAAAATTCTTCGACGAAGATTCAAACCAAGTTGAAGAGCAAGGCAATTCACACTCCTTGATCATGTTGATCCTAGTTGTCAAAATAAAATTATGTTGATTTAAATTATGTTGCATGCATATTTTTATTCAACGTATTTGAATTCAGTTTTAAATTTAGTTATTGCCTGCTTGTTATTACCTCCTTTGACTTTGAAATCCTTATACCTTGTCACCCTAGAGTAAAACTTTAGTTAGTACATTAGTATGGGCTAGAGAATATTATATCAAATGCTTAGACCTGCTTAGTTTTAATATATGTTTTGGGATACCTTTTCACATAAAATGATAACCCTGTTTACATAAAATGATGAGCTTTTCAAAGCTATTCTTGACTTTGGTGAGTCAAGGAGGTTTATGAAACTATTTTGAAAATAAATATAAAACTGGTTTAGACTTAGGCAATTGGTTAGAGTGGTGGGTGCAGGCATGCCCTGTTGGTTGGAGCCACAGTGGTTGATTGTCGTGCACGGGGGTATGTGGTTGGGCCTAAGTCAATTAAGGACCGGTCTGTGAGCTACTGTTGCAAAGCCTTAATCGTACTACCACATGGCTGGAATGGGACAGCCCTGGCTGAATAATTTGCAAAGTCCCAACCTGAGTCAAGTTGTAGGTTGAAAGTGAGCGTGGTTGGTGCCATGTGAAGTCTCACTTGGGCGAGCGTGGTTAAGCCATGAGAAGTCTCATCTAGGCTCAAGAGGGGGTCCCGGTCTGGTGGATTCCTTACTGGGGTGAAACCTTAGAGTTGGCTCGACCAGATTGAAGGCTTTGCATTGTAAAGGCCTTGTCACGACTCCTCGCAGCACACCAAAGGAAGTATGTAACTCGCGTGGCAATATGGGATGATCGTGTCTTGTGGGTAAAGCTGTACAACCTCTGCAAAGTGTATAATCTATCCTGGATAGCCGTGCCCACGGTCATGCGCATGCTGAGTAAAAGTTTTTCATGGATTAGACTTTGTTTTTCAAAAGTATTTTTGAAAACCTTGTGGATGGATGGAATCTATGAGAGATGAAAACCTTACGGATGGATGGAATTCATCAGAGTTGCACAGTGAAAGCGTGTGTATGCTGTTTTATGCAAACTAACCCTATAAGCAATTTCATCAATTGTTTTACTTACGGTATCAAATTCAGCAATTTCAATCTACTTAATGTATTTCTTAAATGCTATTTTATGCAAACTAACCCTATAAGCCTTCCATTGAAGCCTTTATCATTATGTTGCATTTCTCCGTGTGATTTGCGGAGTACAAGTTTGTACTCACCTTGCACCCTCCCTACACAGAGGAAGATGTTGTCGACTACGGTGAAGATCTGGACGAATAGGCCGCGTCTTACTGTCGTTTGCCTGTGAGCAGTCTTGGGCTTCGCTTCTTATCAGTTTGCTTCTGCAGTTCTTTGCTTTATTTATTTTGCCAATGGGCGTTGATGTAAAACTTGGCCATAAGGCCGTACCTTTTAGTTAATATAATTGGTCATTTGTGCTTGGTATTTATCTTTGTTGTACTGTGTGCACTAGTTGATCCTGGACTAGTGTGATTTACACAGAGGATCCAGGAGTCGTTACTCCGGGTTCCGACATGTACAAGCCCACGCCTTGCATTCTTAGAGTCAAGCTTGTTGGCTCTATTCCCGTTGACACTAGGCAGGGGATGGTGTATCCATGGCTGTCAGGGACGCTGGTGCACGGTGTACAAGTAGAGACCAGTTTCATAAAGGTTCAAGTGGACATGATTAATGACATCTTTAAAACTGTCCCGCTTGAAAAGCCCCCAAACGAAGAGATTATGACATTAGGGCATGCCGTTCACACATTCATCCAGTGGCCCAAGAGGGACATTTCCCTCGACTCGTCCATGCCACGCTCTCCACATCCAGTGGCCCAAGAGGGGCATTGCCCTGGACCTGTCACATCGGCTCTGGTGGCTCCAACTCTAGCTCCGGTTCCGAAGCATGTTGCATTGGCTCCCATGTAGACGCCGCCGAAAACATATCACAAGCGAGGCTCTAAGACTCAAGCAAAGAAAATTTAGGTGCGTCCCGAGCCATGGAAGTTCATTCTAGGAGTGTCATTGGTCCCCGAGTCACAATTACCCCAGCTTGGTCTGGTTTGCAATACATTGCATACTTGGTACATGTAGAGGTCCAACATGAAGCCAAACCGGCACAGTGGATTTACTGTGAGATATACGGAGGTGCATTTCCTCCACGACTCAGGCTACTTCGTCATGACATTCGAAGACTTATTCTTACTATTCAATCTCGACAAACTCAATGCCTCACTTCTACGATGCTGGACACTGTAAGTGTATTGTACAATGAAGTTCTACATTCATGTCATACCAATAAATGCCATTACTCTTTCCTTATATATAGATACATGATCCAACAAGTCCGGCAACGGCAACAACCGATCGGTTTCCTCGACCCACACTTGGTCTTGGAGCAATCTATCAACGGAAATGCATCCTTTGTGCAAGATTACATAACAAGGGGATTGATTGCTCACAGCGACAAAGAGTACATCATGGTACCCTTCAACCAAAGGTAAGTGCTTCACTAGTTGCCACACAAGTTTCATTTGTACTTTATATGCAATATGAACTTAAGATTAATCACTATGGCGACACAGATGACTAGGTCTCACTGGATTTTAATTGTGATTATACCAAAGTGGAGCAAGGTAATATACCTTGATTCCCTACTTAGAAGCAACCACGACTTCAGTCGTGTGCAAGAAGTAATTGACAAGTAAACTCATTTCCTCCATACATAACTCTATTGTAATCACTACAACAAAACATCCGTGGGGAGACATCATATTTGTAGATTAGAGACGTTCTGTTTCGTCTCCGACAGACAACTGAGGCGCTTTTATAAAGCGTCATAGAAACGTCTCTACATGAACCGTCTCAAAAATATAGAGACGCTCTCTAAGGCGTGCCTATATTATTTGAGACGTTCATTAGAGACATCTGCACTGTATCCCTATAAAGTTAGAGACGCTTTTATAAAAACGGCTGCACCACGTCTCATTTAATATAGGCACGTGCATTGAGACGTTATGTGCCGTCTCAAGATGTCCTATGTAGTATGTATTTTTATTTTGATTGGTATATATTTTCTTCTATACATACAAATACGTATCCATATGAGAATATAGTATTCCATATATTTATTATATATACATGTATATATAATAATTTTATAGGCAGCACCATAATATTGAGTACATATTTTATAAAATATAAGGAATGGGCGTAGCACAACAGATATACTGTTATAAGAAAAGCAAACCAACTACAACTGGAACCAAGCCACACCCCAAGCAAACCATTGGCAATTGACAAATTCGTCACCATTGCACCCTCCAAACCCCAAAGAAGTTTACATAAGAGAGGTTTACAAATAATTATAGCATCCATTTAAATCAACAGAGTTCACAACTAAATAAAAATCTAATATGCGATAAACACATGTCGGTAAAACATCCTCCAATTTGACACACATCTTTTTTTAAACTGCTATAATAAATCATCAGGTCTATTTCTTCAATCAGAAAATTGTGCATCAGGTCTTCCACTCTGCATTTCTTTTCATAGTCCTCCATATCCTGCAAACATAGCAATATTAACAACAAAATATCAGATATGAGCAATCATGAAAAATCTTACGGTACAAGTTCAGTTAATTAAACTAGAAGTGGCATACCTAACGAGTAGAATGTTTAGGCTTTTTTACCTGAAGCAATAGATATTATATGAGTAACAAGACACAAATATTTCTGGTAGGAAAATTATTCTTGTAGTTCAAAGAATTGATCTTACGTAGAACCGTGGCCAAGCAACAACACAACCAATTGCATCCTTTACCGTACAGTATTTTTCAAATGGTCTAGGCAGCCTCTCATCACCCATATTTGTAACACCATGAATAGCCACCCCATAATATTCATCTCCAAGCATGTTTCCTCCAACCACATGTGTGCTATCTGAACTCACTAAATTCCTTTGGCCACAACTTTACCTTTGTATATTGGATTCAATGAAAATAGGTACACTACCCTATGATCCTATCATTTTAAGAAAAATGTCATTGTCATTCACAAAAAATGAGCATTGTCATTCATTAACATATAAAATACTTGTTTTATTATTAAAAAATGGTAACACATACTGCATTAGATGAACTGTCCTCTAGTACTCTCTTTGTTTGAGGCCCCTGTGTTAGATAGTTTAAACAATTAAAACAAGTGCATCTGCAGACATGATCAGCAATACTACTGCAAGTAACATGCAACCATAATAACCATAATACTTGGTGGGTCAAGACAGCAAGGGGATGGGAAACAGTCGTCGGCTCGCTAATCCGCGCAACTCAAACATTCACAGGTACTAACACTGACATCTAACAAATAACACAACAGACAGCTAAATATAAATGACAATTACTAATGCAAATTACTAACACAATGATCACTAACATCAACACAGATAACAAAATGCAGGACTGGTTGAAGAATTAAACTACTGGCAACAGGAATATATAGCAATTCTGGAACTAGATCTGGAACAAAATAACAGAGTATCCACTGATATCATGCACACATGACAAATCACATAACAGAACACAAATAACATTTGCTACCTAGCATTCACAGTGCAAAATTCACCATCACAGATCACAATTCAACAGGCAACAATGAGCAATGAAGTGAACAGTAAATGGAGATGTGGGCTGGATTCAACCGAAGGGAGTAGCAGGGTGCAGCCGAGGAAGAAGCTGTCGGTGATGTGGAGGCAGAGGGAGAAATCGCCGTCGGTTGATGAAGTCGAGGAAGTTGAGGTGGCCGTAGAAGATCGGTGCTGTGGTGGAGGAGATCGGTAGCGGCCGACCGGGGTTGAAGAAGATCTAGTGGAGATCGGTGGAGAGGTCGGCGGTGCCGTGGAGTAGCAGGGGGCGGCGCTGATGGAGGTCGGCGGTGCTACAGTCGCTGCAGAGGTCGGTGCGGTCGGCGCAAGATCTGGAGCGGCGGCCAGAGGAAGAAGGGGAGAAGCGGCGGCGCATGAGAGGAGGCGCTGCAGGAGAGGTGTCTCGGAGGGTGGACTGCGGCGGTGAAGAAGCGAGGGAAGGGGAAGGGAGGAGAGGAGGCGGTGTTGGCTGGTGGAGAAACGGCGGTGGAGGATGTAGAGGCGAAGAGGGTGCGGCGGCCGGTTGTGGTGGTAAGCGGTGGCGAGAGGAGGCGGAAGTAGATGGGGTGGCGGCGCTGTGGAGCAGAAGACGGTGAGGAAAGGGTGGCGCTGTAGGGGAGAGATGGCGCACCGGAGGGGGAGCAAGGCAAGAGGTGTACCGGCGAGCTGCGGCGGAAGGGCGGCCGGTGGAGGAAGGCGCAGTAGAAGAGGGAGTGGCGGCGCTGCTGTGGTGGCGGAGAGAGGTGGCGGGACGCGGTGAAGTGAGGCGGTGGAGGAGAGAAGGAAGGCGGCCGCCGGCGAGATGGCCCGGCCTCGCCGGCGCCGTGGCTGGAGAAGAAGGGGGGCAGCAAAGGGAGGCCAAGGGCAGAAAACCGGGCTCCCTCCCTCCACAGGCGGCGGCCGAAGGAGTTTGATGAATTGGGGAATTTGGCATTTTACAGTTTGGTCCTCATAGTATCTAGGGTTTACACATAGGTCCTTCTCCCTTTTAATTTCTTCCGTTCTGGCCCTCCGGAAGTTCGATTTCATCGCGAAAATATCCTACGCATTTGTGTTGATGCGTACAACTATACGGAGCAGTCTCGGAATGCCAAATTTGTGCGCTTTGATCGCGCCGGCCTGTGGAAAAGCATAAAAAAATGTAAAATGATCCAAATTGAGCAATTAATTATAGAAAAACGTGTAAATGATGATAAATAGTCCCAAAATATGAAAAATAATGGGGTAAAATGACGAGTAAAAATATGTAAAAATGACGCATGTCACCCACCTTCCCAGGGGCCCAATTCCGCCCCTGTTAATGCGTGAACATTCTAAACCTTAGGTTGAGAGTTCGAACCCTGGGATTGATATTTTTTTATGTTTTCAGCCACTGGACAAAAGCGAAAGAAAAGTCTCAGGTTGTGAGTTTGAACTTTGAGATTGATATTTTTTTTATGTTTTATATATATACCGTTACTTACACCATTTTGTTTTTTTAAATATTCTTATATGGAGATAATAGATAAGACGTCTCAAATGATAAATAAGACATCTAAAATTTCGTCTCTATACATGAGACGTACTCTAAAATGTCTCAACAGCCGTTTTAATAGAATTTAATAGCGTGCAACCCTTTAGAGCGTCTCAAACTGCGTCTCTATTTCAATTGTGGATCTAAAAAGAGAGACATGATTCAAAGCGTCTTAAACAAAACGTCTTAATATGTTTATTTTGTTGTAGTGAATATTTCCTTCATTTGCAATGGCCGAGGCTAACTTTTTTGGAATCATGTAGGTCGTTTACCGCTTATGTTGCCCTAGGTGGGAGACATAATGAATCCAGTGATACACTGCGACATAGGATGCGATTTCCGGTACCCGCTACAACACAATAATCCTATATCATAGTTTTTTATAATGCCTCTAGAATTGAAGATATCTATGTATGTAATTCTGAATATTTTACAGTGCCACCAGCAACTACAGGACATCGTATGTGGATTATACGTTTGCCGCCATATGAGGGAAATCACGGACACTAAGATGAATGATCCAGAGGTTTATCAACCTTCCAATAATTATTATTTTCTGATCATATATATGTATATATATACACACATGCTAATCAATGACTTAACATTGCTCATAGCGACAACGGGTGGACTTCGACGAAAGTGCATATGATCTTGACAAACTCGTCAAAATTCATGGAAACATCTCCCAATTCTTGCTAGCCGACATCATAAACAAGACTAGAGAGTTCCTCCCCAGCAATGGTGATAATTAGATGTTCAAACATTGGATTTAATTATCCAAATCACTCAATTGTGCTTTGTTGTAGGGGTGGCCCCCACCTAAGCCCAGCAGGCCTGTTAAGGGAGTATAAGGCCCAGAATGGGACATGTATAGTGACATAGGTACCCCTGAGGGGAGGACTCATGTGTAAGGGTATAATTGTAAAGGCACTCCCCATGTGGGTGTATATATAAGACATAGGCCATGAAGAGAAAGGCCTAAGCCATTCATTTACTCAAATACTAGTTGAAACATATTATTGAGTTGGATGTCGGCATTAACAATTGAAGCTTCTAGCAAACACATGAGCCGGATATGAAGTCACTGGTAAAGAAAGCCAAGATGATTTTGAATACTTGATAACTCAAAGAGTCGACAAGCTAGCCAACCACGAGTGCTCAAGCTTGCCGTGTACTAATAGCTTGCCTTATTAAGTTGATTGCTTAAGTCGGCTGTGATGAGTCTAGAGATATCTAGCATAAGTGCTGGAGCTTGTAGGAAGGTGACATTGCGTGAGAGGTAGACATTAGCTAACGTTTACTTGGAAGGCGGTTGTATTAAGTCGGTTTCTTCTAGCTGTGTTACTACTGAGTTGTTAGGCGGTTTATATTCAATAAATAGGCTTGTCTATTGTTAGATGGGTGTAAGCCATAGCTTCAAATATGTGTGTAAGCCAATGTGTATGCAAGAGAGACCAATGAATACATAGTCTGATACTTTAAGCTAGTTACTTCTCCTATACCATTCTTTACTTCTTTTGAGTGTTCCAAATCCCCAATAGAGCCTTCGGCAGATGGCTTTTGTATACGCTTTTGGAGACAGCAGCGAACGATAAAGACGTCGACGAGAATGGCGCACACGGTTCTAAACTCGAAAAGCTGTTTGAAGAATACACTTCAACAAGTCATCCCGTTTGTATCGACTTTGTGAGAATCCAAAAGCCAAAATCTAAAATCAAAAAACCTAAAAGAAAAAGGCCAATGAATAAGGAAGCTAGAGAAGGTTATAAGGTGTTTTCCCTTCACAAAAAAAGGCTCTAAGGTGTTCACATTAAAAAATTGATAACTAGTAGCCATGCGAAGGACAACACCCCACCACCTAACATGATAAAGCATTTAATTTGAGAGAGAAGAGAAGAATATAAGTGAAGGCAAGATGAACCATAGCTGCACCACGATTGAAGAACCACGGTAAGCACTAGGGGTGCAAATGGAGCAGATAATTTCCCTCCGACTGATCGACCGAAGGCACACGCAGCAAATACAGAATAGGTAAAATGGGTATCTAGTACTATCTATGTCCGCTCCGACTCTGAGTAAAAAAAATACGGAATAAGGTACAGGATGAGTGATATCCGTTCGTATATATATGTATGTCAAGTGATATAAAGAAATCTATTGTAGCTTCACTTATAAACAAGATAACAGGTAGGTGGATTGCCGCATCTAAATAGACAGAGAATATGAAGTGCTCGTTCTTCGACATCTCGATAATTAATCTCTCTACATTGGCTCTAATTACACCCTATTGTCCAATATCTTGTGTAGGGGTACCAAAAAAAGTGGGTAATTTTTATCCGACAAACTGTCCAAAAGCTTGTGGAATGAATACAGAATAAAGAAATAGGTATCCGGTATTATCCTTGTTTGATCCCAATTTTAAAAAAGTATAACATAAAATAAGAATGAATGATATCTGTGTCCACTCGAAATGCACTCCTAGTAAGAACCGTACACTAGCAGGGCCATCAGCAATAGGCTTCGGAATAAATTGGACAAGGATGCGCCTCTTCCATCGGCAAGGACGTTGGACGGCAGGCAGAGCGGCTTGAGGTGACGTCGTACGAGGATGTATCCGGTGCTTCCCACCCGTATGGTGCCTCCGCGCTTCCCTCTTCAAAAATACGGTGTAAATGGATATAAAATCCGTCAAATTTCTGGTTAGATAGACCATGATACAAGCAAGCACTTCAATCGTTTTGAAATATATGACGTTTAAGAAAACGTACAGTCAAATATTTTTAACTTTAGCTACTTATATTTAAAACTGTCTAGATTGGTCAAATGAACAAAAAATCAATTGAAAATATGAGTTACATTAGAATAAACAAAAAAAAGACAAATTTCAGCAAACGGTAGCTTTACATTTTTCCATTTTCCCTTTTTTATTTCCTAATTTCCATTGTGTAGGATTTGTCTTTTTATTTCTCCATGTGTATATCAAATTTAGATTAGAATTTTTGTTGTATGATAGGTTGTTTGTCCGTCAATGTTACCAATATTTCTTTAAATTTTTTTGAAAATAGATAACTAGTAGCCATGGGAAGGACAACACCCCACCATCTAACATGATAAAGCTTTTAACTGATTTTCAACCTAGATGCAGAGAACTACCATTGCACAAAATTTGAGAGAGAAGAGAAGAATATAAGTGAAGGCAAGATGAACAATAGCTGCACCACGGTTGAAGAACCATGGTAAGCACTAGGGGTGCAAATGGAGCGGCTAATTTCCCTCTAACTGACCGACCGAAGGCACGCGGAGCAAATACAGAATAGGTAAATGGGTATCTAGTACTATCTATGTCCGCTCCGACTCTGAGTAAAAAAAATAGGGAATAGGGTACTGGATGAGTGATATCCGTTCGTATATATATGTATGTCGAGTGAAGTAAGAAAATCTGTTATAGCTTCAATTATGAACAAGATAACAGGTAAGTGGATTGCCGCATCTAAATGGATGGAGATAGAATATTAAGTGCTCTTTCTTCGACATCTCGATAATTAATCTCTCTACGTTGGCTCTAATTACACCCTATTATCCAATATCTTTTGTATGGGTACAAAAAAGTGGATAATTTTTATCCGACAAACTGTCCAAAAGTTTGTGGAATGAATATACAATAGAGAAATAGGTATCCGGTATTATCCATGTTTGATCCCGATTTTAAAAAAGTATAACATAAAATAAGAAGGAATGATATCTGTGTCCACTCGAAATGCACTCCTAGTAAGAACCGTACACTAGCAGGGCCATCAGCAATAGGCTTCGGAATAAATTGGACAAGGATGCGCCTCTTCCATCGGCAAGGACGTTGGACGGCAGGCAGAGCGGTCTTGAGCTTTCACATGTGGATCGCGCCGATCGGCTCGGCTTCTGGCCATGCGACTTAGGGACGGCTCCTGCTTAGATGGGCTCGATCGATCTGGTCCAGCTCATTCACATGAGCCAGCTGCTCCGGCGATAATCTATAATCACCAAAAAAATCCAACTGGCTCATTCTGTTGTGTTTACGTTGTTCGATCTCTTCTTCACTTGTTTATTTATACCCTTGTCTATAAGACTATGCAGGGATGTATATATAAGCAAATCTCGCCACCTACGTGCCTGTTCAAGATAACGTACTACTAGCCGTTCTTAGGGTCTACGGTGACGTCGTACGAGGATGTATCCGGTGCTTCCCACCCGTATGGTGCCTCCGCGCTTCCCTCTTCAAAAATAAGGTCTAAATGGATATAAAATCCGTCAAATTTCTGGTTCGATAGACCATGATACAAGCAAACACTTCGTTTTGAAATATATGGCGTTTTAGAAAACGTGCAATCAAATATTTTTAACTTTAGCTACTTATATTAAAAACTGTCTAGCACTACTACAGAAAGCCTCATAGTAGACGCCTCATCACAGATGGTTTTGTGAAACCGTCTGTGATGAACACTATTACAGACGGTTGTAATTTGGAGGCCGTCTGTGGTATTTGTGGCGGGAAAAAGGAGTATCACGGACGGTCGGTCTATATTAAGAACCGTCTGTGATAATCCCAGATTATCACAGACGGTTTTTAATAAAAAACCATCTGTGATAATGGCACTAAGGCATTTATTGAGCTGCACAGACCGCATCTGTCTTCATTTCGATCCAAATCTAGCCACTGCTGCACACTTTTTCACTCGGGAGGAAGCTAGGCGATTTCAGGCCAGTTAATTTGGTGGGAAGAGGCAGTGATTGAGCTTTGAAGATTCATACTTTCCTGGTTGCTCTAAATATGGTTAGTAATGAAATTTATTTTTTCTTTAATTGCATTACAATTTTGGTCTAAGTAATCCATGAGTGTTATTGAAGATGGTTAATTTGCAAAATTGTTGGTTATATAATAGCTGTTGTGTTTATAATATGAATTGAGCTAGCAAATTAAGTCTCAATATAATAAATGTGGCTGGTATATATGTAGTAATAATTAGTTAATCTAAATTTTAATACTAAGTTGTTATATATGTACGTAACGTAGGACCGAAGCTGGATGTATGCCGCGAGCCGTGTGAGTGAAGAGTACATTAATGGCGTGTCTGCTTTTATAAGAGCCGCCGAGGAGGATATGTTGAATAAGGGGGTGGAATATATGTGCTGTCCATGCACTGACTGCGAGAATTTGAAGATGTTTAAGAACCGAGGGCAAATTGAAGCACACTTGATTCGAAGGGGTTTCAAAAAGGATTATACGTGTTGGACCAGTCATGGCGAAGTGAATGATCATATGCCGCCAGATGACATCGCCGGTGAAGTGAATGATATGCCGCCGGATGACATCTCCGGTGAAGTGAATGACATGCCGCCGGATGATGTCGATTGTCGTTTGGATTCGGATAGGTTGCACGATGATAATATGGATCAGATGCTTCGCGGTGTAGAAGAGAACTATGATGAGAGAGAACAGAGGCGAAGAAAGGACGTCCTGCTAAGGTGGCATGGTATTTTCCTATAATTCCCCGTTTGAAAAGGTTTTTTGCAAATCCAAAGGAGGCAAAACTGCTGTGTTGGCAGTCGGAGGAGCGCAAGAAGGATGGAATGCTAAGACACCTTGCTGATTCCGTGCAGTGGAGAAACATCGATAGGAGTTTTGCAGACTTCGGTGCAGAACCAAGGAATATAAGGTTTGGACTGAGTACAGATGGAATGAATCCTTTCAGTAGCATGAGCAATTGACATAGCACATGGCCCGTGACTCTCTGCATCTATAACCTTCCTCCTTGGTTGTGTATGAAGCGAAAGTATATTTTGCTGTCGATACTTATCCAAGGGCCAAAACAACCTGGGAATGATATTGATGTGTTCCTAGCACCGTTGGTGGAAGATCTAAAAGTACTGTGGAACAAAGGGGTACAGGTATGGGATGCATACAAACGAGAGAACTTCACTCTGTGCTCCTTATTGTTCTGCACCATAAATGATTATCCTGCCCTTGGTAACCTATCGGGCCATAGTACAAAAGGTGCCAAAGCTTGTACTCACTGTTTAGATTGTACCGAGAGTGTGTGGCTGAACCACTCACGCAAAACCATCTACATGAGTCACCGCCGGTTCCTTCGGAGGGCTCACCCATACCGCAAGATGAAGAAACAATTTGACGGAGAGAAGGAAGACGGTTCAGCTCCAAGGCATTTAAGGGGACACGAGGTTTATGATATGGTTAAGGATTTAGATGTTGTCCTCGGAAAGGGACGTAAATTGAGGGCTCATGAGAAGAACACCTGGAAGAAGAGATCAATATTTTGGGACTTACCTTATTGGGAGTACCTAGATGTTCGACACTGCATCGACGTCCTGCACGTAGAAAAGAATGTATGCGACAACTTGATTGGTCTCTTACTGAACATCCGTGATAAAACAAAGGACGACGTCAACGCACGGCTTGACTTGGCTGACATGGACATCAGGCCTGAGTTAGCACCGACAAGCACTGATTATGGACGAACGTACCTTCCCCCTGCGTGTTACACTCTGTCCAAGGCTGAGAAAACAGAACTGTGCCAGTGCTTGCATGGTGTCAAAGTTCCGTCTGGTTACTCCGGCAACGTGAAGAAACTTGTTTCGATGCAAGATTTGAAGTTAAATGGCATGAAGTCTCATGATTGTCATGTGCTGATGACACAGATGCTCCCTATTGCAATTAGAAATATTTTGCCGATCAAAGTCCGTGAGACAATCATGAGGCTATGTTATTTCTTTAACACAATTGCTCAGAAAGTCATCGATCCCGAAGGACTAGATGCTCTGCAGGACGAGGTGGTGATGACTCTATGTCACCTTGAAATGTATTTCTCTCCTTCGTTTTTCGATATCATGGTCCATCTCATTGTTCACGTTGTGTGGGAGATAAAAATGTGCGGGCCCGTATTCCTACGTAGCATGTACCCATTTGAGTGGTTCATGGGAATTCTCAAGTCCTACGTACGGAATCGTTCTCGGCCGGAGGGCAGCATCGTCGAAGGTTATGCAAGCGAAGAGGTCATTGAGTTTTGTGTCGATTATATGGCTCAGATTCAACCGATAGGTGTCCCTCAATCTCGTCACGAGGGGAGGCTGAAGGGTCTCGGAACTATCGGAAGGAAAGCAATCACTCCAGATATGGACACGTATACTCAAGCCCATTTCACGGTGTTGCAACACATGACTTAAGTGGCGCCTTATGTGGACCAGCACAAGGATGTGCTTCGGTAAAAGAATCCGGAGCGGCCGGATATTTGGATCATGAGGCAACACAACTGTCGGTTCAATCAATGGTTGAAGGAGCAAATCGCTAGGAGCTCGCCGTGTGAGACGCTGACATGGTTGGCAAAAGGGCCGACATTTACAGTTGTGACATGGCAATGATATGACATAAATGGGTACACATTCTATACGCAGTCTCAGGATGTCAAGAGCACTAACCAGAACAGCGGTGTCCGCATAGATGCATTCAGTATCGATGGGTCGAGAAACTCGTACTATGGCTTCATAGAAGAGATTTGGGAGCTCGACTATGTGGTTTTCAAGATCCCCTTATTTCGCTGCCATTGGGTGCATCTCCCACAGGTGAAGGTTGACAAGTACGGTGTCACGACCGTGGACCTCCAACGTGTCGGGCACAGAGACGAACCATTTGTACTCGCCAAACAAGTTGTTCAAGTTTTCTATGTAACCGACCCGGCAAATAAGAAACGCCATGTAGTTCTTCATGGAAATAGGAGAATTGTCGGAGTGGAGAATGTAGTGGACGAGGAGGAATACAATCAATTTGACAAGTTACCTCCACTTGTAAATGGCATAAATGTCGACGATGAACAACGTGACGAAACTATTTACGTACGCATTGATCATGATGAAGGGCTAATTTTTAAAGAAAATAAGCAAGTACAATAAGAATGTATATGTGAAAATATGTGACAATTTTGAGATGTATATGTCAAAATGTCTACTGTAGTCAATTTTGAGATGTATATGTGAAAATGTGTGATGTAGTCAATTTTGAGATGTATATGTCAAAATGTGTGATGTAGTCAATTTTGATATGTATATGTGAAAATGTGTGATAACCTCACTATATATACCCACTGGCTAGGGTTTTCCGTGTGCGCTGCGCAGTTATTCGATCTAGATCTAAATAAATCCCAAGCCCGTCGTCGCCTCCGCCTCCCCGAGCCCTCGCCGGCCGCCTCCGTCGAGCCCGTCGCCGGCCGCCTCCCCCGAACCCGTCGCCGTCCGCCTCCCCCAAGCCCCTCGTCGAGCCCGTCGCCGGCCGCCTCCCCCGAGCCCCTCGCCGCCAAATCCATATACTGATCTGTTAGGAATTAATTTTGACAAGTTAAAGACTATTTAATTGAGTGAAAGTTAACTCGTATTTGCATGGATTTGCTTTATTACATACTGCTGTCTGAATATATAGATGCTGGATATATTGATCTTGAGAGCACAAATTAATCAATTAATCATATTGCTACCATTATATATGTACATATCGCCAATATTGAGCGAAATAGATAGATATTGCACTTTCTTATCTTATGGTATGACACTTTCTCATCTTATCCTAATAGACCCACAAAATGAGCAACATGTCACCCGCGCATTCTTCAACACCATCGCCGGAGGCGTCCGCTCCAACATCAAGATGCCAAGCAAGAGGGCTATCGAAGAAGCCTGAGGGCCGACAAACCATCACAGCGGTGGATGCATCTGGGGTCCCTATCCTTCCTCAGAAAGCAGTAAACGCATTCCGAAGCATGGCCAGAATAGATGCACGAGAACGAATTGAGATCACATACAATTCGTGGAAGAACGTGCCTGACACTCGGAAACGTGAGCTGTGGACTGAAATTTTGGCATCGTTCGAGTTCCCAGAAGAACACCTATACGCTGTGCAACGACAAACCTACCTAGCAGCGTGCAAAGCATGGAAGAACTTCAAGAGCACGCTTGTCAGGAAATACGTGGAGACGGACGAAACGCCTTTTCATAAATACCCATTCCTGGAACCACAATGTGAAGAGTTCAAGACGATGAAGACGTCCGAGGATTTCAAAAGTACAAGTACGGCGCACAAGGCCCTCCAGGCAAAAAACACACACCCCCACAGACTTGGCACAGCTGGGTATGCGTGTAAAATACCACAGTGGAGGAAGGAGGATGACCTGGCAGCTGCACAGGACATCGCCCCGCCATTTTCCAATATCCCGGATGACCGCGCTCGAAATTGGATTAGAGCAAGGTCATCTACAACGACATCGGGGGACATCTCCTTTCGAAACCCTGCAGACCTGCAAGTGTCCCAGCGCCTGGTAAGATATCGATCGAACTACGTAGCTTGTAATTACTCCACAACTTCGTACGAATTGAAATGACATGTCGTGCTCTTGCAGGAAGAGCTGAGTTTTGAATCTACCCTTGGATCATTCCAGGGAACAAGGGAGAATGATATGCTCTCCGTGGCCCTGGGAAACAAGGAGCACCCGGGTCGTACGAGAGGCCTTGGGCTTTACGTTCCTTGGAAACATGGTTTCCAAGATGACTCCGGAATGTATCGGCGTAGGAAGAGAAACAAAGCCGAGCGTGACGCACAGCTACGAGAAGAGATCAAGGAATCTCTTAGAGAGGAGCTAATGGGTGAGCTGGCTTATGTAATCAGAGATGAGGTGCGGAAACAAACAGAAAGTCAGCAGGCCGCTACCGCCGCTCCTGTGCTAGCTAGCCCGCACAACCGTCCGAGTAGCTACGCGTCCAATTCGACGCAAACCCAAGCCAAATTTCCTGTGGACGACATCCTGGTAATAATTATTACCTCTCGAATGCTTGCTCCATTGATAGGCCTATTCGAGTAGCTAATTTTGTATTGTTATGTAGGAGCCTGCGAAGTGCAGGCTCCAAGTGCGATATGGCTCCAAGTTGTCAGCCAAGTAATCGATAGGTAAGTACATATTCTCCATACATACCTATATTGTACTCTTTCTTTTCTTCCGAATGACTAAGGTTAACTTTTTCGAATCACGTAAGGCGTTCACGATGTACATTGAAATGGGAGGTGACTCGAAGCGCGGGGCCAAAGGCCTGCTGACACATGCTCGAGATTTTAAGGTATTCGCTATTTCACATTAATTAATCCTATGCAACAGCCTCTTGAACTAACACATTCCATTTTTTGCAGTGCCACCAGCAGCAGCCAGGCAACACATGTGGATACTACGTTTGCCAACATATGGAACTACTCCTCGATTCCTCGAGGATCACCAATTCCAAGGTTTGTCGATCTTCCCATAATTACTTCATACTTATCACGTTTCATATATACGCACATTGATATTCCTATCGACAGACTGCGTACATCTCGTCAACTTCATTGAAACAGCCTGATCTTGGACGAATTCGAGCAGAGTTGGCGTACTTTTTGCTGACTCAAGTCATAAAGCCAGAAGGTCGGTTCCACTCCGCACCATAGATACATAATCAACGAACCTTTTTTAAGTGCAAATGCAGTGTAGATCTTTTGTAATTGTGTATTTGTTAATGGATATTTTGTTTCAATACAATTAATTGATTTGCGAAATTGATGCTTTATGTTTGTGATCAAATGAAGTGCGTTGTCAATTGGATGTTTTATGTCTGTGAAATGAATTGAGATGTGAAATGTATCTGAAATGAAATGAGATGTGTGAATTGTATATTTTATGTCTGTGATTATCTGCTTGTTTCAGAGGGCATGGCTAGCATTTCCTGAGGCTAGCCAATAAACAGAAATAGATTTAGAATTTGGAGGAAGGAATATCACAGACGGTTTTTACTTAAAAACTGTCTGTGATATGTGATAATCACAGACGGTTTTTAATAAAAAACCGTCTGTGATATCTAATAATCACAGACGGTTTTTAATGAAAAACCGTCTGTGATATCTGATAATAACAGACGGTTTTAAAACCGTCTGTGATAACCTTAGATTATCACTGACCCATAAATTCAGACGGTTCAGAAAACCGTCTGTGATGACGTTTCTGAACCGTCTGTAATGTGGTTTTTTCTAGTAGTGTAGATTCGTCAAATGAAAATGTATCATTACACAAAATATTTCTGTAATATAATAATTTATTTTTAATATACATATTCATATAAAAAAGTGGTCAAAGTCGCATATCGAAGACCGTATCGATATCTAGAACATCATACATTCTTGAACAAAGGGAGTATCATAAAACATCAATTAAAAATATGAGTTACATTAGAATAAACAAAAAGATAAATTTGTAGCTTTACGATTTTCCATTTTTCCCTTTTTTTATTTCCTAATTTCCATTGTGTAGGATTTGCCTTTTTTATTTCTCCATGTGTAGATCAAATTTAGATTAGATTTTTTTTGTTGTACGATAGGTTGTTTTTCCGTCAATGCTACCAATATTTTTTCAATTTTTGTGACCTTTTGCATCATATTTTAAATAGCGGAGTATGGAAGCACTATCAGGATCGGAAGCACCGGATATTCTCTCGAGGAAGCTTACAAATGTTATAAGATGTTCACATTTTAGAAATACTAGTAAGGTATTCGTACGTTGCAACAGAGTATCAAATGAGGGTGGTACATGTTAACAAATATGACCCAAAACTGCTTTATAAACATTTTGTTTATCTTACCCACATGCATGTCCACATTTAGTAGTGTATAGTGTTTCCTGTGTAACATTAGTACAAATAAAATACATAAGTCATCTAGGATGTAATAATATCTTTGTAAACAATATTCTTGATAAATGTGCCAGTAGAATTGAAGCTCGGATCCATTCTCAATGTAGCAAATATTCCGAGATTGCTTCTAGCAGTTACTCGTGAAAGGGCAATATATAGTTATCCATAGGAGGAAATTGAATCAGGGAGGAAGACGCCTACATTCGATATTGTTTGCCCTTGAGCCTTATTGATGGTCATTGCAAACTCAATCTGATAGGAAACTGCTTTCTCTTGAACCTAAATGGGAACATTTCATCATCAAATGGGCACAACGGTATCCGAGGCACAAAACCATCTTCCCAACATGTTGTCCCAACAGAATTTTAGCGTCTATAGAATTCCTTTGGAATACCTGGACTACCTACCTTATCCCGTTACACAACCCGTTAGATGGATCTAGGTTCCTTAGCAATATTGGTCCGCATAGATGCATTCAGTACCGATGGGTCGAGAAACTCGTACTATGGCTTCATAGAAGAGATTTGGGAGCTCGACTATGTGGTTTTCAAGATCCCCTTATTTCGCTGCCATTGGGTGCATCTCCCACAGGTGAAGGTTGACAAGTACGGTGTCACAACCGTGGACCTCCAACGTGTCGGGCACAGAGACGAACCATTTGTACTCGCCAATCAAGTTGTTCAAGTTTTCTATGTAACCGACCCGGCAAATAAGAAACGCCATGTAGTTCTTCATGGAAATAGGAGAATTGTCGGAGTGGAGAATGTAGTGGACGAGGAGGAATACAATCAATTTGACGAGTTACCTCCATTTGTAAATGGCATAAGGGTCGACGATGAACAACGTGACGAAACTAGTTACGTACGCATTGATCATGATGAAGGGCTAATTTTTAAAGAAAATAAGCAAGTACAATAAGAATGTATATGTGAAAATGTGTGACAATTTTGAGATGTATATGTAAAAATGTGTGATGTAGTCAATTTTGAGATGTATATGTGAAAATGTGTGACAAAATGTATATGTGAAATTGTATATGTGTATTGGCATTTATGTATATGTGATGTATATGTGTGATGTACATGTGAATTGGCATGCATTTATGTATAGAACAATGCTGCAGTGTGGTGTATTTGAGAATGACAAAATGTATCAAGAAATACACTGCGTGAATGCAGTTGGTTGGTGTTGTATATGAATGCAGCTGTTTGGTGGTTGATATGAATGCAGCTGTGGTTATTGGTGTTGTCTTAATAACTACAGTCGCAAAGGCTTATCATAGACAGTTCTGAACTTAGAACCGTATGTGATATCAATATCACAGATGGTTGTAAGTTTAAAACCGTCTGTGATAGTATAACTATCACAGACGGTTATAAACTTAGAACCGTCTGTGATATTCACAGACGGTTATAAACTTAGAACCGTCTGTGATATTCATCGCAGACGGTTCTAAGTTTAGAACCGTCTGTGATAACCTCCCTATATATACCCACTGGCTAGGGTTTTTCGTGTGTGCTACGCAGTTATTCGATCTAGATCTAATTAAATCCCGAGCCCGTTGTCGCCTCCGCCTCCCTGAGCCCTCGCCGGCCGCCTCCCCGAGCCTGTCGCCGCCGCCGTCCCCGAGCCCGTCGCCGGCCGCCTCCCCCGAGCCCATCGCCGTCCGCCTCCCCCAAGCCCCTCGTCGAGCCCATCGCCGTCCGCCTCCCCCAAGCCCCTCGTCGAGCCCGTCGTCGGCCACCTCCCCCGAGCCCCTCATCAAGCCCCTCGCTGCCAAATCCATATACTGATCTGTTAGGAATTAATTTTGACAAGTTAAAGACTATTTAATTGAGTGAAAGTTAACTTGTATTTGCATGGATTTGCTTTATTACATACTGCTGTCTGAATATATAGATGCTGGATGTATTGATCTTGAGATTGTAGAGTTTGTATCTGAGCTCAAATCACTGAATTCATTATTTGGCATAACCAATCAAGGAAGAGTATATGATTCAGTAGCGAGACGGCCAAGATTAATCTTGTGCAACCCTACAATTTGAGAGCACAAATTAATCAATTAATCATATTGCTACCATTATTATGTACATATCGCCAATATTGAGCGAAATAGATAGATATTGCACTTTCTTATCTTATGGTATGGCACTTTCTCATCTTATCCTAATAGACCCACAAAATGAGCAACATGTCACCCGCGCATTCTTCAACACCATTTCCGGAGGCGTCCGCTCCAACATCAAGACGCCAAGGAAGAGGGCTATCGAAGACGCCTGAGGGCTGACAGACCATCACAGCGGTGGATGCATCTGGGGTCCCTATCCTTCCTCAGAAAGCAGTAAACGCATTCCGAAGCATGGTCGGAATAGTTGCACGAGAACGAATTGAGATCACATACAATTCGTGGAAGAACGTGCTTGACACTCGAAAACGTGAGCTGTGGACTGAAGTTTTGGCATCGTTCGAGTTCCCAGAAGAACACCTATACGCTGTGCAACGACAAACCTACCTAGCGGCGTGCAAAGCATGGAAGAACTTCAAGAGCATGCTTGTCAGGAAATACGTGGAGACAGACGAAACGCCTTTTCATAAATACCCATTCGTGGAACCACAATGGGAAGAGTTCAAGGCGATGAAGACGTCCGAGGATTTCAAAAGTACAAGTACGGCGCACAAGACCCTCCAGGAAAAAAACACACACCCCCACAGACTTGGCACAGCTGGGTATGCGGGTAAAATACCGCAGTGGAGGAAGGAGGATGACCTGGCAGCTGCACAGGACATCGCCCCGCCATTTTCCAATATCCCGGATGACCGCGCTCGAAATTGGATTAGAGCAAGGTCATCTACAACGACATCGGGGGACATCTCCTTTCGAAACCCTGCAGACCTGCAAGTGTCCCAACGCCTGGTAAGATATCGATCGAACTACGTAGCTTGTAATTACTCCACAACTTCGTACGAATTGAAATGACATGTTGTGCTCTTGCAGGAAGAGCTGAGTTTTGAATCTACCCTGGGATCATTCCAGGGAACATGGGAGAATTATATGCTCTCCGTGGCCCTGGGAAACAAGGAGCACCCGGGTCGTACGAGAGGCCTTGGGCTTTACGTTCCTTGGAAACATGGTTTCCAAGATGACTCCGGAATGTATCGGCGTAGGAAGAGAAACAAAGCCGAGCGTGACGCACAGCTACGAGATGAGATCAAGGAATCTCTTAGAGAGGAGCTAATGGGTGAGCTGGCTTATGTAATCAGAGATGAGGTGTGGAAACAAACAGAAAGTCAGCAGGCCGCTACCGCCGCTCCTGCGCTAGCTAGCCCGCACAACCGTCCGAGTAGCTGCGCGTCCAATCTGACGCAAACCCAAGCCAAATTTCCTGTGGACGACATCCTGGTAATAATTATTACCTCTCGAATGCTTGCTCCATTGATAGGCCTATTCGAGTAGCTAATTTTGTATCGTTATGTAGGAGCCTACGAAGTGTAGGCTCCAAGTGAGATATGGCTCCATTCCCTTGTACGCTGCTTGGGGCCAGGCATATTCGTCTGGTATCGGGGCCATGGTGCACGGTCAAGCTTTAGCGCCAGGCTTCGCAAAAGTTAATGTGGATGGTGTGCATGTTAATTTTGAGGTGGTCCCGCTACCGAAGCCCCCCAACGACGAGATCGTGACTCTAGGACAGGCCATTGGAACATTCATCCAGTGGCCCAAAAGCGACATCTGCCTGGAGGCTTCTTCACCGGTGGCAGGATCAGAGCAACACGCACTGGTGCCATCTCCATTACAAGACCAGTCGGTTCCACCACTGGTAACTGCACCCGTGCCATCTCCATTACAAGACCAATCGGTTCCACCACCGGAAACTGCACCGGTGCTATCTCCACGGGTGCTATTCTCGCCAGAGCAACTTGCACCGCTGCTACCTTCAAAGTCGACTGCCGTGAAGTCAAAATATAGCCGAGGCAGCAAGGCCAGCAAGGGCAAAGCAAAGAAGACCAATGATGATATACCGTACCTACCTTTGGCCCGCAAATTCGTGCTCTGCGAGCCGTTGCTCGAGCAAAAAGCCGTCGAACGCCTAGCATATAGTTGCATACAATTGCACACGTGGTATATGCAGCAGTCCAATAAGCCAAAGGGAGAACGGACCTCAAGTATCACTGTCAAATTCACGTCGGATGATTTCCACCAGTCTTCAAGAGTGTATGTTCGTGGTCGCCTTTGAGGATTTATTCGATCTGTTCACGCTCAACGCTCTCGACGTCTCAATCATTCGATGCTGGACGTTGTAAGTGTGTACAATCACAGTCTCTGTTCATGTCATACCGATAAATGTCATATCTAATTTGTTGCTTTCGTGTGTATATATATAGATACATGCTGACTAAAGCTAGATTATCCAACTCATCGGCTGGTTTCTTGGACCCGCACTTGGTTGCCAAGGATACCATCGATCGGGATACAGCCCTCGTCGAGAGGTACATTACAGCAGGACTGATGGGTTGCCTCAATAAGGAATATGTACTTATGCCCTTCCATCAGAACTTTCATTGGATTTTAATAGTAATTCTACCAAAATGGAACAAGGTATATTACCTTGATTCCCTAAGTAGGAATAAAATGGACTTCACAGTTGTCAGCCAAGTAATCGATAGGTAAGTACATATTCTCCATACATACCTATATTGTACTCTTTCTTTCCTTCCGAATGACTAAGGTTAACTTTTTCGAATCACGTAGGGCGTTCGCGATGTACATTGAAATGGGAGGTGACTCGAAGCGCGGGGCCAAAGGCCTGCTGACACATGCTCAAGATTTTAAGGTATTCGCTATTTCACATTAATTAATCCTATGCAACAGCCTCTTGAACTAACACATTCCATTTTTTGCAGGGCCACCAACAGCAGCCGGGCAACACGTGTGGATACTACGTTTGCCAACATATGGAACTACTCCTCGATTCCTCGAGGATCACCAATTTCAAGGTTTGTCAACTCCTCGTTTCCCATAATTACTTCGTACTTATCACGTTACATATATACGCACATTGATATTCCTATCGACAGACTACGTACATCTCGTCAACTCCATTGAAACAGCCTGATCTTGGACGGATTCGAGCAGAGTTGGCGTACTTTTTGCTGACTCAAGTCATAAAGCCAGAAGGTCGGTTCCACTCCGCACCATAGATACATAATCAACGAACCTTTTTAAGTGCAAATGCAGTGTACATCTGTAACATCCCAAAATTTGCTTTCTGGAAAACTTTAAATTCAAATTAATTATTTTAAAGTAATTGGATTTTATTTGGCTTTTATCTGATTTTTTGGATTTTCTGGAGTTTAAAATCTATTTCTAAAATTTAAAAAGTAGTTTAAAGTATGAAAATTAAATACTAACATTAGTTGGAAATAATTTTATTTAGTCCAAAATATCTCCAGGAGCTTCTGTGAATTTTTCTGGAATTTTTGGAGGTATTTTCATATTTTTCTGAGGCCTAAATAATTTCCTAGCCTTTTCTGAAAAATATAAATCAAATTCTAAAATAAAAATTCCAAACCCTCCCTCCAGCCGACGCGTGGACGGCCCAGGACCGCCCACGTCGCCGCTCGGCCCAATCCAGGCCGCCCCATCCTCTCTCCCTTCGCCAAGCGGGCCCGGCCCGTCAGTCACCCCGCGCCTCCCTCTCTGCCCCTGGGCCCCGGCTATCAGCCGCTCGCGCCCGCACCCGCCACACGATTCTCGCTCCGAGCCGCGTGGCTTCATCCGCGCCACCCGCTCACTTTCTCTATCTCTCGCTGCGTGCGGGCCCCGCCTGTCAGGGTCTTCCCCTTCCTCCCGCGCGCCACCTTCCTTTCTCTCCTCCCCATTCTTTTCTTCGCCGGCCGACCGAGTTCCCCGCGGATACGGCCTTGCCTTCCCTGGCTCTCCCCGGTTTTGGAAGCCCCGAGCGGCAGCGCGACCGAATCCCTTCTTCCCCGCGCCCCTCTTTCCTTCTGCGGCCCCTATTTCCTTTCCTCCCCTCTTCCTTCCTTTTTCCGGCCGCCAGCACCGGCGAGCAATTGCCGCGCCGTGCCCCCTCCCTCCGTCCCTATAAATAGCCTCCTCAGCCCTCTCTCTCACCGTACCACCTCCCACCGCTCTCCACCTCTCTTCCCGAGCCCCGAGTGCCCCGCACCGAGAGCTCCCCGAGCGCGCCCGGTAAGTACTCCGGCGAGCAATCGCCGCCGCCTCGGTCTACCCCAGAGCCCGCCACCGCCTCCAACATCTTCCCCGTGCGCCGGCAATCACCCTCAGCCCCTCGACCGAGCTTCCCCGCCGCCGGAGCACCGTCGCACCGTAGCACCCGAGCCCGCCCCGCCACCTCCTCGCCGCCGGCCACCTCTGCTTGCCCCCGAGCCTCGTCGACCCCACCGTCAGGTCCGCCTTTGCGCCAGGACCCCGTTTTGGACCTCGCCCAAACCTCTCCGGCCACCCCTCGCCGCCGGCAACCCCGCCTCCGACCATCTCTGCCCGGCCCCCTCCAACAGGTACCTCAAAAGGGTTACCTACCCTTTATGGGTAGGCAACGCCTCCCCGCCCGACTAGTTAACAGCGCTACTCTCTTCCCCCCCTTGGCTCCCACGGCGCGCGTTCGAGCCTCCGACTCCGCACGTTGAGGTTGAGCCATTATTTTAATTTCAGCGCTGACAGATGGGCCCCACACGTCAGCGGCCGCCAGTCTGCGCTGGCCACTGCCGTCTGGGCCCCACCCGTCTGCACTCCCCACTGACATCTGGGCTCAGTGCCCAGATAAGTCCCACATGTCAGAGGCTGGACCAGTGGGCTCACTGTCCAGTGGGTCCCACCTGTCATAGACACAGAGATTAATCCATAAAAATAAAAGATTAAAATGAAAGTTCTCCAGTGGGCCCCACCTGTCAAAAATTTCATAATTTCTGGATTTATTCAAACTGAGAATTTCAAATGAGCATAACTTTCTCATTTTAACTCCAAATTCAGCCATTCAAATTTCTAAATTCGTCTAAAATCATAATCTATCCAATTATGGCCTCTATATGAATTTTTGATTTTGTTTGAATTTTGTTTGTATTTATTTGCTTTGTTTGCTTCGTCTTTTCTCGCGTAGATTGCAACGTTGTCGAAGATCTCTCCGCTCCGCAGCAGGAAGACCCTGAGAGTGTGCAAGAAGGCAAGTCTCCTTTGATCATCTTGAACCTATGATTTCAAAATATTTTAATTATTTTAAATTATGTGCATTGCTATTTACATAAAACATTAGTTCAAATCTTAAGGTAATAGTTAATCCAACTTTGATTATGCCCTCAATTGAAGTTGAATGCCATGTACCTTTGTATCCCTAGAATTTCCTTTGTCTCAATAATAAGAGTATTATAATCATTTGTGAATAATAGAATGGTTGTATAACGCTTAGTCATGCTATTTAATACATTGGAAATCTTGAAAAGGGGAAATTATAATTTATTGTAGTAACCATGTGTTTATAACTTTAGTGGTGATTGGAGTTGCCACTGTTCTTTTAAAATAAAATAAAATGTGGAAATTGGTTTAGATTAGGGTGGATGGTTGGTTTGGGTTGGTGCGGCAAGCACGAGATCTTGTAAAGTGTATGTTCCACCCTAGTCAACTAAGGACCGACGCTTGTGTTTGTCCAAACTGAGCACTACCGTACAACCCTAAGTCTATATGGGTACGACCTAGCTGATTAACTCATGATAGTCTAGTTTAGGTGCCACCAGTGGAAAGTGGGTGCCAGGGATTTACTGGTTATTCACAGTGAGGGACAGGGATTTACTGTACTCATATGGCGCCAGAGGGGGCTTCGGATTGGGCAGATTTAACCCTTCTGCGGTGAAACCTCAGCGGGTGGTGTCTAGCTAGTCTAGAGTGAGGTAAAGGCTTTGTGATAATTTATCTGTGTCTCATGCCAAAGGAAGCGTGGTGACTGTTAAGATAATTTATCTCTTGGGGGTAAAGTTGTACAACCTCTGCAGAGTGTCAAACTATTCGAATAGCCATGCCCACGGTAAAGGGTGGGCAAGGAATGCATTCACATGGTAGATTTTTGGTTTTAGTTTTAAAATCAAAGTTTTTGTATTCCGAGAGTGGAGGGAACTCTCGGAAGGGTATCCTGGCAGTTGGAGCCAGAGAGGGTGGATGGAACCCGCAGTTTTAAACTTGATCATTTGTAATTGGTTAGCTTGTGTTGGTAGATGGAACCTTCACTATAAAGTTAATGATAGTTCTGTTAAAACATTTACTTTATTAAATTCATGCCTTCGAAAATAATTAGTAGTAATTGAAATTAAAACATTGCTTTGTGCAAAAGAACCATATAGCCTTCCTTTGTCAAGCCTTGCATCTATTGCATTTTTCCCAAGACTTGCGGAGTACTTTATGTACTCACATGCTGCACTCAAAAATAATATCCAGAGGAGTACGAAGCCCAAGAAGGAGACTACGACTACTTCGCAGGTGTATTCGACGAAGGATTCCAGGAGTTCTAGGTCGCGCTTACCCAGTCAATTGCCTGTGGCGTATTGATGGGTCTCCACTGAATTTATCTTACTTCCGTTGTGTTTCGTGTGTGTGAGGTCTGGAAACCTCAATTGTAATAATGAGACCTGTTGGTCAGTACTCTTTATAATTGTAATAATGTGTTGTTGGTTATGAATCATTTCTGTTTAACTGTGTGCACTAGCTTTGATCTGGGACTACTGCTGTAATACACAGAGGTTCGGGGTTCGGAAATCCAGGGTCCCGACAGAGATGGTATCAGAGCCAATTTGACTGTAGAACGAGACCTAGATTAGAATGGTAAAACCATAAGGACTTATATTTATAAAAAGAGTATATTAAAAATGTATAAGCTTCTTTGCTTCTGCTCTTTTCTTACTTAGTATCTCATTCTTGTCCTTAAAAATTCACTTATTAAAATTTTTACTAATCTTTTCTATTTCAACTTTGTAGATGGCCGGTTCATCCTCTGCTAAGTCGTGGGACTTCTACTCTCATGGCGAGAGTGTTGGAGCATTTGCTAGCCTTCTTCGGCAGCTTATGCAATGCTTGGAGTATCGCCAGCCACCTATCTTCAGGGGGCGGAAAAGTCGGATCCTAGACCGGGATTCTTGGACGATGGAGGTATTCCTGTATGCACGGGATGAGGAATTCAACTCCCACACATACCCCATCGAGCATCCCCAGACCCGTTGTTACGATTCCATCCAGGACGCCGCTCGCCTCGCCATAGCTGACTTGTGCCATCTTCACAAGGAAGCTGTTCATCAGTCACCCTTTTGCTTCTTCATCACCCCTCGAGCAGGACAGAGGTACCCTGAGCCCTTTGACATTCCAGCTGATGATCCTCAACTTTCGCACCAGGTGCAGCTCACCCAGGCGATGGCAGTCACCTACGCTAGAGCCTTGGATGAGATTGGACAGCTGCGGATGCTCCTCACTTCTAGCTACCAGCACTCCGACACTCTTCGAGCTCAGCTTCGCCAGAGTCAGGCAGCAGAGTTCGAGCTGGGACGTCTCCGAGCTTCAGCTAACTACACGCCGTCCTCGCCTGTACCAGCTGTCGCCCCCAACAACCATGCGTCGGCTCGACTTTCGGGACTCCGCACCAGGCTCACAGCACGCAAGAAGGTGCGACGTCCGAGCCCTCTACCCGACATCAACATCGGCGAACCCAGCAAGAGACGCAGACTTTTTCGTTCCCGCTCTCGTTCCCGGTCGACTGCCTCCAGTCGTAATCGTCCTCGCGCCTCCGCCGAGTGTGATTGTTCGCGACACCACGTGAAAGAGCGCCAGGAGGACCCGGAGGAGGCTCAGGAGGAGGACCCAGAGGAGGACCCCGAGGAGCGCGTCTTCTTGGAGGATTAGTAGTAGGTTGAGTCAGTAGTACCCAAATAAATGTCCACGATCTTAGAACGCTTTATTATGTTTTGGTGTGCTAGATGGACTGTACCAAGCCTATGTGCACTTGTGGTACATCCATTCATAAAACTATCTTGATTTCAATAAAAATTTCCCCTAAGTTGTTGCTTGCTTATTTTCTTGTGTGTTGGGTTGGGATGTTACTAGTTTCCCCTAATCTCTTACCTATGCTAGTTCCCTCTTACTTTTTGCTAACCCTGGAAACCACTCCAGATGGTGAACACAAGGACCAACCCTGGCAACAACCGTGACGCCAACAATCAGCCAGACAACATTCCACCACCTCCTGCTCAAGCGCCTAACTTGGAGCAGATGATGGCTATGCAACTGCAGCTTCTCCAGGCCCTTGCTCAGAACCAGGTGCAGCAAGCTCCGCAGGCACCAAACCAAGCACCCCAATCTAAGTTGGGCGAATTCATGAGGACAAGACCTCCTACCTTTGCTGGTTCAGTGGATCCCTTGGAGGCCGATGACTGGATCAAAGATGTGGAAAGGAAGTTGACCTTAGCTCAGTGCAATGATCACGAGAAGGTGTTGTATGCTGCCCACCAACTCAAAGGAATTGCTGCCAATTGGTGGGAAAACTACTGCGCCGCCCATCAAAATGTACAAACCATCACTTGGGATGAGTTTGTTGAGGCTTTCCGCACTGCGCATATTCCTACGGGAATAATGGAAATGAAGAAAAGGGAATTTTATCAACTGCAGCAAGGAAACCTCAGCGTTTCAGAATACCTGAACAAGTTCACCCAACTGTCCAGGTATGCGCCAGAAGATGTCACCTCAGATGCAACAAAGATCTGGAGGTTCATGCAGGGACTTGATCCCAATCTCAAAGTGCAGCTGGTGTCTAATGACTACCCAACATTCCAGCATATGGTGAACAAGGCCCTCATACAAGAGGATGCTCAACGCCAACTGTATGAGACCAGGAAGCGAAAGTTCCAAGCCCAGCAGGGAGCAAGCAGCTCTCGATTTTGTCCCAATCCACCTCAGTTCCATAGATCCTCAGAGTCAAGTGTGCCAAGGACTCCATTTGCTGGACATCGTCCAAATCCACAAGCTCCCCGAACAGGCAATGGTGGCCAACCACAGCAGAACAGGACTTCAGCGGCAGGAGTGCAGTGTTTCAACTGCAAGAACATGGGGCACTATGCCAGCAACTGTCCCCAGAAGCGCCCAGCTGTGACCCCTGTTCGTTTCAACTTGGGGACTACACCAGCACGAGCTCCAACTACAGGTCAAAGCCGTGGGGCACCACAAAGTCCAAGGACTCCGCAGACCGTGAGCAGAGGACATCTTAACCATGTCACTGCGGAGGCAGCCCAGGATGCACCCGACGTAGTTCTGGGTAAGTTTCTTGTCAACTCAGTACCTGCATCAGCATTATTTGATTATGGAGCTTCGCATTCTTTTGTGTCAAAAGATTTTGTTGAAAGATATAATTGGGATGTGCGGTTGCTTAAGAACCCTATGCTAGTCCAATCCCCTGGAAAGGAAATGAGGACTAACACAGTTTGCCCTAGCGCAACTGTAGATATAAATGGAGTAAAGTTTTTAGCGAATCTTATTATAATAGATTCCAAGAGCTTAGATGTCATACTTGGTATGAATTGGTTAACCAAGTATAAAGGACAGATAGATCGTGTCGATCGTGCTGTTACCATTACCAACTCGGATGGAATCCAAATAAGGTATAAGTCAAACACATCTTCTCAGAATAGGTGTGGGTTGAACAGTTTGGAGGAAGTAACTTTGGAAAAGGTGCCTATAGTACGGGAATATCCAGATGTATTTCCCAAAGATTTACCTGGAATGCCACCAGACAGGGAAATTGAGTTTGTCATAAACCTAGTACCTGGTACAGCTCCAATCTCCAAGAGACCTTATCGTATGCCTGCAAATGACTTGGCAGAAGTTAAGAAGCAAGTTTAGGAACTGCAAGAGAAAGGTTTTGTAAGACCAAGTACTTCACCCTGGGGAGCACCAGTACTTCTAGTGAAGAAGAAGGATGGTAGTCTTCGCATGTGTGTGGATTATCGATCCTTGAATGATGTGACAATTAAGAACAAGTACCCTTTGCCTCAAATAGATGATCTATTTGATCAGTTGAAAGGTTCATGTGTCTTTTCCAAGATTGATCTTCGATCGGGTTACCACCAATTGAAGATAAGACCAGAAGACATACCCAAGACAACATTTGCTACTTGTTATGGATTGTATGAGTATACAGTGATGTCTTTTGGCCTAACCAATGCACCCGCATATTTTATGAACCTGATGAATAAGGTGTTCATGGAGTATTTGGATAAGTTTGTGGTTGTGTTCATTGATGATATTTTGATATACTCCAAGAATGAGGAGGAGCATGCAGAACATCTGAGAATAGTTTTGAAAAAGCTCAGGGAACACCAGTTGTATGCCAAGTTTAGCAAGTGTGAGTTTTGGTTGAAGAAAGTGGCTTTCCTGGGTCATGTGATTTCTGCAGGAGGAGTGTCCGTAGACCCCGATAAAGTAAATGATGTGCTCAATTGGACACAACCAAAGTCAGTATCTGAGATCAGAAGCTTTTGGGATTGGCTGGTTATTATCGTCGTTTTATTGAAGGATTCTCCAAGCTTGCAAGACCTCTCACCCAGTTGCTAAAGAAGGAAAAGAAGTTTGAATGGAGTAAATCGTGTGAGGATAGTTTTCAAGAGCTAAAGAAGAGGTTAACTTCTTCTCCAGTGTTGACACTTCCGGACATTAGAAAGGATTTTGAAGTCTTTTGTGATGCATCAAGGCAAGGACTAGGCTGTGTTCTGATGCAAGAGGGAAAGGTAGTAGCCTATGCCTCAAGGCAGTTGCGACCCCATGAAGGAAACTATCCAACCCATGATTTAGAGCTTGCTGCCGTTGTGCATGCTCTAAAAATATGGAGGCATTATTTGATCGGTAACCGTTATGAGATCTACACGGATCACAAAAGTTTGAAGTATATATTTACCCAGCCCGATCTTAATATGAGGCAAAGGAGATGGCTTGAGTTAATAAAGGATTATGATGTTAGAATACATTATCACCCAGGAAAGGCCAATGTAGTAGCTGATGCTTTGAACAGAAAGAGTTACTGTAATAAGCTGTGGATAAAGGACAGTATGCCTGCACTTCAAGAAGAATTCCAGCGGCTCAATTTGAAAGTAGTAGAGGAAGGATTCCTGGCAACTTTAGAGGTTCAGCCAACTCTAGAGGACCAGATCAAGATAGCTCAAAAGGAGGATAAGTATGTCCAGGAGATTAAAGAAAACATGAAGAAAGGAAAAGCGCCAGGATTTTCAGAAGATGAAGAAGGTATCATATGGTTTGGAAAAAGAATTATTGTACCTGAAAAGAAAGAAATAAAGGAGTTAATTCTGAAGGAAGCCCATGAATCTGGATACTCAATTCACCCTGGAAGTATAAAGATGTACCTAGATCTCAAAGAAAGGTATTGGTGGTCAAGTATGAAAAGCGAGATTGCAGAGTATGTAGCTTTGTGTGATGTGTGCCAGCGGATTAAAGCTGAACATCAGAGACCTGTCGGACTTTTGCAACCTTTGCAGATACCCGAGTGGAAATGGGAAGAAATTGGAATGGACTTTATAACCGGATTACCGAGAACAAAATCAGGGCACGATTCAATTTGGGTTATTGTGGATCGTCTCACAAAAGTTGCCCATTTCATTCCAGTAAAGACCACATACTCTAGGGATAGGCTTGCAGAGTTGTATATGTCCAGAATCGTGTGTTTGCATGGAGTTCCAAAGAAGATTGTGTCAGATCGAGGGACTCAATTCACCTCAAGATTTTGGCATAAGTTACATGGACTTTTGGGCACCAATTTAAATTTCAGCACAACATATCATCCGCAGACAGATGGTCAAACAGAAAGAGTAAATCAAATTTTGGAGGATATGTTGAGAGTTTGTGTGCTAGCAAACAAGGCTAATTGGGATCAAAGTCTGCCCTATGCGGAGTTTTCTTATAACAACAGTTATCAATCTAGCTTACAGATGTCTCCGTTTGAAGCTTTGTATGGCAGAAAATGCAGGACACCGTTGTATTGGAAAGAAACAGGAGAAGGGCAAGTGTTTGGACCAGATGTGTTGAAACAAGCAGAGGAACAAGTTCGCCTGATCCAGGACAGATTAAAAATAGCTCAAACCAGACAGAAAAGCTATGCGGACAATCGTCGAAGAACATTAGAATTTGTACCTGGAGATCATGTTTATCTGAAAGTTTCGCCTCTCAAGGGAATGCGACGTTTTGGAGTTAGTGGAAAGCTTGCTCCTAGATTCATTGGACCATTCCCTGTTACAGCAAAAAGGGGAGACGTTGCTTACCAGCTAGAGCTTCCACCTCAGTTGTCAAAGGTGCATGACATCTTCCATGTATCCCAGTTAAAAAAATGTCTCAGAGTGCCTGAAGAACAGATGCCTCTAGATGAAGTGAACTTGAAGGAGGACCTAACCTATCCAGAGTATCCCGTCAAGATATTGGATGAAGCAGAGCGTCGTACACGAAGCAAGGTCATTAAATTTTGTAAAGTGCAGTGGAGCAACCATTCTGAGTCAGAAGCGACTTGGGAGCGTGAAGAGGATCTAAGAGCAGAGTTTCCTAATCTTTTTCCCAGTCCGTCCGAATCTCGGGGTCGAGATTCTCTCTAAAGGGGGTAGGTTTGTAACATCCCAAAATTTGCTTTCTGAAAAAATTTAAATTCAAATTAATTATTTTAAAGTAATTGGATTTTATTTAGCTTTTATCTGATTTTCTGGATTTTCTGGAGTTTAAAATCTATTTCTAAAATTTAAAAAGTAGTTTAAAGTATGAAAATTAAATACCAACATTAGTTGGAAATAATTTTATTTAGTCCAAAATATCTCCAGGAGCTTCTGTGAATTTTTCTGGAATTTTTGGAGGTATTTTCATATTTTTCTAAGGCCTAAATAACTTCCTAGCCTTTTCTGAAAAATATAAATCAAATTCTAAAATACAAATTCCAAACCCTCCCTCCAGTCGACGCGTGGACGGCGCAGGACCGCCCACATCGCCGCTCGGCCCAATCCAGGCCGCCCCATCCTCTCTCCCTCCACCAAGCGGGCCCGGCCCGTCGGTCACCCTGCGCCTCCCTCTCTCCTCCCCTCTCTGCCCCTGGGCCCCGGCTGTCAGCCGCTCGCGCCCGCACCCGCCGCCCGATTCTCCCTCCGAGCCGCATGGCTTCATCCGCGCCACTCGCTCACTTTCTCTCTCTCTCGCTGCGTGCGGGCCCCGCCTGTCAGGGTCTTCCCCTTCCTCCCGCGCGCCACCTTCCTTTCTCTCCTCCCCTTTCTTTTCTTCGCCGGCCGACCGAGTTCCCCGCGGATCCGGCCTTGCCTTCCCTGGCTCTCCCCGGTTTTGGAAGCCCCGAGCGGCAGCGCGACCGAATCCCTTCTTCCCCGCGCCCCTCTTTCCTTCTGCGGCCCCTATTTCCTTTCCTCCCCTCTTCCTTCCTTTTTCCGGCCGCCAGCACCGGCGAGCAATTGCCGCGCCGTGCCCCCTCCCTCCGTCCCTATAAATAGCCTCCTCAGCCCTCTCTCTCACCGTACCACCTCCCACCGCTCTCCACCTCTCTTCCCGAGCCCCGAGTGCCCCGCACCGAGAGCTCCCCGAGCGCTGGCCACTGCCGTCTGGGCCCCACCCGTCTGCACTCCCCACTGACATCTGGGCCCAGAGCCCAGATGGGTCCCACATGTCAGAGGCTGGACCAGTGAGCTCACTGTCCAATGGGTCCCACCTGTCATAGACACAGAGATTAATCAATAAAAATAAAAGATTAAAATGAAAATTCTCCAGTGGGCCCCACCTGTCCAAAATTTCATAATTTCTTTATTTATTCAAACTGAGAATTTCAAATGAGCATAACTTTCTCATTTTAACTCCAAATTCAGCCATTCAAATTTCTAAATTCATCTAAAATCATAATCTATCCAACTATGGCCTCTATATGAATTTTTAATTTTCTTTGAATTTTCTTTGTATTTATTTGCTTTGTTTGCTTCGTCTTTTCTCGCGTAGATTGCAACGTTGTCGAAGATCTCTCCGCTCCGCAGCAGGAAGACCCTGAGAGCGTGCAAGATGGCAAGTCTCCTTTGATCATCTTGAACCTATGATTTTGAAATATTTTAATTATTTTAAATTATGTGCGTTGCTATTTACATAAAACATTTGTTCTAATCTTAAGGTAATAGTTAATCCAACTTTGATTATGCCCTCAATTGAAGTTGAATGCCATGTACCTTTGTATCCCTAGAATTTCCTTTGTCTCAATAATAAGAGTATAATAATCATTTGTGAATAATAGAATGGTAGTATAACGCTTAGTCAAGCTATTTAATACATTGGAAATCTTGAAAAGGGGAAATTATGATTTATTGTAGTAACCTTGTGTTTATAACTTTAGTGGTGATTGGAGTTGCCACTGTTCTTTTAACCCGCCACACGATTCTCCCTCCGAGCCGCGTGGCTTCATCCGCGCCACTCGCTCACTTTCTCTCTCTCTCGCTGCGTGCGGGCCCCGCCTGTCAGGGTCTTCCCCTTCCTCCCGCGCGCCACCTTCCTTTCTCTCCTCCCCTTTCTTTTCTTCGCCGGCCGACCGAGTTCCCCGCGGATCCGACCTTGCCTTCCCTGGCTCTCCCCGGTTTTGGAAGCCCCGAGCGGCAGCGCGACCGAATCCCTTCTTCCTCGCGCCCCTCTTTCCTTCTGCGGCCCCTATTTCCTTTCCTCCCCTCTTCCTTCCTTTTTCCGGCCGCCAGCACCGGCGAGCAATTGCCGCGACGTGCCCCCTCCCTCCGTCCCTATAAATAGCCTCCTCAGCCCTCTCTCTCACCGTACCACCTCCCACCGCTCTCCACCTCTCTTCCCGAGCCCCGTGTGCCCCACACCGAGAGCTCCCCGAGCGCGCCCGGAAAGTACTCCGGCGAGCAATCGCCGCCGCCTCAGTCTACCCCAGAGCCCGCCGCCGCCTCCAACGTCTTCCCCGTGCGCCGGCAATCACCCTCAGCCCCTCGGCCGAGCTTCCCCGCCGCCGGAGCACCGTCGCACCGTAGCACCCGAGCCCGCCCCGCCACCTCCTCGCCGCCGGCCACCTCTGCTTGCCCCCGAGCCTCGTCGACCCCACCGTCAGGTCCGCCTTTGCGCCAGGACCCCGTTTTGGACCTCGCCCAAACCTCTCCGGCCACCCCTCGCCGCCGGCAACCCCGCCTCCGACCATCTCTGCCCGGCCCCCTCCAACAGGTACCTCAAAAGGGTTACCTACCCTTTATGGGTAGGCAACGCCTCCCCGCCCGACTGGTTAACAGCGCTACTCTCTTCCCCCCCCCTTGGCTCCCACGGCGCGCGTTCGAGCCTCCGACTCCGCACGTTGAGGTTGAGCCATTCTTTTAATTTCAGCGCTGACAGATGGGCCCCACACGTCAGCGGCCGCCAGTCTGCGCTGGCCACTGCCGTCTGGGCCCCACCCGTCTGCACTCCCCACTGACATCTGGGCTCAGAGCCCAGATAAGTCCCACATGTCAGAGGCTGGACCAGTGGGCTCACTGTCCAGTGGGTCCCACCTGTCATAGACACAGAGATTAATCCATAAAAATAAAAGATTAAAATGAAAGTTCTCCAGTGGGCCCCACCTGTCAGAAATTTCATAATTTCTGGATTTTTTCAAACTGAGAATTTCAAATTAGCATAACTTTCTCATTTTAACTCCAAATTCAGCCATTCAAATTTCTAAATTCGTCTAAAATCATAATCTATCCAATTATGGCCTCTATATGAATTTTTGATTTTGTTTGAATTTTGTTTGTATGTATTTGCTTTGTTTGCTTCGTCTTTTCTCGCGTAGATTCCAACGTTGTCGAAGATCTCTCCGCTCCGCAGCAGGAAGACCCTGAGAGCGTGCAAGAAGGCAAGTCTCCTTTGATCATCTTGAACCTATGATTTCGAAATATTTTAATTATTTTAAATTATGTGCATTGCTATTTACATAAAACATTAGTTCAAATCTTAAGGTAATAGTTAATCCAACTTTGATTATGCCCTCAATTGAAGTTGAATGCCATGTACCTTTGTATCCCTAGAATTTCCTTTGTCTCAATAATAAGAGTATTATAATCATTTGTGAATAATAGAATGGTAGTATAACGCTTAGTCATGCTATTTAATACATTGGAAATCTTGAAAAGGGGAAATTATGATTTATTGTAGTAACCATGTGTTTATAACTTTAGTGGTGATTGGAGTTGCCACTGTTCTTTTAAAATAAAATAAAATGTGGAAATTGGTTTAGATTAGGGTGGATGGTTGGTTTGGGTTGGTGCGGCAAGCACGAGATCTTGTAAAGTGTATGTTCCACCCTAGTCAACTAAGGACCGACGCTTGTGTTTGTCCAAACTGAGCACTACCGTACAACCCTAAGTCTATATGGGTACGACCTAGCTGATTAACTCATGATACTCTAGTTTAGGTGCCACCAGTGGAAAGTGGGTGCCAGGGATTTACTGCTTATTCACAGTGAGGGACAGGGATTTACTGTACTCATATGGCGCAAGAGGGGGCTTTGGATTGGGCAGATTTAACCCTTCTGCGGTGAAACCTCAGCGGGTGGTGTCTAGCTAGTCTAGAGTGAGGTAAAGGCTTTGTGATAATTTATCTGTGTCTCATGCCAAAGGAAGCGTGGTGACTGTTAAGATAATTTATCTCTTGGGGGTAAAGTTGTACAACCTCTGCAGAGTGTCAAACTATTCGAATAGCCATGCCCACGGTAAAGGGTGGGCAAGGAATGCATTCACATGGTAGATTTTTGGTTTTAGTTTTAAAATCAAAGTTTTTGTATTCCGAGAGTGGAGGGAACTCTCGGAAGGGTATCCTGGCAGTTGGAGCCAGAGAGGGTGGATGGAACCCGCAGTTTTAAACTTGATCATTTGTAATTGGTTAGCTTGTGTTGGTAGATGGAACCTTCACTATAAAGTTAATGATAGTTCTGTTAAAACATTTACTTTATTAAATTGATACCTTCAAAAATAATTAGTAGTAATTGAAATTAAAACATTGCTTTGTGCAAAAGAACCATATAGCCTTTGTCAAGCCTTGCATCTATTGCATTTTTCCCAAGACTTGCGGAGTCTTTATGTACTCACATGCTGCACTCAAAAATAATATCCAGAGGAGTACGAAGCCCAAGAAGGAGACTACGACTACTTCACAGGTGTATTCGACGAAGGATTCCAGGAGTTCTAGGTCGCGCTTCCCCAGTCAATTGCCTGTGGCGTATTGATGGGTCTCCGCTGAATTTATCTTACTTCCGCTGTGTTTCGTGTGTGCGAGGTCTGGAAACCTCAATTGTAATAATGAGACCTGTTGGTCAGTACTCTTTATAATTGTAATAATGCGTTGTTAGTTATGAATCATTTCTGTTTAACTATGTGCACTAGCTTTGATCTGGGACTAGTGCTGTAAGACACAGAGGGTCCGGGTTCGGAAATCCGAGGTCCCGACAACATCTTTTGTAATTGTGTATTTGTTAATGGATATTTTATTTCAATTCAATTAATTGATTTGTGAAATGGATGCTTTATGTTTGTGATCAAATGAAGTGCGTTGTCAATTGGATGTTTTATGTCTGTGAAATGAATTGAGATGTGAAATGTATCTGAAATGAAATGAGATGTGTGAATTGTATGTTTTATGTCTGTGATTATCTGCTTGTTTCAGAGGGCATGGCTAGCATTTCCTGAGGCTAGCCAATAAACAGAAATAGATTTAGATTTTGGAGGAAGGAATATCACAGACGGTTTTTCATTAAAAACCGTATGTGATAATCATATATCATAGACGGTGTTTAAGTAAAAACCGTCTGTGATATGTGATAATCACAGACGGTTTTTTATGAAAAACCGTCTGTGATATCTAATCATCACAGACGGTTTTAAAACCGTCTGTGATAACCTTGGATTATCACTGACCCATAAATTCAGACGGTTCGAAAAACCGTCTGTGATGACGTTTTCGAACCGTCTGTAATGTGGTTTTCTGTAGTAGTGTATAGGAAGTAGATGATACAGATCGCAATATAGATCGGAATCAAGTAGTATCACAATGGGATCGCGATCCTACTCGTAGAATCATTAGAATCGGATAGAATCACAGTAAGATCGCAGTGGGATCGTGATCCTACAACAAACTATATTAGCATGTAAAATTAGATATTACCTATTACTAGTTTAAGATGCACTAGTTTAATTTGCTTTATTTCGTTGTTTATATGTTGTTCTGAGGTAAAAAAATATTATCTTTGACATATTGCTTTTTTAGATTATTAGTTTATTAAAAATAATTAAATAAGTTTCAAAAATCAACCTTAATTCAATATAACATGAATAAGCGTACTCAATTTACAAAATTTAATTCAAAAAATCTACTATAGACTTGCATATTTAGAAGTATAATTCAATTTTTATATGAAATATATACGTTTTAAATTTTGATAGAATCGTGATTCTACAATCCGATCTTGTCAATCGAAAAATGATCTTACATGGTATCATGATCCTGATAACCTTGTTTGGGATGCCAATCATCCAAGCACGTATCACATAAGCAAAGTAGCTTACTGCATAACCATTTCCCCTGAGTACATCCTCAGAATTGAAACCAGCAGAAGAATTCTGACCTAGCTCTTTGCATCAAAAACACATCATCACAATCCTTCTAAATTGATTCTTCTAAAACCTGCAAGCGCTGCAGCACATTTCAAAAACAAAATAACTGTCACTACCAGTACTTCACATTTAGCTAGTGCAGGTTCAAGAACCGCATTCATGTAGTTCATAGTGAAGAAACCAAACTATAGGCTGGAAGCAGAAAAAATTGTGCCAGATATTTATCTGGGGATTTCAATTGAAGACTTATTTTCTTTTTAGGGGAAACAAAGAGATGCAAGTGATGGACCATGTGAGATGGTCTATTGTTAGATGGATGTAATCCATAGCTTAAAATGTGTGTGTAAGCCAATGTGTATGCAAGAGAGACCAATGAATACATAGTGTGATACTTTATGCTAGGTACACCTCCTGTTCCATTCTTTACTTCTTTTGAGTGTTCCAAATCCCCCAACAACTGGTATAAGAGCCCCAAGTTCGAGTCGGGGGGTGGCGGAGCAGTGCGTTCATGGTATTTGTCAGAGCCGAGGTTATGACTTCAAATTCAGGCGTCGGGATGGCGCAATCGATGGTTCCTGTATTCTCAGGAGAGAATTGTGATATGTGGAACATCAAGATGAGGATACTGCTACTCTCACAAGAACTATGGGATATTGTGGAGAACAGCTACAAAAGTATGCCGCTGAAGATATTCTTACACCAGAGCAGAAGAAAACTCTAGCACAGAACCAGATGACAGTCGCCAAGGCCTTGTTTCTAGTTCAACAAGGTGTTGTGGAAAGTTTATTTCCTCGAATTATCAGCGCCAAGACTTCAAAGGAAGCTTGGGACAAGTTAAAGGAGGAGTTTCAAAATTCCGCAAAAGTTTTAGTTGTAACGTTACAAACTTTGCAAAGGTAGTTTCAAAATCTGCAGATGATGAAGTCCAAGAAGATAAAAGATTAGTTCTCGAGGGTCATTAAGGTGGTAAATCATATGTGCACCTACGGTGAAGAGATTTCTGATCAAAAGATGGTTGAGAAAATTTTGATCAGTTTACCGAGAAAGTTCGAGTATATTGTTGCTGCAATTGAGGAGTCGAAGGACTTGGCGACTCTTACTGTGCAACAACTAATGAGTTCGTTTGAATCTCATGAACAGAGAAAGCTACAAAGAGAAGGAAGCTCAGTTGAAAGTGCATTCCAATCAAAGTTAAGTTTCAAATCCTACAATTCGAGAAATAGTAGGAATTATCAAAGAAGCGGTGATCTGTGGCAAGATATGCACGAGCAGTCGATCCAAGATAAACGAGAAGAAGGTATGACAAGTTCTAATTTCTGGCGTGATATTTGCAAAAAAAATCTAACCACACTATACATAGGTGCTGGAAGAAGATGACTTACAATCAATGCAAGAGAAAGGTCACATTGCCAGATTTTGTAGATCCTGAGATGACAGTCAGGTAATTTTCTTAGAAAAAAGGAGGATGCAGAAGAGTGTGTTTATTCTTACCAGACTGTGCAAAAAGAACAAAAAGATACCTGGATTGTGGACAGTGGTTGCACAAACCATATGTCTTCCAATCGACCTATATTTCAAGATGTGGACCCGTCACATCAGATGAAGATACGCATGGGCAATGGTTATTTGGCCCAAGCTTAAGGAAAGGACAGTATTCCTATCCAAATGGAAGGTCGTCAGAAGTTTGTTCATGATGTGCTGTTGGTATCTGATTTGAAGCAGAATTTGCTAAGTGTTGGGCAACTGCTAGAACATGGGTACGCAATTTATTTTGAAAATTTTTCTTGCAAAATAATCGACCAAAAAATGGAGAATGCCTTATTGCAAAGGCAGATATGGATAAAAACATGAATTTTTCGTTGAAGATGAATTATTCAACTGTAGAGACCCGAATATGCAAATCCAGACTCTCATGTGTAACCCGTACTAGTCCAGGATAAAGCTAGTGTACACAGTATAAACAAAGATGAGATACCAACCATATCACGGTACTTACTAAAAAAAAGACTGAAATATTATTGATAATTATCAGAGCTGCGACCTTATGGCCAAGCTTACAATTAGAGCCTAAAAGGCTTAAAGAAACTAGTAGTGGAAAACAAGAAATAAGCGTAGTAACCATTCAACATACCCACAGGCAATCGATTGGGGAGCGAAGTCCTAAACCGTGAAATCATCGAAGTAATATCCTTCTGGTACCTCCTACTGATATGGATCTTCTTCCTCAACTGGGCAAATATGAATAAAGCCGTGAGTACATAGAGTACTTAGCAAGTCACTTGTAACAAAGAATGCAATATAATATGCAAGGCTTACAATGGATGGCTGAAAGGGTAATTTTGCAAAAAGCAATAATTTAAAGTAAATATAATAAATAGATTAAAAAGCAAACTCTAAAAATGATAATAAATAAGTAACCAAAGGAATTGAGACAAACCACAAGCGAACTGACCATTCACTCCAATGAATCACCCACGAACCAAAATTCACGAAATGAACCACCAGTGAACTAACCATTCACTTCCCAACTTAACCCATCTAGATTTTTATGAAAACTCCACCCCTCGTGTGAAATCACCGAGCATTGTCCATAACTGAGGACACAGCTATTTAAATAGGTTTACACTCTGCAGAGGTTGCACAACTGTACCCACACGATATGATAATCCTCACATTAAAGAAAATCACAACAAGGCTTTTACAATGATCCATCTCAACATGATCCCACTCACTAAGTTTTCACCGTCGAGTAGACTAACCACCTAGTCGATAATTGCCCCCCCCCCACACACACAAGACAACATCAATAGCGAAACCAAAGTTGAGACTTCACTAATTATTATGCCAGGTCTATCCCATACTAGACATGTGGTTTGCATGGTAAGGCTCAGATCAATGGTGCACAAAGTTAAGTCCTTAGATATACTCAAGCGAAGCATCCACATCCCATTGTGCAATTGCACCCCTTTACTGCACAATCATTCGCCCAAGTGAAAACCAATTTTGTATAATCAACCCCAATAATACTACCTATGTCATGACAATCAGATTTTATAGTTGTGGCTAACCACCACATTTTAGTATATCATTAAGTCAAAATTAATTAATTGACCACATGTGATGATAAAACCCAACGCGATTATAAGCATGGCTAAGCATAATAATCGTACACCCCATGTGACAACTAACATTGCATCACTAAACAATTTTCCATCCTATAGTGACAATGGAACCATGGCATTCAATTTATCGAGAACGGAGTTATTCAATTTGGACAATAGCACCAATATAAGGGTTTTATAATAGAGTAGTGATGCATGATAATTTAAAACAAAATAATACATAATAAATTTGAAAACTAGGTTCAACATGATTAAAGAACACGACTTGCCTTGGCCTTGCTCAGTTAATGCTCTTGATATTCAAATCTTGCTTCAGCTCCTTCGAAAGCGTGATCTAACAAGAGAGAAAACAAAACAAAGTATAAAACAAATTCAAATAAAATTGAAATGAACTCCAAAAACTTGAAAACCAGAACCAAAAAATAGATCTCAATTTTAGATGAATTTAGGAAAAAGAATTGGGTCAATCAGAGCTAGGACAAAGGAGAACGGGCTCTTGAAAAATCTAACATGAAGAAAAAGGCTGAAAATCGAAAAAGCTATTGTACTGTGAACCAGGTGCACGGAGAAGGCTAGTCTATAGTGGACCCGGCTCATGGAACAGTGCAAGACCAACTGGTCTTGGATATCATGTCAGCTGACTGGGCAACAAAGCTGACAAGTCTAGTGAGGTGGCAGGACATGTGTGCACTAGGGCTGATGTGGCACGCTGACATGGCATGACACGTGACTGACGTTGTGGCATGCTGACGTGGCACATGGGTAGGCTCGGCTGCTGATATGGCACCCACGTGGCAAGACACATGGTAGACACGTCGTATCTGGGCTAAGGCGGCATGCCGAGGTGGCGACGCTAACGAGGCTCGGTCCATGGTCTACGGAACAGTGTAGGCTGACATGTGGGCCTTGATGTCAATCTCTCAGCTCACGGTGGACGGGGTGCACGGGAAAGCGAACAGTCACGGGCGCGAGTGTGGGCTGAGCTGGCGGGTGCACGAAGCGAGGCGTTGCCTCGGCTGCGCGACGGCGCACGAACAGAGGGCAACGGGCGAGGCGGCGGAGAACGGCGAAGATGGCCGGTGGAGACTGACGGTGACAGCTACCAGAACAAGTAATGAAGACGACGACTCTGGTGAACTCGGCGAGAGAGGCGGCGGCTTTTATAGCACGGACGTCGAGGCCGACTCGGAGGTGGTGATGCAGAGCAAACACGAAGGCGGAGTCAGACACGGTGCGGTTGGTGGCAGCGGCGTCATGCCGAACATGGAGAGGAGAGTCTCGGTCGGAGACGTAGGCTCTAATAGGTGGGCCCCACCTGTCAGTGGCACGGAGGCGACGAGCGACCAGGATGAGCACTGGCGAAGCAGATGCTCTGGATAGGCAACGCGTGGCAGCTTGAAGGATCAGACGGTTGAGGTTAGACCGTATAGATGAACAGTGTCCACCGCACCGATGCCTAACATGTGTCCCAAAGGTTGGATCCAACAGCTAAAACACAGAGGGGCTTGGATGGCTGACGCGTGGCCAGGGCGGGCAGGTGGGCTGGGCCAAGCGGCCGGGCTAGAGAGAGAATGGGCTTCAGCCCAACACTGTTTAAGGGTTTTTTAGGGCTTTACTATTTTCAGAAATTCAAATAAATTCATATGAGCTCTAGAAAATAGCAATAAATACGAAAAATCAAAGAAAATTCCAAAAAAATCCTTGAGACACAAGGAACCCAAATAAAATATTTTCAGTAAATGTTAATATCTAATTTAATCATATTAAATCCTTTTAATTAATACAAATTCAATTGAAGCTTTTATTAATTCCAGAAAATTCCAACTGGTGAATTTTAATTTAAAAACTTCAAAAAGGCTCTGAAAATCAGGATGTTACAACAACTCAATTGGCTTTAGGAAGCGAGGTTGTTGATAACTTCAGTATACCGAAGATAATTATGTTGACAGGCCAACCACATGTTGCAATCACAGTAGTTGAGTTGCAGGAGCGAGGTAAAGCTTCAAAAGAGAAGGGATCAATTCAGGTTCAACACAAATTCTAGTTTAGGATCGAGTTCTCGTCTTAGTGCTAGCGAGCGATTAACTATGCCAAAGTCAGTCGTATAACATGTTAGGAGCATGGCGGAGATTTGAAAGCCACATAATTTGCTGACAGTTGAAGAAATTATAAAGTGAAAGGATTCGGTAAAATTCAGTAAGGAAGATATCTGGCACAACTATTGTGCCTTGTAGAAAGCTGACATTGCGTGAGAGCTGGACATTAGCTAATGTTTACTTGGAAGGCAGTTGTACTAAGTTTGTTTCTTCTAGCTGTATTACTAATGAGTTGTTAGGCAGTTTATAGCCAATAAATAAGCATATCTATTGTTAGATGGATGTAAGCCATAGCTTCAAATGTGTAAGCCAATGTGTATGCAAGAGAGACCAATGAATACCTAGTCTGATACTTTAAGCTAGTTACTCCTCCTGTTCCATTCTTTACTTCTTTTGAGAGTTCCAAATCCATAACAACTGGTACCAGAGCGCAAGGTTTGAGTCGGGCGTAGCGGAGCAGTGCGTTCGTGGAATTTGTCTGAGCCAAGGTTATGGTTTCGAATTCGGGTGTCGGGATGGCACAATCGATGGTTCCTATATTCTCATATGAGAATTACGTTATGAGGAACATCAAGATGAGGACGCCACTACTCTCACAAGGAATATGGGATATTGTGGAGAACGGCTACAGAAGGTATGTCGTAGAAGATATTCTTACACCGGAGCAGAAGAAAACTTTGGCAAAGAACCAGATGTCAGACGCCAAGGCCTTGTTTCTGATTCAACAAGGTGTTGTGGAAAGTTTATTCCCGCAGATTATCAACGCCAAGACCTCAAAGGAAGCTTGGGATAAGTTAAAGGAGAAGTTTCAAGGTTTTGCAAATGTTTTAGTTGTAAAGTTACAAATTTTGCGAAGGCAGTTTCAAAATATGTAGATGGCATATGAGAAGATAAAAGATTACTTCTCGAGGGTCATTGAGGTGGTAAATTAGATGTGCCCCTACGACGAAGAGTTTTCTGATCAAAAGATGGTTGAGAAAATTTTGATCAATTTACCAAAAAAAGTTTGAGTATATTATTGCTGCAATTGAGGAGTTGAAGGACTTGGCGACTCTTACTATGCAACAACTAAAGAGTTCGTCAGAATCTCATGAAGAAAGAAAGCTACGAAGGGAAGGAAGCTCAGGTGAAAGCACATTCCAATCAAAGTTAAGTTTCAAATCCTACAATTCGAGAAATAGTAGGAATTATCAAAGAAGCGGTGATCTACGGCAAGGTATGCATGAGCAATCGACCCAAGATAAACGAGAAGAAGGTATGGCTAGTTCTAATTTCTGGTGTGATGTTTGCAAAAAAAATCCAACCACACTACAGATAGGTGCTGGAAGAAGATGACTTGCAACTAATGCAAGATGAAAGGTCGCATTGCCAGATTTCGTAGATCCCATGATGACAGTCGGGTAAATTTCTCAAAAAAGATGGAGGATGCAAAAGAGTGTGTTTATTCTTGCCAGATTGTGCAAGAAGAACAAGAACATACTAGGATTGTGGACAGTGGTTGCACAAACCATTTGTCTTCCAATCGAAGTATATTTCGAGATGTGGACTCATCGCATCAGACGAAGATACGCATGCTCAATGGTTATTTGGCCCAAGCTGAAGGAATGGACAGTATTCCAGTCCAAATGGAAGGTCGTCAAAAGTTTGTTTGTGATGTGCTGTTGGTACCTGATTTAAAGAAGAATTTGTTGTATGTCGGGCAACTGCTAGCACATGGATACGCAATTCATTTCGAAGATTTTTCTTACAAAATAATCAACCAAAAAATGAAGAACACCTTATTGCAAAAGCAGATGTGGAAAAAACATGAATTTTCCATTGAACATGAGTTATCCAACTCAATTGGATTTACGAAGCTGAGATATTTTTTTGAAGCTGAGATATTTTGACTAAAGGCTAGTGGAAACATATTATTGAGTTGGATGTCGGCATTAATAATTGAAGCTTTTAGCGAACACAAGAGCTGGATATGAAGTGACCGGTAAATAAAGCCAAGATCATTTTGAATACTTGATAACTTCAAAGAGTCAAATCGGCATGATAGCTGGCCACGAGTGCTCAAGCTTGCCATGTACTAATAGCTTGCCTTATCAAGTTGATTGCTTAAGTCGACTGTCATGGGTCTGGAGATATCTAGCATAAGTGTTGTGCCATGTACTTGGAAGGTGGTTGTATTAAGTCGATTTCTTCTAGCTATGTTACTACTGAGTTGTTAGGTGGTTTATAGCCTATAAATAGGCATGTCTATTGTTAGATGGCTGTAAGCCATAGATTCAAATGTATGTGTAAGCTAATGTTTATGCAGGAGAGACCAATGAATACATAGTCCGATACTTTAAGCTAGTTACTCCTCTTGCTCCATTCTTTACTTCTCTTGAGTGTTCCAAATCCCCAACAACTGGTATCAGAGCCCCAAGTTCGCGTCGGGCATAGTGGAGCAGTGCGTTCATGGTATTTGTCGGAGCCAAGGTTATGGCTTCAAATTCGGGCGTCGGGATGGCGCAATCAATGGTTCTTGTATTCTCAGGAGAGAATTATGATATGTGGAACATCACGATGAGGACGCTGCTACTCTCACAAGGATTATGGGATATTGTGGAGAACGGCTACAAAGGTATGCCGCTGAAGATATTCTTACACTGGAGCAGAAGAAAACTTTGGTGGAGAACCAGATGTAGACGCAAAGGCGTTGTTTCTGGTTCAACAAGGTGTTGCGGAAAGTTTATTTCCTCGGTTTATCAGCGCCAAGACCTCAAAGGAAGCTTGAGACAAGTTAAAGGAGGGGTTTCAAGGTTCCGCAAAAGTTTTAGTTGTAAAATTACAAACTTTGCGAAGGCAGTTTCGAAATCTGCAGATGAAGGAGTCTGAGAAGATAAAAGATTGTTTCTTGAGGGTCATCGAGGTGGTAAATCAGATGCGCACCTACGGCAAAGAGATTTGTGATCAAAATATGGTTGAGAAAATTTTTATCAGTTTACCAGAAAAGTTTGAGTATATTATTGCTACAACTGAGGAGTCGAAGGACTTGGTGCCTCTTACTGTGAAACAACTAATGAGTTCATTAGAACTCATGAAGAGAGAAAGCTACAAAGGGAAGGACGCTTAGTTCAAAGCGCATTCCAATGAAAGTTAAGTTTCAAATCCTACAATTCAAGAAATAGTAGGAGTTATTCAACTGTAGAGACCCGAATATGCAAATCCGGACTCTCATGTGTAACCCGCACTAGTCCAGGATAACGCTAGTGTACATAGTATAAACAAAGATGAGATACCAACCATATCACGACTTACTACGAAAAGACTGAAATATTATTGATAATTATCAGAGCTGCGACCTTATGGCCAAGCTTACAATTATAGCCTAAAAGGCTTAAAGAAACTAGTAGTGGAAAACAAGAAATAAGCGTAGTAACCATTCAACATACCCATAGGCAATCGACTGGGGAACGAAGTCCTAAACCGTGAAATCATCGAAGTAATATCCTTCTGGTACCTCCGACTGATCTGGATCTTCTTCCTGAACTAAGCAAATATGAATAAAGCCGTGAGTACATAGAGTACTCAGCAAGTCACTTGTAACAAAGAATGCAATATAATATGCAAGGCTTACAATGGATGGCTGAAAGGGTAATTTTGCAGAAAACAATAATTTAAAGTAAATACAATAAATAGATTAAAAAGCAAACTCTAAAAATGATAATAAATAAGTAACCAAAGGAATTAGACAAACCACAAGCGAACTAACCATTCACTCCAATGAATCACCCATGAATCAAAATTCACGAAATGAACTACCAGTCAACTAACCATTCACTTCCCAACTTAACCCATCCAGATTTTTATGAAAACTCTACCCCTCGTGTGAAGTCACCGAGCATTGTCCATAACTGAGGACACGGCTATTTAAATAGGTTTACACTCTGCAGAGGTTGCACAACTGTACCCACACGATATGATAATCCTCACATTAAATAAAATCACAACAAGGCTTTTACAATGCTCCATCTCAACATGATCCCACTCACTAAGGTTTCGCCATCGAGTAGGCTAACCACCTAGTCGATAATTGCCCCCGACACACACACACAAGACAACATCAGTAGCGAAACCAAAGTTGAGACTTCATCAATTGTTATGCCAGGTCTATCCCATACTAGACATGTGATTTGCATGGTAAGGCTCAGATCAATGGCGCACAACGTTAAGTCCTTAGATTTACTCAAGCGAAGCATCCACATCCCATTGTGCAAATTGCACCCCTTTACTACACAATCATTCGTCCAAGTGAAAACCAATTTTGTATAACCAACACCAACAACACTACCTATGTCATGACAATCAAATTTTATAGCTGCGGCTGACAACCACATTTTAGTATATCATTAAGTCAAAATTAATTAATTGACCACATGTGATGATAAACCCAACGCGATTATAAGCATGGCTAAGCATAATAATCGTACACCCCATGTGACAACTAATATTGCATCACTAAAAAATTTCCCATCCTATACTGACAATGGAACCATGGCATTCAATTTATCAAGAAGGGAGTTATTCAATTTGGACAATAGCACCAAAATAAGGGTTTTATAATAAAGTAGCGATACATGATAATTTAAAACAAAATAATACATAATAAATTTGAAAACTAGGTTCAACATGATTAAAGAACACGACTTGCCTTGGCCTTGCTCAGTTAATGCTCTTGATATTCAAATCTTGCTTCAGCTCCTTCGAAAGCGTGATCTAACAAGAGAGAAAACAAAACAAAGTATAAAACAAATTCAAATAAAATTGAAATGAACTCCAAAAACTTGAAAACCAGAACCAAAAAATAGATCTCAATTTTAGATGAATTTAGGAAAAAGAATCAGGTCAATCAGAGCTAGGACAAAGGAGAACGGGCTCTTGAAAAATCTAACATGGAGCAAAAGGCTGAAAATTGAAAAAGCTATTGTGCTGTGAACCCCGTACACGGAGAAGGCTAGTCTATAGTGGACCCGGCTCATGGAACAGTGCAAGACTGACTGGTCTTGGATATCGTGGCAGCTAACTAGGCAACCAAGCTGACAAGTCTAGTGAGGTGGCAGGACATGTGTGCACTAGGGCTGATGTGGTGCGCTGACATGGCATGACACATGACTGACGTTGTGGCATGCTAACGTGGCACATGGGTAGGCTCGGTTGCTGACATGGCACCCACGTGGCAAGACACATGGCAGACACGTCGTATCTGGGCTGAGGCGGCATGCTGAGGTGGCGGTACTGACGAGGCTCGGTCCACGGTCTACGGAATAGTCTAGGCTGACATGTGGGCCTTGATGTCAGTCTCTCGGCTCACAGTGGACGGGGTGCACGGGAAGGCGAACAGTCACGAGAGCGAGTGCGTGCTGAGCTGGCGGGCGCACGGAGCGAGGCGTTGCCTCGGCTGCGCGACGGCGCACGAACATAGGGCAGCGGGTGAGGTGGCAGATGGTTGGTGGCGGGGCAAGGCGGCAGGGTGAGGATGGACGACGGCGATGGGACCGGACGGCGACTCAACGATGGCGAACGGTGGCGGAGAACGGCAAAGATAGCGGGTGGAGACCGACGGTGACAGCTACCGGAACAAGTAACGAAGATGATGACTCTGGTGAACTCAGCGAGAGAGGCGGCGGCTCGGGATATGCGAGAAACGAGGGGTCGGTTGGCTTTTATAGCACGGACGTCGAGGCCGACTCGGAGGTGGTGACGCAGAGCAAACACGGAGGTGGAGTCAGACATAGTGCGGTTGGTGGCAGCGGCGTCATGCCGAACACAGAGAGGATAGTCCCGGTCGGAGACGTAGGCTCTAATAGGTGGGCCCCACCTGTCAGTGGCACAGAGGCGGCGAGCGGCCAGGATGAGCACAAGCGAAGCGGATGCTCTGGATAGGCAACGCGTGGCAGCTTGAAGGATCAGACGGTTGAGGTTAGACCGCATAGATGAACAGTGTCCACCGCACCGATGCCTAACACGTGTCCCAAAGGTTGGATCCAACAGCTAAAACACAGAGGGGCTTGGATGGCTGACGCGTGGCCTGGGCGGGCAGGTGGGCTGGGCCAAGCGGCTGGGCTAGAGAGAGAATAGGCTTCAGCCCAACACTGTTTAAGGGTTTTTTAGGGCTTTTCTATTTTCAGAAATTCAAATAAATTCATATGAGCTCTAGAAAATAGCAAATAAATATGGAAAAATCGAAGAAAATTCCAAAACATTTCTTGAGACACAAGGAACCCAAATAAAATATTTTCAACAAATGTTAATATCTAATTTAATCATATTAAATCCTTTTAATTAATACAAATTCAATTGAAGCTTTTATTAATTCCAGAAAAATCCAAATGGTGAATTTTAATTTAAAAACTTCAAAAAGGCTCTGAAAATCAGGATGTTACAACAACTCAATTGGCTTTAGGAAGCGAGGTTGTTGATAACTTCAGTATACCGAAGATAATTATGTCGACAGGCCAACCACATGTTGCAATCACAGTAGTTGAGTTGCAGGAGCGAGGTAAAGCTTCAAAAGAGAAGGGATCAATTCAGGTTCGAACACAAATTCTAGTTTAGGATCGAGTTCTTGTCTTAGTGCTAGCGAGCGATTAACTATGCCAAAGTCAGCCGTATAACATGTTAGGAGCATGGCGGAGATTTAAAAGCCACGTAATTTGCTAACAATTGAAGAAATTATAAAGTGAAAGGATTCGGTAAAATTCAGTAAGGAAGATATCTGGCACAACTATTGTGCCTTGTAGAAAGCTGACATTGCGTGAGAGCTGGACATTAGCTAATGTTTAGTTGGAAGGCAGTTGTACTAAGTGGGTTTCTTCTAGCTGTGTTACTAATGAGTTGTTAGGCAGTTTATAGCCTATAAATAAGCATGTCTATTGTTAGATGGATGTAAGCCATAGCTTCAAATGTGTAAGCCAATGTGTATGCAAGAGAGACCAATGAAAACCTAGTCTGATACTTTAAGCCAATGTGTTCCAATTCCATAACAACTGGTACCAGAGCGCAAGGTTTGAGTCGGGCGTAGCGGAGCAGTGCGTTCATGGAATTTGTCTGAGCCAAGGTTATGGTTTTGAATTCGGGTGTCGGGATGGCACAATCGATGGTTCCCGTATTCTCATACAAGAATTACGTTATGTGGAACATCAAGATGAGGACGCCGCTACTCTCACAAGGAATATGGGATATTGTGGAGAATGGCTACAGAAGGTATGTCGTAGAAGATATTCTTACACCGGAGCAGAAGAAAACTTTGGCAAAGAACCAGATGTCAAACGCCAAGGCCTTGTTTCTGATTCAACAAGGTGTTGTGGAAAGTTTATTTTCGCAGATTATCAGCGCTAAGACCTCAAAGGAAGCTTGGGACAAGTTAAAGGAGAAGTTTCAAGGTTTTGCAAATGTTTTAGTTGTAAAGTTACAAATTTTGCGAAGGCAGTTTCAAAATCTGCAGATAGAGTACGAGAAGATAAAAGATTACTTTTCGAGGGTCATTGAGGTGGTAAATTAGATGTGCTCCTACGACGAAGAGATTTCTGATCAAAAGATGGTTGAGAAAATTTTGATCAATTTACTAAAAAAGTTTGAGTATATTATTGCTGCAATTGAGGAGTTGAATGACTTGTCAACTCTTACTATGCAACAACTAATGAGTTCGTCAGAATCTCATGAAGAGAGAAAGCTACAAAGGGAAGGAAGCTCAGGTGAAAGCACATTCCAATCAAAGTTAAGTTTCAAATCCTACAATTTGAGAAATAGTAGGAATTATCAAAGAAGCGGTGATCTACGGCAAGATATGCACGAGCAATCGACCCAAGATAAATGAGAAGAAGGTATGGCTAGTTCTAATTTCTGGTGTGATGTTTGCAGAAAAAAAAATCCAACCACACTACAGATAGGTGCTGGAAGAAAATGACTTGCAACTACTGCTAGATGAAAGGTCGCATTGCCAGATTTTGTAGATCCCAAGATGACAGTCGGGTAAATTTCTCATAAAAGACGGAGGATGCAAAAGAGTGTGTTTATTCTTGCCAGATTGTGCAAGAAGAACAAGAACATACTAGGATTGTGGACAGTGGTTGCACAAACCATTTGTCTTCCAATCGAAGTATATTTCGAGATGTGGACTCATCGCATCAGACGAAGATACGCATGCTCAATGGTTATTTGGCCCAAGCTGAAGGAATGGACAGTATTCCAGTCCAAATGGAAGGTCGTCAAAAGTTTGTTTGTGATGTGCTGTTGGTACCTGATTTAAAGAAGAATTTGTTGTATGTCGGGCAACTGCTAGCACATGGATACGCAATTCATTTCGAAGATTTTTCTTACAAAATAATCAACCAAAAAATGAAGAACACCTTATTGCAAAAGCAGATGTGGAAAAAACATGAATTTTCCATTGAACATGAGTTATCCAACTCAATTGGATTTACGAAGCTGAGATATTTTTTTGAAGCTGAGATATTTTTTATTTCCTAATTTCTATTGTGTAGGATTTGTCTTTTTATTTCTCCATGTGTAGATCAAATTTAGATTAGAATTTTTGTTGTATGATAGGTTGTTTGTCCGTCAATGCTACCAATATTTCTTTAAATTTTTTGACCTTTTGCATTATATTTGAAATAGGAGAGTATGGAAGCACTATCAGGGAGGGAAGCACCGGATATTCTCTTGAGGAAGCTTACAAAGGTTATAAGATGTTCATATTTTAAAAATATTAGTGAGGTGTCCGTACGTTGAAACGGAGTACCAAATGTGGATGGTACATATTAACAAATATGACCCAAAACTACTTTATGAATATTTTGTTTATCTTACCCACATGCATGTCTACATTTAGTAACATATGGTGTTTCCTGTGCAACATTAATACAAATAAAATACATAAGACATCTAGGATACAAGAACATCTTTTTAAACGATATTCTTGGTAAATGTGCCAACAAAATTGAAGCTCAGATCCATTATATTCCCAACGTGGCAAATATTCCGGGATTGCTCCTAGCAGTTGCTCGTGAAAGGGCAATATATAGTTATCCATAGGAGAAAATTAAATTAGGGAGGAAGACGCCTACATTTGGTATTGTTTGCTCTTGAGCCTTATTGATGGTCATTGCAAACTCAATCTGATAGGAAACTACTTCCTCTTGAACCTAAACAAGAACATTTCGTCATCAGACGGGCACAACAGTATCCGAGGCACAAAAACCCTCTTCCAGCATGTTGTCCTAACATAATTTCGGCGTCTATGGTATTCGTTTGGAAGGCAACATCAAATAAAGCTAGCAAGTCTTCAACCAAAGAAAGAATGAACTTATGACCAATCCTAAATTACAGAAACAATCATAAATTTAGTTTCACTTACATCACGCAATCTATTGTGGGGAAGCATGCACAGGACAGCTTTGCAAATCACTTTCAGTTGGGTCTTTTTCATCTGGTCCTTGAGCCTTCTTTCCTTCAAATGGCTGATATACCTATTGGAAAAATGCACATAACAAAAGAAAATTAAGAATAATACTGAATAAGGTACTCAACTATATTTTCTAGAAATTTACTAACCCTATGTCAGTAGTAGATTTTATCAGTCATTTTTTGTAACATCCTGATTTTTAGAGCCTTTTTGAAGCTTTTAAAATAAAATTCACCATTTGGATTTTTTGGAATTAATTAAAGCTTAAATTAAATTTTTATTAATTAAAAGAATTTAATATGATTAAACTAAACATTAACTTTGGTCAAAAGTATTTTATTTGGATTCCTTGAGTCTCAAGAAATTTTCTGGAACTTTCTTGGATTTTTCTGGGTTTATTTACTATTTTCTAGAGCTCAAAAGATTTATTTAAAATTTTGGAAAAGAAAATCCCTAAAAATCTCCAAATGCCGTTGGGCCGAAGCCCACTTCCTCTGGCCCGCTCCGCCGCTGGCCCGGCCTGCCACGCTTACCACGCGTCGGCCATCCGCTACTCCCGTGGCCCGCATTCGAGCCGCCCGCTCCACCTTCTTTCTCAGCCGCCCAATTCCTCCACCATGACACGTGTTAGCGATCCAACAGTGCTAGCACTATTCTTCCTGTTCCTTCGGGAGTCGCTGTCGTCTCCGATGCGGACTCACCTCGGCGTTCATGTCTGTCCCGTGCGTGCCACCTCCCGTGCCCGCCTAGTAAGAACCGTACACTAGCAGGGCCATCAGCAATAGGCTTCGGAATAAATTGGACAAGGATGCGCCTCTTCCATCGGCAAGGATGTTGGACGGCAGGCAGAGCGGTCTTGACTCTTGAGCTTTCACATGTGGATCGCGCCGATCGGCTCGGCTTCTGGCCAGGCGACTTAGGGACGGCTCCTGCTTAGATGGGCTCGATCGATCTGGTCCAGCTCATTCACATGAGCCAGCTGCTCAATCGGCGATAATCTATAATTACCAAAAAATCCAACTGACTCATTCTGTTGTGTTTACGTTGTTCGATCTCTTCTTCACTTGTTTATTTATACCCTTGTCTATAAGACTGTGCAGGGATGTATATATAAGCAAATCTCGCCACTTACGTGCCTGTTGAAGATAACGTACTAGTAGCCGTTCTTAGGGTCTACAGGTGACGTCGTGTCCGGTGCTTCCCACCCGCATGATGCCTCCGTGCTTCCCTCTTCAAAAATACGGTCTAAATGGTCATAAAATCCGTCAAATTTCTGGTTCGATAGACCATGATACAAGCAAACACTTCGTTTTGAAATATATGGCGTTTTAGAAAACGTGCAATCAAATATTTTTAACTTTAGCTACTTATATTAAAAACTGTCTAGATTCGTCAAATGAAAATGTATCATTAGATTAGTTACACAAAATATTTCTGTAATATAATAATTTATTTTTAATATACATATTCGTATTAAAAAAAGTGGTCAAAGTCGCATATCGAAGACCGTATCGATATCCAGAACATCATACATTCTTGAACAAAGGGAGTATCATAAAACATCAATTAAAAATATGAGTTACATTAGAATAAACAAAAAATATAAATTTGTAGCTTTACGGTTTCCATTTTTCCCATTTTTTATTTCCTAATTTCCATTGTGTAGGATTTGCCTTTTTTTATTTCTCCATGTGTAGATCAAATTTAGATTAGATTTTTTTTGTTGTACGATAGGTTGTTTTTCCGTCAATGCTACCAGTATTTTTTTAAATTTTGTGACTTTTTGCATCATATTTTAAATAGCGGAGTATGGAAGCACTATCAGGATGGGAAGCACCGGATATTCTCTCGAGGAAGCTTACAAAGGTTATAAGATGTTCACATTTTAAAAATACTAGTAATGTATTTGTACGTTGCAACGGAGTATCAAATGAGGGTGGTACATGTTAACAAATATGACCCAAAACTGCTTTATAAACATTTTTTTTATCTTACCCACATGCATGTCCACATTTAGTAGTGTATAGTGTTTCCTGTGTAACATTAGTACAAATAAAATACATAAGTCATCTAGGATGTAAGAATATCTTTGTAAACGATATTCTTGATAAATGTGCCAGTAGAATTGAAGCCATGTCAGACCCCAGATTATACGATCTGGAATCCTCTGTGATTCCACCGCACTATTCCCTGGATCAGTAGATAGTGCTCACAGATTACAGTTCTGAATATCAAAAATACATATCAAGCGGAAGCGTAAATATAATAGTAGACTTACTCATGGGCCGATTAGGCCGAAATCAATAAATTGCAGCAGCAGAATGAAGCACCCAAGTGGGACCTTCAGGACATGCCCACAGGCAGCCAACTGGAGGTTCGCGACCTAGCCCTTGACATCTTCATCTTCTCCGCCAGCTTGTCCAATCTTGTTGCTAAGGCGAGGTGATTTGATTCCTGATTCTGAATTTTGTCGCAAAAGCGAGTGTGAGCACTCCAACCCCGTGCTCCACGAGCCAATATACAGAATGCAAATAAATAGTATGCATGGCTTATCAAAGGTGAGGCTCGGGTTATTTTATTTGCCATAAAACGCGTTTAGTAGCATTTCTATTATTATATCATATTGTTGTTTTTGTGACCTAAAGACTCCTCACCGCAAATGACATCATTGACTTAATCCACCAAAGACTCACGCTCTTTATTAACTGCTGTCTAAGACTCCCAACAGCGATTGCCATAATTGATTTAATCCACCGAAATTACACTTCCTTTATTGAGTGCTCTCTAAACTCCAAACAACATGTGTCATCCTCTATTCAATCCACCGATCATATTCTTTCTGTATTGGTTGCTATTTAAGACTCCAAACAGCAAGTGACATTATCCAATTACTCCACCGATTATACACCTTCTATATTTATTGCTGTCTAAAACTACAAACAGCGTGTGACATTATTTAGATAATCCACCGATCAATTGTTGCTTAAAACTCCAAACAGCTAGTGACATCATCTATCTAATATCATTTGATTAATCCACCGAACACACACTTTCTATATTGAGTGCTATCTAAAACTCCAAACAGCGAATACCATCAATTATACAATCCACCAATATCTTTTGTATTCCAAAATTCTTATCAACCCATTCCTTTTGCTATTGATCCACAACCACAAATTGCTCATACAATAATCAACCTTATTTTCCCATTATCTATTTCTAACTAACCCACTAGTATACCTCCACCAAGAATATCATTGATCAAGCCTACGATTCAATATTATATATCCACCAAGAATAGCATTGATCAACTCTACGATTCACCATTATATATCCACCAAGAATATCACTAATCAAGAATTATAATCCAATACTTGTATTATTCCTCCAAATTCCCGAAGATTCAATTAGATCATTTATCTAGCCTATCTATTCAACTGGACTCCACCAATTTATTTCTCCCAGAACCCACACTATCATTTCCTATTTATGATCGACATGAATCCACCAATACCTTTATGTGTACACTACAAACATCTATTTCCTTTACTCACGACCCTGCTTATTCTTTCCATATTTTATTTTGTAGGAATAGAAATGCCACTATTTGAAATACAATACATAAAATTTCCTGAGACCTAGCAGCTTTGGAACAAAACATAATGTTCAAGGAATATTAACATGATTTTCCATACATATGGCATCACACCATTTGACATCTTTCAGCGTTATAGCCGCTTAACTTACCACTGGGACGACACCCAGGACAACTCAAATCAGGGCTTTCCGCTGCCCTCCACTTTTTCCATTTCCACCCACAAAGTTTTTGAAATAGAACTATATCTGGTTAAGTTCCTATGTCCGCCCTTGACCGTGGGCACGGCTATTCGAATAGTTTTGACTCTGCATAGTTTGCACACTTTACCCACAAGAGACAATCTGCTCGTTGCCCCACATGATTCCTTAGCCACGTGGTTGAGTAGACCATCACAGTGACTTTTCAAAGTATCTAGCCCCTTTTGTCATCTCATCTTATGGGAACCTGCCCACTTGCGGTGGGTCCCATCTATGCACGGGATGTAACCACGTCTACTAGCGAAGACACAGGCTCCACTTCCAGCAACGCTAGTACGGCTAGTTACCTCACCCTCCAACTCGGTGTCCCTTTAGGCCTCCCATTGCCCTTTGCGTATCCACTTCCATCCACTACCAGTGAGATGAGTCCGGGGGTTTCGATAAATTTACTTAGCCAAGTTGTACTTTACAGACTTGTGGTTGCACTTGTTTAACACAGGAGGTCATGACAAGATTCAGTCCTTAGGGTTATCTGGGCGGTTCTACCACAAACTACACTCTCGTGCACCCTTGCACCATACCCCCGAACCATCCGCCCAGATAAATAAGCAATTCGAGGTTTTTGGGAATATAAAATAACCATATCCAACATGCACCAGTCATTACCACCATGACTGCCCAACCAATTTTTCTCAGGATTAAAAGTGATGCTTGGGCGCTCTCGCGCCCATGAGTATCTAAACAATACTAAGCATGGCATATATTTAGGGACTTATTTTCGAAATGTTACTATTATAATTTTTGCTAGGGCGACAAAGCTCACACATTCAAATATTCCAAAGGAGGTGTAATATTATTCAAGGTAAACAATAGGCATGTAACTAGAATCTTAAATTAACATGTATTTGCATATAACATAACAGCATGCAATTTGATAATTTAAACCAAAATAATTTACAGAAAATGTAGGTTCAACAAGATCAAAGTATTGACTTGCCTTGCGCGGTTTACCGCGGTCTTGAGCTCACTCAAGGCTTTCTCATTTGTCGATCTTGAGCTTCTGGTCTTTATCTCCACCTTGATCTTGATCTCACTTGATCCATCGATTCTTCGGGACTTCCATTTCTAACTATGCGATAAGCGACTGAATCCAAATAAAAACAAAATAACTCAAGAGATCCAAATAAATCCAAATAAACCCAATTGAACTTGATAAATTTTTATTATGATTAAATAGGCGATTTGAGACGAGGTTAATTGGACGCGGAGTATTGTCGGAGCCGAACTAGCGATGATCGGTAGCAGGGCATTCAATGAAGGAGGGTTTATGACACAGAAATATTAATGAGTTTATCTTGTTTTAGATTTGGGGAGGGCTAGGTTGAGCCGGCCATTGAATACTATGGCTTACTCTATTTTATTTAATAACTTCTTTTTATTATTTTTATATTTATCAAGGAAGTTCCATGAGCTAGGTTAAACCTATGATTCGGTGTACAAGTTTTTAGCTGAGCTTTGTTTTTTTCGAGCGTTAATCTTCAGGGCATATGTTACATATAGAGATGTATATAACTTTTAGCTTACCAAATAAATATTAGAGTCCGGTTTTATAGCATTTTATGGCTCAACATTTTATGTATCATCAGTTATTACTAAGCTTAGTTTAATTTGAATTAGGATCTATTTATACGGGTCGTAGCTTGCTATATTTAATCATGCCTGACATTATTATTTACTAAATCTAACGTTGAGATTTAAATGGTGGCACCTTTATCATTTTGTCTACACCCTTGTTATTATTATTAGTTTTAGCTTTATTTTTAATCTACCTTTATTTATCTAGCAAGGCTTGTCTTACAAGGTTACATTTCAATATTTGCTATTTAGCAAAATCTAACACTAAGTTTTATTTATCAATGGCACGCTAGTGATGACTACTATTCACATAGTTACATTGGGTAGGTGACTTTTAATCTTCTGATGACCTAGGGGTTGCTTTATTATAATTGTCACTTATATATTTTTCTAACATGGCATTTCTACTTAAAGACACTCTTTGATTAAAGGTTGCTATCAATTTATGTATCTTTAGTTGTGGTGTAGTGCAATTTAAACCTTAAAGAAAAGACTATATAACATTTAATTCAAATCCTTATTTTTATAGCTAAACATGATATCTAATATCTTTTCTTACAAGTAGCTAGTCCGGATTTGGTCTTTAAACATTTTTGGATGTTCATAAACTCGGGTTCTAAAGGTACAATTAATATCACATCTTGTTTCATATGTTACTAAATCATTTTCCATTAGCCACTTGATTATCTTGCATATAACTCTATACTCGAATATTCATTTAAATTCTATTGGCGCATACTTCCATTATCTTTGGCCTTCCTAAATTATTTCCCTTAACTTAACTTGAATATATTTTTAATTAGGATCCTAATCTGGACATTTAACAAAACCCTATTTTATTGATACCTTTAATTATTAATTAGATTTTAAAATAAATACTAAAGTCACATTAGTTACTAACATGTATTACTCAATCCATGATTATATATTTATTAGGCTCAATTATATCCTAATGAATTTCTTTGTGCCTTTTATTTATTTATTGCAGATTTTCATGGATGCTTTCCTAGCTGCTCTCGGCTTAGCAATACACAAATAATATCCAAACTAAATGTTGCGGCCGGGGGAATCGAACGCGAGCAGCCTAGTTGAGAGCGCGCACCTCTGGCCAGTACACCTCTCGTGTTACCTGCCCAGGTGGAAGAAGGAAACGTATTTGGGCCAAGGCTGCAGTGTCCAGAACAGGGGAGCTCGGGGCAGCGCGTGGCCATCGGCGTCGCCGGCGAGGGGCCACCGGGGAGACACCGGATATGGCCAAAACGGATGCTCGTGGGTGTGAGCAAGCCCCTAGAAGTGACGGCTCCGGCCATGGGGCACTGTGGCGGGCCGGCGGCGAGCACAGGCAGCGGCGCTATGGAGCTCACGTCGCCGGCGGACTGCAGCGACGGTGAGAGCGGGGCGGCGCTTGGGAGAGCTTCGCGGTGGCTTGGAGATGCTCCTGCTCCGGGTAATCGAGGGGAATCGCGCTGAGAAGGGAGCGGCGCTGGTGGCGGCAGGTTCGGCCGGAGTTGGGGGAGATGGGCCGTGCGACGAGCTCGGTGCACGAAATCTTGATTAACTCGGTGGGGAGGCCGGCGGGGAGTGGTGTCAGGCTTTGAGACGTTCGGGGTGGTGGAGCATCGCCGGAAGGCCGGGATCGGCGTGGAGGGGCAGGCGGGCGTGTTCGGCGGGCTCAGTTTGAGGGAGGAGAAGGGGGCAAGGGGAGAGGAAGGAGGTGGCTCAGGGCTCTTATAGCCGAGCGTGTGTGCGGAGAAGTGGAGCCGGGGCGTGGGCAATAGCACGGCTGCAGATCCGACAGCATGGCGACGAGAGACGTTGAGGTGACTGAGGCAGGGAATGGCGCAACGACGTGCGAGGCACAGGCGGGAAGTAATGGCGAGATGACGCGCGACGGGAAGGAAGTGATGCGGGCAGTTGGCACCAAAGAAGGCGGGGCCGAGGTGACGCAGCTGCGCAAGGGGAAGGACAGAGACGACGCGGCTCACACTCGGCCAGTGAAGGAGGAGGGGAGGAGAAAAGAAATAAGGGAGCGGCGCAGGAGTAGGCCTAGTCGACAGTGGGAAATGGGGGAGAGAAGAGAGAACCCGGGGGCCCAGCGGTAGGAAAACAAAAAGGGAGGAGGGAGGTGAGAGGAAAGAAGGCTGTGCCCACATGGAGGAGGAGAAGAGAGAGAAAAGACAGGCTCTAGCAACGTTTGTAAATTTTAGATTTAAATTTTTAACTTGCATTAGAAATTAGTGATTTTTAGGGTTTTGCCTAGCATTCAAAATATTGAATTTTTATTTGAGTTTTGCATTCAAATCTTCTTTTACTTTGGCCTTTTAATTCAAGCCATAGATTAAATATCTACATACATCAATTAACATTCTTCCACTGTTGATTTTTATTTTACTCTGGGTCTGTGTATAAATTTTTGAAGGTTTGACCTTGAGTTTTGTTTGCTAATTGAATTCTTGGCTCAATCATTTAGACATATGTTCTACTATATTATTCCTTTTGGGTTACATTTTATTAACGTTAATTTGAACCCAAGATTTCTGGTACTTTGATTCTGAGACTTTTATTTTTATTATTATTGTTTTTTTACTCACCTTATAAATTAATTTGACCCTTTACCAGCATAATTTTTATTTATATTTGGGCATTGTTTCCAGTTATTACTTTGTTTAGCACACACTTGGGAAAATCCAAATAGAGTTTCGACAAAAAAGTCAAATGTTAATAAGATGCAAATAAAGTTTTAGATTCTTCAGAATTTTCGAACATTCCAAAATTTGGGATGTTACAAGCCATCATCTATGTTCTCTGTTCCGGTAGCCGTCGCCGGCCATCTTCGCCGTTCTCCATAGCCTTTCGCCGTCAGTGAGTCACCGTCTGCCGTCCCGTCCCATCGCCGTCGTCCGTCCTCACCCCGCTGCCCTGCCCCGCTGCAAACCAGCCGCCGCCTCGCCCGTCGCCCTTGGTTCATGCGTCGTCGCACAGCCGAGGTGACGCCTCGCACCGCACACCCGCTAGCTCAGCTCGCACTCGTGCCCACATGTCAGTTCGCCTCCTCGATGCTCTCAGTCCACCGTAGACCAACTCGCTGACAAACCGGGCTCGTGTGTCAGTATCACTATTCTGTAGACCCGTAAGCTAGCCGAACCGAGTCAGCAGCCACATCAGCCCTAGGCTGATATGTCTACCACATGTCATGCCACGTGGGCGCCACATCAGTAGCAGAGCCTACCCATGTGCCACATCAGCATGCCACATCATCAGCCACGTGTCATACCATGTCAGTGTGCCACATCAACCCTAGTACACACGTGTCCGCCCAGTCAGCCACCGCGTCAGCAAGCCCCGTCGGCAGTGCACTGTTCCATAAGCCGAGTGCACCGTAGACCAGCCATCCCATGCACCGAGTCCACAACACAGTAGCTTTTCTGATTTTCAGCCTTTTCTCCATATTAGATTTTTTGAGAGCCCATTCTCCTTCGTTCTAGCTCCGATTGACCCGATTGATTTTCCTAAATTCATCTAAAATTGAGCTCTGTCTTTTGGTTCCGGTTTTGAAGTTTTTAGAGTTCATTTGAATTTTTATTTGAATTTATTTTGTGCTTCATTTGTTTTCTCTCTCGTTAGATCACGCCTTCGAAGGAGCTGAAGCAAGATTCGAAGATCAATTTGATAGCTACGTCGATTACCCATGGAGGCAAAGATCTTGAAGGTGGTGAGCCTGCTACAGACGATGGGCTTGGGGATGATCTCCACGCCGCTCACCTTCACTGGGGCTAGAGGGGGGCGAGGGGCTGGAGGGGGCGGTGGGAGACGGCCAGTGGGGCTGGAGGGGGCGGTGGGAGATGGCGGGCGGCGGGGCTGGAGTGGGGCGAGGGGCTGGAGGCGGGCGGCAGGGCTGGAGGGGTGGCGGGGATGGAGGCGGGTGGCAGGGCCTACAGAAGACAAAGAATGCGTCGGGGAAGGGGAAGTTGGGAAAATGGCAACTGGAGCGGCAGCCGCACTTATGTTACCCTCTGTCACGCCAAGTCACAGGGCGTGACAAAAGCTTGTAACGCCATAAGTTACGGCGTGACATATACCACGCAAACCTCCACGCTGGCACGGCACGCGGCTGAGAGCTTGTGTGGCAGCTTCGGCCACGCCTCTATGGGTGGCGTGACAAAACATTTTGGCCACGTCATGGAAGGTGGCGTGGCCAAAAGGGTCAGAATTAGAAATAAATTCGTGAGGGATTAATTTTAAAAAAGATTAAATAATAAAAATTTTCGCTCATACGAGGAGGCAGATGTACAAAGTCTCCTTTTATATAAATAAAAATTAAATTATAAGTGAATTGCTTTTTTCTTTAGTTTAAGTCTTTTAGTGAACTAATCGATGTACAACTCAATAAAAAATAACAATAGCCTCTTTGCTACTGTGTGTATGGAAAATGTGGTCATACGTGTGCTGTGACGTGGTTTAGTGTAAGTACTTCAATGCATAATAAAGCTCCCGTCCCTCTGACGCCTCTGTCATGCATCCACCCCCTCTTTCACTCTACTATAAAATATTTCTTAAGGGGAGTCTTACACTATTGGAGGTTACGCTTGCAAATTTTCCTTTTGTGCCATTTGCTTTAGTGCTTGGGATAAACCTCACCTCCAGCTGAATGCAATTTGGAGATGCCGTTTGTGAACGGGGATTGGATATATTCTAATCAAATGTTGGAAACTTTCATTACTCAGCTCTGTTCCAATTAAACCTTACATTACTCCCTCTGTTTTTGCACTACATGTCACTTTTGGCCAAAACTTTTTCCCCAGATACTTGGTACTTTCCTAATCCCGAAGTATTATTTACCAAAATACCAATATTAACAGTATTGTTTTGTCGCTGAGCCCCCGCCTCGTTGTTCGGGCCAACCCCGTGAGTCTCTCAAAACCGTTGGCATCACATTGTGTTCCAGAATTTGCCCACCATATCCCAAATTAATTTGAGTTTCATTCACGTAGTTGCTCAAAATTGAGTTTCTTTTTCTTCGGATTCGTCGAGCTTCTTTGTTGTTGTTCATCGCAATGGGTGAGACTCCATTCGATTCGTTCATACAAGAGCATCCACTATCCCTACCCTATCTTTTAACTTGTTCGCCTTCCTCCCTCAACCACCGGTATCCATCCGCCATCACCGCCGTCCATCTCCATCGGCATATTTGCAGTATATTTCTCCGTAAACCACCACCACCATAACGTTCTCACATTGCGAGCATTCCGTTTTGCCCCTCCATGCCCGGTCTCACCAGTAGATTGCCTAAATCATCGCTTTCCATGCAAGCATGACGTGCGCAAGAGAGAGGTCAGGAGCCACCTCATAGCCTACGTGGACAAACCACCCTGGACGCATTTTCATTGATCTGCAGCAAGGCGGCCGAGCCGGTTTGGGTTAGGCAAGCTCTACTAGTGCAAAGTTTAACTCATAATAAAACACACCTGTGTAAAGTGAAAATATGGTACAAACATAGTGCAAAGTGAAATAGTGATCAATCTATCTGATGCAAAGTGTAATTTACTTAATATTTATGATTATGTTAAAGTACTTTTTACAACTGTTAACTTTTTTCCAGGAGAAAACGCACACATCGCAAATAAACTGAGAGAACACAGGAAAATTTCTGAATTCTCTATTCTCTTACTTGCTTCCCCTTTCTTCTTACTTTTCTTACAAAACTGGCTACAAGCCTCCTCAATATATAGCCTAATAATCACCTACTAGCATATGTATTCAGACTTCAAGTTGGACACAACTCCACGGACTCTACTATGTCTTGAACTCTAAGTCAAGATTATTTCTACAATCTCCCCCTTAATCTTGACTTGGCATACTCTAGTTTTCGTCTCAATGCATTATGAACTACCAGCCACGCCTCCACATGAAGCGTTTTACATGCAAGCTACATGTAAGAACTCAATTCAACCGGTACGGGTCCATCTAGATGCAAAGATTCTAAAACAATGAAGCAGTCAGTCTCAACTATGGCTTGCTAAACTCATACTTGACACAGAATAGTAACACATCTCTTCAACGTTCTGATTTCTTTACACCTTACTTGAGTTTGGACGGCGACACATCTTCTCAACATCCCTGGCTCAACTCATCATTAGAGCATTGTTGATTCATCATCACTGAGTGCTTCAGCAGCAAATGCTTTCTTCATCCTTAGCTTGGGGCATTCTGAAGCAAAGTGTCCATAATCATTACAATTATAATACCTCACTTTTGCCTTATCAAACTTCCAATTCTAATGGCCTTGGCCACCACCCCTGAAAGTGTTTTCGCCTTCACGCTTCATGATCAGATCTACTCGGCATGGGTCAACAAGAGCTGTCCATCGCCGTTGCCTCTATTGTCACGGATGCGTTCCTCATATGCCTTAAGACGACCGATGACCTCCTCCATGGTTATTGTCTTTAGGTCTCTAAATTGCTCTATAACCGAAGCAATTGGGAGAAACTGTGAGGAAACAGCACGAAGGAATTTCTTTACTACGTACTACTCTTCCACTTTCTCGCCAAGGGCCCGAATCTTGTTGATAATGATCGTCAACCAGACGGCGAAGTCATTAATTGACTCCATTTCCTTCATATGCGGCACCTCGAACTCGGTCATGAGAGTTTGCATCTTTGCTTCCTTCACACAATCAGCACCAAGATGCATCGTCTTCAATGCCTCCCACGCGGATTTGGCTATCTTCTTCTCGGCCAGTAGGAAAAGCGTCTCCTCTGAGATGCCCTGATAGATGGCTGCCAATGCCATCTGATCCTTGCGCTCATCAACATTGCCGTTCTCGATTGCATCCCACACTCCTTGAGCCTTCATGTACACCTTCATCTTAATTGCCCTAGCTGCATAATTGCTCATCGTGAGCATAAGATAATGCAGCGAGACAGTGGAACTCTTCTTCGCCATCATACTGGATGATGCCTCATCACCAGTAACACCACTTCTCGGAGAACGCAACATGATCTTGAGAACGGATCAAGAACTTGGGCTACTTTGAAGTGGCTCTTGGACCGAGGAACTTAAAAAATATGCTTCACAACTTTGATCACGTCTGGCTCGACAATGTACTTTGTTGTTGACGTGATTGCCACTTGCTATTTCTCCCCTCGCACTACGTCTCCTTTTTGCCATCGTCTGGGCGAATCAAAGTCAGCCGACTCCGAGTCAAATTATTTGTGGTTTCCATCTTGGTTCAGATTCAGTGGACAAAACAACTGGCACGTTACTATTTTGATCTTGGGGATGGACGCCAAAGAAACAGTAGCCTCTGTGCGCTCTCCTGGCGATGCTAGGACCAAAGGCATGCTGTCTCTGCGTGGCTGCTTCGCTGTTGCATTTTTCCTTGTGTGACGCGATGCAACTGAGCGACTGCACTTGTCTTGTCTTCCTTGCAAACTGAAGGAACAAACGTAATGACCTGTTGGCCTCTCTCTCCCCTACTTTCTTGCATGCCCGAGATGCCACACGATGGCAGCAGGTAGACTCGCCCGCCGGGACGTCGCTTTGGGAGGGCTGCACCAAACTCGCTAGCAGACGCCGCGCCGAGACATGCGAACGTTTCGTCAGAGTTTTTCTTCCGATCAGGTCTCGTATGGCTCTGATACCACTTGTTAACTTTATTCTAGGAGAAAACGCACACATCGCAAATAAACTGAGAGAACACAGGAGAATTTCTGAATTCTCTATTCTCTTACTTGCTCCCCCTTTGTTCTTACTTTTCTTACAAAACTAGCTACAAGCCTCCTCAATATATAGGCTAAATCTCCTACTAGTATACGTATTTGGACTTTAAGTTGGACACAACTTTAAGGGCTTGTTTGGCAGAGCTCCACCAGCTCCAGATTCACCAAAAATAGCTCCACTCCACGAATTTTTACTCAAACGCTCCAGCTCCACGAAATCTAGATCCACCAAAATACTGAATCTAGCTCCAGATTCATGAAATCCATGGAACACCTCAAGGGGTGCTCCACAAAAACTTGTTTCGTATCTACTCGTGGAGTTAGGTGGTAATTACCCACCAATGCCATTACACACCCCTCCCAACCGTTTTTTCTATTCGGCCGTCTTTTCTCTCCTCGCCTCTGCTCCGTCTTTTCTCTCCTCGCCTCTGCTCACCTTCCACCACCGCCTCCCTTCTTCGCCTCATTTCTCCACCGCGCCGCCCTGGTGTGCCCTTGTGTTCTCCTCCTTCTCCATCACTTCTCCATCACCGCCGCCAACTCCTCCGCACCTCCCTACTCCGTCTCGCCGGCACGCCACCCGCCGTTTCTCCCCTTCTCCGCCTTCCTCCACCGCCTCTCTTCATCACCGCACCACCCGTCTCCCTCTACAGCCCCCATCCGCCTCCATATCACCACCGCGCACCCCTTCGGCGGCTCCTTCCTACCTCCTTGCTCTTCCTCCGCACCCAACGCCTCTTCTCCGCCACATCCTCCTTCTCCACCAACGCGCCCCCTCTTCTCTCCATCCGCAGCTCGCCGGCGGTCGCCCTTCTCTCCCCGTCCGCCAGCCGCACCTCACTTCTCCACCGCGCCGCCCAACTCCACCGCCTCTACCTACCTTCCGGCCAACCACCTCCACTCCCTTCCACCATCACCTCCTCCCTCGGCCGCAGCTCCGCCATCACCTTCATCCCTCCGCCGCCCGGTCCAGATCAACCTCGGCGCCGCCGTCCTCATCTCCTCCCCTCCAGATCGGCGCGGCACTGAGACCTCGCCGTCTCCGACCACCATCTTCCGCCGGCGTCTCCACCAAGCATCGGCTCCGACGACCTCGACATTGTTGCCGTCCACACCGCCGACCTCCATCAGCGCCGGCAACCCCTTCTTCCTCTACGGCCGACACCTTCACCGACCCCGCCGCCTGCATCCTCTTCACCAAAACCGACGGCTCTTCCACCGGCAGCCCTGCTCTCCTCTGCTACTTCTACTCCCTTAGGTTGAATCTTTCCCCAAATCTTCAATTCTTTTCTCCAATTTCTGTTAATTATGCACTGTTAGTTACTACTGAGAATTGTGTTTAGTGATTGTGAACTGTCAATGTTGATCTATGATGATGAACTGGTATATGATCAGTGGTGATGTTATTGCGTCCTGTTAATCTGAGTTTTGTTATTGTGATATATGCTGTGATAATTGTGAAATGTGTGTTCTGTTAGTAGTTTAGTAGTGTTTTCATAGTGCCAACTGTGATTTCAAGGGCAAAACAGGCCATTCCCTTGTCTTGCCCAAAATTTGACTGTTAATCTAGTAATTTGACTGTTACAGTGAATGCAAGAATATTCTCTTGTCTTGCCCAAAAACAGAATCAGAAAATGCAAGAATATGACCTCTTCAAATGTTTGTATTCATATGATAAACTCTCTTGTGGTAACCTCTTTTTTTGTGTTTACATATAAATCATGATGCTGTGAGGATGAATACAAATGTAGGTTTGGTTTGGTGTGTTTGAATGCCAAGCGTATTTCTCTGTTAGTATGATATCTAGGGACAAATATATGTACACAAGCCAGATATTCTTCAATTTACTGTTGACTCAAATAGTAGAGCATAATATATATGTCCAGTTGTTGCATGCTGCGACCATTAAACTGTAAACTCTATTTAAAATTTTCAATTCTTTTGTTTTCAGATGAGATCAATTTGGATGATATTCTTCAAAATGATGTTGAACAAGATGGAGTCAGCAATGAAGAAATTGACGGAGGTAGTGCTGATGCAATTGTTGAAGAAGATATGGACATTGCAGATCGTGAGGACCCATCTCAACATCTATAGGTTGATGACCATGAGCCATGGGAATGCTACCCTTGATTGAAAGTTTGAAACTACAAACCTGTTATTCACTTATTTGCCTACCGATTGTTAGCTACAACAATGTATTTAATCTTGTGACTGCACCACGTTCTTACTTGATTTCATCTTACCGACTTATGCGCGATTTTATTGCTTATTGGTCATGGATTGATGGATCTCGGCTCATTGTATTTCGTGATGATTTGGCCACGGCTATTGCTCTTGCTTGGAATTAGCATGTAATGGAAGACTAGTCTACTCTTTAGTTATTTTTATGTATGGACAATCGCAATAGTGTTGACACGTTGTCATGGACATGGGTTAATTAATTATCTATCTTGTGCGTCAATGTTGAATGCTCATGAATATTTGTGTCGAGATATTGCATTTGTGTTCACAAAAAAAATACGCCATTTTTTGTGAATAAATATGAACAAAACATGTGTGTTATATGAAAAAAGATATATATCATACAACCTGAAGGGCAAAACAGGTCATTCCCACCAAAAACTCAGTTTCGTGGATCTGGAGCTGCTGTGGAAGCCAAACAGTTTGTCCAGCTCCATGGTGGGATCCCAGATTCACGGTGGAGCTGCTCCACGGTGGATCTGGTGGATCTAGTGGATCTGGAGTTGGTGGAGCTCTGCCAAACAGGCCCTAACTTAAGTTACATACGAAGATCTCCTACTAGCATGTGTATTTGGACTTCAAGTTAGACATAACTTTAACTTAAGTTACATACGAAGATCTCCTACTAGCATACGTATTTGGACTTCAAGTTAGACACAACTTCAACTTAAGTTACATACGGAGACGGATTCTACTACGTATTGAACTCTGAGTCAAGATTATTTCTAACAACAACAAATTATTGTAACAATTTTGCCGTTTGTGCTAGTTACTATTCCGTAATTCACCGTCTTGAAGATTGCCCAACATGTCCTCGAAAAGAAGAAGATTGTCCAACATGAAACGACTCCCTTTTATCGTTGTGACAGTTATCAGTTATAACATGTTCAGACATTGGAGCCCATTTTGGACTGCCACTGGTCCTTCCTTCCACGCGATGTTTGCGCGCAGTTTCCTCGGAAACTTCTCCTCGCCCGATTTCCTTTCGAAGCTTGCACACACCGATACAATGGCCATGCTATAGTAGACTGGAGCGGCTAGCTTTTGGTTTTTAGGTTGAAATAGAATAGTAATGATAAAAAGAAATAGTTTTTAAAATAAAATTTAGAAAACAGTTTTAAGAAGATGCGGAGGAGACGGTGGAGGCTGACCGGCGGCTTCAAGAAGCTGAGGTGTTCAAAACGGTCTCTAGCTTCTTTAAACCGAGAAACCGAAACCGATTTAAACGCCCCTAAAGTATGTTGGAGACATTTTATTTTTCATATGGATACTCTTTAAAACATCACCAACAATTTTCATGACCCTTCTCCAAGAGTCACGCAAAGTGTGACAAGATGAAAAGTTGGTCCAAAACCTGATGACCCTTCCGAAAGACTCCGGGCCTGTTTGGTTCATGACCAGAAGTTGCTAGCCACAAGTTAGGTGTGCCACAGTTTTTAGGTAGTTGTTTGGTTCACTGACGCAACTGTGGCATGCCACACTTTCTTAGCACTCGGCCCCACACGTCATAGACTCAGTTTCTTGCCAAACTTTGCCACAAGTGTGGCTTCGATTTTGTTAGCCACACTTTCTGTGGCAGCCACACATTGCCTAAGCTTAGGCATGGCAAGTTTAGGCACCAACCAAACAGGCCCTCCGTTTCCATGACGCTTCAAAGTGTCACCGGTATTTTATGAAAGTGACCTAAACTAATTCATACTATTTTCTAAATTAATTTAATTTATGAGCTGACACATTTATTTAAATTTATAATTTTTGTATATGCTTTTAAATATTCAAAACTAATGCTTCATTGTAAATTTGGATTATTTTGGTCTAAATACACAGAAGATATCAATACAAATATGCAACCGAAGTATATCACACTTTCATTAATAAAATTCATAAATGTTACATCATGTCACATTATATACACACATGATTACAAGTTCACAAACATCCACGTATTTACAAGAATTACTTTGCAAATGAGCTACTCAAATGACTTTATACATAAATCTTGCTCGTATTTCCCCATGACTGCTTCCAACGGTACCAAATCCTGCATTGTCGTCAACAAAACATCTAATAACTTAAGTATGTGTTAGATCACGTGATCATCGTGCATTTTGTTAACGATGAATAATTGACATTTGATTTTATCAGAATTTGCATTCGTGAAGTTCTGGTCGATGCACTTCTATGCTTGAGTTTTCAAGTTGGCAAATAGACCACAGCAATTCGATCATGGCTGGCTTCAACCATAGTAAGTCGACCACTGCAGGTTTTGGCAGTCCGATCGGCCTTGTGATGGATGGTCGATCGGTAGGTCCAAACGACTGACTTCAACCATGGCAGATTACGACCATATCCGACTTCGACCACGTCAAGCTTCGACCATGATATTTCGATCACGATAAGTCGACCACGATAGAACAACTTTACCTGGTTGATGATGGTAAGTCACAATGAATTGGTCGCAGCTATAGTACTTTTTTATGGTCATAGCTACAATACTTTTTCTGATCATAGACTTTGGATCGATAGTCCTAGACTTCATAGTTTGTTGTCATAGTCATAGACTTAGTAGACTATTGTCTTAGACTTTGTGATCAATTTTCCAAGGCTTTGCAGTTGTCGTAGACTTCATGGTCCATACTTATAGACTCCATTGTTGGTTCGAGTGCTTCATTTCTTGTGATCTTTGAGTACTTTGAGTACTCGTGTTAGGCTAGTGATATGATTAGCTGGTACATGGTGATCAGTGAACAGTACTCGAAGGATTCGATAGTCGAAAGATGGAGGTACTCGGTAGTCGGAAGGACTCAGTAATCGTTAGTTATAGCGATCGGTAGTCGGTAGTCGGTACTCAATGGTTTTGTGGTCGGCAGCAATGCTTACTATTCTCGAGTGTCTAAGCGATGGTGTTTCCTGAGTACTTCTGCTTGAGTACTCGATGAGCTAGCAGTCAATCTTACGTAGCGGTTGTAACTGGTTGTAATGAAAGATCTGAAGTTGGTGATTTTTGGAGAGTGTGAAAATTGTGATCGTGGATGACCCGCACTCGTGGATGGTTTGATTCTTGTCTATAGATAGACAAGTGTGTGTTATTCATGTGTGTGTGTGCTAATGACGGTCAAGTTGTGGAGAACTTATGCTAGGGAAAAAGTTTCTTTGGTCTTTGATGTGCATGTGGGTGTGGAGACGGTCATGGTCAGTGACAAGGAGGATCGGGACTAGGATGGGGAAATCTGAGGTCTAGACGGTCGAGAATATCACGCAAGTTGGTCGAGCTCACTCTAGAGCACGTGAAGATCAAAGGTGGTTATGCGTGGAGAAGCTACGGGCGGTGCAGTCCTAGAAGCTTCGACTCGGAAGTTGATAAGGCTATGGGAGGTTATGTCCTGGATGCTTTCTCACATGATAAGTTAGGAGTTGTGGATGGAGTCCAAAACTAGGAAGATTGAGAGTTTGAATAAAACCCATATTTGGAAGGGTTTCAGGTCCCTTAGTTTTTGGAAGAGATAAAGTTGTGTTCGTGTTTGAGTCGGACACAGTTTGGACGTTAGCCTATAAAATAGGGAGAAGCTATGGGTTAACGTACGAGGTTTTAGAGAGTTCTGAGAAGGTTTTGACTTTAGTTTTTGGCTAGGGCTTTTAGAGGTGCTTGTGAGGACACTTTGTAAATCCATGAGATTCTTGCAATAAAGATAGTCTTGAATCAATCTGGTTCTTGATTTGCTTAAAGTGTGCTATGCCTGGTGATTTGGATCTTACGATCACCTTCAGAGTGATTGAGTAGACTAGTCACTCAAGTAGTCGTGCGCTGGGCATTCGATCAGGCGACTGATACTCAAGCGGTCAAAAGCGTCATCGATCGTCAGGAGACATCAAAAAGCGGTGACATTCATTCACCCCCTCTGATTGCAGTATTTGATTCTACAAGTGGTATCAGAGAGAGGTTGCAATGGAGCAGTATTTGAGTCGGGCGTAGCGGAGCAGTGCATTCATGGAATTTGTCTGAGCCAAGGTTATGGTTTGGAATTCGGGTGTCGGGATGGCACAATCGATGGTTCCTGTATTCTCATATGAGAATTACGTTATGAGGAACATCAAGATGAGGACACCACTACTCTCACAAGGAATATGGGATATTGTGGAGAACGGCTACAGAAGGTATGCCGTAGAAGATATTCTTACACCGGAGCAGAAGAAAACTTTGGCAAAGAACCAGATGTCAGACGCCAAGGCCTTGTTTCTGATTCAACAAGGTGTTGTGGAAAGTTTATTTCCGCAGATTATCAGCGCCAAGACCTCAAAGGAAGCTTGGGATAAGTTAAAGGAGAAGTTTCAAGGTTTTGCAAATGTTTTAGTTGTAAAGTTACAAATTTTGCGAAGGCAGTTTCAAAATATGCAGATGGGGTACGAGAAGATAAAAGATTACTTCTCGAGGGTCATTGAGTTGGTAAATTAGATGTGCCCCTACGACGAAGAGTTTTCTGATCCAAAGATGGTTGAGAAAATTTTGAACAATTTACCAAAAAAAGTTTGAGTATATTATTGCTGCAATTGAGGAGTTGAAGGACTTGGCGACTCTTACTATGCAACAACTAATGAGTTCGTCAGAATCTCATGAAGAAAGAAAGCTACAAAGGGAAGGAAGCTCAGGTGAAAGCACATTCCAATCAAAGTTAAGTTTCAAATCCTACAATTCGAGAAATAGTAGGAATTATCAAAGAAGCGGTGATCCACGGCAAGATATGCACGAGCAATCGACCCAAGATAAACGAGAAGAAGGTATGGCTAGTTCTAATTTCTGGTGTGATGTTTGCAAAAAAAATCCAACCACACTACAGATAGGTGCTGGAAGAAGATGACTTGCAACTAATGCAAGATGAAAGGTCGCATTGCCAGATTTCGTAGATCCCAAGATGACAGTCGGGTAAATTTCTCAGAAAAGATGGAGGATGCAAAAGAGTGTGTTTATTCTTGCCAGATTGTGCAAGAAGAACAAGAACATACTAGGATTGTGGACAGTGGTTGCACAAATCATTTGTCTTACAACCGAAGTATATTTCGAGATGTGGACTCATCGCATCAGACGAAGATACGCATGCGCAAAGGTTATTTGTCCCAAGCTGAAGGAATGGACAGTATTCCTGTCCAAATGGAAGGTCGTCAGAAGTTTGTTTGTGATGTGCTGTTGGTACCTGATTTAAAGAAGAATTTGCTGTATGTCGGGCAACTGCTAGAACATGGATACGCAATTCATTGCGAAGACTTTTCTTACAAAATAATCAACCAAAAAATGGAGAACACCTTATTGCAAAAGCAGATGTGGAAAAAACATGAATTTTCCATTGAACATGAGTTATCCAACTCAATTGGATTTACGAAGCTGAGATTTTTTTTTTTTGAAGCTGAGATATTTTGACTAAAGGCTAGTGGAAACATATTATTGAGTTGGATGTCGGCATTAATAATTGAAGCTTTTAGCGAACACAAGAGCTGGATATGAAGTGACCGGTAAATAAAGCCAAGATCCTTTTGAATACTTGATAACTTCAAAGAGTCAAATCGGCATGATAGCTGACCACGAGTGCTCAAGCTTGCCATGTACTAATAGCTTGCCTTATCAAGTTGATTGCTTAAGTCGACTGTCATGGGTCTGGAGATATCTAGCATAAGTGTTGTGCCATGTACTTGGAAGGTGGTTGTATTAAGTCGGTTTCTTCTAGCTATGTTACTACTGAGTTGTTAGGTGGTTTTTAGCCTATAAATAGGCATGTCTATTGTTAGACGGCTGTAAGCCATACATTCAAATGTATGTGTAAGCCAATTTGTATGCAAGAGAGACCAATGAATACATAGTCCGATACTTTAAGCTAGTTACTCCTCCTGTTCCATTCTTTACTTCTCTTGAGTGTTCCAAATCCCCAACAACTGGTATCAGAGCCCCAAGTTCGCGTCGGGCATAGTGGAGCAGTGCGTTCATGGTATTTGTCGGAGCCGAGGATATGGCTTCAAATTCGGGCGTCGGGATGGCGCAATCAATGGTTCTTGTATTCTCAGGAGAGAATTATGATATGTGGAACATCACGATGAGGACGCTGCTACTCTCACAAGGATTATGGGATATTGTGGAGAACGGCTACTAAGGTATGAGCTTGCTACAGACGATGGGCTTAGGGATGATCTCCACGCCGCTCACCTTCACTGGGGCTAGAGGGGGGCGAGGGGCTGGAGGGGGCGGTGGGAGACGGCCAGTGGGGCTAGAGGGGGCGGTGGGAGATGGCGGGCGGCGGGGCTGGAGTGGGGCGAGGGGCTGGAGGCAGGCGGCAGGGCTGGAGGGGTGGCTGGGATGGAGGCGGGTGGCAGGGCCTACAGAAGACAAAGAATGCGTCGGGGAAGGGGAAGTTGGGAAAATGGCAACTGGAGCGGCAGCCGCACTTATGTTACCCTCTGTCACGCCAAGTCACAGGGCATGACAAAAGCTTGTCACGCCATAAGTTACGGCGTGACATATACCACGCAAACCTCCACGCTGGCATGGCACGCGGCTAAGAGCTTGCGTGGCAGCTTCGGCCACGCCTCTATGGGTGGCGTGACAGAACATTTTGGCCACGTCATGGAAGGTGGCGTGGCCAAAAGGGTCAGAATTAGAAATAAATTCGTGAGGGATTAATTTTAAAAAAGATTAAATAATAAAAATTTTCGCTCATACGAGGAGGCAGATGTACAAAGTCTCCTTTTATATAAATAAAAATTAAATTATAAGTGAATTGCTTTTTTCTTTAGTTTAAGTCTTTTAGTGAACTAATCGATGTACAACTCAATAAAAAATAACAATAGCCTCTTTGCTACTGTGTGTATGGAAAATGTGGTCATACGTGTGCTGTGACGTGGTTTAGTGTAAGTACTTCAATGCATAATAAAGCTCCCGTCCCTCTGACGCCTCTGTCATGCATCCACCCCCTCTTTCACTCTACTATAAAATATTTCTTAAGGGGAGTCTTACACTATTGGAGGTTACGCTTGCAAATTTTCCTTTTGTGCCATTTGCTTTAGTGCTTGGGATAAACCTCACCTCCAGCTGAATGCAATTTGGAGATGCCGTTTGTGAACGGGGATTGGATATATTCTAATCAAATGTTGGAAACTTTCATTACTCAGCTCCGTTCCAATTAAACCTTACATTACTCCCTCTGTTTTTGCACTACATGTCACTTTTGGCCAAAACTTTTTCCCCAGATACTTGGTACTTTCCTAATCCCGAAGTATTATTTACCAAAATACCAATATTAACAGTATTGTTTTGTCGCTGAGCCCCCGCCTCGTTGTTCGGGCCAACCCCGTGAGTCTCTCAAAACCGTTGGCATCACATTGTGTTCCAGAATTTGTCCACCATATCCCAAATTAATTTGAGTTTCATTCACGCAGTTGCTCAAAATTGAGATTCTTTTTCTTTGGATTCGTCGAGCTTCTTTGTTGTTGTTCATCGCAATGGGTGAGACTCCATTCGATTCGTTCGTACAAGAGCATCCACTATCCCTACCCTATCTTTTGACTTGTTCGCCTTCCTCCCTCAACCACAGGTATCCATCCGCCGTCACCGCCGTCCATCTCCATCGGCATATCTGCGGTATATTTCTCCCTAAACCACCACCACCATAACGTTCTCACATTGCGAGCATTCCGTTTTGCCCCTCCGTGTGCCTAAATCATCACTTCCCATGCAAGAGAGAGGTCAAGAGCCACCTCATAGCCTACGTGGACAAACCACCCTGGACGCATTTTGATTAATCTGCAGCAAGGTGGCCAAGCCAGTTTGGGTTAGGCAAGCTCTACTAGTGCAAAGTGCAACTCATAATAAAACACACTGGTGTAAAGTGAAAATATGGTACAAACATAGTGCAAAGTGAAACAGTGATCAATCTATCTGATGCAAAGTGTAATTTACTTAATATTTATGATTATGTTAAAGTACTTTTTACAACTGTTAACTTTGTTCCAGGAGAAAACGCACACATCGCAAATAAACTGAGAGAACACAGGAGAATTTCTGAAATCTCTATTCTCTTACTTGCTTTCCCTTTTTCATTACTTTTCTTACAAAACTGGCTACAAGCCTCCTCAATATATAGCCTAATAATCTCCTGCTAGCATACGTATTCAAACTTCAAGTTGGACACAACTTCATGGACTCTACTATGTCTTGAACTCTAAGTCAAGATTATTTCTAACAATCTCCCCTTTAATCTTGACTTGGCATACTCTAGTTTTCGTCTCAATGCATTATGAACTACCAGCCACGCATCCACATGAAGCGTTCTACATGCAAGCTACATGTAAGAACTCAATTCAACTGGTACGGGTCCATCTAGATGCAAAGATTCTAAAACAATGAGACAGTCGGTCTCAACTATGGCTTGCTAAACTCATACTTGACACAGAACAGTAACACATCTCTTCAACGTTCCGATTTCTTTACACCTTACTTGAGTTTGGACGGCGACACATCTTCTCAACATCCCTAACTCAACTCATCATTAGAGCACAGTTGATTCATCATCACTGAGCGCTTCAGCAACAAACGCTTTCTTCATCCTCAGCTTGGGGCATTCTGAAGCAAAGTGCCCATAATCGTTACAATTATAACATCTCACTTTTACCTTATCAAACTTCCGATTCTAACGGCCATGACCGCCACCCCTGGAAGTGTTTTGGCCTTCACGCTTCATGATCGGATCTCCCACTCAGCATGGGTCAACAAGAGATGTCCATCATCATTGCTTGTATTGTCGCAGATGCGTTCCTCATACGCCTTAAGACGACCGATGACCTCCTCCATGGTTATTGTATTTAGGTCCCTAAATTGCTCTATGACCGAAGCAATTGGGAGAAACTGTGAGGAAACAATACGAAGGAATTTCTTTACTACGTACAACTCTTCCACTTTCTCTCCAAGGGCCCGAATCTTGTTGACAATGATTGTCAACTAGACAGCGAAGTCATTAATTGACTCCATTTCCTTCATATGTAGCACCTCGAACTCGGTCTTGAGAGTTTGCATCTTTGCTTCCTTCACACGATCAGCACCAAGATGCATCATCTTCAATGCCTCCCACGCGGATTTGGCCGTCTTCTTCTCAGCCAATAGGAAGAGTGCCTCCTCTGGGATGCCCTGATAGATGGCTGCCAATGCCATCTGATCCTTGCGCACATCAACATTGTTGTTCTCGATTGCATCCCACATTCCTTAAGCCTTCATGTACACCTTCATCTTAATTGCCCTGGCTACATAATTGCTTGTCATGAGCATTGGATAATGCAGCGAGATAGCGGAACTCTTCTTCGCCATCATACTGGATGATACCTCATCACCAATGACACCACTTCTCGGAGAACGCGACATGATCTTGAACACGGATCAAGAACTTGGGCTACTTTGAAGTGGCTCTTGGACCGAGGAACTTGAGAAAAAATATGCTTCACAACTTTGATCACGTCTGGCTCAGCAATGTACTTTGTTGTTGACATGATTGCCGCTTGCTATTTCTCCTCTCGCGCTACATCTCCTTTTTTGCCATTGTCCAGGCGAATCAAAGTCAGCCAACTCCGAGTCAAATTATTTGTGGTTTCTATCTCGGCTCGGATTCAGTGGACAAAAAAACTGGCACGTTGCTATTTTGATCTTGTGGACAGACGCCAAAGAAACAGTTCCCTCCATGCACTTTCTTGGCGTTACTTTGCACGCTCGCTTTTGGCTCGATTGGCGTGACCTGCCTTGAAAGCTGGCGCTCTCCTGGCGATGCTAGGACCAAAGGCATGCTGCCTCTGCGTGGCTGCTTCGCTGTTGCATTTTTCCTTGTGTGACGCGATGCAACTAAGGGACTGCACTTGTCTTGTCTTCCTTGCAAACTGAAGGAACGAACATAATGACCTGTTGGCCTCTCTCCCCCCTACTTTCTTGCACGCCCGAGACGCCACACGATGGCAGCAGGCAGACTCGCCCGCCAGGACGTTGCTTCGGGAGGGCTGCACCAAACTCGCGAGCAGATGCCGCGCGCGAGACATGCGAACGTTTCGTCAGAGTTTTTCTTCCGATCGGGTCTCGTATGGCTCTGATAGCACTTGTTAACTTTATTCCAGGAGAAAACGCACACATCGCAAATAAACTGAGAGAACACAGGAGAGTTTTTGAATTCTCTGTTCTCTTACTTGCTCCCCCTTTGTTCTTACTTTTCTTACAAAACTAGCTACAAGTATCCTCAATATATAGGCTAAATCACCTACTAGTATACGTATTTACACTTCAAGTTGGACACAATTTTAACTTAACATACGAAGATCCCTACTAGCATACGTATTTGGACTTCAAGTTGGACACAACTTCAACTTAAGTTACATACGGAGACGGATTCTACTGTGTCTTGAACTCTGAGTCAAGATTATTTCTAACAACAACAAATTATCGTAACAGTTTTGCCGTTTGTGCTAGTTACTATTCCGTAATTCACCGTCTTGAAGATTGTCCAACATGTCCTCGAAAAGAAGAAGATTGTCCAACATGAAACGACTCCCTTTTATCGTTGTGACAGTTATCAGTTATAACATGTTCAGACATTGGAACCCATTTTGGACTGCCACTGGTCCTTCCTTCCACGCGATGTTTGCGCGCAGTTTCCTCGGAAACTTCTCGTCGCCCGATTTCCTTTCGAAGCTTGCACACACCGATATTAAACGGTCTCTAGCTTCTTTAAACCAAAAAACCGAAACCGATTTAAACGCCCCTAAAGTATGTTGGAGACATTTTATTTTTCACATGGATACTCTTTAAAACATCACCAACAATTTTCATGACCCTTCTCCTAAAGTCACACAAAGTGTGACAAGATGAAAAGTTGGTCCAAAATCTGATGACCCTTCCGAAAGACTCCGTTTCCATGACGCTTCAAAGTGTCACCGGTATTCTATGAAAGTACCTAAACTAATTCATACTATTTCCTAAATTAATTTAATTTATGAGCTGACACATTTATTTAAATTTATAATTTTTGTATATGCTTTTAAATATTCAAAACTAATGCTTCATTGTAAAATTGGATTATTTTGGTCTAAATACACAGAAGATATCAATACAAATATGCAACCGAAGTATATCACACTTTCATTAATAAAATTCATAAATGTTACATATCATGTCACATTATATGCACACATGATTACAAGTTCACAAACATCCATGTATTTACAAGAATTACTTTGCAAATGAGCTACTCAAATGACTTTATACATAAATCTTGCTCGTATTTCCCCATGACTGCTTCCAACGGTACCAAATCCTGCATTGTCGTCAACAAAACATCTAATAACTTACGTGTGTGTTAGATCACGTGATCATCGTGCATTTCGTTAATGATAAATAATTGACATTTGATTTTTATCAGAATTTGCATTCGTGAAGGTCTGGTCGATGCACTTCTATGCTTGAGTTTTCAGGTTGGCAAATTGACCACAGCAATTCGATCATGGCTGGCTTCAACTATAGTAAGTCGACCACTGCAAGTTTTGGCAGTCCGATCAGCCTTGTGATGGATGGTCTGATCGGCAGGTCCGAACGACTGACTTCAACCATGGCAGATTACGACCATATCCGACTTCGACCACATCAAGCTTCGACCATGATATTTCGATCACGATAAGTCGACCACGACAGAACAACCTTACCTGGTTGATGATGGTAAGTCACAATGAATTGGTCGTAGCTATAGTACTTTTTTATAGTCATAGCTACAATACTTTTTCTGATCATAGACTTTGTGATCGATAGTCCTAGACTTTGTAGTTTGTTGTCATAGTCATAGACTTAGTGGACTATTGTTTTAGACTTTGTGATCAATTTTCTAAGGCTTTGCGGTTGTCGTAGACTTCATGGTCCATACTTGTAGACTTCATTGTTGGTTCGAGTGCTTCATTTCTTGTGATCTTTGAGTACTTCGAGTACTCGTGTTAGGCCAGCGACATGATTAGCTGGTACATGGTGATCAGTGAACAGTACTCGAAGGATTCGATACTCGAAAGATGGAGGTACTCGGTAGTCGGAATGACTCGGTAATCGTTAGTTATAGCGATCGGTACTCGGTAGTCGGTACTCGATGGTTCTATGGTCGGCAGCAATGCTTGCTATTCTCAAGTGTCTAAGCGGTGGTGTTTCCTGAGTACTTGTGCTTGAGTACTCGATAAACTAGCGACCAATCTTACATAGCGGTTGTAACTGGTCGTAATGAGTGATCTGAAGTTGGTGATTTTTGGAGAATGTGGAAATTGTGATCGTGGATGACCTGATTGGTACACATGGATGGTTTGATTCTTGCCTATAGATAGACAAGTGTGTGTTATTTGTGTGTGTGCGCGCGCTAATGATGGTCAAGTTGTGGAGAACTTATGCTAGGGAAAAAGTTTCTTTGGTCTTTGATGTGCATGAGGGTGTGGAGACGGTCATGGTCAGTGACAAGGAGGATCGGGACTAGGATGGGGAGATCTGAGATCTAGACGGTCGAGAATATCATGCAAGTTGATCGAGCTCATGCTAGAGCACGTGAAGATCAAAGGTGGTTATGCGTGGAGAAGCTACGGGCGGTGCAGTCCTGGAAGCTTCGACTCGGAAGTTGATAAGGCTATGGGAGGTGCTGTCCTAGATGCTTTCACATATGATAAGTTAGGAGTTGTGGATGGAGTCCAAAACTGGGAAGATTGAGAGTTTGAATAAAACACGTGTTTGGAAGGGTTTCGGGTCCCTTAGTTTTTTGAAGAGATAAAGTTGTGTTCGTGTTTGAGTCGGACACGGTTTGGATGTTAGCTATAAAACAGGGAGAGGCTATGGGTTAATGTACGAGGTTTTAGAGAATTCAGAGAAGGTTTTGACTTTAGTTTTTGGCTAGGGCTTTTAGAGGTGCTTGTGAGGGCACTTTGTAAATCCATGAGATTCTTGCAATAAAAATAGTCTTTAATCAATCTAGTTCTTGATTTTCTTGAAGTGTGCTATGCCTGGTGATTTGGATCTTACGATCACCTTCAGAGTGATCGAGTAGACTGGTCATTCAAGTAGTCATGCGACTGATACTCAAGCGATCAAAAACGTCATCGATCGTCAGGAGACATCAAAAAGCAGTGACATTCATTCACCCCCTCTGATTGTAGTATTTGATTCTACAAGTAGTATTAGAGCGAGGTTGCAATGGCATCAGATCGAGAGCGATTTTCAAGTAAGCCACTATTTTTCGATGGATCGGACTATCTCTATTGGGAAACACACATAGAGGTCTTTCTTCAAGTATAAGGTAATTCTATCTGGCAAAAAATTGAAAATACATATGAATTGCCTTCTGTGGTTACAATTGAAAATACCTCTCAAATTGAAGCAAATGCTAAGGCTAGAAATATTTTATTGTAAGATTTAAGTAGAAACGAGTTTGTTGGAATTGCTCGTCTCAAATCTACAAATAAATTTTAGACAACTCTAGCTAATTGTCATGAATGATCTAAATCCATTAAAGGTGTGCATCAGAATCAACTCAAAAAGGAGTATTCAATAAAATTGGTAGTGATTTGCAATCTGTTGATGTCACATATTCTGATTCTAACAATACTTGACAAATTCTAAATTCTTTACTATTAATCATTCAGTTAGCATGGAAACACTCACCTTGAATGATCTCTATTCCAAAATGAAAACACATGATATTGATGCTTTGGCCAAAATAAACAAGACTAATTGTTTGGGCCTAGTGATTAACCAAGCTAACAATTTATCAAGTTCTTCTAGTGGTTCTTTGTCTGCATTGTACTCTATTTCAGATAAACAATTGGAGAAAATTCTAGAAGAACAGCTTGTACTTCTCTCCAACAGGGTGACTAAGGCAATCGATAACATCAGAATAAGACGGAGAGGAGGTCTTATTAAATGCTATGAGTGTGGTGAGCTTAATCATATCAAGTTTAATTGCCATAAACTGAAGAGCGGGGACGTCAATGATGACAAGACACCTACTCATCGCTTTCGACTTAAGACTGCCCCAAGCAAAAAGCACAATTATCATAAGGCAGTCAACAAAGTACTTTCAGAACTTGAGGAGATTAATTTGAGCGATGTTGAGTCTACAAGTGATGAGGAGGATAATGGCAAGAAGGCAAAGGAGGTAGACTTCACAGGGATGTGTTTTATGGCAAAGAGTGAGGAGCTCGACAATGATAACCTCTAAGCGATCCTGATGAGGTAAAACCTTCTTATACTAATCTATCTTGTGTTGTGCTAAGATTGGCTAAGGAGCTCAAGAAATATAAAAAGAAAGTTAGAAATCATGATCTTATCATTGATAGTTTAAATTCTGAAATTAATAGACCGAGAACTTCTATTCCTTATGATGATTCCTACAAATCGTGTCAAGTCTTACATTCTAGGTTGGAGTCTGCTAGAACAATTAATGCATCAAACTTGATACAACTTAGTAATGTAACTAATAAACTTGAAGACTTGAGATTGGCACATGATTGTTGTAGTGAAAAGTTAAAACTTGCAAATAATGAGATTGAAAAGCTTAAGTCTAGTTCTTCTGCACAATCTAAAGCTTGTTCTAAGTGTGATTTACTTCAAGCTAGACTGAATTCATCTTAGGAATTAATTCAACAAATGATTTATCATGAAACTCTTTCTTACTCTAATTGTCCTAAGCTCAACACTTTAATAGAAATGTTGACTATATAACTTAATAATTTTGCTAAAAAAGGAGAAATTGATTCTGTCTAGTGCTTCTAAGGAGATTGCAAATGAATCTGTTAAATACTCATCGTGTTGCACACTGTATAAAGAAAACAAGTACCTTAAGAACACTTTAGATAGGTTTTCTTTTAACAAGAAGAATTTGAATATGATCCTAGACAAGTCGAAAACTAGAGTGAAAAATCATGGTCTAGGATTTAATTTTATTAAGCATGCTAAGAATAATCCCCCTAAAACTGTCAAGGTACTCGATCTAGGAAAATTTGAAGTAGAATCGGAACCAAAACAAGTCGTCTTTAGGTCTCCTAGTTTCGCAAAAGAGTACCCTACCAAACTGAGTACTATAAAGTCAGCTGATATGACCACTCAACGAGTCAAGTATCAATACACTCATTATGATTAAGACAACCATTTGGTTCCATTTTGCTTTAGAAAAGCAAAGAAAGAGAAGAAAGATAAGACAAAGAAGCATTTTTGACCAACTACTTCCGGTGGTCAAATCAGTGTGGCTAGACTAGGCGTTTGACCAGTTGTTTCCCACGGTCGGACCAGCTTCTCAAGAGACTTTCGACCAGCGTTTTCTGCTCATTCAGACCAGTTGATGGTCAAACCATTTTCACGTAGTAGGTTAGATCATTTTCAACCAGGGTCATCCATGCGATTCGCCCAATCGGCTGTCAAACCAACTCTACTGAGAATGTCAGACCGTCCCGTGGTCGAATCTGCTTTTCAACGACCGACTGGTTAAAATATATCAGATGCTAATACTTCACTTAAATCCTTGCATGTTTTTGCTCCAGTTCGTCATGTATCTCAGTACTGGATACCTAAATCTGTATTATCTAACCCTAGTACTAAGGTACCGACGTTTGTTCGTACTCTGTAGGCTCATCGCAAGCAGAAGGAGAACATATGGTTCATTAATTATGATTGTTCTCGTCATATCACCGGAGATTCATGATGGTTCTCCTTGCTCACTCGTGCCTCTGGTGATGACATGATCGTCAGGAGACATCAAAAAGTGGCAACATTCATTCACCCCCTCTGATTGCAATATTCGATCCTACAGTGTGTTTCACTAAATTCACATATCCAAGTTCAAAAAAGAGAAGGCAAAAAAATTGCTCATCTGGAAACATGAAGTGTAGGGCAAATCGAACGAGAACAAATGAGAGGGCAATATCTCAAATCCTCAATGCTTGGGGACCTTCGGAGCTCAACCAAGGGCTTAGTCGCTTAGATCTACTGTATTGCATAAAAAAATATGAGAAAAATAAAACTTCAACAGTGACATTTCTATACCTACTCAAACAAGGAAATGGAACATGCAGAGCTAAAACTCACATATCTAATTAGGAAGCACCTAGGAGACCACTCGATCTCAGCATAGTTCTATCATCTCCGGCGAGCCCCCGCACCGCCTCCATGCCTCATTCGATGGTGCCGAGCCATTGCCATGGCTCACCCAACAGATCCGCATGCATCACCACCACTCCATCTTCAGCCCCAGTGGAGAAAAGTAGTAAGAGAAGTTTGTGGATGCATGGGAAAGGAGAGGAAATGTTGCGCCATGGGTAGGCTATGGTAGCACAATTTCAAAAATTTACCATATAAACAAGGAACCTCCGCTAGTAATAGATCAAGGAATTACCACTAAATGAGCAGACTTACAGTGAAAGTAGAGTCAATGTAGCGTGTTGGTGCAGTAGTAGTCGTACTAACCGCATGTCTTCTCCAACTCCTAGTTGTCATAAGTTGCGGATCATCCTAGTGTTGAAGCTTCGCATTAACACCTCCAAGGTATCCACACATACGGGATATGAACACCACGCGCTGGAGTACTAGCGTTGGCTGCGTGGTATTAGATCAAAAAGGTGTGACAACAAGGGTTTCAAACATTCCGAACTCTCTCTAGAAAACCCTATACCACTTCCCCTCTATATATAGGCATCCATGATGAACCTCGAACTTAAGGCCTATTAGGAACTCGCGGCCCACATGAATTTAGATCACCATCCGAATTATATCCCAGCCCTTTAAGCGTGCGACACAAGATGTTCACGTACACTTGAACATAATCCAAGTACTCTACTCGTCCACTAATCGGTAGCGGCTCCTAGCAAGGCATGCTGACTTCAAAGTATAAGTAAATATCATATCAGACGAACCTCAACAAAACTTATATGCATTTCTCTTTGCCTCACGATATCAATCAAGCTCAAAGCGCACATGCCATATTTGTTGGTTAGCTTAACCACTCTTTCTTGATCACATGATTTGAATTCCTGGCTGCGGTTAACTCTTTAACCGCAAGTAGCATGGCCATACATTTCTGAAATCCAATCACTCGAGAGATCTAGAGATATCTCTTCCGTTGTATAGAGGTGCAAATCCTATCTTGATCGACCATGTCTCGATGCATGCATCATGACAAAACCTGAAAACTACATTTATAATTATCCAGTTACGAAGTAACGTTTGATAACCCTCTAAGTCAATCATTATGCATCTCAAATGCGTACGACGACTTTAAGTCTAAGGACATAGCATACGCATTGTAAATGAGATCAACTGATGACATTTAAGAATGCAACATTCTCACAGTATCTTATGGTAAGTCGATCCAACCCTATGTTCGCTAACATACGTCTACATTATTGGTTTGATATCTCCATATCTATGACCAATGAAACATAGTCATCAACCAATACATATGCTTACTAATACCAATACCTACTAGAAATCATTTAATAAAGTTTCACAATCAGGTCATATACTTAATAATAAATATTAACAATATTATTCAAAAAAACAAGATAACATATTATATAATTTAAACTATGAACATAACGAAATATAATTATCTCTACAATTGCCTTTAAAGCATATTACCAACAGGAAACACAGGAGAATGGCAAGGACATTGTTAGACCATGTGGTTAGATCTAAGATATTTTGGTGATGAATAATTGACAATGGTTAATTTATGATGATGAATATTTGATGACATTACTTATCGATGTTATGCGAGATGTGGCGTGTGTGCGTGGGCTGATGTTGGTCAAGTTGGAACGAACTTGTGCCGAAAAAATGTTCTTTGGTCTTTGCATGTGCAGGTTGAGCCATAGAGACGATCGTGGTCAGTGACGAGGTGGACCGGGATTAGGATGGGAAGATCCGAGGTTCAGACAGTCAAGGATATCACGAGATGGTCGGGCTCATGCTTGGGGCGCATGGAGATCAGAGATGGATGATACGTGTTGGGAGCTATAGAGGTGTGGTCCGGAGGCTATGACACGTGATAGATGATACGTGGAGAAGCTACGGGAGGTGCGGTCCTGGAGGCTTCGACACGTGACGTGTTAGGAAAGTTAGAATTTTGAAAAACCCGTGTTAGGAAGGGTTTCGGATCCCTTGAAAATTAGTGGGCCAAAAGCCTAGTTGAGGTAAAAAGGCCAGCTCCAGTTGAATGAGTTATATTAGAGTTTTAAGTAGATATTGAATATGTATTTTAGGGGCTGCATATAGATATATATATATATATATATATATATATATATATATATATATATATATATATATATATATATATATATATATATATATATATATATATATGCAGGGACGTCGGTCGATCGGTTTTTTTGGAGCGATCGGAAAAAAGAAAAAAAATACGCTTGTGCGGCGACGTGGACAGAGCGATTAAGAAAAAAAGGTTTGCGGCGTTGGATCGAGAGAATACTTTGCTGATGGATATTTGGGCATGAGACATGGATGAATAGTTTCTGCGTTTTCTAATAAAATTTTGTTAGTTTTTTAATTCGTATATATATTTTTTTTGTTTTTTGATCTATAGGATTTCTCTATGTATTATTCTCTATGTATTTTTCTTGCTTACATATATCAATTAATTTTAATTAAAAATCAATTATAGGTTTATGTTAAAATCGTGCTACTTCTGATGCATACCCTCAACGTTTTCACGGTGCTACAGTAGATCATTACAGTACAGTGCTACAGTAATCACTACAGTATCTGCTACAGTACCAAGAAAAAATTTGCCTGTCTTGTTTTCCGTTTTTTCATTAATCGATTAGAAGACAAAAAAATTTGAGAAAAAGCTTCCGCTAGATATTGTAATCATTCACCCCCTCTGATTGCCATCGAGGATCCTACGTATATCATGCCATTTTGTAATACTTGCGTACAGAAGGCATAAATAGACTGTCTTTGAACAACTGGGCCACAAGATTCTTAATTGCTACTGGTTATCATGAGGTTTTGTAATGTACAACCCCGGCACTGCTGGGTACAAATGAACAGCAACAAAAAAGGAAAAGAAAGAAGAAAAACACTAAGTACAACGTTACAATCGAATCGATCTGAGTTCACTGTTACTTACAGAATGTACACCATTCGAACGCCAATCCCACCGCCACCGGTGTCTTGCTGTACACTCAAATCACTATTTTAATCTAAACCTAGAAACTGCAGAAATCTAGTTTACTCAAAAACCAGGCCTATTCTAACCAGTACATATTGCAGATTAACACAGTTCTACTTGTAAACACATCTGCACTATTGCTGGAAAGCTCCCAGAAATAGGAGGAAATTATAGGTTATACCACGCAGCTGCTTCTCGAATTCTGAAACAGGCATTAGGCTGACGAATGCAGGCGACAAAATGCAGCGTGTCAACATGCAGTTGAGACTGCCGTTCTTGCAACCGGGGACTACATTGCCCAGAATCTATCTGGATCAGGGCTAAATAACAAATAATCCTGGATCTCCAAATTTGCTACGTGCCAATTGACCAGTCCAGCTTGCAGTGACTTGACAAGAAATAGGATAATGGATAGTATCCACCATTCGATGTCGTCCCTACTCTTGAAGCTGCACAGGTGCCAGAGAACAAAGAGAAAAACATGTAAGACAGATATGCCAAGTTTTTTTATCATGGAGAGATGGTAAGTTGTGGCTTCTTTTCTATCTTCTGAATGAAATTTTCTTTTTTTAAAAAAAAAGCACTGAGAATTGGAACGGGGGATCCAGATACAGGTGTAACAGATCCGATGGTAACCATACTGACTCCAAAATAAATTTTCAAAGGAATTTGGATTGAGCTTGGATATTGCTTGCATCCAAATACAGATCTGATTACCACGTACTGAATCACAGAAACTGACACAAACCAGATATACCTAATTCATATTAGATTTTGGTATCTTCGATTCTAATTTTAAGTATTTTATTAACCCAACAAAAAGATAAGGCATGTACAGTTTAAATCGACACAATTCAAATAAGGTTGCACATGATTTTATGTTCTTCACTTCATTCAAGGGTTCAATTCTAAAATAGGAATGCTGAAAATTTAGTCAAGTACTTTCCTCGCAAATCAAATTATTTTATTAGAGATTTGGATAGAGTAAAAGACGCTATTCTGATTGAAAATTATTATCTAAATCCTTATTGTTGTACTCCTACCCAACAGAAATTTGGTAATTTTGGTAAGCCTGTGCTCACTTGAATTCCCAACTAGACATGTCTAATTGTTAAAAGTCACAACATGCAGCGCTATGGGTTTTCCTGACCACAACAAATACCACCTAAACTATAGTCTTACAAATTATAATAAGCTGGATTCCTGAATAATGGAACTCCTTTCTTTTGAGAAAATGAATACTGCAACTCAGTTCAAATATCAACACTACAGGAACAGAAGTAATCTAAACCTTTTTGTGTTTGATACATCATGAGCATATGAAGACACTGCCAGAGAAGAGAGCCCAGAGTACAAAGCTCCATAGATGATTGCTACAATCTGCATAGAAATAAGATATATCAAATAAAATGTAAGTAATCAATTTTGTAAACTCTTGCAATAGAATTCCAACCAATTGCAACAGGACATAACAGATTCATGTTATTTGTACAATACCAGATATAAAAAGAGTTCATGGACAAATCACATGTAAAAAGACTTACAATGTTTACAACAGAAGTAGTATTCCAAAGAGCAAAAATACGTGTCACAGAAGATCTTTTTGGTCCTCGGCTGAAAAGCGCATTGAGACCAGCAAGAAATGGAGAAAGCAAAGCAAGGGGTGGGATAAGCAGTACAGCAAGGAAAGCTCCAACAGATATCCAGTAGTACTGTACAAGCATAAGCAGGGTGATGGAAAAATCACCCAGAAGTACAATACAAATAAGCAGCTGCAATGTTTCCTGAAATGTCATAGCATTGTTCCAGTTAAGGTTATTGTCATGTCCAGCATGAGCACTTGTGTGCTTAAGAGAAGGATCCAGTGGTTACCGCATAGCCAATAGGCCTACAATTTTGCAATAGCAATGCAAAAGGGAAGAGATAATCTCTTTTATAATCCAGTGACTTCAGTGTTCCCTCATTTATGATCCCACCATTCACTCCGCCTGTCAACCGCTTTCTTGAAACAGCATAGCTTGTGGAAGGCTGATCCTGATTTACCTGCTTGGAACCCTGAAGTGGAATTACGATATTCTTCCTGTAGGATTAAAAACATTGTAGTTCTTTTACACGGCAAGAGAAATATTCTGTAAGACATGCTATTGCAGTAGGTAAATTGGTAATTTTTTTCATACCTTAAGCGATCACTGAACCCTGGGACATGCTCATGATGGTGGAGACTCTTATAGAAGTGTTCATTCACAGCTACAACAATACCTAGCTGGTAATAACCAGAAGCAGTGGCCTGGAACCACCCTAGCTCCACTCGAACACCATGCCGCTCAAGTTGGGGATTCCCGTGACTATTAGTCCAAGAAAGAACAGATCCCAAAGTTGAGCGGATGCTTCCTTGCCTTACTGTCCTCAACTGAGCATTCAAGCCAGCAACTAATCTGTTCCAGATCGCAGTTGATACGTACTAGGAAAAGGAAATAAAGGCACTGGGAGTGATTAAACAAAAAAATTGCATTTGTAGCATATTTACCAAAATCTAAAAAATAATTTGATATCATTGGCATAGAGCCATAGAGGCTCAAGAAATCTAGAATATCGGATCTAAACCAATGTTAACTTGTACCGCTTGATTTCAGTGACCCTCGGTGCAAGAAAATATGCACCTAACATATCCTGATCAATGACTGACAAATTCTCCCCTTCAACAATGTGGGACAAAGTGGCTAGTCCTCGTGTAATAATATAATTGGAAAACCAGAAATATATCTGTAGAAACAAAAAAAAAACTGGTGTCCTTAGCAGCATCACCATGAAGTTAATCTCATTTTTACCTGGCCAAGAAGGTTTGATAACAATGTATCGCTGTGTAGGAAGTATGGGGACATATAGCTTCCATCACCACCAAAGATTAAACACATGGGGAACCTCTTCTGGATCATGGATGTTACGTCAAGTCGTTTCTCATCACCTCCAAGAAAGAAATCAATGTAGGCGACCATCAAGTCTGGTGTTGAACCTACCTGTTAAGTTCAAACAATTACCTGAGTGCTCTATATATAGACCTATTTGTCTACAACAAAGATAATGCACCAGTTGTCTTCCCTCAATTCCTAACAGTGCTACTAACAGTTCACGTTAAATGGCTAACAAACAATATCATTCAAATCAGAAGTATGGAGTATTTTACCCGACTAAATAAGCTCTGTTTTAACACAAGTAGGGTTGTAAACGAACCGAGCTCGCGCGAGCCTAGCCTCCTAAGCTCAAGCTCAATAGAAGCTCGAGCGAGCCTGAGTTGAAATCCAAGCCTGGCTCGGCTCGGCCCAAGCTCTGCTCGAATAAGCCCGATCATGGTTGTCACAGTGTAGTTAGCAACCACGGCGCTTGAGGGGTGCCTGAACGCCACGGCGAGCGCCTAGTTGTAGACATCAGGTATGTATCCCTCGCTCCCGCACTCACTTCTCTCCCCACCCCACCTAGCCTCCTCCAGCCGCCTAGCCTCCTCCGCCCGCCGCCTCACCTCCCCTCCTCCCACCGCCACCTCACCCCCTCCCCTCGCCGCTGCCCCCCCCCCCCAAGGCATGGCAAGTGTCCATGGCATCCACCCAACTCCGCTGCGACGCCACAACAATGAGCTCGATAATAGTTAAAATAATTTAATATGCACTAATTTTCAACAATAAAAAACTCGATCTCTCCTAAGAATAAGTTGTCTGATACACATGTGGCAGCATTAGCTGCTATTTTTGGATGGAGTGTAGGTGACAGTGTTCAGGCTCTCCCTTCGACGGCGCTAACTTGCTGCTGATTCGTGTGTTTGGGTCGTTCTTTCTTTTCATCCAATGAATCCGTCCTCTATCTTGATCTGGAATGCGCGTGGCCTTAATAGCAGGGATCGGCGGAATTCTGTCAGGGATGTGATCCTCTCCACAAATGCAGAGATTGTATGCCTACAAGAGACCAAAGTCGCTGTTTTGAGCCAACGACTTTTTCTTTCAGTTTTTGGTTCAGCTTTTGACAAGTTTATTGCTTTGCCAGCCAATGGCACACGTGGAGGGGTACTGATCGCTTGGAAGAGTGCCTCTTGTCAAGCATTAGCCTCACGTGTTGACACCTACTCTGTCTCTGTCCAATTCATCGAACAGGAGGGTCGTAACTGGTGGTTCACTGGCGTGTATGGACCACAGGAGGATGAAGCTAAAATCCTTTTCCTGCAAGAACTCCGTGATGTCCGCAGCGTTTGTGCTGGCCCTTGGCTTTGTGCTGGTGATTTTAACTTGATTTATCAAGCTTCTGATAAAAATAATGCCAATCTTGATAGAGCAATGATGGGGAGTTTTAGGCGTTTCCTCGATGATACTGAATGCAAGGAGATTCCTCTGCTAGGCCGCAAGTATACTTGGTCAAATGAGAGGTCCCCTCCTACACTTGTTAGGCTGGACCGAGCTTTTTGTTGTGTCGATTGGGATGAGATCTTTCCTGATTCTGTATTGCAAAGTACTGCATCTGTGGTCTCAGATCACTGTCCGCTCATTCTTGGGTTGAAAGTTAGTACTCGTGGTAAGAGGCGCTTCCATTTTGAGAGCTTCTGGCCTAAACTCCCAGGATTCATGGACACTGTGCTGGAATGCTCCCGTGGAGTCTCTCTGTGCGGTTGAGCGTTTCTTCCTCAAGCTTCAAAGACTCAGTAAGGGGCTACAGAAGTGGAGTCAGCGGAAAGTTGGGAACATAAAACTGCAGTTGAGCATGGCCAAAGAGACCCTACATCGGATTGAGATTGCAAGGGATAGTCGGGAGCTCTCTCATGGGGAGGAGTGGCTGCGGAAAAAGCTTAAACTCCACTGTCTTGGTCTAGCTTCTCTTGAACGCACCATTGCCCGATTGCGATCAAGAGTGTTGTATCTTCGGGAAGGAGATGCTAATACTTCCTTCTTTCACCAGCATGCTCGATACCGGAAAAAGAAAAATTTTGTAGCTAAGATTCAGGTTGGTGATCAGTTTATCACATCTCAAGTAGATAAACAGGATGCTGTTCTAGATTTCTATGACAATCTGCTAGGTTCGGCTGTAGACAGGAACTATACCATAGACCTTGCTGCCCTCCATATGCAGCAACATGATCTGGCGTCCCTTGATGAGCCTTTCACGGAAGAGGAAGTTTGGGCAACTATCAAAGATATACCACTGGACAAAGCCCCGGGGCCAGATGGGTTCACGGGGCGTTTTTATAGGTCTTGTTGGGATATTATAAAAGGGGATGTGATGCAGGCTCTTTCAGCTATTGAGCGTGGTCATGTTTTCAGATTTAAACTCCTCAACACAGCTTTCATAACTCTGTTACCCAAAAAAGCGGATGCCATGGAAGTTAAGGACTACAGACCGATTAGCCTTGTTCACAGCTTTGCGAAGTTGGTGACAAAAATCATGGCCAACCGTTTAGCTCCTCTGTTGCCCAGTTTGGTTTCTACAAATCAAAGTGCTTTTGTGAGAGGAAGGAATATTCACGATAATTTCTTGTTTGTTCAGCAAATGGCAAGGAGTCTGCACAAAAAGAAGGAGCCACACATCCTCCTAAAGTTGGACATTTCTAAGGCTTTTGACTCAGTTTCTTGGGCTTTCTTGTTGGAAGTATTACAACACATGGGTTTTGGTCGGCGTTGGAGGAATCTCATATGTCTCCTGTTATCTACCTCCTCGACGCGGATTCTTTTGAATGGTGAGCCTGGGGATTCAATATCTCATCTCCGAGGACTTCGTCAGGGAGATCCTTTATCCCCAATGTTGTTTATCCTTGTTATGGACGTTCTTAGCTCCCTGGTGAATCATGCTGCTGATTTGAATCTGCTGCAACCACTTGCTGTCCAAGGTGTCACACACAGGGTTTCGTTATATGCAGATGATGCTAGTGTTCCTTCGGCCTTCGAGTGTTGATCTCCATACTATCGTGCTAGCACTGGAAATTTTTGGTCATGCCTCGGGTCTCAAGACTAACATGACAAAAAGTTCAGTGACACCCATTCAATGTTTTGAGGAGGAATTAGCTCTCACCTCCAGTACTCTGTCTTGTGCTGTGAAAGATTTCCCTTGCACTTACCTTGGCCTACCGCTCACAATTCATAAACCTACAAAGTCTGATCTGTTACCACTAGTTGATAAGGTTGCTGATCATCTTCCGGGTTGGAAAGCTTCTCTCATGAACAGGGCTGGAAGATTAATCATGGTACGTGCTGTGTTGACAGCCACTACCATCCATCACTTGATTGCGTTGGATTTGCCAAAATGGGTGTTTAAAGCAATTGACAAAAAGCGAAGAGGGTTTCTTTGGAAAGGTCAAGAGCAGGCCAACGGTGGAAATTGCTTAGTTTCTTGGGAAAAAGTTCAATGCCCTTTGCAGTACGGCGGCCTGGGCATACATAAGCTCGAAACATTGAGTTGGGCTCTGCGTATCAGGTGGTTGTGGGCTGAAAAATTAGGCGATTCGCGACCTTGGGCTGGATTACCTATCCAAGTTATGCGGAATGCCCGAGCCCTTTTTGACGTGGCTGTTATCTGCATTTTGGGCAGCGGAGAATCTATTAAATTCTGGAAGGATCGTTGGTTACAAGGAAAGAATATGGCTGAACTTGCCCCAAACCTGTACAGCTTGGTTCCTAAGAGATTAATAAAAACTAGGACAGTTGCGCAGGCCCTCAACAATCGTGGATGGGTGAAGGACATCAGAGGCGCTCTTTCTGTTCAGGTCTTGGTGGAATATTTGCTGATCTGGGATTTGGTGGATGGGGTAATTTTGCAGCAAGATACTCCTGATCAATTTCGTTGGAAGTTGACACAATCCGGCATCTATTCCAGCAAGTCAGCCTATGCTGCTTTTTTCCTGGGAACGATCAGTTTTTCTCCCTGGAAAAGGATCTGGAGGAGTTGGGCTCCTTTAAAGTGCAAATTTTTTATTTGGCTAGCCATCAACAACCGTTGTTGGACAGCTGATCGGCTGGCTAAACGTGGGTTACCCCACCCTTCAGCCTGCCCCTTATGTGATCAAGCAGAGGAGTCAATTCAGCATATCCTTGTATCTTGCGTCTTCTCTCGACAGGTCTGGGCTCTGATCTTGAGCAGACTGGGTTTACTAACTTTGGCTCCTCAGCCTGGAGAGTCTCGATTTTCCAATTGGTGGTGCCAAGCAATCAAGGGGTTTGATAAAAAAATGAGAAAAGGGCTGAATTCTTTAATCATCTTGGTCGCTTGGGAATTATGGAAGCATCGTAATGCTTGTGTGTTCGAAGGAGCTCCTCCAAATGTCCATTTGGTTCTACAAGCTGTGGCTGATGAGAGTGCTTTGTGGTGCATGGCTGGAGCCTCTGCTCTTAATGAGATGTTTCTTCAGCCCTTGTACTTGGAGTAGACTCATTTAGTGTTGGGTGCGGGAGTTAGTTCCCCCCTTGTACTTGGAGTAGACTCTTGTCTCTCCATTGTTTATTTCTTCTTAATGAAATGACACGCAGCTCTCCTGCGTTGTTCGAGAAAAAAAAACTCGAGCTCGGGCTCGACTCGAGTAACCTTGATAATAGTAAGAAATAATTCAACATACACTACTTTTCAATAATAGAAAAGCTCGAGCTCGACTCGAGTAAGCTCAGTAAGAGTTAGTATATATCTAGGGCTGTAAAAAAGCTCGAGCCTTGCGAGCTATTCGAGCTCGGCTCGTTGAAGCTCGCGAGCTCGGGATCAAGCTAGAGTTTGGCTCGTTTAGAGCTCGAGCCGAACTCGAGCAGCTCGTGAGCCTCGAGCTTTTTTTACAGCCCTAAACACGTCCAAAAGTATTTGGTGAGGTTTGGCTATTCACATTGAGTTTAGATACATTGTTAATATATCAATTAACTGAAACTCAGCTGAAATTGGCTAGTTCCTCACTATGATCTGGCAATAATGCTGCTTCATCCAATTTGGGGGTTTAAAACGGTTGATTTAAAAGTGGTTCATTATAGTATAAAGCCAGGAATAGCTACTGGTCATTCTGTTGACAACTTGAACCAGCCAGTTCTGGTTTTCAAAAAATCGGCACCATTACTGCTTGTTGTAATACCAAACAAGTAACTAACATTATTAAATTACAATTACTGACCTTCAAACCTTTATAGAGAGCACGTGATCTGCAAGAGCGCAGACATGAATGGTCGTATTCAGATTTAACATACTCTTGAAGACGATGGATTTTCTTTCTTCTGCGCCATTGCTTCCAAGACCAGGCACAAGGATATGCAAGTACAGAAAGTATACTATGTACAGATCCTTCCCACCACTCATATGCGGCTACCAAATTGATCTCATCAATAAAACGGTTAAAAGCGTCTTCATATCTGGAGAAAAGACACAATTATAATCTACGGTGCGGCTATGATGTAATTCTTGTGCAAAAAGACATGCATTTTCATGTACAGATAGAGACATGAAATATTGTTTTTCTGAAACATATGGGCCTTTAAATCATCGCCAAGATGTAATTCTTGCGCAGCTATGATGCTAGGACCCAAGGTAAGCAAGGATGGCTGTAAGAGAACATCCAAGCTCCAATTTTTTTTAAAAAAAAGGGGGGAGTAGCAATGAGCCAGGAGGAGGCTTTATGTAAATGATTAAGCAAACAAAACAATGCAATCTTTTCCCATACAACATTTCTGACATGTAAAACAATTTACAACTGATGGCATATTTTCACGATAGAAAATGTATTAACTTTTGTGAATCGGTTTGAGATGGATGAAAGCAGTGTAAGTGATACTCTACTAGTGTAGATTCCTGAGATGGAAAGTCTTACACAATTCCGATTATAGAATCAGGAGGTGAGTAAGGAAGATGCCAGGGCTCTCGAAAGGTATTAGGTCCCATGAAGTACATTCTGTGAACATGGCTTTGTGTTTCTTCTGCCCTGCTGGCCCCAGGCACCTACACAGTAAAAAGGTGCTAATATTTATCAGCACAAACACAAGAAGCAAGATTTCCTCAACAAATTGGACTAGGAATGCCTGATTAGTTTCTCGATTTTCTTTTAACAGCTAATTATACTTTAATTTTCGGCAATTATTCAATTAGTTTCTCGATTTTCTTTTAACAGCTACTATACTTTAATTTTTGGCAATTATTCAAGTAATTTTATTTTTTGTGAAATCGGATATTGAGCATTTGACCTTTTTTCTAAAACAAACATTTGACCTTTGTGAATGTTGAGGTATACGCTAGAGAGAGTTATATTTCTCATCATAAAGTCATTCCTTTCATTTCAACAAGTATTCCATTAGAGGTCTAAAGGCCTGTGGTTTCATGACAGTACAAATAACTGTTTAGCATATATAAGTGCATCTTGAGTAATTTGTTCAATGTCTCGGATCCAGTGATTTCACAATAGCTCTATATGACTATATCCAGAGAGGCAGAAATTATGTTGTATGAATGAATTATACCTCAGCCAACGAAAGCAAAAATGGGAAAGAGGCACAGCCATCGTTGTGGATTGCATTTGTTGACCGGTACGTGATATCACTCTCACCAATCTTAACTCTTAAAGCACTTAAGATAAGTGCCAAAAGAATAATTGTAAAAGATAGAATAATTGCAAAAGACCAAGGACCACCAAAAGTATACATCAGTTCCTCGAGTGGTGTGTAACAGTTTGGCATCTTATACTTAGCAGATATGCACTTATATGGGCAGGACGGCTGGGTAACACCACCTAGAAAGTAGCAAGTCAAAGTTAATGCTTGGTATCTTTCATTCAATGTCAAGGAGTTTGAAGGTAACAAGGCAATACAACAATTCAAAATCCCTGTAAGAACATGCGGTCCCAAGGACCTACCTCTTACATATACAAAGTCAGCACGGTTTGGAAGACCGTCAAGAGAACAAGGGGTGCACAGAGATGCGTTGGACCCAACAACATTTTTATATGTGCCAACCGGGCATTCCTGGAATGAACTATAATTAGTAATAGTTTCAAACTAATAAAAGTCATCTGCTAGTTAAAGAAATAATGGATAAAAAGCATCCCGCTGTCCACAAATATAAGTCATTTCCGTCTTTCTTGGTCTCCAATGCAAGACTTTACTAGGGTTTTTTATTATAGTATTATGAAAGTACTTTTCAAGAGAAATATCAATGCCATCATTTCAGCGTAGTCAATCTGTGTAGTTTAAAATATATTAATAGTCAAAAGTTTAAAAAGATTGACCACGTGTATCCCATAGTGACTTATATTTAGAGAGGGGGTACTTAATTGCAGAATGCAGAGCATTTACCAAGTCAAGAATATATACACCAGAACATTTCATTAGCTCACGGGTACAGACAAAACAATCTTAAAAGACATTTCAATCCTACGGTGTCCAGTATATAGAATGTGCAGCACTGTAAGTGACACCAATACATTGTTGTGAACTCATATTGGGGTGAGCAATACCAAAGGAGGTGCCAGGAACCAGACCAACAGCAAGGAGAAGCTGGCACATGAGGAGTTCTAGTCAGACAATATGAGGAAAATTAGGATGAGTCCGTAAGCTAGTAAAGTTCATGATCAGGTTAGGATAATTGTTTGTCTTATGAGTCAAGTCACGATTAGTTATGTAAAAGGATGTCCAGTGTAATCTTTTATGCAAGCAAGCAAGCAATCTCTCTTACAATTGCTAATCTCTACCGCTCTAGTTCCTCTCATCTACCCGTGTTATCTTTCTTCAACTCGCCAACCACGGCACCGGCTCACCAGCAACAATCTCGCCCTCCAATGAATCATCCTACAACCTTAGAAGCAGATCCCGGCCACAACATACACCTAGTCAGTACCAACTATTATAAACGTGAGATAAACAGGGGAATAACCAGGCATATGCTCATCTGTTTGACTATTTCATTGATATGCCACATAAACTATTACTTATGAATTCCGAACAACGAACAGTAGTCATTTACAAAAATGCTGCTTAAGATTATAAACAACGGCATAAAGCAATGTTGCTAAGGCGTCGCCTAATCGTCGCTTTGGCATCGGAGCGGCCGGGAGCTGCCGCCACGGCCGTCGCCTCGCCACGGGTGCGTATGGCGTCGCCTAGTCGTCGCCATGGCCGCGACGCCGCGTCGCGAGAGCAAGGCGGGCACCATACCCCTGTGCCAGGCGGGAAAATGGAGGGAGCGAGCGAGTGCGGGAGAAAAAGTGAGGGGGGCATAATGGGATACCTGATACGGGCGAAGCATTCAGCGAAGCGACGCGAAGGGAGGTCGGCGCGGCGGCGACCTCAAGCGACGGGCGATCTCCAGGCCTCCACGCCACCGCCTCCCCGGGCGTCCACGTCGCCGCCTCCCTCCGAGGCTCGCCGCCCTCCAGGCCTCCAAGCCGCCGCCTCCCTCCGAGGCTCCGAGCCTCCACACCGCCACCCTCCGAAGTCCGGGCCTCCACGCCGCCGCCTCCCTTCGGGCCTCCACGCCGCCGCTCAGGTTCTTCCCTCTATTCCCTCTGTTCCGCCGGCTCTTCCCTCTGTTCCGCTCTTCCCTCTGTTCCGCCGTGCAACAGTAGGCTTTAGGGTTTAGATGTTTCTAGATCGGCTCTTCCCTCTGTTCCGCCGGGCGCCGGCTATTTCCTTCCGTATGCAGTGCAGCAGTAGGCATATGTGATGTTTGTAAATCGGCTCTTCCCTCTGTTCCGCCGGGCGCCGGCTATTTCCTTCCGTATGCAGTGCAGCAGTAGGCATATGTTTAGACTTTAGATGTTTCTAGATATTGCTAGATGTTGATTGTTAGATTGTTGCTAGATTGTTAGATGTTGCTAGATGTTTTTATTGCATAGACATGTTTTTATTCATGTTTCCATGTTCATTGCTATGCAGTAGGAACTAGGTAGCAGTAGCACAATGGCAAATGAAAGTGAGCCCGTAATAGCAACTACTGTGGCTGCCGCTGAAGGAGATGGGCAGTATGATCCAAAGAAAGATCCTGTAAGGAAGGCGAAGTCTAAAGACCCAGGATGGAAGTATGCCTTTTGGCCAGAGATTGGCAATAGAGATTTGGTGCAATGTTCACTTTGTGACAGGAGAGTATGTGGTGGAATCAAAAGATTGAAGCAGCATCTCACAGGTGGATATGGAGATGTGCAAAAATGTGCCAAGACGACGACACCAGTCATCAAAGAGATGCAAGAATATATGAAGCAGAACAGAAGAAACAGACCACTTAACTTAGATGATGAAGGAGATAATGTAGTTGAGGTAGCCAGCAGTGGTGGCTCCGTAGCCTCTACCGTTGCCTCTGCCATTGTGCCAGTACCAAGTTCTGGGACAGCAGCAAAAAGAAAGCAATCCGCCCTTAATTTCAATGTTCCAGCACCAAAAGCAAAGCAAAACAAGTCCATTGCTGCTATGCTTCGACCAAAACCTGAAGATGTGGTTGAGCAAAGACATAGCAAGGGCACTTCTCAATGTTCCTTGGAGTCAAAGATGAGAACCAAAGAAGAAAGACATGTTGTGAACATGCATGTATCCAAGTTCTTCTATGAGTGTGGCATAGCATTTAATGCTGCAAACGCAAGGAGCTTCGAGGTTATGTGTGACTCCATTGGGCAATACTGTCCTGGTTATAAGCCTCCTAGTTACCATGAGCTAAGGGTGCCCTTGCTTGAGGAGAACGTTAAAGAGACAAATAAATTGAGGGAGAAGCATGAGGAGGCTTGGAAGCAATATGGCTGCACACTCATGTCGGATGGATGGACGAATAGAAGAGGACGTCATTTGATTAACTTCCTTATCAACGGTCCGGAGGGGACTTTCTTCTTAAGAGTCTATTGATGCATCAGATCAAACACATGATGCAAGGATGCTAGCAGATTTGCTAGAGAAGAGAATTGAGAACGTTGGCAAAGAGAAGGTGGTTCAAGTTGTCACCGATAATGGTGCTAACTACAAGGCAGCAGGCAAACTTCTAATGTAGAGGATTCCTACACTGTTTTGGACCCCTTGTGCTGCACATTACTTGGACCTTATGTTGGAAGATATCGAGAAGTTAAAGGAATTTAAGAAGCCTATTGCACGTGCCAAACGTGTCACCACATTTATTTATAGACATGGTAAGCTTCTTAATACAATGAGGGAAAATACAGGTGGGAGGGATCTTGTGAGACCTGCTGCTACTCGTTTTGCCACACCTTTCCTTACTTTGCGAAGTTTGCACAAGCACAAAGATGCTTTGAGATATCTATTTGTTAGTGAAGATTGGACTAGGGCTAAATTGGCAACCACAAAGGCAGGTAAAAGTGTGTATGAAATTATCCTTTCTAAGGAATTCTGGAATTCAGTTGAAGATTGCCTAAGAGCTTCACAACCACTACTTGTTGTGCTAAAGGTGGTTGATGGAGATGAGAAGCCCGCCTTGCCGGAGGTTGTCGCGTGTATGGCTCAAGCAAAGGAGAAAATCAAATCAGGTTTCCCTACCCAAAACAAGTCAAAATTGCTCAAGAAAATCATGAACATTATTGACACGCGTTGGGTGAAGCAAATGGACCAAAAATTGTATGGGGTTGCACTCTTCTTGAATCCAGGAAAATTCTTTTCCATCGTGAAAAGAGGTGATGATGCATATGTTGGTGAGCTAAGAGGAGCATTCAATGATGTGCTTGCAAAAATGGTGCCTGATGTCGATCTTCAAAACAAGATTGATACGCTAGCCATTCTCTACGAGGACCAGCGAGAAGCATTTTCAAATCAATTAGCAATCCAAAACCGAGAATCAAGGAATCCTCGTAAGTTCTATAGTGTTGCACAGACTTTTTCAATTCTGTGTATTCAATATTAATTAATTAGAGTCTCTTATTGTCATTTTAGTTGATTGGTGGCGTGCATATGGTGGCCGAGCCATAGAGCTACAAAGATTTGCGAAGCGTATCGTTAGTCTTTGTTGTTCATCCTCCGGTTGTGAGCGCAATTGGAGTACCTTTGAGTTTGTAAGTGAATGTGCCAAACCATTCTTTTTCAACTCTCAATTTGTAGCTACATATGTGCTAAAGCAACAATTTATTTACTTTGTTTGCTTTGATTTCTATAAACTATTTGTAGATCCATACCAAGAAAAGAAACCGGTTGGAGCACCAAAGATTGAACGATTTGGTCTATGTTCAATATAACCAAAAGATGAAAAGTAGGTTTGAACAGCGGCGTCAGAAAGGCGACAACTATAACCCTTTGGTCATAGATGAATTTGATTGGGACAATGAATGGGTTGACCCACTGGCCGAACCGGTTCAAGGTCACCGTGGGTGTGATGACCTTACATGGGAACATGTTGATGAAGCTGTTGGTGCATCACGCACACTTCAAGGTCGCAATCTTCCTAGAACATTAAGAAGGGGTGATGTCGTAAGCTATTCTCGGCGTCACACTTCTATTTCTACAAGAAGGGTGGTTGAAGAAGGTGAGCCACACTCAAATTCGGACACTGAAGATGAGGACGAAGATTTTGTTTGTGATGACGAGGAGGTTGATGATTATGGTGAAGCTCCACCTGATGATATGGAGAGCGATGGCGGGAATATGGATGGCAATGATTTGGATGCATTCGACACTGATGATTATTGAGAGATGAGTGCTAGATTGTTGGTGTTTTGGTCTTTTTGGTTGTATGGAGTGTGTGACTTCTAAGCTACTGTTATCTTGTAATCATGCCACTATGGTTTCATTTGTATGGAGTATGGACTATGCTACTATGGTTTCATTTGTCATGTAATCAAGTTTATATGTTTCCTGCTGCTCCTGCTGCTGCATTTCCTGACATGAAATGCCATTTGATGATACTCTATTTTGTGATTTGAACAGCAATGCTATTAGAAGGGACTCATGGGAGCTGCACCATGCTACTGCTGCTGCTGCTGCATTGTCAATACAAGATTCTTCGAAGACTGCTAGTGCCAGCTTCCCAAGCTGGCAGCCTTATTGGGAAGCAGGGAGCAACCATTAAATCAATACAAGATTCTTCGAAGTCTGTTGTCCGTATTCTTGGTAAGGTTTTTGCATCTTTTTTATGTTACATGTATTGGTCTATTGGATCCTTAAGCATATGTTGTGTCTTGCAATTTTGTTACATTAAAAATACAGAAAATTGTGATAGATGTTCGCAATTAATGTCTATACAATGGTTTTCTTTTGATGGCAGTCTGTAACTGATCAACATAAGTACATATGCCTCATTTGCTCCTTCAATATGAATATTAGATGTCCATGGCTCCATGCCTGGCAGAAACCAGTCTGCCACTAAGGAAACATTGTGGAGACTCAGAGAGGAATCTTCTGAGTTGGTCACTTTGTTGGAAGTGCCTTTATTTGGCACTCTTCGCTGGCAAGACATGAAATGCCATTTGATGATACTCTATTTTGTGATTTGAACAGCAATGCTATCAGAAGGGACTCATGGGAGCTGCATCATGCTACTTGGGAGAAGAGCAAAGTCAACAAACAATGGACAATGTCGTCAAGGTATGCCATTCAACATTCATGTTTTCTAGCCGCACCATTATTCATGTTTATTTGCTTTGTTACATAGTTAAAATAGTCACACTGTATGTTCAACAAATTTGCTGCTATAAAAGGTTAGGATGTGAGTATGGTGTCGCCTCGCCGCACGCCATACTCGCCTAAAAGGTGTGAAGGTAGCCTGGCGCCTCGCCTCGCCTTATCGCCGTGATAACATTGGCATAAAGGCATTTACACAAGCTAGTTGTAATTTTGCACCTTTCAGGCCAAAAAAAAAAGAACAGCTTTGCTAATAGCTGGAAACCTGGAACTCATCATCACAAAAACCATCAAGTCTTGAGAACAAAGAACCACTACTCCCTCCTGTCTTCCTGGATAAGGGGAAGGAACTAATGTGGTGACGCGAACAGGTTATTTCAACCAGCACTACATTTTGGCAATGATTTAAAAAGGTCCTATATTCTTTTGCTCTGTTCAAAAGCCAGGTCTGGACTGACCAAATTTTGGCTCATTCTCCAGTCTCCACCCATGGACCTGAGCTACTCAGGGAAACCCCAGATAAAATTCAACTGTTCACCCTAAATTAAGATTATAAACCCACAAGCCTTAGCCTAACCAACAGGCCATAACTATTCCAGATGCCTTGCCTATACAGCTTACACGAAAGGAACAGGTAAAATTTTGCTGAAAATTTGTATTCAGAAGAATATTATTCCCTATGGTTTGCATGACCAATAACAGCACATATCAGATGGTTTATCTATATAAGCTGTATGAACAAAGAAATGACGAGTTTAGTGCTCATACGGTGCAAAATGTTCCATATAGTCCCATGGGGCACTTCTTTCCTGTTACTGTTCCATCTTCTCCAAAATGTCCATCATTATTACCAGATCCTCCACTACACAAAAGAAAAGCAATAAGAAGTTGTCATAAGAATGTATTCATTCGCAAACACTTCTCAAGGTTCAAGGCAGTGCACAAATGTTTATTCCATGACCAATAAATACTTGATGGCCCATGGAACACTGGTAATAGTTAAACCTTAAAGCTGTTCCCATGTAGGTCCACGCAGATAGTAGTGGTTGCATTTCATAAATAAATCATGCATCTCAGAAAATTTTGCACAAGGTGTCTCGAGGAATTTACCTTATCACATGCATATGGAATGAGAAGTGGCATTTTTTGTGTGTGTAATGAAGTACCAGTTAGATCCCTAAACTTGAAAATTATTCTGCCATATCCTTAAACTTAAAACATTGTGTCACTTAGGTCATTTCGACTTAGCTAAAAAATGTTTCACTGGAATAAAGGTATGAACATGATCTTGGGCATTATGTGAACCAAATTGCCGCATTGATCATCCACCTAAACAATTGACATTAGTTTAGCACCTCTATTCAATTGACATGTCACCATATTTAGCTAACTAGAAGTCATCATCATGGTTATTAAGGCGTTGCTTAGGTCACCTAAGATAAGGCGGCCCGGGAGGTCAAGGCGTCGGCCCCACCTTGCCGTGCGTGCCCAAGGCGTACGCCTTTGGACGAAGGCGTCTCTAAGGCGGCATATGGCATCGGGAATGCTCAAAGCGACGCCTTTGGAGAGGCGACGCCCGCGAGTACATAACCTCACCTGAGCGACTCAAGCTAAACCAGAACCGAGACAGGAGCGGCGGCTAAACCAGAGAGAGAATGGCAGAGTACTTGCCTAACCTGGAACCATGGACGGCGCCGCCTCCATCTCGCGGCTCCCATCTCGGTGTCCTCTCCAGCAGCAGAAAGGTACACCTCCTCTCCCTCCCCCCTCCTCTTCCCTCCTCTCCTGAAGGCTCGCAGCCGGTACGGCGTGAAGGCGGAAACGAGGAGCGCTCCCCAAATGGCTCGCAGCCGGCGACGGCGAGGTGGCGGAGGCGGCAACGAAGAGAGGGAGAGAGCACGTCGCCATCGATCTCGCCTTTTGTGTTTTTTCGCTTTCCCTTCCAGGCAATCAAATGGAGAGGGGGCTCTGTGGAGTCTGGACTGGAGGCGTTGGGAATGGAGAGGGGGGATGGATATAATGGAGAGGGGGGTTGGATAATGGCGTTGGGAACCAGAACCAGAGGAGGAACTGTTCGCTAGTTAGCTTTCCTGCCAGCAGTCTGATTTTTATTCATCCCCCAGTCCAAAACTCTTTATTGTTGTTGTATGTTAGTTACTCTTGATAATGCACTCCTTTATGCAGCAGCTAAAACTTGCAATTGCGACGAGCCAAGGGGGATGGATACTACATGGGAGAAGAGCAATTGGAAAGAGGGGATGGGTGCTACATGAGCTCAAGAATTGGCAACAAGGTATATATGTGCTACTAAAATGCTCATTTTATTTGCTGCCTTAGTGCCTTAGGATGTGTGTAAAGTGTTGCCTCGCCTCGCACCTTACCACTTAAAAGGTGTAGGGGGGTCGCCTCGCCTTACCGCCTTAATAACCTTGGTCATCATGCCTTCAAAAGTTCATACTGCCATATGGATTATTGGTTTGACTGATCCACATTAGCTTTGCACCTTCATGTTATTAGTACATTAACAATTAAGTTTAGGGACCCAAGCGATACTTCGCTACAAGTTTAGAGATCTTCAATGCAATTCTCTCTCTTTTCTTTCACAAAGTTCATAGATCAAGCAAGCATAGGGAAAGATCATTAATAAATTATACTCCAATTGTTTCATATTGTATGACGTTTTTTCTGCTTTTAACACCTTGACGGTCTCCAATATACAATTTTGATCATTGATTTATATAAAATTTTGTTGCAAAAATATTACGAAATTGTACTTTTGTGGGAAATTCTGAAAAAATTGGTGGCTGCATGGCATAAAATCTTATAATGCAAAGCTGACTAACAGAGGAAGTAGCAGATAAGGAATTTTTGAAAAATGTTGATGATTTTCATAAAACATCATCAAACAGCCTAAGTTCCAAAGTTCTACCCATGGTTGGGAAAACCGGCGGTTACCGGCCGGTAACCGCCGGTAACCGGAAATACCGGTGGCAACCGGGTTTCGAAATACCGGCCGAAATTTTTTGAATTGAAGATTTGAATTTTTGACTTGCTAATGCAGTGGGTATATTAGTTTGGGTATTGTTTTTGATATATTAGGTTGATTAGCTGCTGTTGGAAGTAAAAAAAAGGGTGAATTATTGTCATTGGCAGCTAGTTCGGATTACCACCATGGTTCGGATTACCATTTTGCAAGCCTCTGATTTCATTTTCTATATGCATCACCAGTTCATCTTTAGATTGTAAAGACTAGATGAGAGTTGTGTTACTTTGGTCCTCTCAAGTTCCTGAACAATGCCAGCCTCTGATTTCATTCTTGTGTATTAGAATTCAAAAGAGCCAAGATGCCATAAAAAAAGCAAACTCCAAACATTTCCACCACAAACCAAACTCAAAAATGGTTCCCAAGTGAGTTCTTGAAAAATGAACCACTTCTCTAAGATTGCCCAATCAATCAAGAGTTATGAAGCACAAATAGATAGGGGCCAAGGATCTACTCATCTACCAGGAAACAATAGATTGAGAAATCACTTCAACATCAAAGTTCAAAAAATCTCAATTGAATCAACAACTGGATTAGCCAAGCCCCTCTCACCGGTTTTTCCGGTTTTCTCACCGGTAAAACCGGTAACCGGCCAGTTACCGGTCTTCTCCCGCCCCGCCCAAAAAAAATATTTGACGAATTTTGACCGGTTAGAATCCAGGATTTCCGGTTACCGGGCGGTAACCGGCCGGTTACCGGTACCGCCCGGCGGCCGGGATTTGTCCCGGTTCCGGTTTTTTGATCCCTGGTTCTACCCTCCCGTAGGCTCACTTTGTTTTAGGGCTTTCCTTTCTGTCCTAAGATTCCATCCCGACCAACAAGCAAGTCTGATGTGGATTCTGCTTGAACGTTATAATTGCAATGAAACTACCATAATTGTTTTTCCTAATATTTGTTCAGCAATGAAACTGCTTATGAATTTTTCATTGTATATATCAACCAAGTTAACATATGATCCCCCTCTAATATGTAATTGTCATATGAATGAATCCACTGTGGTAAGTAAACTGGATAGAAGAAAACCATTCAAAGCACCTCCTAATAACATAGCTGATACCAACAATACAGAAGTAACATGATATGTCATGATTTTAGAGAGGTATCTGTGCTAAAGCTGATTTTATAAAGATGACAACCAAGCAACCTCCTCTACTATTATCAGCAGTTCTAGATGAATTGCATACCTTGATGATACTGTACCATTGACAGAAGCAATCTGAACATACTCATCTCCAGTAGCAATATTTGACCAACGAAAGTGTATTCTGCCACCGCCGCCACCACCTCCACCATGTAGGCCTCCATTGCCACCAGATGCTGATAATGATGAGTTTTTCTCTAGCAGAAGCCCTTGAAGGAATAAAAGAATTGTCCCTCCAGAACCGCCACCAATCCCACCCTTTAACGTCCCATTGGAATTTCCAGTCGTGCCTCTACGGCTTTCACCATCAGAGGTCACCGAGCCATAAATTAATAATCTTGAAAGTGGCCATTTCATGGATCCAATGACTGGGTTAGGAAGTTGGTTAAAAATTAAAAAAGAGAAGTGATATCAAAAACTTTGCAAAATGCACTTACTTCAAGAAAAGAAAAGGCGAGTTAAGCCAAAGAGTGAACTTAGCAGAACATGCGCTCATTGTCCAGTGCATTATATACATGTACGTGCGTATGTGTGTCTATATGCTGATAGCAAACCCAGAGGATGGTATTAAACAGCTTCAAGGAAAACAAAAAATGGATGGAAACATCCGAGGGATATGTAAAGAGAATATACAAGACTACACAACATAGGATTACAAAGGATAAGAAAGTACCTACCAATTAATCCCCCACCAGCACTGTTATCAGCTGACTCAGCAGAACGACTACCACTTCCTAGCTCACATGGAAGATCAGAATTGCCATATGATTGGCCTCCTTCACTTTTCATTCCATTGTAAATCCCTACGCCACCCCGGCCTCCATGCCCAGCACCACCAGCAGCTCCATACTTAAGAAACTTTCCTTTCCCAATGCCTTCCTTGCAACCTAATAAAGAATCCAGATTGCTGAGTGAACAAAGTTACAACATTGATAAAGAACACATTCCAGTTCTTTTACTGATTACAACACGAGAACACAGAATCACCTAACTCTGAGGCACTTATTGTGCCATCATTTGTAACAGTCACAGTTCTTGCACGATGAATATGGATTATACTCCCCCTGACTATGCCACTGACAGTTATGTCTTCAACACGGCAAATCTGCAAAATGTGAATTTCTTACAGAGAAGTCTTAACACACCTCCTACTGAGCCGCAATTTAGCCAGATCCACTTTTACAAAAATATAAACACAAATATAACTATGAGAAAAGCATGAATTTAATGTCATTGTTATCGGTAGGAGAAAATAAATATTATTATTTAAACAGTTGATTGATCTGTCATAGCACAAAGGTGCATTTTCATTCACAAATACTTATCTTAAGATGCATGCTCCCCTGTGAAGATTATTGTCAACTTGTTAACCGTCCTAAGCATTTTAGGTAGCAAGAGGTTCCCACTTCTCTATCTATTTGTTTCCAGCATTGTCTCCTGGCTGGGTAGAATCTATGCAACCATTCAAGTTCGCAAATCTGCATGTTTTGCATTCGGGCAGTAGAGGTAGTGTTGCACGCAAAAAAAAAACACACAGAATGGAGAAAATTCGCCCATCTACTGTATGACCATGAAGGTTGGAGTGCATGTATCAATTTGACATGGTACACAATACATTTCCAGAAGCAAATAAGCTATCAGACCCAGGGATAGAAAAACCAGCGGTTACCAACCGGTAACCGGATTTACCGGTGGGAACCGTTAAAAAAACCAGCCAGAATTTTCAAATATACATTTACATTTATGACCGTATAATGCACTTTCTAAATTGGTTTATGCCTTTTTTGTGCTACATTACCTATTGTATGACTAAATATTCATCAATCCTAAGTTTTTTATCGGTTTTCCGGTTTTTTAGCGGTTTTTCCTTTTTTTCGGTAACCGGGATGGTTACCAGTTTGAAAACAGCCTGAATTCAAATTTTGATATTTGAATTTCAACCGGTTTTTCCTGGTTTTTCCATTAACCGGCCGCCAGGCGGGACGTTCCCCAGTACCGGTTTTTCTATCCCTGATGAGACCCATGCTGTGGAATGGAAATGACTATGAAATGTCACAAATGTAATTAAAAGTCCACCATCACACTTCCTTGCCCCAAAAGTTCTCTACAGTTAATCTTCCGATATTATATAAAAGATCTACAAGCTATATCTGAAAAACCAGACTGGACCACGGTTCAACCATAAAAATGTGAAGTAAAACAAAGGGGCAGAAAACCGGACAAAAATACTATTTTAATGTGATTCGGCCAAAGATACCGAATGCCAAGGCCCAAATAGAAGGCCCATAAGGACCACAGTGAATATTAGCTAAAATATTGATGAAAGGAGTGCATGTACGGGGTTCGAATGTGCAGTGGGGCAATGAACCTTCGCTGACTTGACCACTCCACCAGCCAAGTGCTTGTGTCATGCATGGGATATGACATAGATAAGGTTATATTGAACCGCAGTTAAACCAGCCAGTGAACCGGGAGCATGAGCGGTTCAGTGACCATCCGGTTTTTAAACTATGCAGCAAGCTATCAAAATATAGCCATATAGGAGTTTTCTGAGGAAAAGAACATCACAGTAAACAATCCTTACTTGTAATGTAAAGGACAAGGAGCTGTTAACATAACAATCATCAGGGGGTGTGATTAGCTCACTAGGGCATGTTTTACTTTCACAGCGTGCAAGTGCATCCCTGGTAAACACAAACGTCAATCAACAGCATTGTTTAGAAGAAATTAAATATCATTAATTTACAGTGACATAACAGAACTTACAAGCTGCTTTGAACATCCTCATCTAGTGGAGCCTGAACAAGGGAACCAGGACCAACCTGCTCATAGATCAAGGAAAGTTGTAGTACGAAAAATAAAAATATTTGGAACAAATTTTAAAGCGCACATGCTGGTTCAATATGATAACACAAACCAGCTAAACAATAAGCATACCAAAAAGGGAACTCCAAGAAATACAATGGCACAAAATTAAGAAATTGTTGGAGATTAGGGTTTGTTGGAGATTAGGGTTGATGGGTTGATGCGCTATTCCATTACAAAACAGAGGCAGCAATACAAGGTATATATGGGCAAGGGTTAGGGTTAGGTCTAACAGAGGGAGACCACCCTGGAAACCCTAACAAACACCCTGACAACCCTAACAGAAAGTGACTAAGGGCACATGGGCCTTAACAGCTATGCATACACCTATGCAGTTGTCTAACACCCCCCGCAGTCGGAGCGTCGGCACAGACGTTCAGACTGGACCGAAATTCCTGAAAAACTGTCGAAGGCAGACCCTTGGTGAAGATGTCGGCATACTGTGAGGACGTCGGCACGTGAAGGACGCGGACAGCACCAATGGCAACACGCTCCCGAACAAAATGAAGATCAATCTCAATATGTTTGGTGCGTTGGTGCTGAACCGGGTTGGATGACATGTAGACGGCGCTGATGTTGTCGCAGTACACCAAGGTAGCCTTGCTGGGTGGGGAGTGGAGCTCACATAAGAGTTGGCGCAGCCAGGATGCCTCAGCCACGGCATTAGCCACACCGCGGTACTCAGCTTCGGCGCTGGACCTGGAGACAGTGTTCTGGCGCTTGGAGGACCAGGAGACGAGGCTATTCCCGAGGAACACAGCATAGCCGGAGGTGGACTTGCGAGTGTCCGGGCAGCCGGCCCAGTCAGCGTCGGAGTAGGCAACCAGATCTAACTGTGCTGAAGGTCGAAGGAGCAGCCCAAGGTGAAGAGTGCCACGAAGATACCGCAGGATACGCTTCAAAGCGGCAAGATGAGGCTCCCGAGGATCGTGCATGTGAAGGCAGACCTGCTGAACGGCGTAGGAGATGTCCGGACGCGTGAAGGTGAGATACTGAAGAGCACCAGCCAAACTCCGGAAATCTGTGGCGTCGCTGACGGGGGTGCCATCCTGCGCTGAAACCTTGGAACAAGTATCCACCGGGGTGGGGCAGGGCTTACACTCAGCCATGCCCGCGCGGTCTAGAATCTCCTGCATATACTGGCGCTGCGAGAGGAAAAGGCCATCAGATCGCCGCTGAGCCTGCATCCCGAGGAAATGATGGAGATCACCTAAGTCCTTCATCGAGAACTCCTGCCGCAGGGCATTGATGGTGCGGTGAAGGAGCGCGGTCGACGAAGCGGTGAGGACGATGTCATCCACATAGAGAAGCAGGTAAATGAGCTCAGCACCACGGTGGAACACGAAGAGCGAGGTGTCAGACTTGGCTTCCACGAACCCGAGAGACACCAAGTAAGCTGCAAAACGGCTGTACCATGCTCGAGGTGCCTGCTTGAGACCATAGAGTGAACGGTTCAGACGGCAGACGTAATCCGGATGAGAGGAATCCTCGAACCCGGAGGGCTGAACGCAGTAAACTGTTTCATCAAGGGTGCCGTGGAGGAAGGCATTCTTCACATCAAGCTGTCGAATAGGCCATTGTGGGAGAGGGCTAGTGAAAGCACAGTCCGCACTGTAGCTGGTTTGACGACGGGGCTGAAGGTTTCTGAAAAATCTACTCCTGGGCGCTTTGTGAAGTCGCGAAGGACCCAGCGAGCTTTGTAGCGCTCCAGTGAACCATCAGCTTGAAACTTGTGTTTGAAGATCCACTTGCCAGTCACCACATTCGCGCTAGGAGGGCGCGGAACGAGATCCCAAGTGTTGTTCTGGAGAAGGGCAGCATGCTCATCCAGCATGGCAGCGCGCCAGTTCGGGTCGGCAAGAGCGGCCCGGTATGTCCTCGGAATAGGAGACAGCAGCGCGGTGTGGAACACAGCAGGTTGCCGGAAGCCGTGTTTCGCCCTGGTGGTCATGGAATGTTGATTGACCACGGGGGGAATGGCAACAGCGCCCGTTGGAAGGGGCGCAGGGGCTGCTGGAAGCGGCGGCGGGCGGCGGCCATACACCTGGGTGATGACGCGAGCCAGCGGCGGGAGCTGGGGGGCTGCTGGAGGCGCCGAAGACGCAGCTGGAGGCGCCGGGAGTACAGGGCTAGGGCGGCGGCCCTACACCTGGGTGATGATGCGAGCCAGCAGCGGGAGCTGGGCAGCCGCTCGAGGAGGTGTAGAGGACGCCGGGGCAGCCGCACGTGGCTGTGCGAAGACGCTGAAGCAGCCGCACGTGGCTGTGCGGGCGTCGAGAGTGTTGGCGACGGCGAGGGAGGGGCCAGCAGGGGCGCATCGGGGTGCACTGCCGCATCCGCAGCAGCAGGCAGAGGAGCCGGCGATGGTGATCCTGCAGGCAAAGGAGACCATGTCGGGCCTATAGGCGCCGGAACGGGATTAGTGAAGGTGTCCAAAAACTCGAAGTCCGCAGTGGATGGGGTGTCAGGCTGCTCGGCAAAGGGAAAGGAGGACTCGTCAAAGATCACATGGCGGGAGATGATGATCTTGTTGGAGTTGATATCTAAACAGCGGTATCCTTTGTGATGAGCAGAGTAGCCAAGGAAGACACACGAAGTGGAGCGCGGAGCGAGTTTGTGGGCAGCAGTGGCGGACAAGTTGGGGTAACATCGACAACCGAAGACGCGCAGATGGTCATACGCAGGTGGAGAGCCGAGCAAGGCTTCATGAGGCGTACTGGAATGCAGCATTTTGGTTGCTAGGATGTTGAGTAGAATGGTGGCGGTGTTCAGTGCCTCGACCCAATACCGAGGTGGAAGACAAGCTTGGAAGAGGAGAGACCGAACCATATTGTTGAGAGAGCGGATGGCTCGCTCAGCCTTCCCATTCTGAGCAGAGGTGTAAGGGCACGACATTCGAAGGTGAGTGCCGTGGGTGAGGAAGAAGGTGCGGGTGCTGGAGTTGTCAAACTCGCGCCCATTGTCGCATTGGACAGACTTGATGGTGCGGCCAAACTGGGTGGAAACAAGAGCAAAGAAATTAGATAGAGTGGAAAAGGTGTCAGACTTGAGGCGTAAAGGAAATGTCCATATAAAATGTGAGCAATCATCGAGAATAACCAAATAGTATTTGAAACCCGAGACACTAGGAATTGGTGAGGTCCATAAGTCACAGTGTATGAGTTCAAAGATGTGGGAGGCACGAGATGCTGACATAGGAAAAGGAAGACGAACATGACGCCCGAGCTGACACGCATGACATGGAGAGTTTCTAATTTCTTTATTACAAGTCATGAGTTTGGACAAAGTCTCAAATCCAGGATGACCGAGACGACGATGCCATAGAGTGGACGCGGCTGTGGTGACGAGATGTGCAGCAGGAGGAGATGACGCGCCAGAGGAGCGAAGAGGGTACAACGGCCCGGAACTATTGCACCTGGTGATCACTCTCCTGGAAAGAAGATCCTTCACAGAACAACCAGCAGGGTCAAATTCAACAGAACAGTTGTTGTCGGAAGTGAACTGACGCACGGAAATGAGGTTCTTAATAAGACCCGGAGAAACAAGGACATTGTTAAGACATAAAGAACCGGGAAGATGAGTTGTGCCAGTGGAGGTGACAGGAAGGAAAGCACCATTGCCGACAACAATAGGAGTAGGGTACTGCTGGGAAGAGGTGTGGGAGAGAGTACCGGCGTCAGAGGTCATATGCGAGGTGGCGCCTGTGTCGAAGATCCAGTCGTGTTGCGGAGGCGGAGTCAGCCACACGGTGTTGAAGGAGGAAGCCAGACTCTGCGCGTCCCAGGACGGCACGCCGGCCGTGGGGTAGTAGTAGCTGTGAGGGACAGTCCACTGCCCCTGGGTGCCGGCAGCGAAGGCCTGCGGCTGAGGTGCAGGAGGTGGCAGCGGAGAACGAGCAGCCGGCAGCGGAGCCATGGGAGGGCGATTGCCCGGCCACATGCTGATGGAGCCGGACCATGGTTTGTAGAAGCTGGGCCACGGTCCGCCCGACGGAGCTTGCGCGGTGTGCTGGTGTTGAGGCGCCGGAGGGGCTGGACCAGGGGTAGGCGCACCAGACTGCCGCCCTTTGCCCTTGCCGCTGCGCGTGCCGCGCTTGTCGCCTTTGCCGGAGTTTCTGTAGCTGCTGTTGCCAGGAGGGGGTGCGGTTGGCTTGCTGGGTTGCTGATGGAAGGAACCAGCAGAACCGGTTGCACCAGAGGCGACGAGGGCGGTCGGGGAAGGTACCGAACGATGGGCGATGTTGAGTTCTTCAAGCAGGAGGTCGGTGCGGGCCTCCAGGAAGGTGGGGAACAGGCGCCCTCGCTGAAGATGCATGCCGATGGAGGCGAAGCGCTCGTTGAGGCCGCGGATGAGGTTGAGGACGAGCGTGCGATCAGTGACAACCTCACCCAAATCGCCCAGGGCATCGGCCATGGACTTGAGCTTGCGGCAGTAGTCGGTGATGGAGAGATCGCCCTGGACGAAGTTGCGAAAGGCGGCGTCGAGGTAGAGCACGCGCTGCTCGCGGTTGCCGAGGAACTGGTGTTCCAGGGCGAGCCAGACGGAGCGAGCGGTGGCAGTGGCGTGGTTGTCCCGAACAATCTCCTCGAGGTCGGGAGAGATGGTGCCGAGAAGCCATGTCATGATGACACAGTCCATACGCTCCCAGTAGGGGTAGGTGTGGTCGGCGATGTCGGCGAGGACATGGCGCCGGAGGGAGAATTTCCCAAGGACCAGGAGCATCTGGTGGCGCCAGCGGGTGTAGTTGTTGCTCTCCATGTCGAGGACGGCGGGAACGAGAGCGCGGATGTTCTGGACAGCAACGGCCTGGGCGTGGAGGTTGATGATGGCGGCGGCCTCGTGCGCCAGGAGAGCTTCCCGGAACGGCTGGGCAGAGCCACCGGTGTTGAAGGCGGCGGCATCCTCTGTTTCCTCTGTTTCGACAGCGGCCTCTGCCGCTTCCCGTTCGCAAGCGGCGCGGGCGAGTACGTCACGGGCGCGGGCGGCGGCAGCGTCGCGTTCCTGGGCGGCGGCCGTGGCCTCCTGCTCGGCCTCCTGGGCGCGCTGAAGAGCGGCGTCCCGGGCAGCCGCCTGCTGGCGGCGGCGCTCCTCGGCCTTGCGCCGAGTCTCGAGGGCGGCCGCAGCAGCCTGCGCGGCGGCGAGATCGGCAGCAGAGGGAGCGGAAGGGAGGGAGCCAGGCATGGCGGGCGCGGGGTGGGAGGCGCAGGGGGGCGCGCGGAGAAGACCTAGGCGGCGGGGTGCACAGCCGCAGGGGGCGCGCTGAAGAGCAAAGGCAGCGGAAGAAGAGCCTGGTGCTCTGATACCATGTTGGAGATTAGGGTTTGTTGGAGATTAGGGTTGATGGGTTGATGCGCTATTCCATTACAAAACAGAGGCAGCAATACAAGGTATATATGGGCAAGGGTTAGGGTTAGGTCTAACAGAGGGAGACCACCCTGGAAACCCTAACAAACACCCTGACAACCCTAACAGAAAGTGACTAAGGGCACATGGGCCTTAACAGCTATGCATACACCTATGCAGTTGTCTAACAGAAATAACCACAGAAAGTGGATTTACTTGTTAGTCTCTAAGGTAATCACTTTAAGAAAGCTTGAAGCACAAATCTATTGCAATAGCCCATGGGGCTTATATAGTACAATGGACACAAACCCTAGAAAACAAGAAAAGACCTAAATACACTTAACAACCCCCCCCCCAAATGTAAGGCGTATGCAATAACATTACATTTGAAAGGCTTGACACTAAAATAGAGAAAATCCAAAATCCGTGTCTTGAAGGTATCGTCAAAGCGTGTAGCTCTTGGAAAATTGTGTCGGAAAGATCGCCTCCCATCCGAAATCGTGGTGCAGCCCATAAAGCACAAAGTGCAGGGGCCGAGAAGGTAGAGGTAAGCGGGAACAAAGTCGACCGCGGTAACACGATGAAGAGGATGTGGAAGGTGACACAAGGAGAGAGCTATCAAATCAAGTCGAAGAGGGAGATAGAAGAATAGCGGCACAAATCGAAACCCAAGACAGCGACGGAGTTGTGCACAAGTGCAACGAAGGCGCAGTGCAGAAAAGCGCAGCGGCCTTAGAAGCTCGAGGCAGCGACTCAAAGAGAAGCGGCGGCATCATGAAGACTTCTACGATCTACAGCGGCTCAAAGAGAAGAGTGGTGGCTGTGGCTATGCGAAAGGAAGGAGAGGACCACACCCATCCGAGAGGATGAACCATGGCAAGTAAAGCAGTCAGCCGATTGACAGAAATTTTGTGAACTCGCACGGTTTTGATGAACTGAATGATAGATGATACGAACTTGGATGGACGCAACAGAAGACTCAAAAGCAGAAAGACTCAACGGCAGCAAAAACTTGTAGCAGTCATCTCCGGAGAACAGTAAAGGCAACTCCACAGCAGCCTACAACTAGTCGGCGTTTCCATCTGCTGCAAAAAGCCATCGCCTATCCCTCAGCTCACTCCTCATTCCGCACTAGAGCCATCACTCCTTTCCTCCTGTCTCTCTCTCTCCACCAGCGACCGGAGGAGGCAACGAGAAGTCAGAGGTACCTGGCGGCGGCGTGGCACGGTCACGCACTCATGCGGTGTGGCATCCTGGCGTCAGTGTGAGGAGGCGGGAGGAGATGGCAGCGACGACCAGATCCGACGCGGCCAGCGGCGCGGAGCGCCAATGCGGGCACAGGCCGGCGGTGTGTAGCGCAGAGGAGGCTGGAGGCAACCACGACGGCTAGGAGGTGGGAGGCCCGGAGCGGTGAGCGGCGGCGGTCGAATCCAAAGCAGCGGTGGCAGGATCTGGCGTGGGCGCGGATGGCCCTAACGCGAGCGCCGGTGGGCACGACAGCCGGGAGGTAGCGGATCCAGCTCCAAGGGAGACGAATCTGGTCGGATCTGATGGAGGCGGGCCCGACGAGTTGTCGGTGGGTGGCGGCGCAGTGCAAAAGCCGACCGACAGAAACTCGTTGCCGCCGCTGCTTGGTCGGGAGAAGTGGCGGCGCAACGACGAGCAAAGGTCGGCAGTGGCTGCGGCCCGGCGGGAGGCCAACGGCGAGAATCCGAAGCAGAGACAGCCCGGCCGCCTGGGGCGAGCCTGGAGCGTGGGCAAGCACGGTGACGGTGCCGAGGAAGCCGATGAGCAGCGTGAGGCCAACGACCGTGGCTAAGACGACCGGATCCAGACGAATCCGAGCGAGGCGAGCCTAGATTTGGCAAGATCCCACGGCGGTCCAGCGACGGCCCGGCGAGATCCAGAGGCGGTACGGGCGCAACAGGGGCCGTCCCCAAGAGTGAACACTCCTCCCGAGGGCAGCGACAACGGAAGACGCACGGAGCTAGGTTTGTAACCAAAGCTCCGATACCATATAAGAAAGCTTGAAGCACAAATCTATTGCAATAGCCCATGGGACTTATATAGTACAACGGACACAAACCCTAGAAAACAGGAAAAGACCTAAATACCCTTAACAATCACTATTAGTTTCATCAGTCCAGAGGCATCCCAAATATCACTAGCAAACAGGGGTTAAAGCCAAACAAGTTTGAGCCAATGCAAGCGGCACAAACAAGTGGAGGCAAACATTGTAGGAACTAGGAAAAGGTACTATGGTAGTGCTTCCATGAAACCCGTAATGCTGAGCGCTCAATCGTCAATCTACCTAGGCTCTCATATATATGACATGGCAATATTCAGACATGAGCACCTACGAGAAAAGTTACACTGCTACATATATGAAATTATGAAGAATGCCATAAGGCAGACCACAGCCACCAGCTACAAACAGATAAACATTGTCACCAGCAAGGAAACAATTGCAAACCTCCATTTGGTTACTAAACTATTTTTGTTTACCACCAATGACCAACCCTCAACACCATATTTTCCTTAATTACTTGGGTTTCAGATTACTGATCCTGATTCTGGCCAGGAATGCAAGTAAGCACAACAAAGCTAGCATTGAGTATTTTATGGGGCCTATGTGGTTGTGTGGCAAAGCTTAGGTTCCTTCTGTAAATCAGGTTATAAGGCTTCTAGACTAGAAGCCCAATAAAGCATCTTATATCTAGTTTTTATGCTCTAAACTCTCCATCTCCTCAAGAGGCCCCATGTTCAAAAGATTATATGAGTGACAAGCTCAAGCTTATACTACAACAAACAGGACCTAAGTAAGTTCCAGCTAATTAAAAAATGCCTATAGATTATATCATGAATAGCTCATCAGATGTTTTGCCCGTTGCTGACTGTGAGCATGCAATCCAATGCAAATATTCATTTTGCAAGTTCTCAGACCTTTAAGAAATTACAAGATCGGAATAAATCTGAGATTACAGATAAAGTGTATCAAGTGTCCTAGTATAATGATACCTATGTTATATCGTATGTCCATCGGAGAAGGCAACATTAAACAGAGAAAATTTTTATAGCACTCACATAAGTACCCACGACAGTACAAAAACTATGAAAGTAGTGCATATACTATAATCTTACTTCAATGTTGTAAAACAGAGACAGAAACAGTCGCCGTGCTTTGATTCCATCACCAGGGCCACTCAAGTTAAGAAGTCCTTGTCCATAGACTCCCAAAGCAGCATTGGAAGATATCACCGACCCATGCTGTCACAATAACAGGGAAAAAAAACTAAACTACCACTACTAAGAAAAAGACATTTTGGCAATAAGGTATTCAAACAACATACCCTGAGTACAACAAGGTTTCTCGCCTCAAGCATGGATGCAAGGACAACATCCTTACCTCCACCATCTATCTGAATCTTTGAATCCCACATCAAGAGCACTTTCACATACATTCTGAAAGCACCATAGACCTTCAAAAAGAGGACAAAGTTAGGACTACACAAAACACTCACAAAGGATATTATAATGAAAGTAATCATTCGATACATTTAGCATGCCCCAAACAGCACAGATCTTATCACCTATTCACATAGGTTTCAATTAATAGCATTCTTATATCTGACCGAGCATACACCCTAGACATAATGTGATGCAATATATATCGAATTGATTACTTTACTATGTGATGTATATGAATCATTATGTCTGAGCACCAGCAACAAAAGAAAATATGTAGACCACGAGGCATACCTTTATAACAGAGTCACTCATTAGAAGCTCTTCTGCAACCAATTCAAATTCTGATATTGGATTTTCAGACAACCCAAAGCAGATGCTACCCTTACTAAGTAGTCTAATTTGGCCTGTCACCTGACAAGTAGAAAATAGGAGCCAAATATGAACAGTGAATATAATAATGGAAATGCAGGCAAGCAACAGTGAAAATTGTAACACAGGAAATGGAGAAAATAGGTATCATACAATAACAACCAGTAGGTAAAGAGGAAGAATGTACAATGAATATAAAGGGCATAGGAACCCATTCAATCAACAAGATTTAGAAAGAAGCATAATAAATAATAAATAAATTTGAACATGTCTCATATGCATAGACTTATGTGCTGGCTCAGGTCTAGAAATGGTATACTGAATTATAATTTATTCTGTAAATGTAAGTACATGACTGTTCAGTGGCCCATGTAACAGAAAAGTTATGATCAATGAGCTAAATTAAATAGCTTAGCCTCAATAAAAAAGAAGACAGAATCACAGTAGTGATAACTGATAAGAATTGTAGGAATCAATGGTTATAAGTATTGACACTATGACATGCCAGTGTGTAACAACAGAGGAACACCACAAGCGAACTCAAATAATGCTACTCCCAAACAGCTCACGTCACATCCTAGTCAGATCATAGAACCATTTCTGGCGGTGGTGCCGAGCCCAAGCATCTAGCACTACTTTACAATCACATTAGCTTGTTTCAAACATCATTTCAAATTTGTTGTGTTAATTTTAGAATTAGATTGGTGCAGGCCTTATTATTGAACCTTTTAAAGGGGAAACGACATTTAAAAAAATTGGACATTATTGTGGTGTAGATGCAATAGTAAAGAACCTCAGAGGAAAAGACACTTCAAGGAAATCTGGATATTAGTGTGGTATAGATGCAATACTAAAAATTAAAAAACCTCAAGAGAATTATAGATACACAAAGGCATAATGAAGCATTCATTAGCATGCTGTTAATGGGCCATTGAATGCAAACCTGTACTCTGGACCACAACAAGGGAACCAACACTTTTGCATTGCACTCCACAAGCACATTGGACCAAAGTCTAGTCATTGGGAAACCCAGCAATGGAGTCTCTGTATGTGTGGTGAAATTCCCATTGCTGACCTTTAGAGTCTGCAATGAACTATCATATATTGTACCTGCAGCACCAGCATTATGACGGCACCCAAAACTCTGTCCACCTGATGAATGTGAAAAAAAAAGTGTGTTCCATTACAAGACAAAGAAAGAGGGAGAGATTGCATTAGTGAAAAGTTATTAAAGGAAAAGAAAAGCACATGCATCAATATTCAACACTCAGGATAGATACAAAGATCCATAACTGTGGCAGCTTATAGTGATGCACACAATTTCCGTAGAAAGACTTAACCATGACGAATTTAACAAGGTAGGACAATGAAGAATTTGTTTTTTTTGGGGGGCGGGGGGCCGCGGGGATGTGTAGTTAAAAGTGTCAAAAAAAACAGGGCTAGTAACATTCTAACTGACTAAAAGTAAGGGTTTTATTCTCCTAATTCGCAAGTTAAACTGACAAAAGCTTTTCAAAATCAATAGACATTGCATTATTCAAAATTTTCGTTTCAATCATTTGTTTACTTGCAGAAGAAGTATCTGAGTTCCTGCTTTACAACACTTTTCTCACCCATCTGCCAAATTTTATATTTTTCCTATTGTTTATACCAAAAGCACTACTATGCTACAAAACACTTGTTAATGTGCATGAACTGTAATGTAAACGTGCAATGCCTCTGAGCTTCTGATGCTCAGTTGTACATTCGTGTCTAGCTCAAGGGCTTTATTGTGGATATTTAGCAGTTGAAGCATCAGGACAAGCCAGTGAGTTGCGACTTGCGAGAATGATGTTTACATGCAAGACAAAGGTAGTTATCTATTATCCAAGACAGTCCCAAAATAAGACTGCATAAGTTAAACATCAAAGTAATAATGTCCATACTGCATACTATGGCCATTAGCTTCGGATTATCATGACATTGCATCTAATCAGTGATCACAAGCAATAAAAAGAACAAACTTTTTTTATTGCATTGCAACTAAAACTAACTCGTCAGAGTGCATTAATTAAGCTACTTCTGCACGTTGCCAACACGTCACACCCCTAATGCCTTTGCTACAGTTACTAACTAATGATAGAACCAATACACGACACTAAACAGTATTAGTAACAAGCAATGAATATCTTTTGCACTTCTGTATACAATAGTTTGGCTGATTATGTTCCCCTATGGAGAAACAACAGTGGCAGAAGGATTACAAAACAATTGCATAAAAACGAAAGGCCAGGAAAATACTCACCGTGAACTGTAATTTCCAAATCATGTTGAATGCTGTAAAAATCCAGAGATATCCTCCCACCACCGCCTCCACCCCATCCATTACCACCAGCAGCACTTATTGTACCATTTCCATATCTAAGATGTGTGCAGAGTCGACCACCATCAGAATTAGGTTAGAAAGAATAACGAGATCGATACCACAATTTGGATCAACAATGAATCAATGATCTGGGATCGGGTTTGGGTTTCAATGGGATTTTGGTGCTGTAAGGGTTTGGACCCACTGGTGGGCTGCCCAAATAATATTGATTGTAACAGGGCTAAGTATCATCGGATTTGTGCCAGAGAATCATGTCCGACAACATTTAGCCTGTCACAAACCACAATACTTTTCAATATTTCACATTTTTAAGAATGGTCATTGTTAAAGACTGCCTGCTTGAGCAAAATAATTGTGTATAGGGCAGCAGGAAGAAAAGTTTCCTGATTTCCAACAGAACCCAGCAACTACACTCAAATTCTAGCACAGCGGTAGAACCAGACAAGTCATAGAAACTCTTGGGTCTTGTTTTCCAATTCCTTATCTTTTTGTCTTGAAAACATCCTTTCAAATAAATTCGGCAGAATGTAGGTGATATGCTACTAATTTTTGTGAATGTTTCGGTGGATGGGGAGAGGTGGTAGGAGATTGAATTGTGAGTTCAGATGGGAACGGATGGAGGCAGGCTCGCCCTCAACCGGTCGTCTGGGATTTCCACCTTCCTGCTTGGAGGCTCTGAGGTGAGCCGCCAACTTTGAGGGAAAGTTTATTCTTATTGCTTATCTATGAAACACAGCATAGATCCTTTATATAGGACAGTACAAACCGAGCACAATCCGACTCCAAAACCTATTCATCCGATCTGGTAAGCAGATTCGGTATCCCCTTCTAAATCGTGATATAATCTGACTCCTATTCTTAGCATATACAACCGGTTTTGGTTAAGCCAATCCGGACTCTTTCCTAATACCAAACACTTTCCTAATACTAGCAATCCTTCCAAAATCCCGGTCCAACCACCCGCCTAAATCCCGGTCTAACGGACAGAATCCTCCTGGTCTGATCGCCTGAATCCGGTTCGACCGCCCGCCTGAATTCCGGTCTGACCACCTGGGTCCCGGACCGACCGCCTGTAGCTCGTCACGCGTTGCCGGCATCTCCTGAAGTCTAAACTCGCCGAGACCTCCTAGTGTAATGCTTGCCCCAATAAGAGGGCATAACATTACACCCCTCGCAGCGAGACAGCTCGTCCTCAAGCTGTCAGGTGGTGGCCATGGGCTAAAACCTTCGCGTTCCCATGTCAACGAAACGGCACAATAATGACGTGGTGCGGCCCAAAAGATGATGAGCGAAGCATCGATACACAATAGCGAGGAAAACACTCTAGCGTTGGCTGACGTCGCAAGTCGCTGGTGGCAAGGGCAGTCGACGCAGGGCAGCAACGGCATCCTTCTTGCCAACAGATGCAACGGTTGTGGCAAAGATGCGACGATGTTGCTGGCCCCCACATGGCAACCATTGTGCTCCACATTTGCGGAGGAACGGTGTCAGCCAGCCGCGTGGAGATGACCGCCACTCGACAACGACAATCTTTCTCCTTGGCAAAGGCACCAAAGGTGAAGCCTGAAAAGGAGTCGTCGTTGGTGACGTGGTCATTGCCAACGTCGGCGCCAAGGAAGGTTGTGGCAGCGCAGCCATTGCAATGGCACGCGACGCCTCTTCCTGCTCCTTCAACTTGTTCACCAACTCCATAGGCTTCTCCAAGTTGGCCATCATATTGTCAAGTAATAACCCTATTTTCTTATTACTAGCCATCAACATGTCCAAGGAAGATAATTCAGCATCGGAAGCCATGGTGAGTGACTTTGATACCAAGTTGATATGGTACTAATTTTTGTGGATGTTTCGGTGGATGTGGAGAGGTGGTAGGAGATTGAATTGTGAGTTCTGATGGGAACGGAGGGGATAACCGATGGAAGCAGGCTCGCCCTCAACCGGCTGTCCGGGATTTCCACCGGCCAGCTTGGAGGCTCTGAGCTGCCGACTTTGAGGGAAAGTTGATTCTTATTGCTTATCTTTGAAATACAGCATAGATCCTTTATATAGGACAATACAAGCCGAGTACAATCCGACTCCAAAACCTATTCATCCAATCTGGTAAGCAGATTCGATATCCCCTTCCAAATCGTGATATAATCCGACTCCTATTCTTAGCATGTATAACCGGTTTTGGTTAAGCCAATCCGAACTCTTTCCTAATACCAAACACTTTTCTATACTAGCAATCCTTCCGAAATCCCGGTCCGACCACCCGCTGGAATCCCGGTCTGACCGCATGAATCCGGTTTGACCGCCCGCCTGAATTCTAGTCCTGGCCACCTGTAGCTCGTCACACATTGCCGGCATCTCCTAAAGTCTGAACTCACCGAAACTGCCGAGACCTCCTAGTATAATGCTTGCCCCAATAAGAGGCTATAACAGTAGGTCCACCCAATGCCCAATATAGTTCAATGACATGATAATTCATTTAATGCCCTACAAGTTTCTTAGCTAGCACCGCATCATAATGTTCATAAGGGAACAATTAAGTTATGTGGACATTTAGCCAGATAGTGCAGTTTTTTTATCTAGATGACATCTAGACTGGCCAATTCCCATGGAAAAATGGCAGGAAATAACATAATGAAATATTAAATAGGACTTGGATTTTGAAATCCAAATATTTCGGATTGGTAACGTAATTCATATTAAAACAGGTAAAATTTGAAGCAATGCAGTTCTTACAGCTTGAAAGCATGTATTATAATGCTTCCACCTGACCCGCCGCCTCCTTTGAGACTGCCCACACCACCTTCAGCAAGTACATCTCCATCAACATTCAATAATTCACTTGCCCTTAGCATGACACAGCCTCCACCATCCCCTCCAAACTGATGATCAGCAGACATGCTGCCTCCCTTGCTGCCATAACTCCATGGCCACGACAACGTTGACCAAGCATACACATCGCCTCCCCAGTTCGTGTCATTGGACACTTTACACGACGCGCCCCGCCCACCATGTCCTCCACCAGCCCCTTCCAGGCTGTGAGGCGTGCCGCTTGTCTGGGGAGGAGGCTTGCCTGCGAGGGCGGTGGTGTTGACGGTAGAATGGTGATCCAACGACACATTGGCCGCGTACAGCTCAACCGACCCCGCAATCACCTCAACATGCTCGCCAATCGTGATGCTCCCGGAGACATTGACCACGATGTAGCATCCCCTGACAGGGCAGATGATCTTCACGTGGGGCTTTATCTCCACATTCCCGTCACCATACAAGCAGAGATCACCATCCAATGAAGAGCTCGAGCTTATGACGCAGGTGGTGTTGAACGACCCAGAGCCGTTCATCTCCTCGCACGATCTCGAGCTCGCCGAGTAGGTCCAGCACGGGAGCTCCCCGCTTGGACCCGCGTCCCCGCCGCCATCGCCACCACCACGGGGAACCTCAGCAGGGACCTCGGGCCGCAGCGGCCACGCCGAGAAGCGGTCGCTACCGCCGCGAACCAAACCGACCGCTGCGAGCAGCAGAACCGCCCAGCAGGCGACGTACCTCATCGTGGCCGCCGCCGATCGATCCGAACCATAGCTCAACGGCGCATTTGAGCCGAAGGATGGCCAGAGCACCAGAGCGAGCGAGAGAGCGAGCAGCACCTCCGATTCTCCGCGGGAGGAAGCGAATCGGCGAGCGGATCGATGCGGATCTCGGGAGCGGGGCAGCGAGAGGAGAGATCTCTAAACCCTAGCCCCCCACACGGGGGAAGGAGCCGAGGATGGGCAGAAGAGAGACGAAGAGGAAGTAGAGTGCTCTGCTCGCGGGGAAGTTGGGGAGCGGGGGAGGAGAGAGAGAGGGGAGAGGGGGGAATGCCAGCTGGAGTGATTTGTCTAGTCTGGGTGTAGTTTTATCTTCTTTCGTTGAAAAGAACGTGAACAGGAGAGAATTGCTGCGGTGTCTGTGTCTCTCTCTCAGGATAAACTAGGCTGGCTTGGATTTTCGTTACACCGCCGCGTAGCATAGCCACCGACTATGGTTTTTAATTTGGTATAACGTGAAAACGACATGCTTTTTAATTTGGTTGAAAATAACATGAACAAAAGAGAATTGTGGCAGTGTCTGCGTCTCTCTTTCTAAACTAGGATGGCGTAGCTTTTCGTGACACCGCCGCGTAGCCTAACCATGACTATGGATAGGTTCTTTTGAGTTATAGCTTATGATTGTTGTTTTAAATTTTTAAATTCTGGTTGTTCGTAAGAGAGTACGAAGAGAGATACTTACATGTGATTTTGGCTTATATAGATGAAGTCAGGACAATGTCTACTACAATTGACTTGTAAACCCCGTCTTAAAAAGATAATCCGTTTGAAAACTAGTTACTGTAAAAACCTAACCATAAACCCAAAAGAATCTAGCCTATATTTTTAATTTGGTGTAATGTGAAAATAGCATGCTTTTTAATTTGAAGGAATTGATCATTTGATATTATTAAAGATGTGCCATTTTCATGATTTGCCACTAATGTCTCATTGGCATGTGGCCTATGACCCACATGTCAGTGAGATATGAAGTGACAAATACTAAAATGTATACATTTATAGTGGCAAATAATAAAATATCTGTTTTAATATGGTTGAAAAGGACATGAACAAAAGAGAATTGCCGCAGTGTCTGTGTCTCTCTCAGGATAAACTAGGTTGGCGTGGCTTTTCATTATGCCGCCACTTAGCCTAGCCACCAACTATGGTTTCTAATTTGGTGTAATGTGAAAATAACATGCTTTTTAATTTGGTGTAATGCGAAAATAATGTGAAAATAACATGCTTTTAATTTGGTGTAATGCGAAAACGAAATGCATGGTGATGTTGCTGCCTTGGTGAAGCTCGACAACTTTGAAACGAATGGGCCGTGTTTTTCACCTTCTTTCATGGGGTATAGCCAGCAATCATGGTGATAGCCCAACCTGACCAACAGTGAGTAGGGATGTAAGAGCAAGTACAATAATGCTGACTAGGTCACCTCTAGCGAAATCCACGTCAACACAATCCTATGTGGAAGAGAGAGAAAAGAGGAGAGAGAGGCAAGCTGCCCCTCATGCAAGATGTGACCTCTAGCACATCATACGAGGAGAGAGAGGCAAGCTGCCCCTCATGCAAGAGGTGACCCCTGATATATTTATGCAAGTGTTAAATGTTTGAGTGCTTTAGTAGAGGTAACCTCTACTCAACTTATTGTATTAGCTACCTCCACCATGAGCCACATGTACTCTTTTTGCTTATTTGGCTAGTCCTAGAGGTGGCAGCCACCTCTTCTATTAAACTTGCTCTAAGTGGCGCGGGCCAGCTCACTAATCCGCCTCACAATGCGGGGCGGCTACTTGCTTGGAATGTTTTCTTACAGACCGAAATGCAAGGCACGACATGTTATGTGGTAGGCTCGTAAGCAAAGCAAACAAATACTTAGGGTTTTAGGGTTTATGTGGCTATTTCTTTTGGTGAATTGGTAGGTTACACTAGCATTAATTAAAATTTCTATCACATAAATCAGAAAACTATGCAAGTAAGAGATCACAAATTGTTACCACTAGATGCACAATGCAGCGAAACAAGAGTTGAAGCAACCTAGTTCAACGTAGCACACGTTAATGTAGTGGAAGTAATACATCGACCAACGTCTTTGGAAAGTGATTATCGGAAACCGATCATCCCCTAGCAATAGTCAATTTCCACAAGCCGATTGTCTTCTCCTTGAATCATCCGGATCAGCACTGAAGTGGTAGCAACGCCTCTACCAAGTCCACATGTTCAGAGATGAAACACCGTGAGCCAATGTACTAGCACCAGCATGCACAGCAGGGCCTGTGAGAGGTGGTGGCTAGGGTTTTGGTGGGTAGTATAATGTCTCTCAGTTCCGTAACCCTTTGAAAGAGCCTCCGGTTGGATTCTTTTCCAACACAAGCAGAGATCATATTCGACTTGGAGTCTATCATCTGGACGCTTACTATTCTAACTCGTTAAATATGTGACCATGTAGGTTAATGTATACTTGGTTGTAACATAGAAATACCACTAGTATATAAGAAGGGCAAAGGCAAGACAAATGTTGATAAGAACACCACCACAATTGCTGCACCTGGCAACCCAGCTATGAGTGTTAGGAGAAAATGAAAGCTTCTGGACTAAATTGAAATGTGCAATTACTACATTTTGTTATTGTAATGTTCTGGAAATTTGGTACTTAAGACTTGTGATGTTGCCATATTTTGCTACTGTGATGTCCTAGATGTATGGTGAAGATAGTAATTGCCTTATGCACTACAATGCTATTGCTCTCATGGGCGGAACTAGAATAAAAATGACCGGGATTCATCACGTCAACATATATATAACAACATATATAGTTTGCAAACAATATTGTACTAAATAGTAATGCGTTCAGTAATTTTTAGCATCAATACTTCAATATAACATATGACAGCATATGATGATAAAAAAATAGTGAACTAGGCCAGTATTCCAAAAACCCAAATTGAAATCCTAAATCTTAACCTTACAGTTAGACAAAAATAAATAAATAATTATCACATCGAAATCCTAACTCACAAATTTAGCCCCTATTCTTGAAACAAATCAAAATAATTGGGAGAAATTTTGAGTAAAGTACATACAAATCGGGTGTCTAAGCCTCCTTTGGTCGGCGAGGGGACGAGGCAACTAGAACCGAGGCCAGGAGACGCTGCAGCAAGATGGCAAGCAAGGGTGGGTGGTGGCAACCGTTTTCTCCTATTCTTCGGTGATCGGTTGCTGCGTAACTGGGTGCAGCCATGGGGCACGGTACACATCTCCTGGCTCTTGCGACCGCATGAGATGAATAGGTGTTGAGAAAGGCTGCGACACACTCGACGCTTCAGTATTGATCAAATTGACTCATGCAACCTTGCCGCTCATGAGCAATGCTGGGCGCCTTAGACTGCTGCTGGCCTCCTTCTTAGGCTGAGTGTTGCCTCATGAACCAGTGTAAGTCTATCTCTTTGTGGGCTACTGCTGGCTGCCGGGTGTGTCGAGTTTTTATTGGGGGTTCACATATGGGCCGAAGGCGCTGATCCCTACTAAAAAAGTTTTGGACCCAGTGTCCTATGACATCGGGTGGGACAACTAGGCTCCGCAGTTGGATGTAGCAACCCATGAGGCATAAGCAAGGCGTAAGGGGTAGTGTTATATATTGACCTATTTCGAGGGCTTGAATGTGGATACTTTACCTAACCAGCCCATTAGAGGTAGCAGGTCCATTATGACCATTAGTATAGTTAGTCTCATATTGCTTATTCTATTACCACACTTCCTTCTTGTAGGGACACCCGGATTTCAAAATGTATCCCGTACCTGTGACTGTCTAGGAATTCAATCACACACATATTAATACAAGAGTACAAGCTTTCGATTACAATACCATAAAGTTTTTACCCAAAGTACGATATAATAGTTGACTACAAGAGTTTATAGCTTCCAAGCTAAATTTATTTATATTACAAGCAAAGATAAAAAAAGGTCACAAACCACAAGCTACACTTGAGTGTAGGCGTGATCTAGTAAGTGCGATCTTCACCATCTTGTACTTATCTTCTGCACATTCAAATCATTTAGTTTATCTCTGCATAAAGTATCTAACTTTATCTGCAAGATACCCACAACTTGTATGAGCCAGGGTAATAGACACATTGCTCCAAGCCTCCAGTCTTCAAAGTTCCAAGTACATGGATATTTGTCCATTCTCCATAGTAAGACAACACGTACATAATTTCTTCCGGAACTTACAACTGGAAATCAGCATAGTAGTTTTGGCCTGCCATCTAACCCAACGGAGTAGAAATGTGACTACAATAGCTGCAATTTTTTTCCTACAGTCGTATCCATCACTAACAGTCCTGACATACAAAATACAATGGTGGATGACAGTCCTGTCAGTGAACTATTTTCCAACAGTACTTCCCTAGATGATTGTGTTATATCGAGCGTTGCCCTGTACAAAGCGGGGTTCTCATCAGACGGCAGCTCATTGATTGGAACAATACACCCTCGTCGAAGCTGGATGGAAATGCGTGCTGAAGAAACAGCCGATCGAGACTCTTGGTCCAGCACTCTTCGCCGCACTTTTGAACTTACCATTGGAGATCAGCTGGACATGTGAATGGAACAGTTACTTCCAAGTTCCAAATGATCAAGCGCGGCACCTCAAGTTTGCACGCCGGGTCCCCTTGACGCCAAAGCTGCACTCTTTAATAAATAGCCCAATAGAAGTGCAACCATGTTCCTTAACACATACACGACATGTATACGTAGCTCTACTTCGAAAATCATACAGAAACAGGTGTCGATAAATTTACACATAAGATGTCCTCATGTCCGCACGAGCTAGTTTCAAGAGATTTCTTTCGAGCTATCAAGTACCCCCCTCATTAACAATTTTTTAAAAAAAGTAGCATGTGAAACTGTAAAATAATTTGTATTGCCCAATATGTTGTAGGAGTGAAATTACTAGTAGAAGGTACATAAATTCTCATCATTTAAGATGCTGTGCCTTATTTGTCCGTTGCATACTTGTCAGTACATGCTCCTTTCGGCAATACACACTGATCCAATCTTCAAGTTCCTAGCACATGGATATTGTCTATACAAACAGAACAAAAATTTTCCTTCAGAGTTCACAACCGGAAGTCAGAAATAGCAGTCTTGCCATCTAACCCGATGGAGTAGTAATGTGTGAGGTAATCTCTGACGAGCGTTTCCCTGTACAAAGGAGGGTTCTCATCAGACAGCAGCTCCTTGATTGGACCATACACCCTCGTCGAAGCTGGATGGAAATGCGTGCTGAAAAAACATGCAATCGAAACTCTCGGTCCAGCGTTCTTCGCCACCACTCTATGCTCCACACTTCTGAACTTGTCATTGGAGATCAACTGAACATGTGAATGAAACAATTAGTTCTGAATCAAACATGGCCCGCATGTTTGCTCAATTCAAGTTTGGATGATTTTAATTCTGAACATACCTGTAAGAGATCACCAATATTCACAATGAACGCTCCAGGGGTGGGCGTAACATCGACCCACCGTCCCTCATGGAGGATTTGGAGGCCGCCAATTTCGTCCTGGAGAAGTACAGTCAGGAAGCCAGAGTCTGAATGCCGGCTTGTTCCGATGGCGAGTTCAGGCTGGGGACATGGAGGGTAGTAGTGGCACAGTATAATCTGTCCTTGGTTGCACTCAATGTCTGTCAAGTAGCTCGGTTTAAGCCCAAGCGCCTCCGAGAGCAGCTCGAACAAAGTGTTCCCCAAATTCTTCACTTGTTTGGCGTATTCAAACAGCGCATCGCTGTAAGTCAACATAAAGAGCACATATATATTCTCCATAACAAAAAGCGATAATAGATATTAAAGGTGTGTTTGTGCCTAAACTAACCTTGCCAAAATTTGGCTAGTCCCAACAATGTGGACCTTGTTTGGATGGTTACCAAGATTGTCAAGTTTATGGCTCTATGTTCAATTGATCATGCCCTACTTTTTTTTTTTGCCAATCTTTGGCCAAATTGTGGGCAACCAAAACCTTTGTCAAAATTTTGGCTAGTTAACACACCCTAAGAGTTCACCTCACTAATCTGCTATCTGCTCTGTGTTTTGACAAAAAACATATCAATTAGGAATAAGTCCATCTAACACTATAAACTATGAAACCAAACATTTGACTCTCTAAACTTTCCAATCCAATTCAAATAATGATCTGACCTGGTTTCGCATGGTAGTAGCACTCTCATACCGTGATGAGTAGGCGACTTTACCACATAAGATGACACGTTTGCTAAGTTGGGTTAGTGACATATGGGGACCATAATGGCTTCTTCCCCACTGAGCTCTCAGCCGTGCTTCCATAGCCACCATCCCTTGTAATTCCCTCTCTCTATTTCGATGTGGAGAGAAGGCCCTGTGAGTTCTACCTACCATTTATCTAAACTTGATTAACGTGTCATTCTACGTGGTAAAACTGTCCACTCACCACACTATAAGGGCAATATTACTATTCGAAACCGGGTCAGGGATTTGAACTAGATTGCAAAGTTCAGAGATCAAATATCCAGTTTCATAGTTTAAGGTGTTGGACGGACTTTCGAGTAAACTTTAGAGCATTATATGGACTTTTTCCTATCAATTAACAGAGAATGGGCTGTAGCTAATGTACCGACTTTATTACAGCCTACATGCTTACAAAGCTCAAAAGTTCAGAACAAACAGAGGTCCAATGCAAAGATTTTCATTGCATAATTTAGCCCTTGTCAATAACCATATAAGAAATAGCTCACTCCAATGGAAGTACTATGCATCAATTCACTCAGTTCAGCCATGCTCTTAAACACTAACAAGAAATATATATAGGTCCACCATGAAAATCATAACATCAGGCATCAGTACTCTATGTAGGATTACTGAAATTCTAAAAAAAAGAGTAGCAACATCTGTTGCGGTTAGCTGTAGCAGAAAAAAAAAACAAAAAGTGAGCACTTGTTTTCTTTTTTGAGCACATGTTTTCTTTTTTTGAGGTGGGAATAATTGGCTAGTGTAATCATCTTAGCTTGGAACCCCCTGGCCATATGCTCAAATCACGAAAAATCATAGTAGAAAATCTACACAAATAACTCATGGTTGGGTGAAAATGAGCTGTGGTCATTAGACCAAGAAACAAGGTGGCACACTGAGCTAGTCATTAGACCAAGAAAGAAGGTGTCACCCACTAGGCTATGTTACAGTTGGCAATTGAGAAATAGATCACAAAGCATATAATCTATCAAAAGTGTGTTCTCTTCTTAATTCGCCATGGCTCGTATGTCAATCTATGAGGAACTCAATGGAAGATTGACACAAAAGCTTGCTAAACACTCTTTTACATCAATATACGTATGTCAGCATTGGAACTCTAGATATGTATCAGGCATTAAGAAGTCCTCCATACAAGCAGAGGCCCTACAACCATAATTGCTTTTTTATTATTTTTGACATTTTTCATGTTGATTTGGTGTTCAAACCAAAGTAGTTTGTGTATTTGTATCTAAATTATAGTTTGAACTAGTGGCACCCATGTGGCTAATGGTAGAGCGCAAGGTTAGGTTGAGATTATGGACTGAAGCCTCTCTGCGCTTTTCTTTAAAAAAGGGAAAAAGATGCGTAATCCATTGGCAGAGCTTCGGGAGTAGCGGCGGCTCCGGAGGAAGTAGTGATGCGTCCGTGGCGTATGGGGCTTAAACCCCTGCCGGCGTGAGGGAGTCGTGAGGGCTAGGGCAACCAGCGCGCGAGAGAAGGGGATTCCGCAGGGAAGCCCTGCAACGAGAGTTGCTCTGCTTGCTTTATTCAATCCCAGTTGAGGCTATTTATCCTCCCTAACAAATCAATCTAGATTCTATTGCTTATGGATAGAAAAGGTAATAAACCTAATGAGGGAAAGTCTTATGGGCCCAGGGCCCCCTAATGGCCAGCTTGTGCTTCTCCCTGCGTGCGTTTCCGACGCGCATACGTGATGCCGGTCATAACATCTCTCCCTGCCTTCGCAAACAGCTCGTCCTCGAGCTAAACGTCGGGGTAGATCTCCTAAAAGTGCGGCAGCTGCTCCCAGGTGGCGTCGTTGCTGGACATCCCGCGCCACTGTACCAAGACATGCCAGACACCGCGGCGAAGCTGGGCTCGCAGGACGCGCTCCGGGCCGGGCAGCAGCCGGCCGGCGTGCGTAGGCGGCACCGGAGGCGTCGTCGACGGAGGGTCGCCGTGGAAAGGCTTAAGCAGCCCCACATGGAAGACATCATGGAGCCTGGCGCCCTCCGGGAGCTGGAGACGGTAGGCCACCTCCCCGATTCGCTCCAAGATTTTGAACGGCCCCGCGTAGCGCGGTCCGAGCTTCCCCGTGGGCCGAGGCTCCAACGTTTGTGCCGGTCGGTGGAGGAGGCGCAACCACACCCAATCACCCACCGCAAACGCCAAATCACGGTGGTGGTCGTCGTAGTAGCGTTTGGCGTACTGCTGCGCTTGGAGGAGGCGTTCGCGGACCACCGAGAGAAAGTCATCACGATTGCGCAGGAGCGCGTCCACCGTGTCCGTCCTGGCGGCTCCGGCTGTGTACGGCAGCAGCGGCGGGGGGGGGGGGGGCGGGGGGCGTAGACTACCTGGAACGGAGTTGTTCTGAGCGTGGTGTGGAACGACGTATTGTAGCAATACTCCGCCCACGGCAGCCAGTCAACCCAAGCGCGAGGCCGATCACCCGTGACACAGCGTAGGTACATGACGATGGCCTTGTTGACGACCTCTGACTGGCCGTCCGTCTGGGGGTGAAAAGCCGTGCTCATACGGAGTTTGACGCCTGCCATCTTGAAGAGGTCGCGCCACATGTGGCTGGTGAAAACTGGGTCGCGATCACTGACGATGGAGGTGGGGAAGCCGTGGAGGCGGACGATCTCATCAAAGAAGGCCCTGGCGACGGATGCGGCGGAGTATGGGTGGCCGAGCGCGATGAAGTGAGCGTAATTGGAGAAACGGTCGACGACGGTGAGGATCACGGACTTCCCGTGTACCTTTGGCAAACCCTCGATGAAGTCCATCGAGATGTCGGCCCACACCTGGGACGGTACGTCGAGGGGCTGCAAGAGGCCCGCCGGCTGCAGGTTCTCCGTCTTGTTGCGCTGGCAGGTGAGGCAGGAGCGCACGTAGTCCTGCACAAGCGCTCTGTCGCCGGGAATGTAGAAATCCGCTCTCAGGCGTTGGAGTGTCTTCTGGGTACCCTTGTGGCTGGCCGCATGGGCCAGGGAGAGCACCTGGTTGCGCAAGTCGTGCTGCGCCGGCACAAAGATGCGCGAGCCGTGGAGCAGGAGCCCGTCGGCAGTGCGCCAGGGCTCCCTAATGGCGCCGTCCTGGAGCTGCTGGCGGAGACGGCCTACCTCCTCGTCAGTGGCCGTCGCGGCTCGGACCTCGTCGAAGAGTTGGAATGAGGGCCCCGAGATAGCATGGAGCGTGGCTGTGTCCGAATCGCGGCGCGAGAGGGCGTCTGCCACCGTGTTGAGGCGCCCGGGACGGTACTCCACAGTGAAGTCGAAACCGAACAGCTTGCTGATCCACTGGTGCTGCGGAATCGTCGAGAGACACTGGTCCAGCAGAAACTTAAGGCTGAAGTGGTCGGTGCGGATGAGGAAGCGGCGTTCCCACAGGTACGGACGCCAGTGTCGCACGGTCTGCACGAGGCCTATAAGCTCGGGCAGCGAACGGCCTGCTGAAGAACGCGAGGGGCCCGGCGCTTTGGTGGAGGACGGCGCCAAAGCCAGCGCCCGAGGTGTCGCAGTCGACGATGAACAGCTGGTCGAAGACGGGCATCTGCAGGACCGGTCCCATCGTGAGGGCGTGCTTCAGTGCCTGGAATGCTGCCGCGGCCTCGTCCGTCCAGGCGAAAGCGTCTTTGCGCAGAAGCTTCATCAGCAGAGCCGCGATTGTGCTGAAATCCCGGATGAACTTCCGATAGTAACCGGTGAGGCCCAGGAAACCACGCAGTCCCCGGGCCGAGCGGGGCACCGGCCAGGAGGCGACGGCAGCCACCTTGTCGCTGTCCATGGCGACGCCGTCGGCTGAGATGACATGGCCGAGGTAGGCGACCGACGACGCCCCGAAAGAGCACTTGGAGCGCTTGAGGTGCAAGGAGTGGGCGCGGAGCGCGTAGAAGACGAGGCGGACATGCTGCAAATGCTCGGACCACGCTGAACTGTAGATGAGTATGTCGTCGAAGAACACGAGCACGAACCGACGGAGGAAGGGACGGAGGACGTCGTTCATGAGGGCCTGGAATGTTGCCGGCGCATTGGACAGGCCGAAAGGCATAACGAGGAACTCGAAGTGGCCGTGGTGGGTGTGGAAAGCCGTCTTCTCGATGTCGTCCAGGTGCATGCGCACCTAGTGGTAGCCAGAACGGAGGTCCAGCTTGGTGAAGTACCGAGCGCCATGGAGCTCGTCAAGGAGCTCGTCAACCACGGGTATCGGGAACTTATCCTTGGATGTCTTGTCGTTTAGCGCACGGTAGTCGATGCAGAACCGCCAGGAGTTGTCCGCCTTCTTGACCAAGAGCACCGGCGCAGAGAACGGTGAGGTGCTCGACCGGATGACGCCCTGCTCCAGCATGGCGGTACACTGGTGTTCCAGCTCGTCCTTCTGGAGCTGTGGGTAGCGGTAGGGGCGGACGGCCACCGGCGCGGTGCCCGGCAGCAGGTGGATGCGGTGGTCGTAGGGTCGTGCCGGTGGAAGGCCCCTTGGTTCCTCGAAAACCAAGCTGTATTGGTGCAGGAGGCGATCCAAGAGGGGTTGCGGCGGCGCCCCGGTGATGGCGCGAAGGGCCGGCTATGGGATGTCATCGCGGGGGGAGCCGACGCCCTTCCAGAAGACCCGCCTGTCGCCCCGCCAGAACGCCATGCAGAGGTCCTCAAAATCCCACAGAATGGGCCCCAGAGTGCGGAGAAAGTCGACACCAAGGACGAGGTCGAAGCCGCCTAGGTTGATGCCGTAGCAGCTGATGGAGAAGTCCTCGGGGCCGATACTCATGGTGACGTTGCAGGCCACACCCTTGCAGGGAACCCAGTCGCCATTGGCCACCGCCACGTGCATATTGGCGCTGTCTGACGTCACCAAATGAAGTCGGCGCAGGGCCCCGGTGTTGATGAAGTTGTGGGTGGAGCCAGAGTCAAGCAACGCCAGAAGCCGGTGGCCGTGGATATTGACATGGAGGTGCATGGTGTCCTCCGTGCGAATGCCTGCGATCGCATGAAGGGATACCACTGGCAAGTCAGACACGGCCTCGTCCATCGCCGCACCGCCGGAGTCGTCGGCCGTGTCGTCGTCCAGATAATCTGTCACCTCAATGAAGAACAGTCGCTGGCACTTGTGGCCGCGGACGTACTGCTCATCGCAGTTGTAGCAAAGCCCCAACCGGCGTCGGTCGGCCAACTCAGCTGGGGAGAGGCGGCGGAACGGACGGGAAGGGGCCGGCAAAGCGGCTGCCGCAGGCGGTGCCGGCAACATCAGGACCGGCGCCTGGGCTGGCGCGACCGGAAGTGGAGCAGCAGTCCGCTGCGGCGTGGGCAGGGCCAGCGGTGGCCGCTGGAGGGGGCGGGGCGGCCGCTGCAGCAGCGGTGCTGGTGGTGTCATCTCGGCGCGACGCTCATATGCCCGCGCAAGGTGCATTGCCGTCTGCAGATCACGTGGTTCCCGAAGCTCGATGTCGATCTTGATGTGCTCTGGTAGCCCGCCGATGAACAATTCCACATTCTGGATTGGCGTCAAATGCTGCACGTGACAGAGAAGCACATTGAAGCGCTCTTGGTAGTCCTGGACCGTGGAGAGGTTCCCAGGAGGGCATGCCTTCGTCCTGCTCCAAGGCGTAGTACCACGTCTGGGCGGCGCCCGTGAGATGGTACGAGGCGAGCCACACGCGATCTGAAGCCATAGTGTGCTGGCCACGGAAGAATTGATCGCACCGGTTGAGCCAATTGAGAGGGTCCTCCTTGCCGTCGTAGGTGGGGAAGTCGAGCTTGTGGAAGCGAGGGGCGCCCAGGCCGGTGCCGGCACCGCCGGAGCCCATCTCCGGCCCAGACGGAAAAGACGGCCGCATCGGGAGCGGCGGCACAGCGGGAATTGGTGACGGCGAGTGGGGGAACTGGAGCTGGTGGATGGGGATCGACAGAGTGGTGGCGGCGGGAAGGGTGGATGGGGGATTGGCGGTGGAGCCAGAGGTGGTGGTGGGCGCTGGCGGTCGGGACTCCAGAGCTTCCAGGCGCGCGGAGATGGTCGCCATCTGCTGGGCGAGCTCGGTCAGCGCCTTGGCGATGGGATCGGCCGGCGGCGGCGGCGTCCCCTTCGGCTGCTTGCCGCCCTCCTCGCCTGGCATCTCTAATACCAGATTGGCAGAGCTTCGGGAGTAGCGGCGGCTCCGGAGGATGTAGTGATGCGTCCGTGGCGTATGGGGCTTAAACCCCTGCCGGCGTGAGGGAGTCGTGAGGGCTAGGGCAACCAGCGCGCGAGAGAAGGGGATTCCGCAGGGAAGCCCTGCAACGAGAGTTGCTCTGCTTGCTTTATTCAATCCCAGTTGAGGCTATTTATCCTCCCTAACAAATCAATCTAGATTCTATTGCTTATGGATAGAAAAGGTAATAAACCTAATGAGGGAAAGTCTTATGGGCCCAGGGCCCCCTAATGGCCAGCTTGTGCTTCTCCCTGCGTGCGTTTCCGGCGCGCATACGTGATGCCGGTCATAACATCCATTCTCCTTTTTTATAGTTTGCACTTGACATGTTCTTCTAGTTATATATTGTTTTTTGAGAGGCACTAGTTACCTGTTGCTGCTTATAAAGTTCTAAAACATTTTTTATTTTCTTGTTCAATATGATCAAATTCTAATTAGAGCTTCCTCCTGGATGATCTTCACTCCTTTCAGCGATGGAAATCCGAGCTATCATTTTTAAAAAATATAGTTATATATTGTGACAAAGAAAAAGTATCCGATTCCTGGAGAATGGCAGCGAGATGCTCTCAAGCACACACAACTGACTATAGGCGCTATTAGATGTACATCACTGGACAATGCATGCATCTAAACATGCTCATTTTACTAAGTCTAACCGGTGACAATATTCTTAAGACATATGTAAGACCATGTGGAGATCACTCCATAGTGTATGATGAATATTTAACTTTGTTACGTAAACATGGTCGAAGTTTGAGTTTGATTTTGGAAGTTTACAATTTTCAGAGTTACTGTCAGGTTTGAACCGATCTGACTAGCCTGACAACAGCAATCTGACCGAGGCTATGAAGCGGTTAGACCGGTCATATGCCTTTTGGAAAGTGGATATAAAGCACTTGTGTATATGTTTTTGAGAATGTCTTTGTACTAGGTATCATTTAATTTGGAGTTCTAAGCTAAAACTAGATAGAGTTTAACCGAAATTCTAAAGTGAGTGTTTTCTAGTGTTCTTAAGCGATTAGACAGGCCAAATCAGACCACCGCTGTCGGTCAGACCGACAGAGTAATGGCATTAGACTGGCTTTTGAGTGTAAAACTTAGTATAGTGTTGTGTTAACAGATTAGCCCATGTAAGAGTGGATAAAACCTAACTAGAAGTGCTGATTAGGATTTCTTGTGAGCCTCTATATATAAGGACGGAGAGGTATGGTTTGGAGCTAAATTTTTGGGAAAGCTTGCACCTAGCCAACTTGAGTAGAGTTAGTGTTCTTAGATTGAACCTTTGTGAGATGAGTTGTGGCTCTTCTGCTTGAGCGTGTTGTCATCTATGGCTTTTGAAGTGGCTAGTGAGTGACTATAAACATTCATCTTTAAGTATTAATAGATATCAAAATTCATCTAAATCTTTCTCCCTTTGCTCAAGTGTTGAAATCTTAATTTAGCTTGATTTTTGATGTTTACTTCTCTCCTCTTAATCTTACTTTGTGAAGGATAAGTAAGTAATGGAGATATCTTTTGAAGATTAGGTCCCATCCATCTAAGCACCTTGCATACTAAGTTTTTGTGATTGCTCGGTTTTGATTCAAGAAAGGATAATTTTAGGAGTTTTCATCTTGAGAACTTTTGGCTTGGTTTTTGTTGTAATTAGACTTGCTAGGACATGTGGGAGTAGATCCAAGGTCATTTTGATCATCTTTACCTACGAGCAAGTATTGATTCAAGTTATTGTGTTTTGCCCAGTTTCGATACAATCTTGCTTCAAATGAAAAAAAATCAAAACTTAAGTAATGATCCTCTTGATCTTTGATTGTAATAAGTGCTTGACATTTTAGGGAATGTGTGTGCAAAGTTTCAAGTCATTTAAAGTTATTGATCAAAAGTTTTATCAATTCTTAGATTTAAAATCATGCTGATTATCAGCTCTGACATAAGGTGAGACCAGCCCCGGCCGATCATACTGCCCCTGCCCTTTGGGAGAGGTCAGGCCGCCCGCCTAAGAGAGGTCAAGGCCGATCTAAGTTGGAGGTTTGACTGCTCGTGGGTGAAAATGCTCATTTAGCTCAGTTTTTGTTGTATCTTTTCTTTATGGGCGCTTAATATCTGATCTTAATAGATTCATATAGCTATTAGAGTGTAACTGCTTTGATTTCTTTTTGAGAAAAGGTTTTGAAAAAACGTTTAATTGTGTTGGGACCTATTCAGCTCGGCATTCTCGTTCATACACCAGGTACAAATCACAACCCTGTCGTTAGGCGCAGTACTATTTACGATGAATAAGTACAGTCAGAGCACTCACCGGCAGTTGTCCGGCAGATCGCCGGCGGCCGGCGGGTCGGGCGCCATGCGGAGATAGAGCGTGTCGCGCCAGTTGGCTACCTTGGACTGGTACAGGTCGAAATTGCAGTGGTACTTGACCGCCTTGCCGGGCTCCCGCGAGTAGAGCCGCGCCTTGTCGCTGCCCTCCCCGCCGTCCGCCTCGTGGAAGCCCCGCACCGCCGCAACCGCCGCGGCCATCGCGCCCACGGGCACCCCGTGGCCCGTCACCTGGAAGAACCCCCACTCGGCCGCGGCCCGGCGGACGGATTCCACCACGGCGTCGCGGTCGCTGGCGCCGAGGTCGATCACCGGGACGGTCGCCGTTGACTTTTCTTGGCTGGGGCCGTCGCCGTCTGCTCGGGGCTCGGGGTCGGGGACGCGGAAGATGCGGGGGAGGTGTGTGGCGCCGGAGGCCACGAGGCCGCGGACGCCGCACAAGGTCGCGTCCAGGGCGCGGAGCTCGGCGGTGCGGTCGTAGGCGGCGTCAGGAGAGGAGGCGGACATGGTGACGTCGTCGAGGTGTTTGGTGGCGGTCCGAGCTCAGGCAGTGGGGGGCTATGGTGGATGCGGCACGTACGAGACGAGAGGTACAGGCCGTAGGCGGCCAGGCGGGTGGTTTCGTTTTTCGCTTGGTGCTTATCCGCCGGCTGGACAGCTGGGAGTCGCAAAGGACGGCGGGCGTGGTGCCGTCCAGGAGAGCAAGTACGAGTAAAAAATCCAGGCGACAGAGACGGCTAGACCAATCACCGGGGACCGCCGTGTAAGGCATTTACGCTTGGCATATGCAATGTGCTAGTACCGATAATTGACGAATTTTTTAATAAATAAATTTTATTTTATTTGAAATTGTAGGAATATACCTGTGCGAATATTTTTTATACAAATAGCCTCCAGTCACCTAACCGCCGAGCAACACCCAACAGCCGAGCGATACGCGTGCAGCCACTTGACCGTTTGAGCGACTGCTTCTAGTCGCCCGACGGTAGGGCGACTGCATGTCCAGTTGCCTAAGGGGTTGGGCGACTGGAGCCTCCTATTAAGCCAGTCGCTCAGCTGAGCGCCCAAATGCCGCCGCCGCTGCGTCAACAGAAAGAAGAGATAGAAAGAAGAGAAGAGGAAGAAGAGGAGGAGGAAAAAAAGAGGAGAGGAGGAGAGGGACGGGGAAAGGAGAGGGACAGGGACAGGGAGAAAAAGAGGAGAGGAAGAGGGAGAGGAGAGGGAAGGAAGAAGAGTTGTAGCTACTTTTGCTAGGTAAATTTTTTTGTATATTGTAGTTAATATTTTTTTGTATGAAGTAAATAGTTTATTTAATGTTTAATTAGTATCCGTAGAAAAGTGTAGATGTACAAAATTTAGTCAATGTAGTTATAGAAAATTAGCAGCCGTAGAAACCTGTAGTTGTACAATATTTAGTGAACATAGTTGTAGAAACTTAGTATTTGTAGCAAAATAGCAACCATACAAAATTGCAGTTGTAGAAAACTTAGGGCCTGTTTGGCAAGCAACAAGTCGGCCGGCTTTTGGCTTTTGCTACAGTACCTAACTTTCAAACGGAGTATTTTTTCAAAACGGGGTCTACAAATTAAACGTTGTACACGTTAAAAGCCCAACATCTGTACCAACCAAAATTGTAAGTGAGTATCGGTCTCTCCGTAATTTGTACCGTAAACAGCCAAAATTCAAAAATTTCAGCCAAAAGCCATAAGCCGCAGCCAAAACAAACAGGCCCTTAGTCAATGTAATGTACAATTTAAAATTTAGTCAATGTAATGTACATTTAAATCTCCGTAGAAATTTGTAGGTGTTGAAATTTGTCGAAACCCATTAGGCATTATGTACAATAGGACAGACCTCGTGCAGCGAGACAAGAGCGGCGTCGGTGCGCGGTCTGCAGATAGGGAGGTAATGCTATGAGGGTAGTGTAGTTGCTTATGTTAGGTGAATGGTCTTTGAAATGTAAAGTGCAGGACATCATAACTTGCATAATGTTCAATGCGATTTGACTAATTGCAACATTGAAAATATGTGCAGGCAAACATCAGTAATGATGATACCCACTACATTGAAAGTGCATTACTGTGTCGGTACTGTTCGTAAAGGTCCGAGCAGCGTTGACTTGAACGGTTTTGCGCAAGCCACTCTAGTACACCTAGACGGCGAGAACGCTCAAATCGGAGATGTGATGCACTGGCTCACCCGCAGTTTCTCCTTGGACCCTAAGGTGTGCAGCATCGTCATGCAAGGTTTTTGGAGTCGGTCTCCCACAGATATTAGATGGGAGTTGATAATGTTGATGCGCACATTGCGTAGAAGGGGTTCGTACAAGGGTGTTGGCGCCATGGATACGAGTACGTGATGCTTGTGCAATCATACCCAGTAGAAGTTGTACAAGGTCGTGTCGACGGGTATCATTTGGGAGGTGCGAGCAGCTCCAGCGCCCCGCGGTTGGTCAAGAGGCTTAACTTGCTCGTAACGAGTTTGTTGCGGTACATGGAGGAGAGGAAGAACGGTTACGGCATGATGAGGCTACAGGAGAAGCTGATGAAGGGGAGCATGTGGAGTATACAGTGACCGGATAGCTTGGGCTGAAGAGGAAGCTCTACAAGAGGATGACGAGGATAGTTCGGATGAGGATGAAGCTCCCATCCCGCAGGAATGGAACCGGTTTGATGCCGAAGATGTTGTCGCCCATGACGAGCACGAATCACCGTGGGAGTATCATGGCACAGAGGTTCGGAGTGGGCCGACCAATCAGCAAGCTCACCACCTCAGCCCACACCCCTGGAGGTTCTCTCCAAGGCATAGCTAGCGATGCACCAGTAGCCACACAGGCGGCACTGCAGTCAACCCCTCTGGTTGCAGGACCTCATGTGTGCAGGTCTCCTGAGCGTCTTACCTTGTTGGGACACCAACACCCGGCACTGAGGAACACGGCCAAGCGGGGCTGTACGGGAGGACGGGGATGCAAACGCAGAGACGGAGGGGGCCAGGGTAGCGACAGAGGGGGGCTAGGGATGCTGTTGGAGGGGTGTGGTACTGGTTCTATATTTGTTATTCATGTACTATTTACATTTCTTACTTACTAAATGATGTTTGCAATACTATTGCGATCTTGGTTGTACTCCTTTTTATGATGTCCGTTTGTTTGATCTGTATCAACGCCTCTAGTTCAATGCACGCGATGCACCACTCGAACAGTGCACTCAATTAATGACAACCGCACTGACATATAAACTATTTGATTACATGCTTTAGGACATTAAACAATAGCACGGACAACAGAGGAGAGTACTATGGTACAACCTTATTCATGCGTGCCTACTGGTAGAATGTGTCTCGCGCTACCCATATGGAGCATTGCAAAGGGAGCCACCTTGGATGTGGCTAGCCATCATTGTAGTGGCACACACATATGCAGCTAGGGTTCGCGTAGCAGTATATCGGATCATACGAACTTCCTATGTTGATGACCTCCTCGTTGCCCCTCTCGTGCTGCATCTGCTGACGGAGTTCATCATTCTCCTCCTTGAGACTTTCAATCCATGCCTCCGAGTCAAGGATTTGCTCCCACAATGTATCCACGTACCTCACAATGTACCGTTCACGGGGAGAATCGATCTAGCTTATGAAGTTGCATTTGGCCATCTGCTGGAAAGGAAGGTTAACATCGAAACTCTATTAGTAGTAATACAAAAATAGATGTTTGTCAAATTGTACCCTAGAGTGTGGGCATCGAAAGAAATGTCGCCTGCCATCGAAATAGCCTTTCGCAACCTGCACGACTGCGTCTTCCCCGTGTTTGCATTTTGGCCACACCGGTTCAGCACACCTATTTCACATCAAGTGGTAGTTAGTGCTGAAGTTCTCCCTTCTTTCGAGCGGAAGGTCTCCCTTTGGTGACTCATGTTTGACTGGGCCCTCGGCGTCTACCATTGGAATGTTACTCTACAACGGAGAAGGTAGTACTTCCTACTATCAAGGGGGTGGGTGCGTGCATTTTATAACCTGTCGGGTGTCGTAGGGTGCTTTATAACAAACCGCATCATGTGCTACCTTTATGTAGTTTTGTGCAACTTTTCGGAAAGACAAGACAACACTCTACCTTGTAGGCTACTGAAATGAAATTAACTACACCATGCCAACCCTTTGCATTACGAAGTGAGAAACCAAGACGGTGCAGCTTTGTGCATTGACAGGACCATATGTGGTAGTTTTGCGCAGCGAAAAGAACAAAGAGCGCAACTTTGCGTAGTGAGAAGACCAGACTTGCCATCTTTGTGCAGTGAGAAGGACCAAAGGGTGTAGCTTCACATAGTGAGAAAATCAGACAGGGCAACTTTGCGCAATGACTACATCAGACGGGGCAGCTTTGTGTAGCGATAAGACCACACGGGGCAGCTTTGCGCAGCAATAAGACCAAACGGAGCAGCTTTACGCAGTGACAAGACCACACGGGCCAGCTTTTTATAGTGACAAGACCAAAGGGTGCAATTTTGTGTAGTGAGAAGACTAGATGGGGTAGCTTTTTGCCAGTAACTTTTCTGAAAGACAAGGTAACATTCTGCCTCGCAGGCTACTAACATGAAATAAACCACACCATGCCAACCCTTTTGGTTATAAAAGGAGACAGAAGAGATATAGAGAGAACACTACACAACCAAACCCAACACTACATCGAAGCT